>CM062814.1:446393767-446993767 GCA_031772625.1 Pinus tabuliformis | reverse complement strand
GCAGTTTATGTGCAGAACCGTTGTCCTCATAGGATACTTGGCATGAGTACACCTGAGGAGACTTATTCTGGTAAGAAGCCTGATCTTTCTCATTTGAGGATTTTTGGTGCTAACGTTTACATGCATGTGACGAAGGATGCCGGGAAGAAGTTGGAGCCGACCGCAGAGGTTGGGATATTTGTGGGGTACACTGATACGCCCCACAACTATCGTGTGTATTTGCCAAACAGTGGTAAAACTGTTGTGCGACGGGATATAAAATTTCAGGAGGAGAAAGCCATGAAGTGTTCACTTGAGAGGGAGCTACACTTGCATGCAGATGAGGAGCTATTAGTTCCTAAGGATGAGCTTCGGGACGTGGATTATCCACAGGACGAGGTTCATGGAGTGGAAGAGACCACTCATGCAGCGCCAACCATCAGAGGGCGAAAGCGCTTGACAGAAGCTGAGCGACTGGCTCAAGATGCAGAGAAAGTTGTAGGACCACCTACAGCCCAATGCAGGCAGAGACAGTCACCTAATCAGTACACTAGATACATGGCTCTGATGAGCAAGTGTGTTGTGACTGAGCCATCCTCTTTCGAGGAAGCTATGGAGGATCCCGCATGGGTAGACGCCATGGTGGAAGAGTATGATTCTATTGTCAGAAACAGTGCATGGGAGATTGTTCCTAGACCGAAAGGGAAATCAGTGGTGGGTTCGAGATGGATCTACAAGGTCAAGCAGGCAGCTGACGGGAGTGTGGAGAAGTACAAGGCAATATTTGTTGCCCGAGGCTTTTCACAGATAGAGGGGATCGATTATGAGGAGACCTTTGCACCTGTCGCAAGGTATTCTTCCATACGGACGATTCTTGCTCTCTCAGCGCAGATGGGATGGCACATTCATCAGATGGATGTGAAGACTGCGTTCCTCAATGGAGTCATTGAGGAGGAGGTGTACATTGAGCAGCCTGAAGGCTTTGAGGTCTTCAGCAGTGAGTCGCATGTGTGCAGGTTCAAGAGAGCTTTGTATGGGTTGAAGCAAGCACCACGTGCTTGGTACACACGGATAGAAAGCTATTTCACAGGACTTGGATTCTCCATGAGCGAGGCGGATCCTAACCTATACCAGATTGTGGTGGAGGGTAAGTTGCTTATCATTGTACTGTATGTTGATGATTTGATTCTAATGGGTGATGAGCTATTGATACTGTCATGCAAGAAGGATCTTGCTACAGAGTTTGAGATGAAGGACTTGGGCCTCCTTCACTATTTCCTAGGATTGGAAATATGGCAGCGCAGTGGTGGACTGTTTGTTTCTCAGGGCAAGTATGCTCAGGAGATACTGGAGAATTTCAACATGCATGGCTGCAAGCCTGTTGATACTCCTCTTCCTGGAGGTTGGAGGAAGGAGGATGCCACTTAGGGAGAAGAAGTGGATGCCACTGTTTATCGACAGTTGGTGGGGTCACTGATGTATTTGGTCAATACACGACCTGATATATGCTATGCAGTTAACCAGCTTTCACAAGCTATGGTTAAGCCTGCCAAGCTCTTCTGGAAGGCGGGCAAGCATGTATTGCGCTGCTTAAGAGGAACATCGGGATATGGTTTGTGGTACAGACAGGAGGATGAGGTGAAGCTATGTGGCTTCATGGATGCAGATTGGGCAGGGAGCCCAACAGACAGAAAGAGCACATCAGGAGGGGTCTTCAGTATTGGATCAACAACAGTTTCTTGGTACAGCAGGAAGCAGAGATCCGTGGCACTCAGTTCAGCGGAGGCCGAGTATATGGCAGCAAGTTTGGCTGCATGCGAGGCTATATGGATGAGGAAGATCCTGGTTGGTTTGTTCGGTTCTCATTTGGATCCTACTATGATTTACTGTGATAACCAGAGTTGCATTAAACTCTCGGCTAATCCTGTATTTCATGATAGATCTAAGCATATTGACATCAGGTACCATCATATCAGAGATTGTGTGCAGCGGAGGATCATGTTGCTTTCATACATTCCAACGGAGGATCAGGATGTTGATATTCTAACGAAGGCTCTCACCAGGAGAAAATTCGAGTACCACCGAGGCAGGATAGGGGTTGCTGATAATCCATATCTTGTCGAGAGGGAGTGTTGAGATTGCAACAAGATGATGGAGCTTAGTGAAAAGAGTCGCCTTCACTAAGTGGGCCCGCAGGCAAATTATGGCGCAAGTTCTATTTTTGATCACAGTGTGGATGATCATAGTGTGGGTGACCACAGTGTGAGTGATCACAGTGTGAGTGATCACAATGTGGGTGACCAAAGTGTGAGTGATCACAGTGTGGGTGATCAAAGTCTATTTTTAGACTGGCTGTCAAAAATAGAAAAGTCAAATATTATTGTCTCATAATAATATTTGGACTATAAACTTGATCTTATTCTCTTGGAGCACTTCAGTTTGAGCTACAGATGTGGCCCATGCAGCTATCAGAAGGAAGTACGATTTTCTTATGAGTCAGTTGAGTTGTTGCATGCATGACTTCAGTTAGAACTGAATCAGTTGAGTTTGGTGGAGTTGATTGTGGAGTTGATGGAGTTGTGTTCAGTTTGACTTGGTTAAACTAGATGTAGTTAGTCTAACTGCAGATAGACTAATGATGAGTTGTTAAACTAATTATTAACTCATGATGCAACTAATGAATACATCAGTTAACTCAGTTGCATGTCAGTGCATGTTCAGTTCAGGAGGGACAAGTGTTAGAGAATCAGATTGCTATCAGTTGTGACTATAGTTGTGCATCAGATCTTGCACAATCAAGGGATTGAGTATGCCAATGAGTTTGCTCATGTATTTACCCAGTTTGTAGCTTCTGCTCACGTCTTACACCTTGTGAGTGATTCTTTGGAGGTGAAATACGAGTTTGGTAGACCATTCTCATTCATTCTTGAGCAGGTATTGAGCAGTGGAGGCAGGCAAGCAGTGGAATAGATTTGGAGATCAGATCTTAGCTGTATTGTGTGTAACAGGTGGAGTTGGTACTGGATTGCTTGTGATAAGCATTGTACTTTGTAATGTTACATGGTCTCAATCATTAATATACAGATAGTGTGGGGTTTTTAGCGAGATGCTTTCCCCGAGTTACATACTCTGTTAATGTGTGAATGCTCTTGATGTTTTATTATTATTGATGCTGCTATATTGATGATCAACGTAGAGGAGCTTACGTATTGTGTATGTATTCCGCAATAGTACATGATCAGGATAATCTCTGTTGAATATGTGTTAAATTATTCAAAATTTCTACACTGTCAAGGTGTATTCCAGAAACATATTCAAAATATCCAGAACTGCATTTTTGTAGGCTCTCATCCGCAGATACTTTGCTTGATATTCTCCTTTTACTTGTTTAATCACCAGTTCTGAATCACCATAAATAGAAATTATTTTTGCGCCCAGTTTCTTCAAAATTTTCAGACCTGTAATCAACACCTCATACTCTGCTTCATTATTAGAGCAATCAAAAGCTAACTTGTAGGAACATACTCTAACATTACTTGGGACTTTGGCAGGCTGGAAAGCAGGGCTTCGAATCCAAATTCCAATACCAGCACCATCTTTACCCACAGCACCATCGAAGTCCATGCTCCAAAGGTTGGCTTCATCTTCTAAATGCTGGAATTCTGTTTCTTTCTCAACCTTACCTTCGCTGATTACTTCATTTTTCTGCTCTTCACTGATATTTTGCTACTGTGTAGGCTGTTAAGAAGAAATTGCTATTTTTTATTTTTCCTAATTGATAACTGCTCTAAAATTCTTGGAAATTTCTGGTACATCATCTACTTCTACAAGCTGAATATCTACATCATTCAATCCACTATTAGAGTATAAAACAAAGGACTCTAAATTAGTATGTACAACATTTATTGGATGATTCAAAGGCTTCTCTTTACTAGTGATCATATACTTCATTTTGTTTTCTCGGTACAACTTCCTTAATTGACCAAAAAAAGGGAAGGTAGCATAAGAGAAGTCAAGTTGTAAAGTGCCTTTGAGTTTAGCACCCCACGATCTAGATAAGAGCATACCAAACCAAGGAAGTATATCAGCAACCACCACATCCATTAAGACATTTTTGGCTGGGTTTTGATCTAAAGAAACCACCAAATCTTTTATGAGACCAATGCAACAAACTCTACCAGAGTCAAAGGAGTACAAATCATGATATTTCAGGGTGATATCCAGGCCCAACTTTTCCATAATGGCTTTGGGCATCAAATTGTGGGAAGCTCTGGAATCTAACATGGCATTATGGAGAACATACTCATGCAGTCTAAGACTTAGATAAAAGGGAGGGACTTCGCTATCTTCAAGCTTACCTTCTATGGTTGGACCAAAAATGAGTTCAAGATGATCATCCTCAACATTCACCATGTCAGACAAAGGATCTATTTTGCAAAATTCTAGATACATGGTGTTTATAGTTGCTATTCTTAACAAGCTCAGTCAAAGGAATATACACTTTAAATTTAGCAATTTCACTTTCTAAATTAAAGGATGAAACTTTTTCTACCTCTTTGACACCAATGTCCTTCTTATCCGTTTTCTCTTTCATTGTACTATCTTTTTTGCTGATTGTTCTTCTCATTTGCAGTGACACTTGTTGATGGTACCTTGTTGGGATTTAGATCAGCAAGCTCTTTTCCTTTCTTCTGAGTGTTTGAGGAATCATTCTTTGATTGCACATCCTTTCTTTTTTGAATGGGATTGACCGGTACATCTCTTCTCCTTAAAGAGTATTGCCTCTGCTGTGCAGTCAAAGAATTCATATAACCACACTGATAATCATTAGATTTAGCCTCCAAAACTACATCATTTGCTAAGATGTAATCCTCATCCCTTTGAATGTCTGAAACTTCTGCGTATTCTTCATCTTTGGTCAGAAATATGGGCATACCATCAACAGTGAAAAAGTGATTTGCTTCAATTACCAGATCGTCCTCATCTTCTTCTTCCATTCCCTGAACATAATTTTGCTGTTGTTGTGCTGGTTTCTCTGGTGCCTTTTGTTCTCTCTATTTGATTCGAAATTGGGGTTGTTGCTGTCCTCTAAAATTTGGATTCCAAATTTGAGTTTCAGGTCTATCTGCGATGGATAACCGGTCAACCATCCTCTCCACTGTTCGAATCAATGTATCCATCTTTGCATCTGAAGTAGATGCTTCTTCTTTCATGGTCACTCTTTTCTCAGATCTCATTCTTGTTCTTTTGGCCAACAAGTTTGCTTCCATGCTCAAGACATTCTTTTGCAGGTCTTCTAGTGTTGTAGGATCATGTTCTCGCAACTGATATGCCATATTAGCATCGAAACCGTCCGGAAACTTGAGCAAAGCCAATCCCTCCGGAAGTTTAATGTTTGCAGGAATATCATTGTATACTGCATTAAACCTCACACAAAGTCTTTCACACTCTCGCCAACATTCCTTTTGATGTTCTCATACTCAGACAAAATTTGAAGTGGATTCTTCTTCACCTCCCATCGATCCAGGAACTGCCAATGGAGGATTGGTAAAGTGGTGATAGAAGTTGCTGGTAAGGCTCTGAACCATTTCCAAACTTCACCTCCAAAGCTTTGTACAAACAACCTCATTGTCACATCTTCAATTTCTACTTCATGGAGGTTGAAGAAATCATTCATTTTATCAACATGTTGCTGAGTTGTAATGGTTTGAGTGGAATCAAAGAAAGGTATCTTGGTTTGACAATCAACGGGCATGGCACCAAGATTCGGAGGTAAAACAAGGGGTGCATACTGGGCATCCATAATTTGAGGTGGGGGAGGTGGATTTAAAGTAAGGATTATGGTACTCTGTATATTCAAAGGGGAATTAACAACAGGTGGAGTGGTATGAAAAATCTGTAAAGATGAAATCAGTGGATTAGGGATTGTTTGAGTTGCAGTAGATGTAAAAGAGATATTTCAAAAATTAAAAGATGGCCTATTTTCCACCCAAGTGTCTACGTTTGAAGTAAGATTCTTTAACCGATCGAGAGCATGAATAAGCTGTGACCCTGATTTACTTTGGGTAAACAAGTCTTGAACGGGGTTATCAAGAGATATAGAATAATAAAAAACTATTTGATCAAGCCAACTCAAAGACTTACTGTGAAATAGACTTTGCTCAAAATGAATATCAAACTCAATATCTTGCAGAGTGTCTAACCTTTTCGGGAGTGAATGTACTCGAGGAATGAAAACTTCACTTGATTGTTCAGTTGATTTCTCTTCTGATACACTAAATTTCTCTGTAGCTTTCTTAGATTTCTGCCCAATTTTGTGAGGATCACTGACAATGACTGGTGGATTCGGATCTAGATTGGATCTGGTGTACTTTCTCGAAGCCAGTATGATTAAATTTTGAGATTTTATATATTGCTTTATAAATTTCCAATTTAGCCTAGTAAATTCTAAAACTCATCATCCATAAGATTAAGAATTCAAATGAAATATACTACCGGGGTGATTAGTCTTTCGTTCCCCAGTATGGTCGCCACTATGTTATCACCTGGATTGAACCTCAGGCTAAAGGAAGGCAATGCCAGGGTAACCACAAACCACGCTTAGCCAAGTAGCTAGCCCTACTAGGCCAGGAGAGGGCTCTCTCCGTAAGGATCTCAGCCAAGATGATTGGATCAGGAAAAGGATTTTAGGCTAGGTATAGTAGCACAAAGTTTTGATTGGATTTTGAAGGGGTTTTGCTGGATCAGGAGGAGTTGGAATTAAGTCAAAATTGTAGGGTGTTCATAGGGGCAATGTAGGCATAAGTTTTAGTACTCTAGGGCTTGATGGGCAAGGTGTTTTAAGATTGGTGAGAGGCTAGGAACATAATGTGTTTACCATGGATCCTTCCCAAACTGTAGAAAACATATAATGGTGAATATTTCCCCAAGGCAGAGCATTGATGTAATGAATTCTTCCTATCAACTTGAAAACATTCACTTAGAAGCAATGAAAGGATTAACGAAATACACAAAAACATACTAACATATGATTACAAGAGAATAAACTTTAATAAAACTCCATACTACATGGATCCCAGAAAAATAGCTGTAATTCTTATTAATCTCCTGCTAAACTGCTACAAAATGATGTACAATCAAGGTATGAGCATCCAGCTGAGTCCAACCCTCTACAATGAGAAAGAAGAAGAAGATATAGGCATTGTTTCAACCTCCTCCCATCCTCAGGGGTCGAATCCCTAAGATGAGGAGCTAATCTAACCAACACTAAACAAGAAACAAGAATATAGGCATCTTAACAACTTGCTTCTAAAAGTGAAAAACTAATTCATTTGAGCTCAAATTGACTTTTAATGTAATGAATCTACCCTCTATCTCTAATTATCTATAATATTTACAAGCCAAGTGATAATTTACATCAGTGAAAAATCCTCCATGAGAGAAAATCCACGAACACAGTCAAAACTCAGAAAATGGCCATCCTGTGCAAAATTTGCCCTACGCGCAGCACCATTGGCCCAACGCGTAGCGCGACTTTCAGGTTCGTTTTGGAAGCCTTCCTAACATACAAATTGCGCTCATGATATGTCATTGGAAATCTCTTCAAGTCTACTTTCGAAAACACTTGGAATTTTGTCATTTGAAGCTCATTTGAACCCTAAAACGTTGATTCTCCCAAGACTTCTTCTGTGTGTCCAAAAAGTGGCAGAAAGGTCATTTTTAGGGTGTTTTTTGACCTTTTGGTGGACCAATTCTACGCCAAAAACTTAGAAAATCCATAGGATGCATGCACTCATCACTCTAAATCCAAAAATGCAAGCCATTTGTCCATTAAATGCCCCTAGGAAAAGTGCAGTGCCAGTGGCACTGCGCGTTGAGCCATATTTTCTATGTGTGCAATTTCCAAAATTTTCAAAAAAAAAAACTCCTCCAAACCTGACCAAAATTGGTGAGCAGCACCACCATCAAGCATCTTGATGAGCCAAGGAAGTTTCAGCAAGCAACCTAAGCCTATCCTCCTCCTTTTTTCCTTTTAGAGCCCGCCTTAGCCTAGCTTTCATCTTTTTGATCCTCATGTTGCACATTTTGTTCCTGGTATTGTAGTGGTAGGTCATGTGCCTGATCATCTGGTTGTCCCTATTGGCCTTTTGCAACAGCTTCTCTAGGTGCAAATTGACTCTCTCAAGCCAAGTCTCTCTATCATCGTCAATTTCCTTCTTAATAGGAGACAAAGTGACCGGTGCCTCCTTGTCATTTTATCGTTTTATTTTGAGAAGTTCCAGCTCCATGAAGACCTGCTTGTCACTCAACTACTTGTTCTCTTGTTCCAAATATGTGATGACATGCTTGGCTCTCTCCAAATTGTCCATCAATGCTTGGACTTAAGCCCCCTTTTCCCATATGATGATGTCCTTTATTGTTTCTTTATGTTGAGCCTCTAAGTCAATTGTTTGAGTATAATGCTGCTCCAACTCATTGGGATCTGTCAAATCAAAGTCTCTCTCTTCCTCCTCATCATAAAAACTTTCCTCCAGCATCTTTTCTTTCGCGTTGTGCAGCTGCTGCACCTGTACCTTTTGTGTTGATGAAAAAGGCAACGCCCCTTCCACATCCTGTTGAGCTAGCATTTGCCTATGAGTTGATGAAGAAGGTAAGGTCCCTTCCACATCCTGTGCAGCAAACAATTGCCTATCAGCTACAAACAATCTCCTTGTGCTCCTCTGATATGTCATGTAGGTCCCGGGCACCTCAGTAGCTCTAGTCTCTTTGGCCTTATCATCTGTTTTCACCTGAGCACTGCTAGAAGGTCCTCCTGATTCTTGAGACAATGATGGAGAAATTTGACGACCCCTGAAGATGTCATGAGCAATAAATGTCTCCCAAGAGATGTTGAGGAGGCTAATATGATGAAGCACAATCATCTTGATCAGGGAATAGTGATAGAGACTGCTCATCTGCTGAGGGTATGGATTTTTCTGCACAAAATGGGCCATCTTCTCAATATTACTGAACAAGAAATAAGGGAGGTTTAACATCCTCACCCTGGTAAAATGCATGAGAAGCCTGATGTGATAGGTGTATAGCCTTGAAAATCTACCCTCACAAGTAAAATATTTCATGATGATTTTCATCATGGGGGAAAACTTGTCCTCAAGGAATCCAATAGAAAAATGTCTTTTCGCCTCATTTATGTACCTGGGTTTGATATAAGGCTCATAATAATGTTCATCCAGGTCCTGTGCCTTGTACCATTTCTCCCCTACATTTGGCATCCTGGTTGCATTTGCAATAATGGAGGGTGAGACTGTGAATGTCACCCTAACAAGAGTCACCCTGTTGTCCTGAAGATGGGCTACAAAAATCCTGGTGAGCTGAGGATAGTGTTGAACTCTCTCTACCTGCTCACAGAACTCATAGCACCAGAGACGTCTGAAAGAAGTGACAGCTAACTGAGAGGCTTGCAATTCTCTGAGGTTTGATGGCTCTTCCCTAATGATTCTACCTCCCTTGTGTGGTTTTCTCTGATGCCGAGGTCTATCTATCGAATTGTCACTGCCTGTGTTTTCCTCCTCCTCATAGTCTCGGTCCTCTCTGTCGATGTTTGTAGGGTTTGAGGCTGTACACTCAAATAAAATGGATAAATGGAATGAGTAAGAGTGATTTAGGAGTGAGGGAATGGGATATGACCTTGTGAGGTATTTTGGTAGGTTAGAAAATGAAGGGAAGGGTATGAATTATGAAAGTGAGGGAGAGGGGTTTGAGCCCTTTCTGAAATATAACTTGTGGGATGAAGGATGAGGGGGTATAGATGTTATGGAGTGATGTAGGGAAGGGGTTTAGGGTTTAGTGATAGGTGGTGGGAAAAATAGAGGGGATTAGGGTTTCTAGAATATCATGGATGGAGAAACTAGGGTTTAACATTTGGCATGGTAATTTCCTACAAACCCTGTAATTGCAACTTTAGTGATGAGGTAGAGGGAGTGCACTTACTGGTTTGAGAGATGAGAAGTTTGTTTGGAAGTTTTTATGAATTTTTGAGGCTTTCTTCTCAACGCACAACACCAACCACAGACACGCAGCGCCACCTCTCAACACGTAGCGCAGTGTAAATTTGCACTGTTGAAATCTCCAGACACGCAGCGCCGAGCCCAGACGCGCAACGCCACCCTCTGTACATGCAACGCCAACTCTCTTGCCTAAAACACATAGTGCCAGACTACAAAAGCAAAGTGCCACTTCACCACTGATACAAACGTGCAGCGCCAACCTCCAGAAGCGCAACACCACTTCTCCCTTGCCCAAAACTCACTCAACCTTTCCTCTTTTCCTCACTTTTTGACTCCTTTTCCAAATGAGAATGATGAACTTGAAAGTGAAATGTGACACTTTATATAGGAGTAGGTTTTGATTTTTCACTAGAAAAACCCACTTTCTAATGTTTCTTGACCTTTTTCAAAACTCTGTTTTTAATGCCTTTCCTTCTTTGTTTTCTTTTCAGGTGGATAATGCTCAACTTGAATTGATTTTTGCAGTGTTTCTTTGTCTTGCAGAAAGGAGAGATGCATTGGTGCAGTCGGGATAAATTATTACATAAAGTGACTTAAAATTACATAAGAAATACAAATTGACTCAAAATATTTTGTTTTCACCTCAAAAACATGTTTTTTTGAGGTGAAAATTACATTAGTTTAAAAGATAATTATATAATGACTATGACTTATTAGCCATCATGCTTGACTTATTTATCATCCTCATACCCTTGTTGTCCTTTATTTACAGTTTTTAAATCATGCTCTTGACCTTGGAAATGAAACCCTAGGACCTAATGAAACATGCCCTATGACCTAATGAAAGCATGATTGCAAATTGACCATGAAACCATAACTAAGGAAAACCTGAAGAAGGGCCAGCAAGTATACTATGTGAGGGAAAAAATAGATTTTCTGAAGAGAAGACAACCATCAGTGGATCAATTTGACATGACCTAATGCAATGATGCAAAGATTTCAGTATGGAACCCAAAAAATGGAAATGCAAAGAGAAAATTTGATCTCTGATGGAAGTATGCAGATACTGACACTAACACCTGTACCTATACTGCCACTTGTACCTTCACCTGTGTTACACTAAAAAATGTCACCATGACTATTTACAGTTAGTATGGCTCTATCAACAGTCATGCTATCCTCCTGGGCAAGTCTTATGCCTCTGCTCTCCATGTCAAACTCCAAAAAGAGAGAAAGTCTTTATAAATGTATTTATCTCTGGGTACGCAGGTTCTCTCAACCTTACCTATGGGTACGCACCCAATGTTCACAAAAGCTGCGTCCTTGTACGCTCTGTATGTAAAGAGGCAGGTGCGTCCCCCTGTAAAGGTCAAAATGCGCAAGTTTCATCTTTAAAAAGTTACTTGTGGTCATTTCTAGAGCATTCTAGAAGGTTGTTCGACGTGTATTGAGCGCCTCCAGATGGTTCATGTACCCCTACCAAAGAGGAACTTATCCCATCAATGAGGGAGCTATCCCATCCAAAGAGGGGATTATCCCATTGATGGTGGACCTGATTAACTTCCTCTTGAGCACTATAAAAACAGGCATTGGGCCAGAAGGAGGGGAGGTTGGAAGCTATACATTTCTAAGGGTAGATGCTGCTGGAATTAGGACTCCCATTTAGAATCTTGTGAGGAGAGATTGCCATCTTTGCTTGTTCCATTTGGAAGTGGGTGAGCTTTGTCAAAGTAAAGGAGAACTCTTGATGGACCCTGGGAAGGACTTGCACAACACCAAGGCTCAGGTTGTAATTGTTCCTTTTGTTTCCTATTAATGCAAATGAGTCCATTCTTCTCAATAACTTGTTATTTATGAGTTGTTTCATGTACTCCTTGGTCTATGTGTTAAATATGTTTTATTCTATAAGATTATCAAGTGCTATTTAATTGTTTGATTGTTAGTGGATGCAGGTTTCAAAGTGAAGGAGGAGCTCATCCGGATCAGTGGAGCTGGACTGCTACAACAGCGTTGGATTACAGGTAGGATCTAAACACTTGATTTCTTATATAGTAAATGCATGTTTAGAGAAGGATTGCTCTTGTTTGTCTTGTTTGTCACTAGAGAGTCTTAGGCTCCTAGGGAGGTTGGTTGTGTCCGCACTATCGACTCTTTCCGCCTGACAAATTGGCGACTCCGCTGGGGAATCCATTGATGTGAAAGTCTTTTCCTTTGTATGCAACTTTGATCTGAGAAAAGTCATTTATTTTCTGGTTTTTGGCTCTGTGACTTTGTTTTTGGGTGGGTTAGCTTAGGGTTAGATTCAATTTAGTTTTTCTTGAATTTTCCAGTAGGACGCACCCTCTGAGTATTGCACAGTGCGTCCCTGTACGCACTGTTGCTGTGTGCACAGAGCGGGCCCGCACCTGGCTTAACTGGTTGCCTGCGTCCCCTGCTAAAATTTAAGAAAATTCCATTTTTTGCATTTTTGCTCTTAGATTTTGTTTTTTTTTTAGTTTTTACTGCCCAGATCCATTAGTCTCTTGTCAAAGATCTTCACCTGAACTTGTTTCGATAGCATTGAGTGTTTTAGTGGATTTCATAGAAGTTTAAGCCCTAGGGTTTGATTTTTGAGTAGGTCTTGTAGTGACTTTGGCGGTAGAAGTTGTCAAGCCTTAGATCTCTCTGGTTTTGTCAACATTCTTAGAAGTCATACCTATCATAAAGTCTACCTGTGAGAGCAACTTACCTTTGAGTGGTCTCTTTGGCAAATTTCGAAGTACTTGTTGATTGAGTATTTAATTCCATTTTACAAAAAGAACAAAAAGATTTGAGTTTTGTTTTGACTGGTCTTTTGATTCTGCATTAGCTGGTCCTTGACTTGATTTTGGTCAAGTAAAACAACCTAGAATCATCTTTGTAGGCTTTTGCCTCGTTAGGTTTGCTTAGAGTAAATTTCTTTTTGATTTGCTTGTGAGTCAAGTTTTCATAGATTTTATAGCTTTTGAGATTGATTTTCGTTAAAATAGATTTATATGCTTTATTAAATAAGAGAAAATACAAAAACATCTCCTTTGAAAAGTTTTGTTTCAAGTAGCTTTGAAGAGTTTTGAAAGAAAAAGAGTTTTTCGTGCACGTAGGGAGTGGTCATGTTTGTATACTTGGAAAGATAAAGAGAATTGTTTCTTTGATTGTCTTTACTAAGAAAGTTGTTTTCTATAAAATTTGCA
This sequence comes from Pinus tabuliformis, assembly GCA_031772625.1. Taxonomy (NCBI): domain Eukaryota; kingdom Viridiplantae; phylum Streptophyta; class Pinopsida; order Pinales; family Pinaceae; genus Pinus; species Pinus tabuliformis. Next base: position 446,980,572 of record CM062814.1, on the reverse strand, counting down.
TCTCTCAACTCTCTTAATTAGGAATTTCATTGAAAGAGAAAAGTAGCGTAAATCATCTTAGGTGCATCTTTGTAGTGGTTTGAGTCGAGTCTACACACCATTGGTTTCACTTCCGCTACCTTTTGTCTTTAAGAAAAACCATAAAATTAACGCTTAAAGTAAAATCAACGTAGTAACTTTTATTTACTAGGGCTCTGAAACACCAATTTAGATCAGGCTAGTGTCTTGGAGTAGGAGAGTAATTAACTCTCCAAGACAACAAAACCAAACAAGTAGCTTATCTTGTGATAGAATAAATCCAATTGTCTCATTTGTACTCTGGGAAAGCTCCTCTTAAAGGAGAAGCACGAGCTCGTGTCCGAACCAGTGAGGGGATCAATCCCCCCTCGTTGGGAACGACGCCAGACACGCATGTATTACAAACAGTAAACCTCGGATTAACCATTGTCGAGGAGCCAGGGGTCACTTGTCGGTAAACCTTGGATTATTGTCAAGGAACCGACAAGGGGATTGAGCTTGATACTCTGCCCTTGCGTGCTGTTGGAGTGTAGACTGTTCCCCCAGGTGCATTTGTTGCAGTTGGTAACCTTAGTGACCATTATCTTTAGGATTCTACCGAGGTGACGATGGAGGGAAGATCCCACTGTACCTGGAGCAGACGTCGGCTAGACTCACTTGGATTTTCTGGGGGGTTCACTTCACTCGAGACGGTTAAAGTGGAGGAACTTGTGCCAGTCTATTCATTAAGCAGGTTGCCGGGGTAACTGTTCCACCCGCCACTTCTGTACTGAATCCGGCGATGTTGGGTTTCATCTCCGACTAGCGTTTTCGGTCTGGAAGGCTACTGTTTGTGCTTGGTTTGACGCCCTATATTCTTTAGGCGTGTAATTCAAATTTGTTTGGTTCTTTAGAGACTTTAGGTGGTTTGATTTGAGATTTTACTTTGTTTTCATGTGTAGTAGTTAAAAGTTTTTAGCTGTGGCGGAATTACCGAGACAGTCCCGTAGACTTCGGGGCCAGTCTCCTGAAGTTGTTTCTGTGGCCGAATTGTTGAGAAGATCCCGTAGACTTAGGGGGGAACCTCCTTGAGACGACCCCAGTAATCTAGAAGGTTTAAAGGTCCTTGTAACTCCTCCTAGTGGCAGTAGAGTAGGTTCACCTGAAGAAGGAGAATCTTCCTTGGTGGTCCATTCAGATTACCAAGGCCTAGAGACAGGTTATAATCCCGAAGCTGTTACAGTTTCTGAGCTTGTTGGTAGTTTTTCGTCTGCTAGTGATACAGGCGAAGAATCTGAAATATCTGAACCTGTTACTCCGATTTCTAGTGTTCCAGATTCACCAAGAGTAGAACGAGTTATCACCGAAAATCTTCCTACTGGTCTGATTGCTATCGAAGAACTTGCTCCAGAGGAAGAAATAGGCGTCTCTAACCTTGAAGATCAACTTACTATTGATCTCAGGGAGCGTGAATCTATCTTTTACAGTCCTCCTAGAAGTACTACTTGGTACCTTTCGTTAACCAATTATTTAGACAACTCAGGGGTAGGTTTTTCTACACCTCGTACTCCTTTTCCACCTGGAGGTATTTATACTCCTGTAAATATGTCTGGTCAGTCATCCATGTTTACTCAAACTCCTAAATCTTTCTTACACGGCGGTCCTTCTGTTCCTACTGGGTATCAATCACTTTCTGGTACCTTTGCGGGGGCATCTTCTCAACCCGTTGATCATGGGTTATTAGCTGGAAACAATGGTAATATACCATTGGGTGTAGGAGACATTTACATGATGTCAGGTTCAGTTCCCGTTTCCCAACCTCAAGGTGGCCAATTACCGCCTGGGGGGCAGCCTCAGTTAACGCCTGGGGGGCAACCTCAAGGTACACAAATCGTGTCTGGGGGGCAACCTCAAGGTCAGTATGTACCTATGGTGCAATACATGCCTCAAGGTCAACCCCAGCCTCAATATGTACCCCAGGGTCAACCTCAGTATCAATATTTACCCCAAGGATGGCAACCTCAAGGGTATCAACCCCAAGGGTATCAACCTCAAGGTCAAGGTCAACCCCAGTATCCGTATTTACCTCAAGGTTATCAACCCAAGGTCAATACTCGGGTCAAGGTTATCAACCACCTCAAGGTTAGTCATATGTTCAAGGTATGGGAACTGCACCTTACAATTATCAATCCTATCCTCAATCCGGTTATGGATCTCAGTATCCTCAACCTGTTACGGGTCAATACCCCGGAATGTTAGTGTGGGATCCATCACAGGGTCAACAGGTGTTGCAGCCAAGTTTACAGTTGGTACCTCAAGCTGGACAACCCGTAGTTTCTGGTCCACCCCAGCAACCGCAACCTGTCCAGTCAAATGTTCAAAATTCTGTAACTTCGATAGTTACTCAGCCACCAATTGCACCTAGTACTTCATCTCAAACGGCTGCTGCAACTACCGCTACATCTGCCGCACTTACTTCTGGAGTATCGACGGCTCCGGTTTCTACTGTCTCTGTAACCACTCCTCAGACATCTTTACCGTTGTCTGGATCTACAATTCAAACCACGGTCCAGATGCCTACAGGTCAGCCTGGTATAAGTACGGTTGTCACTACTCAACCTCAATTTGTTCAAAAACCGTACCAGGGACAGTACCAACATGGGCAAGCTGTCCAACAGCCGGTTTACCAGTATCAACCGTATCCTGGGTACACTTATCAACAACCTCAACAACCCCAGTACGGTCCGGTTAATCCTGGTTTTCCAGGAGGATATAATATCCCTAATGCGACTCCTGTTCCTAGTTATCCTAGATATCCTCCTCCTGGGACTGGTCTTGTGACCCAGAGTTTTAGAGATCCTAACCGGCAGTTACCGTTTATCGCAACTTTGGATTTACCAGACTTGACGCGCCTAACGAACGATCCAATTCAATATCTTCCATTCTGGCCGCCAATGCCAAATAAGTTGCCCAGTGATATACCCAAGTTCGAAGGTAAGTCTGGAGAGGATCCGTCCAATCATGTGATGACTTACCACCTCTGGTGTGCTTCAAATTCTATCTCGGATGATTCGATCCGCTTACGTCTTTTCCAGCGTACACTCATTGGTCTCGCGGCCAAGTGGTACATTGAGTTACCACGGGCCTCTTTTTACAATTTCAGCCAGTTAGCTACCTCGTTCTTAACTCACTTTCAGTTGCCGGTCAGATACGATAACGGCACGGAGTTATTAACTTCACTAAAACAATCGACGTCCACGTATATTTCTGATCACATTCATGAGTGGAGACGTCGAAGAAGGCTAGTGAAATTTTTTATCCCGGACCAAATCTTAGCTGAATGGTTTGTTAAATCATTATTACCGAAGATTACTGAAGATGTAGCTAAGGCCGGAGTAGTTACTGAGGAGCAAGTCATTGCTCAGGCGCAATACCTTGACTTAGTTTATACTCAGTCGGGTACGTTACACGAGAAGATTCCAGATCTTCCAAAGTCGAATCAAATCGCTGCTGCTCCTTCGGGATCTCATGCCGCTGATGGTATGATTGGTATCGTGAATACAAAGAGCAAGAAGAAGTCTTCCAAGGCTTCAACTACTCCTATAATCACTTTGCCCGATTCCCCGACAGGAGAGTCTTCTCCTGAACTTTCCGCCGATATTCACGCTGTAGAGTCATCTACGGCCAAATCAAAAAACGGTGGAAAGAAGAAAGGAAAGAAGAAGGCTAAAGCAGACAAGGCTCCGAAGGAGAAAACGGAAAAGTCGGAAACCAATGACGAAAAGCGCAAACCTCGATATCCTTGTCTTATTTGTGAAGAGGATCATTTTACGAGAGATTGCCCTCATCGGGCCGAGGTTGTGAAAATAGTCAAAGGTTCTCCCACTCCTGCTGTGTTAAAAGATCCATTTCCAAAGCAGGAAAGTAAGATGATAGGTTCTTCCTCGACTGCCAGTGAAGAACCCATTTTGATGATGTCTCATGTGAGGATTGCGACTCGATCGCAAGATTATGGTAGTAAGGCTCCTGTTGATGGTAAGGAAGCAGAATCTTCTCATTCTATTCCATCAACCTCAGCTCCTGGTTCCGATCCACTACAGATCGAGAAACCTAACCCGGACTTAGTAATCAAACCGCCTGCCAAGGGTGTACTTCGAAGGTCTGCTTTCAATCCACATGCGAGAGCGGCCCAGAATTACAACATTGTTGAGGACTTAGCTGTTTCACCCTCAGCAATGTCGGCTTTAGAAGTGCTGCAATCATGCCCAGCACAACGAAAATTACTTTTGTCGGCTATCAGAGCTGTTGATGTTCAGGACCCGAACCTGATAATCTTCGATCTAGAAAATAGTACACCGCGTCTACCCCATCAAATGGCTTTCCAAATTCCAGTGATAGTAAAAAACAGGCCTATTCATCGGACTGTGATTGATGAGGGAGCTTCTACGTGTATTATGTCGATTCAATGTTGGAGATCGCTTGGTTCTCCTTCGTTGAACCAATCCCCGACCATCCTTAAGGCCTTTGATGGCCGTGGGTTCCGTCCGTTTGGTATTCTACAGGAATTGCCTATAGGGGTAGAAGGTAAAACCGTTAGTCTGGATGTGGAGGTGGTTGATGCCCCTCTAGACTACAACCTTCTTTTGGGTCGAAGTTGGTCATATGCTATGACAGCGGTCGTTTCATCGGTCTTCAGAGTAATAAAGTTTCCATATAACGGTAAGATCGTGACCATTGATCAGCTGACATACTTTTCATCCGACCCAGCCTCTTCAGAGAGTATCCAGCATGTCGGTAAGACGACAATCCCTTATAGGGACGTTGGCGTAGGTTTAGTTAAAGATTCCGGTTTACTGGGAACTTTTCCTTTCCCTCCAATCAACGCAGACCCTTCATTTGCATCAATTCATATGATTACATCAGACAACATTATTTATGATGATCCTTGGATTGTCCCATCTGAATCTGAGATAGACTCATTCGGTGATGCTATGCCTTTGAGTCCATATGAAATTGCTTATGAAGCTGTCATGTCTTTTACCGACTCGCGTTCAACCCAAATCGACCAAATGAATGTGGTCAGTGAAGAATCACTTTTCACATCAACCTTAGAATGGATAGCGTTTCCCGAAGTCGTGTCATCTGACGAGCAACTTCGCGAAATCCTAAGTGTAGACGATCTACCATGGGAAGATCTTCATCACAGATCTTCGTTTTTACCTAAGGATGATGCTTTTGAAAATGATTTTTCATCTATCTTTACCGCTGAATATGTCAAAGACGCTCAGAATCCAACGAAACATTCTGATTCAGAGTTGAATTTAGGGAATATTTCTCGTACTATTCCCATTGATATTTCAGTGAAGCCCGGAATTGAGGAAAACATTCATATAGGTGCCTCATGTACAGAAGATGAAATCCAAACTTACAAGGCCCTATTCCAAGAATTCCGCGATGTGTTTGCCTGGTCTTACGAGGAAATGCCGGGAATCGATCCTGCCATTGTTGTTCATGAAATAAAGACCTACCCGGATGCTAAACCCGTCCGGCAACGGTTGCGTCAGATTCACCCTCGGAAAGCGGCTGCGATTAAAGCAGAAGTCGAGAAGCTGTTGAAAGCAGGTTTCATTTATCCAATCCCGTTAACGGATTGGGTATCGAATATTGTTCCGGTCAACAAGAAACAAGGAACAATAAGAATCTGTATCGACTATAGGGATATAAATCGAGCTTGTCCAAAAGACAACTATCCTACGCCTTATATCGATCAAATTATTGATGATTGTGCCGGAAGTGAAATGTTTTCCTTCATGGATGGTTTTTCGGGCTATAATCAAATCAATATTCTACCTGCCGACCAACCAAAAACGGCATTCATTTGTCCATGGGGGACATTTGCTTATTGCAAATTACCTTTTGGACTTAAGAATGCCGGGGCCACTTTTCAACGGGCGATGTCTTACGCATTTCATGACATCAAGCACATTGTGCAACCGTACCTCGATGATTTGCCTGCTCATTCTTTACATCGAGCTGATCACCTTGTCCACTTACGAGCAATCTTTATGAGGTGTAGGCATTATCGAATTCGGTTGAATCCCCACAAGTGTGTTTTCTGTATAGAGACGGGTCGATTGCTGGGATTTGTTGTTTCAAAAGCCGGCATTCGCGTCGATCCCTCGAAGGTCGAAGCTATCATCAAATTGCCTCCTCCTTCGAGTTTGCGCCAACTCCAAAGTTTGCAAGGGAAAGCGAACTTTTTACGCCGATTCATTCCAAATTACGCCGAGGTCACTAAAGGTTTTACACGGTTGTTGAAACAGAACGCTCAATTCTTTTGGGATGAGATTGCCCAACAATCTTTTGATGCACTTAAACACGCGTTGACCCATGCACCGTTGTTGCATCCTCCCAACTACAACCAGGACTACTTCTTATACCTCGCAGCTTCACATTCCACCATTGGAATGGTGTTAGTTCAAGAAGATGAATTCGGAGCGGAACATGTGATATATTATCTTAGTAGGACATTAAACCCCACTGAGCTAAAATATTCGCATGTGGAGAAATTGGCCCTGGCAGCCGTTCAAGCTGTCCAGCGTTTTCGTCACTACATTCTTCTCCGTAAAACTACAGTCATTTCGGATTGCAACCCTATGATTTATATTTTGACAAAACAACTGCTAGGGGGCAAGTACTCTAAATGGATCGTTATCCTGCAAGAGTTCGACTTGGAGTTTGAAAAGTCCAAGTCTAAGAAATCCTTAGTTTTTGCGGAATTGATGTGTGATTTCCCGCGTGCTGACACAGAAACTGTGGCAGAGGAGTCCATTGCGGACGAATCTTTGTTTCTTATCAGTACTTTAGATCCGTGGTACGGGGATATAATCATCTATCTCCAAACCCAAACCTTTCGGCCTGAAGCTTCAAAGTCGGAACGTCAAAAAATTCGGTTTCAATCCCAGCAATACAAGATTATTGGAGATACACTTTATCGCCGGGGGCAGACTTAGTTTTTCGACGTTGTTTAACTCACGAAGAGGCTGAGAGGGTTTTGAATGATTGTCACTCTGGAGCATGTGGCGGTCATATGTCTGGGTATGCCACAGCTCAGAAGGTGTTGCGCGCTGGCTATTTCTGGCCGTCCATGTTTAAAGATTGTATCATTGCAGTTCGGAAGTGCCACAACTGTCAAGTGTTTGATCGCAAGATGCGCGCACCACCTGCTCCTCTCCACCCTATAATTGCCGTTGGTCCATTCGCCAAATGGGGTATCGATTTTATTACTTGTAACCCTCACTCGGCCGGGGGGCATGCGTATATCATCCTCGCGGTTGATTATTTTACTAAATGGGCCGAGGCGATGCCTACATTCGACGCAAGCGGCAAAACAGCTGCAGTTTTCGTATTCAATCATATTATAACTAGGTTTGGTGTCCCACAAGCAATCATCACTGACCATGGGAGCCATTTTCGAAACATCATGATGACTGAGCTTACAAGCCAGCTTGGTTTGCGCCACGATAGCTCTACTCCTTATTATCCGCAAGCCAACGGTTTGGTTGAGTCTATCAACAAAGTTCTGGTTATCATGATCCGACGAACCATTGGTATTCATCGGTCGAATTGGCACAACATGTTATTTTCAGCGCTATGGGCATACCGAACCTCAGTGAAAACTTCAACAGGGTTCACTCCTTTCCAGCTAGTTTATGGCTTGGAAGCTGTGTTACCCATTGAATGCGAAATCCCATCACTTCAAATGGCTGTCGAATTACTTCCAGCTACTTCCGAAGAGGAGAAGCGTTTATTATACTTAGCTAAATTAGATGAGACTCGACGTGACGCTGCATTGGCAATCGAGACTCACGCGAAGCGAATGAAAGCTCAGTATGATAGAAATGTGATTCCTCGAAGTTTTTCGGAGGGAGACCTAGTGCTATTATATGATCAAGCTAACGATAAGCTAGGTGCTGGAAAATTCGTTCCTATGTGGCATGGACCCTACATTGTAAAGCGAAAGCTAGCAAAAGGGGCTTATGAGCTGGTAGATTTTGATGGGGACTCTTTGGGTAAACCCAGAAATGGACTTTACCTAAAGAGGTATTATGCTTAAATGCTGGGTATGGAGAATTTTTAGTTAGGTTAGGTTTTCTTTCTAGCTAGTATGTTTGTTAGTTTAGTTAGTGTGCTTAGCTTAGAAAGTGTGTTTTTCGTCGTTATTCTGGCTTATCTTGGTTTTACTCTTGATATTGCAGATGTCGACGCCTCTCCAAACATACATTGGATTTGCTGATGGTGCTTGTCGTAGTACACGGAATATCTCTTCCGCAGCTTGGGTTATTTATTCGCCCTCTGACGAGTTAGTTTCTATGCATGGGGTAAGCCTCGGTCAAACGACGAACAACATTGCAGAATACAGTGCAGTGGTTGAATTATTGTCTGAATCTATTTCATTTGGAATTCGACGTTTGATAGTGAGGTTAGATTCTGAACTTGTTGTATTACAGCTTAATAGAGTATATGCCATTAGAAATCCTGTGTTATTAAGGTTGTTTTTGAGAGTGCGTCTCTTGGAACATGAATTTGATTACATTGAATATCAACATATTCCAAGGTCTTTAAATACATTAGCAGATGCAATTGCTTCTCGAATGTTGGACAGACATTTACGATAATCATGCAAGTAAATTTAAAAACATTTCATCACATATGTTAAACAAGATAAGCCGGTAATAATGATATATATATAGATAGGAGTGTGTCAAAAAATATACATCGTCTTCGATCATAGGTTGAAAAACACCTTATGATCGGCAAAAATGATAAGTACAAAAAGCCAAAAATGTCATATGTGTCTACAAAAGTGACTAGCCAATCACTGGTGGTGCTCTCTATACGAAACCACTGCCCGCGCTACCCTACACAAGAACCTCCTAAAAGGTCCTGGGACTGCGACCACATAGCGCTGAAGTCGAATGGGAATGTCATCTATGGTGGTCTCTGGTATATCCGCCGTCAGACGCTCTAGATCCTGTTCCTGCTCGGCTAAGGTCTCTGCGGCCGCATCCTGTGGGGGTGGTGCTGGTACAACTGGTACTCTCCTCTCAAAAGGCCGGAGGTTGGCTGGGCGCTGTGGACCAACATCTGCATTTTGAAAATTTTTACTGTCAGTTTTGAGACGATATATATAAAAAAAAAAAAAAAAAAATAAATAATTTGAAAACTTGTGAAAAATAAAGTACCTCTGTCGTCCCATTGTTCTCCCTGTGGAAGAACCATGTCCGGATCACCTCGAAAATCTACTCCGGCATACGGAAAGTCCTGAATAGCAAAGACCTGGTCCTCTAACCAGTGAAAATAACCATCAGGGAATCGAACAACTGCCGCGCCCTCGTCAGGATGCCGGGCCATCACCGTGACCCATCGTATCAGCTTTGGCTCCCGAGGACCCAAGATATCAACAGTGAGTTGCTGAGGGATCAGCATCGGAACTCTCTCTAAGGCAAAGCTCACAACTAGAGGCCCATATCCAAAGGTCTTCAGTTGTCCGTTCTTTTCCCTAGTCAGTTGGCCCTTCATATTGGCCGACACAGCATCGCACCAGTTGAAGATGGTGCCTCGGAAACAGTCAATCGCCATCCGCATTTGGGACTCGGTGGCAATATGTAAAGCGGCTGCACCGCAAATTCTGGTAACCGTGAAAGCTATAACCTTGAGTTCACGCCGAGAGATGTATTTGATTTCTACGCCTTTCGCATGGTGTTGATTGGGTATGCACCAGTCTTCCCGGAGACTAGCGAGGGATTGGCCACACGGCCTAGTCCCGGCTAGATTGAGTTGCTCACCCCTATTTGGCAAGCCAGTGAGAAAGTATATGTCAGAGGGCTCTATCTCGAGCTGGTGCCCTCCGATGTAAAAGCATTGCTCATGAATGTTCCATCTCTCAACCAGCCACTCCAAGAATCTCACCTGAGCCCTCATGCCAGGTATGGCCCAGTATTTATATAGTCCGCATGCTTTTAGGGCATCAATGGAAGGTTGATGATTAATTGCGGCTAAATCAACGTCCTCGTGCTCTCTTTCTCTCCAATCCAACATGGTGAGTGCCCTACACACCAAGAAATAAAGATTAGAATTAGTTTGGGAAACTTTAAATGGTTATTTTTGGGGTCTGGGGTTTCAAATTCCGCCCTTCGCGGGGGACGCACCCCGCGTTTAGGACACAGAGCGCCGGGACGCAACTGGCCTGAAGGTGGGCTGCGTACCCAGACCTTTTTCCTGTGTGGGAAAAGGTCGGGGGACGCAGGTCACCCTTAGGGCACCTGCGTCCCCCGCAGAGCGGATTTTAAAACCTAAAACCCCCCAAAAACCAAAACTAAAACCTAAAACAAAATTTTAATCGGATGAAATTGAAAAGGAGGATGTTGTGGAATACCTGGAAGAGACGGCGCTCGTTTCTAACGGTCGGATTCTCCGCAACGACCACGGGAAGTTTCTTGCCAAAAGCCCTTTTTTCAACCTCAACAGTAAAATGGTAAAAATGACATGGTAAAAAGTCTTTTTATAGGTTTTTTGGATGAATGAATGCTAGGTTTGTTTATTTTTCACCATGGAAGGATATTTTTCAATGCATTTTTGCCTATCTTAAACAGGTATGAGTAATGTGTCGTTTTTGTGCAGGACAAAGGGATTTAGAGGGAAAATTGTCATTTTTCACGAACCAAAATATCAGAGTCATCTTTTAAGCCCTTTTCTGACTCCTAAAATATGAAAAGATTGCCGAGCGTTTCTTTTACACTCGTTAAAACGGAATTAAAAAATGGTCCCCTTATAGCTCTTTTCTGACCGTAAAATCAGGAAAAGATTGCCGGGTTTTTGTCATTTCAAACTCGATACTGGAAATAAAACGACGTGTCCTTGATCGCTTTTTACTTTTCAGGTCAATGGCACTAATTATGAAAGTACTCCTTGGTCGCAAGATCAAGCGGTTCCCCCAGGTATTATTTTATACTTTTTCGGGCTTGAGGGACACAAATCTACGAAAAAGTTCAACTTGGAGTCTTCTTAAGTTTTTCAGACTCTCTAAAATTGAAAAACGCCGAGTTTCTCCTATACTGGGCTTGTTAAACATTTCACAGTAAAGGACCTGTTCAATTACAAACAGGAACGAACCACTCCTTCCTAGGGTTCGAATCAAAACTAGGTTGGACTCATCCGAAGGATGAGCTTATAATCAAGCATATGTTATCCTCCTCAAGCTTGTTAAAAATAAAGAGGTACTTGCCAGAAATGGTGGGGGAAAAGAGAGAAGAATGAGCCTATTTGTTATCTTTTGTCTCAGAAGAAACTTTATTACCACTCTTGGACACGACACTGTTAGGATATTCTGACACATAGGATATAGTTAAGTTCAACTTGGTCTAGTATAGAGTTAGGTTAGAGTTAGGTAAAGTGTGTTTCTTTACCATTGTACATTTTGTAACTTACAATCCGACGGTCACGATATGTAGTGATCTGACGGTTCACTCTCACCTCGGTATTACCGACACTTGATCCGTGGCTTGACACCCGATTGGTCCATGAGTTCTATTTAAAGCGCATGGAGGGTCATTGTTCGGGTAATCCGTGCATGAGAGAAGCTTATGTAAATTTTCATTCTTTGATTAATAAATTGCCTGTAGTACCCACGTTGGGACAGGCCGTGGACTGTTTCCCTCCTTGCACTTTGAGGGTTTTAACCACGTCAAAAATACTGGTGTATTGATTTGAGATCTGGTTGTGAGCGGTGTCCTTTTGGTGTTCTTTCTGAGGAACTTACCCTGTAAATTCCTACATGGTATCAGAGCTATTTGAGGGCCGCGTCCGTTGGTGATCCAAATCTGAAGCCGGTAGAACTGCATGCGGTTGTCGTTTCCTAGATCTACTGTTTCTAACTGCTTTCGGGCCGAGAGGACTACTCTGTTGCGTTCGGAGCATCTGTTCCAGTGAGGAACCCCTTTCGTTTCACGCGAAAAGGTTTCCGGTAGCCCTAGCTGCGTCATTTTTCAGATCGGGAGGTATACAGTGTTTTTTTTTGCAGTTCACTGTTATTTTCTCTCTGCTTATTTCGGTCTCAGTTTATTTAGCCTTTTTTTTTTAACCGGATCTATACCTTTCATTTCTGCGTATGCTCTTTGCCCTGCGACTCTGTGCGATCTGGGCAAATCAGAAACAGAAAGGAAGGATTTTTCTCATGCGTATGCTCTTTTCCCTGCACCTTAGTGTGATCTCGGAAAATCAGAAACATTGAGAAAAATATTTAGTTTTTCGGCTAAAGCTAACTTTGAGATTTTTTTTTAAAATTTCTAGTTTTTTGGCTAAAGCTAACTTCGAGCCGCAAGGTTCGTTTTTCTTTGCATATTCGTGTTGGGTTTTGTGTTTTGTGTTTTGTAGGGAAAAAGAGCTTTCTCAAGGCAAGCACGCAAACCAAGGCCCCCCCCCCCTCTCTCTCTCTCTCTCTCTCTCTCCAATTTTTTGTATAGATCAATTGGTTCAAAGCTATTTTAAGAGAGTAGAGGTCTTGGGTTCAAGTCTCCATTTTGTGGGGGCGGATTTTTTCATTTCCGCACATTCGCGCACTTTGCCGGCAACTTCAACAATTATTTTTCAAAAAGCCATAACTTCTTCATCCGGAAGCCTTTTTCAGAGCCGTTTTTTTTAAAACCGCCTATTTTTCGAGATCTATCCATTGGAACACTTACTTTCAGCATCTTCAGCTTCAGTTTTTTAAAAAAAAATGGAAAGTCCATGCCAAGTCATTCTTGACAGCACTAACTACTTCCAATGGGTAGCCTACATGGAAGATTTACTTAGAAGTAAAGGTCTCTTCAGAATAGCCACAGACCAAGAGAAGAAACCAAAAGATGAAGACAAGGCTGCAAAATGGGAAAATAGACAAGATCAAGCACGTGGTTTGATAGGGATGTCTATTTCTCCTGATCTTAGATTCCACATTGCAGAACTTGAGACTCCTCATGAAGCATTAGAAAAACTCGCTAAAGTTTTTGGGATTAAAAATGAAATTAGAGCCCATCAACTTGAAAATGAGCTGCTTACTTTGGATCCTAATAATTTTTCTTGCATTGAAGATTTCTTGTCCAAATTCAAGACCCTTAGATATCTCTTGGAAGGTGTTAAAGTTAAGAAAGAAGATGGTAACCTTATTTATTCCATCCTTACTAAGTTGGGACCAGCCTACTCTGTATTTGTTTCCACTTTCCATTCTACAAGGGAAGCTTTCATTTGTCAAGGACAAGACTACAAGGCCCCTTCCTTTGACTCCTTTTGTGATTCCTTAATAAGAGAACAAGAAAAACTCTTACACCTTGGTCTTCTTAATCTTGGAAACTCTTCCACGAAAGCGTTAGCCGCCCAGCAGCAACCAAATTCAAAGAATCCTAAGAAGTCATATCCTCAAAAGAATGGTCCTAAACCATCTCAGCCTCAAAATGAAAGATCATTTCAGCAAAATGATAAGACCAATAAAAACAAATGGAAGAAGACTGATAGACATTGTAACTTTTGTAATCGAGATGGCCACTTAGAATCTAAATGCTTTAAGAAGATGGAAGCCTTGGAAGCCGCAATGAAGAAACATAACATCCATGTGGAGCCTACTTCAACTTCAACTTCAACTTCTGGAATGGCACTTTCTGCATGTCATTGTCAATCATCTCAGTCTGGTTATGCATTAAATGTATCTTCTTCTTCTTCTCATTCTCATGAGTGGCTCATTGATTCTGGAGCCTCTTGTCACATGGCCAAAAACCAAGCCATGTTTTCTTCTTTAAATGATTGTAACACCAAAAATATATATGTTGGTGATGATAGATCTCTTAATGTTGTAGGGACTGGAACTGTTCATCTAGACAATGGTCAGTTTAATGATGTATTATGTGTTCCAACCTTATCCTGCAACCTTCTATCTGTCTATCAGATAACTCATTCAGGTGAAGGTAAAATTGTTGAATTTTCACCTCATGATGTTGTAATCAAGGATCTAAAAGATCCTAAACAGATTCTAGCTACTGGTCTTGCTGATGATTCCAAAAGGTTGTATAAGTTTCACAACTTTGGGTCATCAAATCTTCCCTCAGTATTTGTTGCTCATAATGATGAAGTGAGCAAACTTTGGCATGAGCGATTTGGTCACTTAAACTATCGCTCCCTTCAGCATCTATGTAAAGAAAATATGGTGACAGGTCTTCCTATGGTATCTTGCAGAGATGGTGTTTGTTCCGGATGTGTACTCGGAAAACATCATCGGGACAGTTTTGACAAACGTGCCTCTTGGCACGCCTCAGCCCCTTTACAGCTTGTGCACAGTGATTTATGTGGTCCTCTTCCTGTTGCTTCATTCTCTGGCTGCAAGTACTTCTTAACTTTCATTGATGATTTCTCCAGACGCACTTGGGTATACTTCTTAAAACTCAAGAGCGAAGTATTTAACACCTTTTTGGCCTTCAAAGCCTTTGTTGAAAAACAATCTGGACATCAAATTCTTAAGCTAAGAACTGATAATGGTGGAGAATATGTTAAAAACACATTCATCAACTTTTGCACCGAAAATGGAATTCAAATGCAACATACTGTTCCATACACTCCACAACAAAATGGTGTAGCTGAAAGGAAAAATCGCACCTTAAAGGAAATGGCTAATTGTATGCTGCAATCTAAAGGACTCAGTCTTAGTTTTTGGGCCGAAGCAATTAATTGTGCAAATTATATAATCAATCGCACTCCTACTAAGGTTCTAGAGAATATCACTCCAGAAGAAGCTTGGAGTTCCATTAAACCAGATGTAAGTCACTTTCGTGTGTTTGGAAGTGAAGCATGGGCCCATATTCCAGATGAAAAGCATAAAGCTTTAGAACCTAAGAGTGAGAAATGTACTTTTGTTGGATATTCTGAAGATGTAAAAGGTTATAGACTTATTCCATTTAAGTCCAAAAATGTTATCATTAGAAGAGATGTAAAATTTGATGAAAATAAATCGGCCTGCGAGCCTAGTCCGGCGGATGTGCCACCTCTTCCTATCTCTTCTACTTTTGAAAACATTTCTTCTTCAGATGATGAAAGCGAGGATGATAATCCTCCCCCACCTTCTCAGGATCCTCAACTTCCAAGATGGGTCCGTGCTACTCGGGATGCAGCAGGTGATCTTGCCGGTGATCCTACAGATCAGCGACGTACACGTTCTCAGTTTGAAAGAGCCTCTTCTTTACTGGCTCAAGCTCCAGTAAATCATGATCCTGACACTTTTGCAGAAGCTTCAGGCCATCCACATTGGGAAGCAGCTATGAATGAAGAATATCATTCATTGATGACAAATGATACATGGGATCTTGTTCCTCTACCAAAGGGACGCAAACTTGTTAGATGTAAATGGGTTTACAGAACCAAGTATGGACCAGATGGGAAAGTTGATAAACATAAAGCTCGTCTCGTTGCTAAGGGCTTTTCACAGGTTGAAGGCATTGACTACACTGAAACCTTCTCCCCTGTTGCCAAAATGAACTCTATCCGCCTTGTTCTTTCCCTTGCTGCCTCTTTAAAATGGGAAGTCCATCAGATGGATGTTAAATCTGCCTTCTTGCATGGGGACTTGCAGGAAGAAATCTATATGGAACAACCCATTGGCTTCATACAAACAGACTCCAGCCTTGTTTGTCGACTTAAGAAATCCCTTTATGGCCTCAAGCAAGCTCCTCGGGCTTGGTATGCCAAAATGGATAGCTTTCTTTTAGAATCTGGCTTTTCTAGGTGTCATTCTGACAATACTGTCTACACCAAGAAA
Organism: Pinus tabuliformis; assembly: GCA_031772625.1. Taxonomy (NCBI): domain Eukaryota; kingdom Viridiplantae; phylum Streptophyta; class Pinopsida; order Pinales; family Pinaceae; genus Pinus; species Pinus tabuliformis. The sequence continues at coordinate 446,964,737 of CM062814.1, read as the reverse complement.
GTGGGCAACTCTCTTATCATCCTTGTTCTTTATGTTGATGATCTTATTCTTACTGGTAGTGATCCCAACCTTATAAACCATGTGAAGTCCAGCCTTAAAAAGAAATTTGAAATGACAGACTTAGGACACTTACACTATTTTCTCGGTCTTCAAGTCTTGCAATCCCAGGAGGGTATTTTCCTTTCCCAGTCCAAGTATGCTTGTGATATTCTTCGTCATTTTCACATGGAAGACTGTAAGCCAGCCCCTTCTCCCTTTCAGTCTGGAGTCAAACTTTCAGTCTCTTGTACTTCTCCTGAAGTTGATGCTACCTTATACCGTCAACTTGTCGGAAAACTCTTGTATTTAACCCATACTCGTCCTGATCTTTCCTTTGCTGTTGGCCTTGTTGCTCGTTTTATGCAAAACCCCTGTGAAAGTCATTGGAAAGCAGCTAAAAGAATACTTCGTTATGTTCGAGGTACAGTACAGTTTGGGATTCATTACAGTGCCAAAGCAGCTCCTCTGTTAGTTGGTTTCACTGATTCTGATTGGGCTGGTGACCCTGATGATCGGAAGTCTACTGCCGGTTATGTCTTCACTCTTGGTTCAGGACCTATTACATGGGCTTGTAAGAAACAGGCTGCCATTTCTCTTTCGTCAGCAGAAGCAGAGTATCGTGGTGCCGTGGAAGCTAGTAAGGAAGCCTTGTGGCTTCGTCAGATCCTATCAGAGTTTGGCTTTGAGCAGCAGCATCCAACCACACTTTGGTGTGATAATCAAAGTGCCATTCAGCTATGCAAAGATCCAGTCCAGCATCAGCGCAGCAAACACATTGAACTACACATGCACTTCATCAGAAAGCTCATTCATGACCATGTTCTTGAAGTGCAATATTGTCCAACAGATGATCAGGTTGCAGACATCTTCACAAAGGCTCTCACAGAGGCGAAGTTCACTAAACTTCGATATATGCTTGGAGTTCAGGAAGTTGTCACTAAGGGGGGATAGGCTCTAGTGCCTCCTTCCTTCTCCTATTGTGTCATATTTGTAAATTCTTCAATCCTATCCCAAGTTGTGTCATATAGTGAAGTTCAACTTGGTCTAGTATAGAGTTAGGTTAGAGTTAGGTAAAGTGTGTTTCTTTACCGTTGTACATTTTGTAACTTACAATCCGACGGTCACGATATGTAGTGATCCGACGGTTCACTCTCACCTCGGTATTACTGACACTTGATCCATGGCTTGACACCCGATTGGTCCATGAGTTCTATTTAAAGCGCATGGAGGGTCATTGTTCGGGTAATCCGTGCATGAGAGAAGCTTATGTAAATTTTCATTCTTTGATTAATAAATTGCCTGTAGTACCCACGTTGGGACAGGCCGTGGACTGTTTCCCTCCTTGCACTTTGAGGGTTTTAACCACGTCAAAAATACTGGTGTATTGATTTGAGATCTGGTTATGAGCGGTGTCCTTTTGGTGTTCTTTCTGAGGAACTTACCCTGTAAATTCCTACAGACACTTTTCATTCACCTGGGTTGGGAAATCCTTTACCTCACAGTTGATCAAACCACTTTGAAAGACTTCAGCCGGGTTCCGGGGATTAACTTTGAGTCGTTTATCACCAAGCCATCTGTTGTGTCGTTATGTGTTCAAGAGGTCTGCAAGCAAAACTTTCATCTGCAAAATACTTGTCATCCATTTGACCATCGCTGAGTCAGTCCTTACAGCAACATTTCTTCAACTTGAACAATGATTTCGTGTTGTGCGCTTGCCTACAACGGGTCACTTTCTATCGACATCAGCACATTATCTAGAGAGATGACTTAGAAATCGTCAGTACCTTGAAGTCTGCATGCATCAATGGCAGGTTTCTCGCCTTTGACGTCAGTTTACATCATTGACTCTCGATCGAAGGATTCCGTGAAATGTTCGACATCAACTCATTCATTCACATCTCATGGATTGTACTGGGTACTTTGGGAACCATTGACATTACTGGTGGTCTCTCTCACACTTGTTAACAGTTTACATCATCGACTGGTAATCAAGTGGTTTCTACCATGTTCGACATCTGAACTCATTTATTCGCATGGCTAGAATCGTACCAATTCGGGAAGCAGAAATGAAGACCCTGGATCTAGTTCCCACCATCCAGGCTGCGAGGAGTTTTGTATTCATTATCTATGTAGACTAATCATAAACGGATGGCTGCGCCCATACTGTGTCTACAAAAGTCTATGATTATGATGTACTGCAAGATCATTCCTGTATCAGAGTAGTTAGTCTGTTAGTTAAAGTTTTGATCTGAGTATGGGAATGCCTACCTCAGTGATGATATAATCTTATACATGTATTTTGTGTTGAAAATTGCAGGTTCTGACCAGGCTCTCCACGAGATAATCCTTGAAATGATAAAGCGCTTCACCCTTCCTAGATAATACAAAACCCTAATCTATTACAGGCTTCGCACTTTATGGGGCAATCTGTTACACTAAAAAATGTCACCATGACTATTTACAGTTAGTATGGCTCTATCAACAGTCATGCTATCCTCCTGGGCAAGTCTTATGCCTCTGCTCTCCATGTCAAACTCCAAAAAGAGAGAAAGTCTTTATAAATGTATTTATCTCTGGGTACGCAGGTTCTCTCAACCTTACCTGCGGGTACGCACCCAATGTTCACAAAAGTTGCGTCCTTGTACGCTCTGTATGTAAAGAGGCAGGTGCGTCCCCCTGTAAAGGTCAAAATGCGCAAGTTTCATCTTTAAAAAGTTACTTGTGGTCATTTCTAGAGCATTCTAGAAGGTTGTTCGACGTGTATTGAGCGCCTCCAGATGGTTCATGTACCCCTACCAAAGAGGAACTTATCCCATCAATGAGGGAGCTATCCCATCCAAAGAGGGGATTATCCCATTGATGGTGGACCTGATTAACTTCCTCTTGAGCACTATAAATACAGGCATTGGGCCAGAAGGAGGGGAGGTTGGAAGCTATACATTTCTAAGGGTAGATGCTACTGGAATTATGACTCCCATTTAGAAGCTTGTGAGGAGAGATTGCCATCTTTGCTTGTTCTATTTGGAAGTGGGTGAGCTTTGTCAAAGTAAAGGAGAACTCTTGATGGACCCTGGGAGGGACTTGCACAACACCAAGGCTCAGGTTGTAATTGTTCCTTTTGTTTCCTATTAATGCAAATGAGTCCATTCTTCTCAATAACTTGTTATTTATGAGTTGTTTCATGTACTCCTTGGTCTATGTGTTAAATATGTTTTATTCTATGAGATTATCAAGTGCTATTTAATTGTTTGATTGTTAGTGGATGCAGGTTTCAAAGTGAAGGAGGAGCTCATCCGGATCAGTGGAGCTGGACTGCTACAACAGCGTTGGATTACAGGTAGGATCTAAACACTTGATTTCTTATATAGTAAATGCATGTTTAGAGAAGGATTGCTCTTGTTTGTCTTGTTTGTCACTAGAGAGTCTTAGGCTCCTAGGGAGGTTGGTTGTGTCCGCACTATCGACTCTTTCCGCCTGACAACCTGTAACTGTACCTATACCTATATTGCCACCTGTACCTGTACCTGCACCTATACCTGTACAAGCATCCTACTGCTACATGTGCACAATTTCTATATACCTGACATCCCGCTGACCTGCGTGCAAGATCCTATCCTGTAAGTCCGTCCCATAGGAGCTCATAACTGCCAAGTGATTTACCTGTACCTATATCTGAGATAATTTTCCACCCTGTTCTATTTACCTTTGATGTACCTGATCTCGAAATCAAACTCGTTGATCATGGCCAACCATCTAGCCTGCCTGGCATTTAGATTCGGCTGGTCAAACAAATACCTCAATCCAATGTGTTCACTCATAAGTAGAAATCCCCTACCAAGGAGATAAAGTCTCCACATGTTCAATGCATGTATGATCGATGCTAACTCCAAATCATGTGTCAGGTAGTTCTGCTCGTGCTTGTTTAGTTTCTGCGACCCATAGCATACAACTTGTCTATCCTGGATAAGGACTCTATCAAGCCCTCTCTTGCAAGCATCTGTGCATACCACAAACTCTTTTTCTAGATCTGCAATCTGTAGCACTAGTACATGTGTCAACAACTGCTTAAACCGCTCAAAGATAACCTCACACTCCTCAGTCCATTCAAAATTCTTACCTTTCCTTTGCAATGATGTGATAGGATAAGCAATTTGTGAGAAGTTCCTGATGAACCTCTTATAGTATCCTACCAAACCCATGAAAGATCTCACCTCATCTACATTCTTAGGAGCGACCCACTCCATGATGGCTCTCCTATCCAAGGTGTCCAACAATCTGCCATCTCTATTTGATCTATGAACACCATGTGATCTACTACCATATGCCTCATTAGTTCTATCCTCCTGCTAATGGTTGATCCGAAGCGATCCCTGTCGCTGCAAATATGACAAGCTCTGAAGTATGACTACATTTACCTTTGCTAACTTTTCCTGTGCCTATATGCTTCTGTCATTATTTGCCTTACAACTCCTTATTTATTCCTTTAAACTTCTCAGTTTCATGCCAAATCAGAAGAGTTCCCCACACCATACTACTTCTTATATTCATAGGGAGAGTCTTTGTAGTCAACCATCTTGCTAGCCATTTGATATTTCTTCCTACAATGTATATCATGTCAGCTAAACCAAATCACAATAAACCAACGTACCTTAGTATAGTTCAGGGAGGATACCTTGTTTGCAAGATCAACAAATCAACGTGATACATGTATAACATAATCATGAAAGCATATAGAAACATGAAACATAAGCATATGACCATGCAATCGTCATTCTAGATAGGGTCCAGTCATCAATGCATGACCTCAACAATAACACACCACGACCTCATGCATGAAAACCACCATCATTACGTCACTATACACTTAACCACATGCAAACATGAACATGCGTAAGCAATGCATAACCATCTACACATATGTGTAAACACGTATGATCAAGCATGAATGGACAATACTTGAAATAAAACTTGCAAGAATGATAAATGTAACCAAGCATACAAGAATGTAACCAAACCTGTAAAAATATAACCAAGCATACTACAATGATACATGTAGGCGACATAAATTGACATGTAACCAATCATACACTCACAATGATGCATTCCACAATAACATCTCAAATTTCACATGACGACATCACTACAACCATGAATAACGTCATGCAAATGCAACAAGCACATGGAATGCAAGGGTGAGAGACACACATGCAACTGACATGCATGCATGACCAACACATAGCCCATCCAGTCTGAGGGGTGGACCATGTTCTAATACCCCTATGTAACACCCTCCTCCCACATCTACCCAAGCAACCATCCAGCAGGGGTAAACATGCAACGAGAGGCCACTATGATATGGTTTGACCTCCTAATTCGCGTTAAGGAATTGGAACCGACAGAAACACACCATATATACATTAATTATCAGCTACAGGACCCTCAAGAACCAATTCAATACTTTAGAAAACTTGCCTTGGGGTCCCACTGAGCTTTCGGAAAATTTAAGGCTTAGTTGCTCCCATGCTATAGGCATGAGTGCAACCAACAATCCAAAGTCTCTCTCGTAAGCTTGCTTGCCAGCGACCAAATACCAAAATTGTCAGTGTTATGCCAACGACTCCGGGATTTGAACCACTTTTTCAGGCTCAAAGCCCAAGTCACTGCCCAAAATTGAATCATCTCTTCAAATCAATAAAATAACATGGAAATGACTGTAATAAAACAAATACTTGTTTAAGACCTTAACTAGACCCCTACTGACCATGACAGGCATTTCGTCAAACATATTGCAAATGTGTAATCTATAGGTGTAATTAAAAGTTCTAAGCATAGGGGTCTCATACTTACCTGAGAATCGCTAAGAACCATTTATGCCTCAACACATCAACTACCATTCCATCCATTAGGTCATAGATACATTGATCATTCAATTACAAGTAAAAACATGAGGAAATCCATATATGGCTGATGTCATAAAACACATACATAACTAGTATAATAGGAGAGAAATACTCATGAAAGTACAACCATATAGACCATATACAATCCATCAAAATGCTCATATAAATACAAGGATAAATAACCTTTCATTAACGATGTCTAAATCTAAACTCGGGATGGGACTTCCACAATCCACCTGACTGTAGAATGGTTGAGCAAAATCTCTCTTCAGCCATTCACCCCCATGCCATATTCCAAACATGAATGTGGGATCTCATAAAACACATCAATAAAAAAAGTCAAGGGCTTTCAGAGGCCATCCACCTCAACCCATCAAACAATGATTCCACCTCATGTCCAGACATCACAAAACCATCATTAGATCAGTCTCTATCCAAGTATTCCAGGGCTCTAGAATATTTCTCCAACCAAGGCTCTAGGACTAGTAACTCAACCCACGAAGGGCTCTAGAGTGTTTATCCAACCAATGCTCTAAGACTTGTAACTCAACCCAAGCTGATACAGGTCTCCAGAGCATTTGTCTAACCAAGGATCTAGGACTAGTAACTCAACCCAAGCTAAGGAAACATGAGAACCAACAAAAAACACAAAAATGAAAATAAACCCACAATCACCATGGTTATCCTGGAAATGTAAAGGCTAGGCAATCCACTGTCAATCTCAGCCATCCTCCATGCCAATGACATATCACAACCAAAAATCCACATGCATATGCTATGCATGCAAAAATAGTGAAGGAAACATACATGCAACTTAGCACCTGCAAGAAAATCTAATGTAGCTGCTAATCCTGATGCCTTCTTGCACTTTCCTGCTCTTCCTTTTCCTTATTGCTCCAAGAATGTAAGTATTCCACACCCACCAAGAGTGCTCCAAGAAAACTCTAAGTCTCCAAGAGTATGAGAGAGAGAGAATAATGAGAGAGCTCCAAAACTGAACTGACAAAAGGTTACCAACTAATCCTTAGAAGCCTTTTTATGGATGAGGCCTCTATTTTCTTAATTTTCCATTATTTTCCTTCAATTTCCTCCTCACATGCAACCTATGACCTTTCACCTCCATTTTCTCCTAATTTCCATTATTTTCATAAATAAATGTGCCAAAATGCCATTTTCCTTTCCAAAGTCGTAGGCATTGCCTTTGCCAATTTCCTTAGCCATAAACAATCACAAGTGATCCCCATCACTAGGATTCTACCCAACATTCAACTTGGCATAAGTGTCCCATCGATCGTGGTTATTGTTTTTAACTTTTATTAAATGGAATTTTCACCAAGGCTATTACAAGGATCCATCTTTTGACCAAATAACCCAACAAGGGTATTCCTCATCCAGATAGCCTTACAAGCTACTTGACTAGCAACAATGTACTTTGATTTTGCTAAATTGAGTGCAACTGATCTCTACTTCCTGTTGTACCAAGAAACTGTTGTTGACCCAATACTAAGATTCCCCCAAATGTGCTCCTTCTATCGGATGGACTCCCTACCCAATTTGCATCTGTGAAACCTTGAAGCGCCACTCCCTTTGTTCGTCTGTACCAAAGACCAAATTAAGTGGTGCCTTTGAGGTATTGTTGAAGACCGAAATTGTTCCTTTTTGACACCTTCCCTAAACTTAATTCACTCCATTCTCTTCCTGTTTGACCATAATAATCTCAATAAGGTGTCAGCTTATAAGGTTAGTGGAAAAAACAGGTACCTAATCATATTTTACTCATAGTTTCATTGTTTCCTTATTATTTGATTTAATATTTGCATAAGCTACCAAATTGCATCAATTTTGTAGCTAATGATCGATTCTACAACTTACTTGAAGAATTTGTAGGTTTCGAAACACTAGTTGAGGAACAAATATATGGACAGGTAGATGACAACTGACATAACAATATCTACCTATCTCCATGATCCAGCAAGATGATAAGGATGTCATATAAGCAGGTCAGCGTGGAAGTCAACCCAACAAAAAAGGAGCCAAAGACAAATCAGGCGAGCGGGATAAGGATGAAGTTGATATTTGCCTCATGATTTGCTTCTTTGATAGAAAATCATGTAGAATAGCTATTTCATGTTATCTTATTTTATTTTTAGAGTTTCTTTCGAGTATGATGGGCTTAGAAATATCCAAACACTTTATTGAAGGAGGTTATAAAACTTGCTTCTCGGCACAATGATGGAAATATTTCATTTTTGTAGCTTAGTTCTATAGCATTAGATTATCATAACTAATATTTCAATTTTGATTTCCAGTGAATGCTTGTGACTGTGAGGATAGAATTTGTAACAAAGTTTGTTGAATATTTCTTTCATAGATCTAATCATTTCATTGTGTGAAGGATGAAGAAAATAAATCAAAAGGGATCTATTATGCACATGTAAATTTTAGAGTAGAATCATTTAATTTTGAATTGGAATTAGAAGTATAATTATTTCAAGGCTTTATCAGTGTGATTTAGATTTGCTAGTGTGATATTTTAATTATGCACTTAAGATTTAGTTTCATTTCTATCAATGGGAAGTAGATCTATATTTGCTGGTGCGATATTTATTTCTAGAATTTTAGAATAACTTTGTTTTTTGCGAGCATAAAGAGAATTTGGATTTGATTTTGCTATTTACTTCTACAGTTCAATTTAGTTTTATTTCTGTCGGTGTGATATTTTCCTTTCTTGCAAGAGTGACAAATTCTTAGATAAAAAGTATGCATGAAAACATCCTAATTCAATTTGAAAATTTACTTACATAATAAAGAATCCTAGCACAACTGGTGGACAAACACTTCATCGGTTTACAAGCCTTGGTCGATAATTTATGCAGTAATTTAAGCTCAATTAAATTACCAAACATTTTGGCGCAGTTGCTGGGGAAGTGTATATAGGGTTCCATTTTTTTAGGAGTATTTTCATTAAAAAAATAAAAATGATAAAAACATATTTATGCATAGGGAAATATATTCTAGGGGTAGTGTAGAGGTAGGAGTTCCATTCCAACATCGCCACTCACCCCACCACGACATCGTAGTGCCACACCATCCACTGAAACTCATATTCCATCATTTGGAGGTAAAATTATACTTCTTAAGATACAAAGATCTTAAATCCATCTGAAAGATTCATCAACTTCTTCTATTGAAGTTGTAGTAGATGAACCTACGTCCCCAACAAAAGGAGTAATCTTTTTATTTTCAATTGGAGAACCAATTCTAGGAAAAGAATTGGAAGTCCCTAGTGAAGAGGAAGATGAAACTTATTTTATTCCATTGATACAAGAACCAAAAGAGGAGCTAGAAAACCCAATTGAACAACCCTATAGTAGCTCTAAGGAATCTACAATTACAGGGGAAGGAGAAGGAGAAGTACATAATGTGAATGGTGAATTTAGAATCGAATGTGGAAGAGGTAATGAAGGAGGAGGTAGAGGGGGAAATAAAGGTGGAGGTGGAGGAAGAGGTGGTAGAGGAGAGCCATAAACTTTTGGGTTTCCCATCTTAGATGAAGATACCATTGTTACACTGAAGAATATCTCACCCTCCATCCTCCCTAATTTCCATGGAGTAAGACATGAGAATCCTGAAACATTTCTTTTTGAGTTTGAATTCTTGTGTAGATCTAATTACTACTTGCTTGATTCTCAAAAAATTAAAATGTTTCCAGCTATTAGCCTCCTATTGCAATAGGTTTCATATTTCATGATTGACAGTGGAAGTGCCAAAAATGTTCATCTTTTCCATGCTGCAAAAGTTCCATTTTTGAAAGATTTCTCGATTAAGGGAAGGCCAAACATCTTAATCTTGGCTTCCTTAGGTTTAAATTGCTTGTTTTAGAGATAGAGAATAAATGTCTGTCCAAACTGTTTAATCTTGGCAGATGAGTAGCTAGGTAGAGAAATGAAGGAACCCAACTGCTTAACCTGGGTCCTTGGAAGAGATAAGGGTTGATTTAGATAGGAGGGCAGCCAAAAGAAAAGAGGACAATAAGGGTTTGCAAGTCTAAGTGCACCCATTCAAAAGGAAGAAAAAATGTTAGGTGTATTAGGTTGGGTAGATAGTTTGAGGTTGCAGAAGCAAAGTCTGTTGGCATTATGGTTCAAGTGTTGTCCTTGATGGCAACTCACTCAGTGGATGGTACAGGTGCTCAAAGGTTAGTACAGGTGATGGCAACTTAATCAGACGACAGATCTCAGTACAGCATGGCAAGAAAGCTCATACACGCTGTTTCGTTAAGCCCAAGTCGCGTGTACACGCAAGTTCGATTCAGAAAAAGCGCGTGTATGTGGAAAGGTTCCTTTGGTTCATGGTGGTTAGACCTTGGAAGTTGTGCCTATGATTTCGGACCATTATGTCTCGACGGGCGTGTCGATCCCTAGTTTTAAAGTTGATGGTATTGTGTTACTATGGTTTTGGCTCTTGGTATTGAGAAAGGCCTAAGGCTATATAAGGAGAAGAAGATCATTAGGCAAATATCATCTTCGACAAGGCATGAATATCTAAGAGAGAAAGAGATCTGATATGCAGGTTCTGAGTTGGTTGATCTGAGCTAAGGAGAGATCTCATCGGTTGATGGAGAACTAGATCTAAGGAGAGATCGGGATCAAATGGTTTGAAATGCACTATCATGTTATGGTTGATTATGCGTATTTCTAGATCTGCATATTGTCGCAATGTTACGTTCTGAGTCTAACTAATATCTGGTACAGCTGCAAGTTGAGAAAGTTTATTTTTAGATCTGTACGCAGGTTGGCTTCGGTAAAAGCGCGTGTATACGCGGTTTCTGCTCATTAAAGTAGCGTATATCTTTTGAAGCTTGATTTGGGTTTACAGTGGGATCTGACTGTTATTACAGAGTTCTGTAGTCTGCTCTGTGTTCTGGTAACTGGTGATTGACAGGGTTCAGTGGTTCAGTGATTCAAAGTTGGTTGTTTTATGCTTCAATGATCTGTTGTGAAAATTGAATGAATTGTGGTCTTCAGATTGTAATGTTGTGCTTCAGGAATATCCAAGTCTGAAAATGTATGAAAAGTGATACCTGGAAGAAGGAAGATTGTAGGTCAGCACCTACGTACTAGTATCTTGGCTAGTACAAAAGCAAAAGGGGGTTGGAGCTCCCTTCCAAGGAAGTTTGGAGAACGAGAGAAGGTTGAAGCCTTCTGCAGGTTGTAGCCTGCGTACTGGTATAAGGCTGCACCAGTACAAAAGATTGTAAACTGAAGTTTCATATTAAGAAAGATAGAGACAACTTGCAGCAGGTGGTTTTCACCCACATTGGGTTTCCACCTTATATCTTGGTGTTCATGTGTGTGGCTTTTTATCTGTTCTGTTATACTGCACATGTTTACTGTTAATATGATGAATAATGTCCTGATGCACTTAATTGAAGAATAAGCCAACTAAATTGTGAGTTTTCTGCTTATACGCTGTTTTACTTCGTCACAGTAGCGTGTACACGCTGGTTCACTTAACTGAAGTAGCGTATATGTTTTGGGCATTTGAAAAGTTTGATTAATCTGATAATACTGATTCACCCCCCCTCTCAGTATTATTTCCAACAATTGGTATCAGAGCAGGTCCTTCAGAGAAGCTTGATCGCTTGAAGGAAGATCATTCATCATGAGCAACTACGAGAAAGAAGCATCAATCAGGCCACCGGTTTTTGATGGAACAAATTTCAATTATTGGAAGGTAAGAGTTACTGCATATCTTCAATCTCTTGGTACAGAAGTTTGGGACATTGTAGAAAAAGGCTATGCTTTTCCTTCAGCTACTCCTACAGATCCAGATGAAAAAAAGGCATATGAAACAAATGCAAAAGCAGTCGCTACCCTATTAGGAAGTATATCTCAAACAGAATTCATGAAGGTCATGCACTTCAAATCAGCAAAAGAAATATGGGACAAAATGATCACTAGCTATGAAGGAGATGAACAGGTAAAGGAAGCTAAACTTCAAACACTCAGGATTCAATATGAGACTCTCAGGATGTATAATGATGAAAGTGTGGCTAATTATTTTCTCCGGGTAGATGAGATTGTTAATTGTATGAAAAACTTGGGTGAAGAAATAAGAGAAACTATAGTAGTTCAAAAGGTTCTAAGATCTTTATCCCCCAAGTTTGAATCTAAAGTATCTGCAATAGAAGAAAAAGAAAATCTCCGTGTTCTCACTATGTCTCAGCTACATGGAATTCTAACCGCTTATGAAATGAGAAAGGGAGGTCCATCTGACAGAAGGGAAGCTGCTTTTAAGGCATCAGGAAAAGAAGATTACTATGAAGCAAGCCATGTTCCAGAAGAAGAGGAAGAAGAATCAAATTTTGTCAGAAATCTTCAAAGGGGTTCTGGAAGGTTCAGAGGTAAGCTACCTTTCAAATGTTTTGCTTGTGGGAAAGTAGGTCATTATGCTGCAAAATGTCCTTATAAGGATAAAGGAAAAGAACCTGCTAGATGGAACAAGAAACAAAGTGCAAATAGGAAAAGCTACTACACCCATGAAGATAGTGATGGCTTATCAAACAGTGATGAAGATGAACAAGGTAATAAATATAAGCTGTTAATGGCATTTGAAGATGATGATTATGAGGATGCTATAGATGTGGATAATCTCTATAATGAAATCACTAGACTCAAGAGAAGCATAGAAGAAAGGAATGTGATTATTGATACTTTGCAATTTCAAATTGATGAAAAGGAAAAACATCTTGAAAAACTAGAAGGTGAAATTGTTGGTCTCAGAAAAGAAATTGAGAAAACAAAAACTATTAATCTTAAATTTGTCAAAGGATCTGAAACCTTGGATGAGATTATTAGTGTGCAGCGGTCTCCTCTAAACAAAACAGGTTTGGGCTATAATGGAGAAACCTCTCAAGCATCCACCTCAAAAAGTTATCTTGATGCAGCAAGAGGAAATGAGCGGAAGAACAATGAAGATAATCAGGTAAAGCAGGGACGAGTTACAAACAGAAACTATCAGGGACAATCCTCCTTAAGGATGAACAAAAGCTACAACCAACCACAGGTAAAATCTTCTCAGTTTGGCTCAAGAATAGATGAAAATAGAAATTACAATCAGTTGGCTGGTAGATTCAATAACCGCAGAAGCTTCTTCAATGGACAATGCTTTTCTTGCCACAACTTTGGTCACAGAGCAGCTCAATGTGTTGCATATAAAACAATCATGACTAGGGAAGCTCAAAAACAAAGAAGTATGACAGGGATTACAAAAAGGACCTATAACAACTTTTCGGTGCTTGAAAATGAAGTTGAATGTTCTATTTGCAATAATTTTGGTCATAAAGACTCTGAATGCAGGAGCAGGTTTCAGGAGAAAAAGGAACAAGCCACAAGCACCAAAACATGGAGAATAAAGGAACCTCAAACAGAAAGATGTGGGATAGCATTTTATGCAGAAGGACAGGAAAATCTATGGTACATTGACAGTGGATGTTCGAAACATATGACAGGTGATAAAGAAAAACTTGAATCTTATTCTACTTTAGAAAAGGGAAAGAAAGTCTCTTTTGGAAATGATACTCCTGCTACTATAAAAGGAAAAGGTATTGCTCCTTTAAAAGAAAAGGTCAAGGCTGGAAATGTTTTGTATGTTGATGGATTGAAACATAATCTTCTAAGTGTCAGCCAGATGTGTGATCAAAAAACAGAGGTTATTTTCAGATCGAATGGATGTCTTGTTCGTGATCTTGATACAGGTAAAACAGTTCTCAAAGGCAAAAGAACTCCAAATAATCTGTACATATTTGAAGAAGAACAACAACAATGCTATCTTAGCAAGGATGAAGAGCACTGGTTATGGCATCGAAGGTTGGGACATCTAAGCTTCTCACAAATAAGGAAAGCATGCAAATATCAGGCAGTTCGCGATCTTCCAGATATCAAAATTCCAGACAACACCATATGCAAATCTTGTCAGTTTGGAAAGCAGACCAGAACTAACTTTCCAGAGAAGGAAGGGTCAGCTAGCTTGCCTCTTGAGCTAGTCCATACAGATGTATGTGGTCCATTTAGGAAAAGGTCACCTCGAGGAGAAGAATATCTGATATTATTCATTGATGATTTCTCAAGGTTTGTTTGGTTAGGGCTTATGAAGCACAAAGATGAAGCATTCGAAAAATTCAAATCCTTCAAAGCATTGGCCGAAAATGAATCAGGACACAAAATCAAGTGCCTCAGATCTGACAGAGGTGGGGAGTTCACATCAAATGAATTTTTTGATTTCTGCGATGAACATGGGATAAGAAGAGAATTCTCTACAGCTAGAACTCCTCAGCAAAATGGGGTTGTGGAAAGAATGAACAGAACTATCCAACAAATGGCTCGTGCTATGCTCGATGAATCAGGTACTCCTGCAACCTTCTGGGGAGAAGCCACACATGCTGCTGTTATCATTCTTAACAAAACAAATGTCCGAGTAAACAGCACTCAAACACCTCATGAGCTTTGGAGTGGTAAAACTCCTTCCGTGAAGCATTTCAAAATCTTTGGGAGCAAATGTTATATTAAGAACACTGATGAGCAACTTGGCAAACTTGAACCTAGAGCAGATGAGGGCATTCTTCTTGGTTATTCTCCACATAGCAAAGCATACAAGTGCTACAATAAAAGACTTGGCAGAATTGTTGACAGTATTGATATAGTGGTTGATGAGAAGGGATATATTCCTAGGCAAGTTCATCATGAAGAAGATGAAGGTTACTCTCAAAGGCGAAATGATGAAGAAGAAGAACCTCAAGAAGAAGAAGAATCTCAAGAAGAACCAGAGGAGCAGACAAGAATAGAAGAAGAGACTCCATCCAGATATGTCCAAAAGAATCATCCAGAAACTCAGATTGTGGGGCAGAAAGAAGCAGGAGTACAAACAAGAAGGACACTTGCAGAAGCTTCAAGCTACTTGGCTCTACTCTCCTCCATTGAACCACAAAATGTGAAAGAAGCATGCAAAGATGAATGTTGGGTCAAAGCAATGGATGAAGAACTTGAGCAAATCGAAAGGAACAACACTTGGGAATTGGTTCCTAGACCAAAATATAAGAATGTAATAGGAACAAAATGGGTCTTCAAGAATAAGTTAAATGAAAATGGAGAAGTAATTAGAAACAAGGCCAGACTTGTTTGTAAAGGGTATGCACAGCAAGAAGGAATAGATTTTGAAGAGACCTTTGCTCCTGTGGCAAGACTAGAGGCCATCCGAATGTTCCTTGCTCTCTCAAGCTTTCAAAACTTCAAGGTATTTCAAATGGACGTGAAATCAGCCTTCCTGAATGGAGACTTAGAAGAAGAAGTATATATTGAGCAGCCAGATGGGTTCATTCTTGGGAATGATCCAAACCTTGTATGCAGATTGAAAAAGGCTCTCTATGGGCTCAAACAAGCCCCAAGGGCTTGGTACTATCGGTTGGACAAATATCTTCACCAACAAGGCTTTTCAAAAGGATCAGCAGATAGCAATCTCTATATAAAAGTTGAAAATAACAAATTGCTAATTCTTGTTGTTTATGTAGATGATATTATTTTTGGCAGCAATGAAGAAACTATGAGTCAAAACTTTGCCTTGGTTATGCAGAAAGAGTTCGAAATGTCACTTCTTGGAGAATTGACATATTTTCTTGGATTGCAAATCCAACAAAATGAAGGAGGTATCTTCTTGTCTCAAACCAAATACCTCAAGCAGATCTTGAAGAAGTATGGCATGGAAGAGTCAAAACCAGTATGTACACCCATGGTTACAGGATGCAGCCTCAGTGCAAATGATGAATCAGCAGCAGTTCACCAACCCACTTATAGATCCATGATTGGGAGTTTGCTTTATTTGGCAGGTACTCGACCAGATATTACTCATGCAGTAGGGATGGTTGGAAGATTTCAAGCCAACCCAAAGGAAACCCATCTTCAGGCAGTCAAAAGAATCTTCAAATATCTTCAAGGGACCCAAAACTATGGCTTATGGTATCCTAGAAATACAGATCTCACTCTTCATGCTTACACAGATGCAGATTGGGCTGGAAGTGTGGATGATAGGAAAAGCACAAGTGGAGGTGCTTTCTTCATGGGTTCCAGATTAGTGTCTTGGTTCAGCAAGAAGCAAAGTTCGATTGCCTTATCTACAGCTGAAGCAGAATATGTGGCTGCAGCATCTTGTTGCACACAACTTCTTTGGATGATGCAGACCTTGCAGGACTTTCAAATCACTTGCACTCCACCTGTCTCTATCTTATGTGATAATACAAGTGCAATCAGCATTTCAAAGAATCCAGTCATGCACTCAAAGACCAAGCACATACCAATCAAGTACCATTTTCTTCGGGAACAAGTGCTTGAGCAGAAGGTCAAATTGGAGTATGTTCCTTCTAAGGAGCAAGTTGCTGATATTCTCACAAAACCACTGCCCAGGGAAACTTTTGAATATCTCAGACAAAAGCTGGGAGTAGTTGATGCTTCATCCTGTTGTTGAAATTTGTTTGTTCTACAGAAAAGTTGGTATACGCAGGTTATGGAAGGGATATGAGCGTATACACGCGGATTTATGTTGAGTAAGTCGCGTGTATGCTGGACGCTTGTTGCAGAAAGAATATCCGCGTACATACGCCGCTTTATACAGGATAAAACGCGTATATGAAGTTCTGAACAGCAAAGGAAAACTCTGAAGTTCTGAACAGCAATAGGAATGTCAGAAGTATTCAGGCACAGTTTCAGGGAGTGCAACAGGCACAGGTTCAGGGGGAGCAGCTCAAAAGTCTCATAAAGCATTGTTGGCATTCAGATGTTTTGGTTGATTGGTTTAAGAAGGAGCTCAGAAAGAAATTCTCGTTGCTGATCTAACAAGATGTTTATCAGATGCTGCTGGTGTCTTTCCTAAGTCTTGGTCTAGATCTGTTGTCTCTATGTCATGTATCTCTCTTGTCTCTTTTATGGTGTCAAGGTCATGTAACGACCTTTGTTGGTTTCCCCACTATGCCTGGGATGAATGATGAAATGTTCATGTATTATCATGGTTAGGTGGATGAGTCAATATTGATGTATCCCCACTTGGTTGGGTGGATGAGTCATTTTTTTGTATATCCTCACTTAGTTGAGAAATGGATGTATGTATGAGTCTTTGGTTATAGGAAGGTCTTTTATGATGTATAGAGTCATGTTCTTCTTGAAGAACATCTTTTGCAGATCTTGCCTACAGTCAAGGGGAGCATGAACAACACTTGGTGAGCAGGATGGATAGATTGGTACTCTTTGGCATTCACAAAGGGGGAGCACACTTGGAGATTTCAGCATGTACTCAGGGGGAGTATGGACAGCAGTATGGACAGCAGAAGGATTACCAAGGAAGAGAATATCTTGGTCCTCCCTTTGCCCTTGATGTCAAAGGGGGAGAGTGACTTGGTGTGGTGGTTGCCATCAAGTCCAAAGGGGGAGATTGTTGGCATTATGGTTCAAGTGTTGTCCTTGATGGCAACTCACTCAGTGGATGGTACAGGTGCTCAAAGGTTAGTACAGGTGATGGCAACTTAATCAGACGACAGATCTCAGTACAGCATGGCAAGAAAGCTCATACACGCTGTTTCGTTAAGCCCAAGTCGCGTGTACACGCAAGTTCGATTCAGAAAAAGCGCGTGTATGTGGAAAGGTTCCTTTGGTTCATGGTGGTTAGACCTTGGAAGTTGTGCCTATGATTTCGGACCATTATGTCTCGACGGGCGTGTCGATCCCTAGTTTTAAAGTTGATGGTATTGTGTTACTATGGTTTTGGCTCTTGGTATTGAGAAAGGCCTAAGGCTATATAAGGAGAAGAAGATCATTAGGCAAATATCATCTTCGACAAGGCATGAATATCTAAGAGAGAAAGAGATCTGATATGCAGGTTCTGAGTTGGTTGATCTGAGCTAAGGAGAGATCTCATCGGTTGATGGAGAACTAGATCTAAGGAGAGATCGGGATCAAATGGTTTGAAATGCACTATCATGTTATGGTTGATTATGCGTATTTCTAGATCTGCATATTGTCGCAATGTTACGTTCTGAGTCTAACTAATATCTGGTACAGCTGCAAGTTGAGAAAGTTTATTTTTAGATCTGTACGCAGGTTGGCTTCGGTAAAAGCGCGTGTATACGCGGTTTCTGCTCATTAAAGTAGCGTATATCTTTTGAAGCTTGATTTGGGTTTACAGTGGGATCTGACTGTTATTACAGAGTTCTGTAGTCTGCTCTGTGTTCTGGTAACTGGTGATTGACAGGGTTCAGTGGTTCAGTGATTCAAAGTTGGTTGTTTTATGCTTCAATGATCTGTTGTGAAAATTGAATGAATTGTGGTCTTCAGATTGTAATGTTGTGCTTCAGGAATATCCAAGTCTGAAAATGTATGAAAAGTGATACCTGGAAGAAGGAAGATTGTAGGTCAGCACCTACGTACTAGTATCTTGGCTAGTACAAAAGCAAAAGGGGGTTGGAGCTCCCTTCCAAGGAAGTTTGGAGAACGAGAGAAGGTTGAAGCCTTCTGCAGGTTGTAGCCTGCGTACTGGTATAAGGCTGCACCAGTACAAAAGATTGTAAACTGAAGTTTCATATTAAGAAAGATAGAGACAACTTGCAGCAGGTGGTTTTCACCCACATTGGGTTTCCACCTTATATCTTGGTGTTCATGTGTGTGGCTTTTTATCTGTTCTGTTATACTGCACATGTTTACTGTTAATATGATGAATAATGTCCTGATGCACTTAATTGAAGAATAAGCCAACTAAATTGTGAGTTTTCTGCTTATACGCTGTTTTACTTCGTCACAGTAGCGTGTACACGCTGGTTCACTTAACTGAAGTAGCGTATATGTTTTGGGCATTTGAAAAGTTTGATTAATCTGATAATACTGATTCACCCCCCCCTCTCAGTATTATTTCCAACAAAGTCTGGATCACTTTCTGTGTTATTAGTCAGGGCTCATCTCATCAATCACAGAAAGGTCAAAGCAGTTGTCTAATGGCAGAATTCTGGTAGCATGTCTAACTCCCTTTCACCTCCCCCTCGAAATTTCTTACTAACACCCCCTTGAGGACCTTGGGATCTGCCCAACCAGCCCTGTTATCACTTCATTTTTGTGAAATACTAAGTCAAGCTTTGACTTTCTTTAATGAAAAGAAGCCACATTTCTTGTGTAAAAAAATCACTCTTCTACATTCCATTCACTTACTATGACTAAGTTTCAGTACATAAACTTAGCCTCTCCCCTACTCCTTCACCTCACAAACTCATATTAACCTCTAATTCTATTATATAGCTCCCTAACCAAATTTTCCCATCCCTATTGGTACAAAAAACTATATAAAATCCCAAAAAATATTAAAATCCCACCCTATAGCATTATAGCTATGTATACACAGTTTAGGGAAATAATAGTCCATCTGGGACTACTATTAACCCTTCCGCGTTCTAACCCGTGCTTGTTTTAACCTCTGGTTAAAATAATAACCATGGTCTTCCCTTTTGTATGTAAACCTAACCCATTTTAGCGCTCTTTATTTATGTTTGGCGTTTAAACGTTTAATTTAACATTAATCGCCGCCGCCGCACATAACCCACCAAACCCGCATTTACCAAAGTTTTGGAACCCCCGCGACATAATGATATTTAAATAATACGGGCGGGTCCCGTCCCTAATCCCCGTCATCTCACCTGTGCCGCCAACCGTCAGATTGTGTGCCCCCCAGATCAACAGTGGGCAGTCGTTTTGGGCCCCCGATCCGCCGGAGGTTAACGTCCGGGGGATGGGCGGTTTCCCTGCCGTACCCCCGCCACGTGTCGGCCTCCCGGCGTGTTCGGAGGCCCCTTCCCCAATACCGCCAGTGCCGAAAGGCGGTGCGGGGAAAACCGGATACCGCTCCCCCGCCTGTGATGTCACTGCCACGTCCTCGTGACGTCACCCCCGCGTCCCTGCCACTGCTCCACGTCACTGCCAGCTCATCCGCTCGTCTCCCTGTCCTGCCACCGTGTCACCGCCACGTCTTCATCCTAGTCAGCGTCCACGTCACCTGTCCGTACCTGGGACCCGCCGATGATGTCATGCTGACGTCATCACGGAAAAGCGCCAAAAGCGCGAATATGTCAAATTTTTATAAAAACACGCGTTTTTCGACCATTTTGGGTCATTTTCATTGGTCAATTTGTAAAGCTCTGGTTCGCTGTTTTTACCGTTTTCACTCCCAAAGCTCGGATTCGACCAACCAAGCCATTGCAGCCTGCATTTCGACTCCGTAGCTTGCCATTGTACCAGCTCGACAACCCTCGACGCCATTTTTACCAGGTATTTGCAATTTCACCAGTTTCACCCTGTTCTTTCCATTTTTCTCCATTTTTCGTGCTGAAACCGGCAAATTTCTGAATTGAAATCACTCATACGCCTAAAAAACCTACCCGAGTTCGCTCACTACCCCCCACTGTTAAAAGAAAACCCTGCCAATCCTTGGCAATTTGCGAAATCACCGCAGGAAGCTGTTTTAAAGCTTGAGTTTCCATCAAAACTCTGCAATAAGCTCAGCATTATCCTTTCTGCCACATTCCACTCATAATCCTCTGCAATTTCACTATAATACTCCCCGTTCCCCTGCAAAAATTTGCCCTCATAGTCTTCTATCCAAGGAATTTGCCAAAGAAACTAAAGCCTTATCCGAACTCCGCAAAGTTTTCCTTTTTATTGTAATTACAGATATTGAAGACCATTCCCTCACTTGAACTCATTTTGCAACTCCTTTGCAAATCCTTAGAGTCAGTTGTCATCAACCTGCTACTGCTGTAAAACTTCATTCCAAATATAACATCAAAAAGTTTTATAATGGCCACTCCAACAGCTCTCAGTGTCACTCCCATGAATCCACCAAACAAAGAACTTGAAGCCTTGCCTCTGGCTAATAAGGATTACCTCATTCAAGATCTAGTTGGGGACAAAAATCACTTGAAGACCTTCTGCCAACTAAGAGATAACTTTATAAACAAATGTGACATCTATGGCATATGGGAGTCCAATTTGCCTTATTATTTCCTTCCCTCTGTTAATGTTTTTCCTGAGGTCATCCATTTGTGTGCTGAGAACTATGAACCTAATCAGAGAGCTGTCAAGTCTCCATCTGGGAGCATACTTTTTCATATTACTCCTGACTCCATCAACCAGATGCTCGATTTCAAACAGACTCAGCTATTGGTTCCTTTCTCCATGAACTATTTGCTGGATGAAGGCGCCAAGCTTTCCAGCTCTGAAATTGCAAGAATTACCAAGACATTCATGAGGGCAGACTGCCAGCCTACAGGCCCACCCCCTTTCTTATATCACAATTTCAATGAGGTGGGCAAGCTGCTTATAGATATGATTTCCTCTGTGCTGGGTTTTAAAACAAGTGAGCACATTGATGAAACAGTGCTGGTCCTGTTGTCTGCATACAGCCCAGGACAGCCCCCTGTTGTCAAGTACAATTATGCCAAGTTCATAGCCAACAAAATACATGATCAGCTAGTGAAGCTGGATAGGGAGGGAGTCTTTAAATATTCATCATATATCTATCATTTGTTCATGTATTACCAGTCTGAATGCTTCCAATGCCCCATTAAAAAGTTGGATTCTAAGGGGGAAAGAAGGTCTGTCATCTTTTGGTCATCAATTTTCCATGAAGTTCAAAACTCTCCATTCTCCTACTATGAGTTCATTGACCAGTTTGTATACCCAGTCTCTTGTCTTCTAAAAAGGTCCCCTCCTCCTAGATTGTCATTTGACATACAGAAGACCTTACAACTGTCTAAGAGTTACAAAATAGGTGATTGGTATCTCTACCAAAATCACACTGTCATTAGGATCTATGGCTGTGAGCTCTGTCCTTACAGGCTCCCAAGATATGTACCAATGAGACTGTTTGCATTGGAGTACTATAGGCAGCTCATCAATGCTGACCTTACTCATTTTCATAGTGCCAAGAAGAAAGCTCATCTGAAATTCAAAGACCATCTAGGCCCCTTCATTATGAACAAGAAAGATGGTTGGCAAGATGCTGATCAAATACTGAGGGACAAATACAAGTTAAAGAGGAGCTTCTGGTGGGTCCCTTATGACCCGGAGGGTTTTATCAGTGCCAAAAGAGTTAAATACAGGTTGATGGCCTATGACCATTGTAAATTACCACAAATTGAGAAATATGCCAACCAAGATGAGTGGTTGCAAGACACATTAGTTGAGGAATTGACCCAAGAAGAAATTATGGAAAGAAATGTCAAAGATTTAGAAAAAACTCTTGACTTGGATTCTGCTGACCAGGTAACTTTCAAACTACCGCACCAAGTCGGAGAAGGCACATCCACTGCTGCAGCTTCACAAGCTGCCCAAGGAGCATCTACATCAGCAACAGGTACAGCTAAAGGAAAAGAGCCAATGGATACAGAACAAGGAATGGTCACAGAACAGCCTGCCACTTCAATGGAGAAGTTTCAAGGACAGGTTCCTCCACAACAAACAGAGGCACCACAAGTGCCTATTTTACAGACTCCTGCCCATGAGGAAAGAGGCAGAAAACGAGACCGAGAAGACTCCACACCTGCTAGTGGGTCTACACAACAGCCCGAAGCCAAGAGGCAAAAGGTTGACTCTCCAATTGAGGAGGAAGTCAGTGAGGAAATCCTTGGAAGTCCAAGGAGAGACAGAGAAGGAAGTCAACAAACAGCTACAAGCTCTTTCCAACAAGAGCAAGACAGACAGCATGGCATGGAGGTATCTTCCTCTACACAGCAAAGTAAGAAGCCAGCTGGCATCAAAGCCACCTTTAAAGAAATTAAGGCTCAAAATGAGCTATTAAGAGTACAATTGTATGACCAATTTCTTAAAGCAACACTTGCCAAGCAGGAAAGATTGATGGCAGCATACGGCATTAAAGAAGAAAGGATGATTCTCGCCCACTTCAAGCCCAAGGTTCAGCAGCCACAGTCAGCTGCAGACTATGTCAAGACAAGATTAGAGGTCCTGGCCAAGGACATTCACCCCATGGATCAAATAGAGTTACGTAAGCAAACAGGGGAAATGGTCTATGCCACCTTGGCAGATAAGGCCACGCTGGCTCATGAGTTGAAGGAATCTTTAAACAATACAAATATTCAGCTTGATTTGGAAAGAATGTCCTCCACAACCAAAGACAACAGAATTAAAACCTTGGAGGACATTATTGTGGACCTAGGGCATGATCCTAAGAACCCCAACGCCATCAAGGCCTTAATGAAGAAAAAGGAGGACGATATCGCTGCTCTGAAAAAGCAAATGAGGCTCACCGCGACTATGCACCCACAAAGAGGAGAACTGGTTCGAGAGAAAGAAGCTGAAGAGACAATGGACCTGCTAATGCAAATGAACCAGAGAATAATTGAGATGGAGGGAGAGTTGGAGAAAGCATTACAAGGCAAGCAGGGAGAGTCGACCTCCCAGCCACCTCAAACAGTTCCAATTGTTGTTACTATTCCTCCTACACAAGCAGCAGTGACCCCTCCAATTATTCCAGCAACTACAACAGCTACAGATGCTACAGCGGCAACAACAACAGCTCCTGAGTCTAGCATGAGCATGGATGAATTGACAAAAGCTGTCAAGGAACTAGAGCTTCAAGCAACAGAGATAAAAGAGGCCAAAGAAAAGTTGGCCAATCTAGAAGGAAAATATGATAAGTCCAAAATGACAGTGGCTGAGCAGACAAGGGAAATTAAGGCCCTGAAGGACAAAATAAAGGCCTTGGAGGAGGGGCTAACTTTGGACAAGACACTAGCTGAAATAAAGAGGATTCTGTGGGCCAAGATTAATCAATCGATCACTGACCAGTGGCGGTCAATTCAGGCCATACATGAACAAATAGATCTAATTGGCCTAGCTCAGTTTGAAAATCAGAGAGCCAGGGCAGCATTGGGAACCATGCCTGAACAGGCCAACAGAATGATTAATTTTTTGAACCATCAAACTAAGGAAGAGCTGGCAGCAATGCAAATTATGAATAGGATGGAGGCCATACTCACAGCAAAGAAGGTGCTGACTCTGAGAGGTTTTGTACAGACACTGGAAAGAAAGTGTCAAGAGATGCAAAGGGACATAGATGATTTTAAGTGGAAACTTGCAGCATTACAAAGCAAAGGTTTGCCCAGCTTGCTGACCAGTACTGGGAGGCTGTTAACACGTGAGCAATATGTCACCAGAGTGAACAACTATGTCACAAATCAACTTACTGCATCCTCAGGCTCTACAGCAGAGCCAGGGCCACCTTCTGGGCAGAATCTCTATGATAAGTTGGAAAACTTATTTTTTATTGAACATGAAATTAATCATTTGTTTGGGATGCCACCCAATTATTATAGGTATACAGAGGCCGATGAAACACTCATCAAAATACAAAAGCATCAGTTACCTCCCGAGGATTGGTGGCAGGCAATGCTGGCCATTGTGCCCAGGTAATTTCAGTTTTTGCCCCTTTTTGTTATTTAAAATCTCGGTCAGCTATGAGTCAGCCAAATGAGGCACGAAAGCACCGGACAGAGCGGTTAAGGAACAGGCCGAGCAGGTTAGAGCAGTGACAAAGCAAAGAGCTGGGACGGCAAGCCCAAAAGACCGCAGATTTTTAAAGCGCAACCCAGCCGACTCAATTGGACTCAAAAGTCAATTTTCTCTGACAGAATGAACAACTGTTATATTCATGTTTACTACAGCATTTACTCTTTCAGCTACTATCCCTTAAGAGTTGGCGAAGAAGTTATGAGCTATTAACTCATCATCTAGATATTTTTGTATCTTGTTTTTGTATATATACCTCCCCACAGAACGTATTTGGGGTTGGTTGGTTAATGCACTCCAAGAGAGACTCGCTCTGTATATCTGATATGTTTTCTTTAATCAAAGACTGCTGAAAGCTTGGAAAATGGACTGTGTGCTGTGTATTAATGTTTGAAGAATGAATATGGAATTCTTGTGCTGCAACATGACTCAATAAGTGTTTCTTATCTCTGTTTTAAATTCATGGATGTTTATATCATACATATATCACCATATAAGTTACAGAAAGAAAGATTAGCTTAGAATTTGCGTGGCTGCACTCTATGCTCAGTTTCTGTGATTTCTTTATGTTTTCTTCTGATTCAGGCATAAATATGAACTCCTCATGGCTCGTATTTGCTCTGTTTCATTCATGTTTGACAGTTATCTAGGGATTCTTTACTGCTCCTAGATAGAGCTCATTCACCTTCCCTCTGTTAAGCTGAAAGAGAAATTCTTAACTGCCTCTCATTCCATCCTTTTAGCTTGAATCATTGTTTCATGTGCAGCTAACTTGCTCCATATTTCTCTGTTGTGACCAACAAAACGCACCAGCAGTCCTACTCCTTGACTCCATGCCCAATGGTTTGAAACTCTCACACTATACCTACCTCTCTACTTGAAAGCATCATACTTCCTACCAAAATTTAAACAAAACCCCTTGAAACTCAATAACTAGCTTAAAATCATCATCAACAAAGCTAAATCATAAAGAGAGAGCCCTCTCTGATTGCAGGTAGGCTAGGACCTGCAGTCCAAAGATTGGTTTGTGGTTACCTCGGCCGTATTCCCTTGGGAGTCAAAGGGAACAACCTGAGTGATAACACCAGCCACTCTTAAATATGGAGCACTTAAATTGTTTATGGGATTAGGAACACATACCATAAGAACATGGGAAGAAATGAAAAATGTGTTCTTAGATAAATACAAAGACTATTGTATGCCTCATAAACTTAGAGATGAAGTCTTTAAAATGATGCAAAAAGAGGATGAAAATATTGAAAATTTTGTTCAAAGATTTTCTTATAACGTTAAAAGGGTTAAAATGCATAATCTAGATGAAGAAACTCTTAAAGATCTTTTGATAAAATCCATTAGAGATGAGTGGGTAGATATTATCAATTTAATGGGAAAAGGATATGTTTCTTAGTTATCATTTAGATAAATTTGTGAATTGTGTGTACACATTTGAAGAGGAAAGGCTAGAACCGAGAAAAATCTAAGAGAACTTGTTATGTCTAGGATTAATAAGTCTGCAATTGGGACAATGAGTAGAGAAGAAATAGGAAATTTGCTTGAAAACTTCAAAACATATATCTTTTTTGTCCTAAATGAAAAAAAAACATTCTCTAAGATAATGTCCTCTTGATAGTGTATAAATATGTGTTATTTGTGAAGAAAGTCATATCACAAAGGAATGCCCTTCAATTCCTGGACTTGAAGAAGTCTTGTAAAATGAAGTTGAAGCAAGCCAATTTGAGTCACTCTATTTTATTGGTAAAATACCATGGCCACCACAACAACCAAATATGGTACAAGGTATTAATCCTTAATACCAATCATTCACACAACCTTAGAACAATTGGAATACTCCAATGCCTTGGCAATGTTGGCCACCTCAAATCCATTATGGACACAAGGTTGGTAGTATCCTCCTAGGAATCCTCAGTATAATTAATTTCAACATCCATTTATTCCATATCAACCTCCATACTATCCTCCCGAATCAAACACTTTTCCACAATTTCAAAATCAAACCTAGCCTTGTAATCAACCACTTCAATTACTATCCACATCATACCCCCAAAAAAACAATCAACTACCTACTCAACCACTTCCAAATCCGAATAATAAAAATTCACAACCTTTTTACAATATATAAGGTCAGAATTTCCAAGCTTGCATGATAATTCCATTAGACCTAAACAATGCTCAACTTAGATTTGGTAGAGTTTTGGATAATAAGTTACCATTTGTTGTTATTCAGGAATATGGAGAGGATGAACTGCTTGAAAAATAAATATCTATTAATCAAGAATAAATTCATGAGAAAGAGAGCACCCTTATACATGATACCTCAATAAAATCAACTCCCATTGCAGAACAACCTTCTGTTTTTGTTCAAAATCCACCCTTTCCTAAAAGACTAAAAATTGAAAAAGAAATAGAAAAACAAATTGTGTTGCTTGAATATGATATGTTAGATGAATTGAAAAATGTTTGCATCAAAATTCATTTGTTACAAGCTATAAGGGAAATACAAATATTTGCAAAGACAATAAGGTAGTTAAGCATTAAGAAACCAGGAAGAAAAAGAAAGTAAGTTAAAAAAATTCAGTTAGTTGGAAATATTGCAGATATTATGATGGGAAAACCAGTTGTTCGAAAATATCTAGATCCAGGTAGTCCCATTGTAAAAACAAACATTAATGGCGTCGAGATTCCAGAAAGATTGATCAATTTAGGAGCAACTATCAATATCATGAGTAAACAAACTATGGATCAATTAAAACTTTCTAATCTTCAATACACACCAACATTACTACAGTTAGAAGATAGATCTGTTATCAAACCAGATGATGTATTAGAATATGTATCCATCTCCTTAGATTCTTGGGAATATCCTATTGATTTTATGGTTTTGACTCTGAAGAATAATTTAGGACATCCATTGATTCTAAGCAGACCATGGTTAGCTACAGCTGATGCTTTTATAAGTTGTAGATCTAGTGATATGTTTATCTCCGATGGAAGCTCTACTAAGAAATTCACACTATATCCTCCTGCAAAAACAACAATATAAGTAGAAAGTGAAGTTTGGATAGATGATGATAATGAAGATTTTGATATATTACAACCAATATTTTCTACTTAACAAATAGTGAAGAAGATCAAATTTTAAATCTAATGAATAATAATGATTCTTCCTCATATTATGAACAAGACCAAAATTTTTAAGAACAATACAATGTTGAATATATATCATCATATCAAATGTGTTTACATTCTATAGAAAAATTTGGCAATTCTTTAATAGAAATCTTTCGAGGGAAAACTTTGAATATTAATCATAATTTGGAAGAATCCCAAAAGAAAGAATTGATAAAGCTGTTACAAGAACATTCTTCTGCTTTAGCATGTGAATACACTAATATGAAAGGAATTGATCCTAATACTTGTATACATCATATCTATATTGAATAAAATCTCAGACCAATTAGACAACCCCAGAGGAGGATGGATCCAAATTTAAGGGAAATTGTTAAAGAGGAGTTACAAAAGTTGTTGAATGTGAATTTCATTTACCCAATATCAGATAGTCAGTGGGTATCACCATTAGTGATTGTTCCAAAGAAAAATGGAAAATGGAGAGTATGCATTGGTTATAGGGAATTGAATAAATCTACCTTGAAAGATCATTTTTTGCTTCCCTTTATAGATCAAGTCCTTGATACATGGGTTAGGAAAAAGTATTTTTCATTCTTGGATGCTTTTAGTGGATATAACCAAATTCAAGTAGCTCCGAAATATCAGGGCAAAATAACTTTTACCTTTGCATGGGGAACCTATGCTTACAGGGTACTTCCTTTTGGATTATGTAATGCACCTGCAACATTCCAAAGGGCGGTTTTAAGCATTTTTTCTTATCTAATTCATGATTGTGTGGAAGTTTACATGGATATTTTTGTTATCTATGGTAATTATTTTGAGGAATCTCTTGAAAATTTAGAAAAATTTCTCATTAGATGTAAAGAAACAAATCTCTCACTAAGCCATGAAAAATGTTTTATGATGCTCACTGAGGGAATTGTTTTAGGCCACCACATTTCAAGAGATGGAAGTAAAGTGGATGCATCAAAAGTAGAAGAAATTTCCAAATTATTAGTTCCTTCTTGTCAAAGAGATGTTAGGATTTTTCTTGTTTTTACTGGTTTATTACAGAAGATTCATAAAAAACTTCACAAAGATAGCCTCTCCACTTTTCAAATTACTTACAAAAGACTTTGAATTCATTTGGAATTCTGATTGCCAAAAGCTTTTGAAACATTGAAAGAAAATATTTCTGAAGCACCCATCTTAAGAGGACCAAATTGGAGTCTTCCTTTTCATATTTCAATTGATGCTTTAGATACAGATTTAGGAGTTGTATTGGGACAAAAATATTTGACTCCTTATGCCATTTATTACACAAGTAAAAATTTGACTCCTATAGAGTTAAATTATATTGTAATAGAAAAGGAATTTTTAGCTGTTGTACATGCCATTAATAAGTTTCGACACTGATCTAGGTGGCTCCAGAGACACACACAGGACAAAGAGGACTCAGGAAAGCTCAAAAATCAAAATGTTTGGATTATGCTCGAACTAGGACCAAAGCGTAGATCTCATCGTCCTGATTGCGGTGGTGTGAATGGTTCATCAATCTGAGTCCATATGAGGAAGTTAGAAGTAGTCAAAGTTGGGTTGACTTTTTGCTGACTGGGTAGGCTTAAGGACGCCACAACTTGGACAGAACCTGACCACTGGATTCTGGCCAACTCCGGCTAGATTTCGAGCAAAATTGTGGGCTAGTTAAAAAGATTCCTACGGCTTAAAAATGGAATTTCAAAAAAAATGCATATTGTTTTGTTTTAAATGAAAAATATATAAAAAAAAGGGTGGTGGGCCACCAACCCCGCCACCCTAATTCTCACAACAAAATTTATATAAATTTGGTGGAGGGGTGGGCCACGACTCCTGACCCCTCCCACGGAACTGTCATCACGGGGGTGGGCGACCTTGACCCCACTACCCCACACCACGGAACTCCCAAACAAACCTTGGGGCACGGACCCAACCAAACTCCAAAGAAAACACGAACATTCAATGTGTGGAGCCAGCGGGTATGGTGGGTCGGCCCAACCTAACCCATAAATTAATTAAAGAGTTTTGTTTAAACTTAACAAATTCGGTGTATAAAAAAAGGAGGAGGAGGGGTTTGACCGCCCGACCTCCTCCCTATTAAACAGATCTCCAACCAACATGCCATAACAACTTTATTGGGAATTATGTCACCCAGTTTATACTTAAACACAGTTTTTCAGTGCGCCCAGAGGAGGGAGGTAGGGCACATAGTTCGAGGAAGCATTTTGCAGGAGGGACGAATTTTCACTTTGTCAGATTTTGACAAATTTTATATGGTTTCAACACTTATCGACACCATGAATGCAATGGTGCTGTCCATTTCTCCATCAAAGTTATCCATTCTTGGGCCATTTTACAGTATGCAGGTGGAACCATCACTGCTGCAGAAACAGGGAACGAAACTATGATCCTTGAAATTTTCCCGAGGAGGTAATTTTTCTCCATGTCGGAATATAGTCAAGTTTACAGTCATTTTTCACGGTTTTCCGTAGGGATCGCAATGGCGAGGTACGATTCAAATTTTGAGTTGCAAATCTCCATTCCAGCCATGGAGCAGAATCTTTAAGGAATCTAGGGGGAACCTAAAAGATTCCTTGAGCCCTAGATTCTCAATTTCTCAGAATTCAAAAATTTGACAATTGATTTTGCACTATTTGATGCCACAAATCTAATGGTGTGTTCATATTTTTTATTTTCTCATTTTATTTTCTAGCCACTTTTCTAAGTGGAATGCAGGTGTCAACATTCATGTGCGAGCATCCATTTCCATGCGTTTGATGCTGTGAGATTGATGGCACAAATAGCTTCAGCAGTTTGACATCCGCTTCTTCAGATGGCCCATGGATGTGAGTTATATGCAGTGTTCATGTACTTCTTTTTGCTATGCATTGTGTTGCACAGATCCCTGTTTGATGCTTGATGTGGAATCTTGTTTCTTATTTTTTTTCATGATTTCTTGCTTTATGCGTTGCAGAATCATTTGTGGGATGTACTTGTTGTCATGATTCATCATGTTTTATCTGGGATCCCTTTTTTGTTATGTTGATGGGATGCTCATGTTATCGCCATTCATGTTTTCATTGAGATCCCTTTTATGCCATGTTGGCGGGATGCTCATCATCATCATGCATGAGTTTGTGTCATACTGATAGGAGTCCTTTTTGACTGAGAGTTCCTGTAGCATAACATCTCTTGGAGCCACTCCTGCATGAGGGAATTTTCCTTGTATGATAGCGACATCACCTCTTATGTACATCATCACTATTGACAACACTTAATGCAATGGCTTACTGGTGGGCTCCAGTATTGCAACAATGATGCTGCAACTCCTGGGACTCCCTTCTTTACTTTTATCAACCTGGTAGTTCGTAACAAACTTGGAAGCAACGGTGCTATATGCACAAGCGCTAGCTCTTGCTGCAGGCTGTCACTTGATCAGCTGGCACAAGTCCGCTAGGAGCTTAAGCCAAATTATATGAGCTCTTAGAAGATATTTTAACTGTGATGGATGAAAGCTAACTCAAAAGAGGCTAGTCTACTTGTAGAAAGGAGATGAAAGCTGAAAGGAAATGCAAACCCTAGCAAACCCCAGTTTTACCGACTAATCCTACTGGTGTAATAAAAGAGATGAAAGTTGCTGAAATGGATGCCATTGATTCTTTGAAACATAAAATGCATGTGACTAAGCTACTTCTGAAGTAAAATCTAGAAAAAACATCTTTTTGTATTTTTGAGTAATCTTGCAGAATTATTATGCATGTGCTTTAACTTTTTTTACTGTGCAGAGGTTGATTGGTGAAAGGAAATGGAGTGGGCACTTGCAGGAGGTTGGGAAGGTGAGAAGAGGGCCTAAGGGATTCCTAGCACCCTTCCAGAGAGTTTCATAGCGATCAAATCTCGAAAAACTGCTCACGTGATCTTCTACAGGAAGTTTGTAGGGGTTCTACAGGATGTTCCGAAAGAGGATTTTGGAGGGTTGATGGTGGAAAAATGGTAAGTGGAAATGGAGGTTGGATAAGGATGTTAAGGGGTCTAGGACCTAGTGAATGAGGTTAAGGAGTGATTAAGGTGATTGGATTTGTTCAAGGATGGAGGGAGCAATGACGCACAAGAATGTAGAAATTAGGGCAAAGTGGAGAAATGTGCAAATGAAGTGAAGGAATCTTGGATTAGGGGTTGGATCAGGTTGTATGATGGAGGAAGGGTAGGCAGGGAGGTATCACAGGTGCTCTGCACACTATTTTCCAAAACTAATCAAACAAAGACTAGAAAAACTAGAGATCTATCTATTTTGATCTAATCTGACATAAAAACCAGAAACATGATGAACATAAGTTTATAGATAGGAAATCATGCAATATAACTATGGAAACTAAGCAAGAACAAATCTAAACATGCAAATACAATTGGTATCAACTTTTCCAACTAAAAATCTAACACTAGCAATTGCATGGAAAGGCAAAAACAATGTTTTTGTGGCAGCAAGTATGCCTTGGTCTCAGCTCATGGTCCCAAGGAGGGAGAGATGGGATCAAGGATTGCTTGATGGAATTTTTCTAGATATTTTCCTTTACCAAATTGTCAAATCAACCTGAAGTATGAAAAGCTATTTTAATCATCAAAAACAACCTAAGTAGCAAAGCAAGATCTTAACCTAAATAACAGAAATTATTCTAAGAATGCAACAAAAACACATAAAAGTACACAAAGGAGGTACTGGCACTTGGGTTGGGCCCAAACCTAAGAGCTACAGCCTCCTAAGAAAGATCAGGGCTGGTGCAAAGCTGGATTCATCTTTATTGATCAAAAAAAATATTTACATCCCAAAAACTGTCTACAAGAAAAAGCTCGAAAATGTGCTGATACAGAGTTGCACTAGAGTGCGAAAATAGACTAAAAAAATGACTAAAATATAAATAAAATCTAACTACCATCTTCCTAACCCAACTGAGGCCCTAAGCCTTCTTATTTATACAAATTGAGGACCCCAACAGTCCTCCTAAAATTTAGGAACACGACTGCCAAAACTTGTAGTTAACAGCAGTCCTACTTGACTTGCTTGGCTACCCCTTGTGCTCTGAGTTTTTGATGGGGAATTCGAGGAAAGGGCTCATAAATGAAGGGGACACCTTCCTACAAATCCTCTCCCTTGTTCTTCCACGAATTTGGCTGCCAAGTGCTCATTAAACCTTTGATTTTGTCTCAAAATTGACCAAAAATCTGCATAAAGCACACATTAGACTTTTTGGCATAATGACTAACCCAATTCACTCTATTAGCATAAATATAAGCAAAAAAATGCAATAAACTAATGAGAATGGTGGATTAAGTCGAATTAGGAGGTAAAATGAGCCCATATAATTACCCATTTCTGGGGCTCATCACCTACACCACCTTGACATCGGGGCCCAAAAACATAGTCCCTCCTGGACGAACTCCCTTATCAACGGCTTATGTTTTCATGTGCTGATGATTGTCATGTTTCTCTTCTTTATAGCATGCACATGTATTCATTTATTTTCTTTTAAAAATTCAATTTAACACATCACGAAAGTAAAAGGTCTTGGAAGGTTCCTTTGTCACACCTAGACTTGGATCAGACACACTATCACTGGTTATGGAAATTTTGTTCACATAGATCACTCTGAAATTAGATATTTAATGAATAAATCAATTACTAATTACAGAGTTACAAGATGGTTATTGTTATTAAAATAATTCAATATTACTATTTTGGATAGGCCTAGAAAGGAGAATACAGTTGTTGATTTTCTATCTAGAATCCAAAATGATAATAAGGATGTTCTTGTAAAAGATAATTTTCCTGATGAATATATTTTTGCAGTATCTATTAAATCTCCTTGGTTTGCAGATATTGCTAACTATTTGGCCACAGGAAAGTTACCATCATAATTGTCTCCTCGAGAGAAAAGGAAAGTTATTCAAACCAGTGCATCTTATTCATGGATAAATGGAGAATTGTACAAACATAGCCTGATTTAATCATTTGAAGATGTGTCAGAGAAGATGAAGTACCATAAATATTAAAGGCTTGTCACGATGAACCATGTGGAGGAAACTTTGCTGATAAAAGGACTTCCTATAAAATCCTTCTCTTAGGATATTATTGGCCTTCTCTTTTTAAATATGCCAAAGAATATGTTAAGAGATGTGATAGTTGCCAGAGAATGGGAAAGCATGTTCCTTCAGATGAGATGCCTCTACAACCTCAAGTACTTATTGAACCCTTTGAAAAGTGGGCTATGGATTTTGTTGGTCCAATCAATCCACCATCAAGGAAAAAAAGGTACATTCTTGTTTGTACAGATTATGTCACAAAATGGGTAGAAGCTAAAGCACTTCCTTTTGCTACTGAAAATGTTGTAGTTTCATTTCTTTTTGAGGATATTTTCACTCATTTTGGTGTCCCATGGGAAATTGTGATAGATCAAGGTACTCAATTTACATCCAAGTTGGTGCAAAAGATAATGGAGGAATACAAGATCACACATCGGAAGTATACTCCATACCATCCATAAGAAAACAAACAATTTCAAGCTACTAATAAAGTACTTGAAGTAATTCTTACCGACTATATATCTGCACAGAAGGGATTGGGCAGAAAAGCTTCTAGAAGATTTATGGGCATATTGTACCACATGGAGAAACACAATGGGACATACTCCTTATGAACTTGTTTATGGGAAGAAAGTCATGTTTCCTATTGAGTTCCAAATAAAGACCTTCAAAATAGTAGTCAAATTGGGTCTTGATCTATCAGAAGCCAAATAATAAAGAATGGAGCAATTGAATGAACTTGATAAGATACGACAATATGTTATTCACAGAACCAACATAGTTCAACAACAAAGATCTAGATGACATGATAATTTTATCAAAGATAGGAAGTTCTATCCTGGTGATTGGGCATTGATTTTTGATTCTAAATTTAAAGATTTTCAAGAAAATTTCAAAGTCATTGGCTGATCATTATGAGAATAAAACCGTCTTTGATAATGGAGCACTCAGAATCAAAACCATTGATGAAGAAAAATTAACTTTCCTTGTAAATGGTCATAGATTACGAATATATCATAAACCATTAACAAGTGAAGAGCTCATAAGAAATCTGCAAGATAATCTTGATTTGAAGTTGGTCAAGGAAGATTCTCCTTCCTCTCCAACTTAGCCTTCTACTTTCTTTTTCAAGAAAAATATAAAATGTAAAAAATAAGAATATATATATATATATATATATATATATATATATATATATATATATATATATATATATATATATATATATATATATATATAAACATGAAAGCCGAAATTGTTGGCATGTTTATACATAAAATCTAAGTTGAAAACCAAGAATTCTTGGCAGCCAAGATTTTCTTTTAATTTCCCTATTCTTATCCCATTTCTTTTATTCCTCTTTGAAAAAATAAGACAACTACAAAATTGTCAATAATCTACAGCTCTCATGAAATTTTGCAGTTGACGTGACAAATTACAACCAAAGAAAATGAATATCATGGCCAAAGAAACCTGAATGGAGATCATAGCTAAAGAAACCAGAGCAACCTACAAAAAGAGCAAATTAGTAAGGCAGAATGAAAGGTATGTAAATATTAATTAAATAATAAAGGAAAAACATTGAGTTATGATATAAATAGATGATTATACCATTTCCTTCACCATATTATGTAATAATTACCTTTTCCATGACATAATATTGGTTTTCTCCATTCAATGCATGAATTTTTATTAATCATCACAAGATGTGAATGAAATTAAAACCTTGCTATTGTTTAAATTTGATGAGCCTCATTATTAAGTAATTATATGGGCCTTAATCGGCCTTAATTCACCTCCTAGCTTAGTCAAACCAATTATTCTCATAACTTATTGCATACTTTTGATTGTATTTTGTTTATGAAATGAGTTAGAGTTGGATATTTGGATTTATGGTCTAATGTGCATATAATGCAGGAATAAAGGATAAAGCAAGGAGAAATGTAGGTATAAAGGATAAAAGCGATGAACTATAGCAAAGACCTTGGTCAAGACTCGAATGGGACAAGGTAGAGGAATTATAGGAGGTTAATCCTCCTCATATACTACCCTTCCATTCGAATATTCCTCCATCAGCTCGGAGTGCAAACAACCACATCATGAGGACTAAAGAAGACAGCCAAGCAAGTGAAAGGGACAACAAGCAATTTTCTGTTGTTAGAGGCCAAGCCTCCCTAATGAGAAGGAAGTTGTTAGAGATTTCAAAATGTATAAATAGAAAGGTTTAGGACCTCACTAGGATTCAAACTTCATTTGTAAAACTCTGTTTTATTTATGAACTGCAAAGACTTGTGAACTTGCTCTATAATCCATGG
This sequence comes from Pinus tabuliformis, assembly GCA_031772625.1. Classification (NCBI taxonomy): domain Eukaryota; kingdom Viridiplantae; phylum Streptophyta; class Pinopsida; order Pinales; family Pinaceae; genus Pinus; species Pinus tabuliformis. Next base: position 446,928,635 of record CM062814.1, on the reverse strand, counting down.
TTTCTATAATAAAGATGAGTTCTGTTTAAGCCAGATCTGAGTTAAACTTCGAGGGTTGAAGCTCTTGGGTTAGGGCCCGACCCAAGCAACCACAGATCCTCTTTACTGTTCTGTTATTCTAGCATAGAATTTTGTTCTGTTTATTTGTTAAGTAGTTTCATGGTTTGCTGATGCATTTGCTCAAGAAGTTTTGGTTCTGATTCATTTGGTTAAGAATTTTCTGGTTCTGTTCATTTATTTGAATAGCCTCCTATTTCTGTTCATCTGTTTTAGTAGTTGCATTTGCTGTAGTTTATTGTCATTTGTGGTTTTTTAATGCACAGGTCAGATTAGAGGAAAATATTACTATTAGGTTGTGCGCAGGTGCCTTGGCCTCATCTCCCCCTCTGGGACCATGAATTGAGGCAGAGACCCTCCAGCAACCCAAAAAACACAGTTTCTAGTTCTCGCATAGGATATAGAGTTCAATGCTTGAATACAGTTAGTTGTATACCCTCACTGGTTTTCTCTATTATTCTTCTTTGAAACCACCTCCAGCACGTTCTCCCTCCATCGCTTCCTCACCGTCCGATCACCACTAACCCTTCACAATCACCGTCCGATTCACCATTTTCTTCAATTGCCACCTCGCGTGGAGTCCCCCATTCACTTTATGAAATTTAAGTCCCCACCGTTAATCTGCCTTGCCTAATTCGACGACTGTCGCTTCACCTGATTGCCAACTAGCTTGGCCGATCTCCACCGTTGATCAGCCCCGCCTGATCCAATGGCTATCGTGCCATATCGCGTGGATTTCTGTCCGATCGTTATCTGCCCGAGAGCACGCGAAATGGGTGGTTTCCCCATGCTATGTGTCACTCAGGGAGGCTAATCGTGTAAAATTTGAGAAAACCACTTACAACTTTAAGGGTGCACGATAAACAACTTACCGCCCTCTAAACGTGCTCCACCATTTCCGCAGTTTCTCTTTCTCGCGATCTAATCTCCGTCGTCCATTTGCCAACTAGCCTCTGCCATCCATCTCTGACCTCACCAACACGATTACTTCTCAACCACTCATCTCCTTTGTTCCCCTATCTGTCCATCCACTCACCTAAATCCCTCGCGATAAGAACTTAACTGTTTATTCTGTTAGCAACCCTGTTCACCCATCTGCCTATGTAACCTTCCACGGTCAAATCTCCACCATTCATTACCTTTCACCTGACTGATCCAACGGTTCTTATGCATTGTTGCTCCCTCACACCCTCCTTTCACAAATTTCGACCTCTGATCGCTTTTTCCGCCTGAAACCTGATTTAGCCTAAGTTCTTTGTTACCCCTTATTCTAGTTTTAATGTGTTTTACTTCTGCAACATAGATAATTAGCCTTAGGTTAATGTTAAATTAGGAATTCTGCTTAGCATTGCTGTTTGGTTGATTAAGTTAGGTTATGGTGCAAGTTTAGCCTTTCATGCTTTTTCTTCATTACTGCAATAGAAGTAGCTCTCTCTTAGAATAAGGTTTTCTCTCCTTCCATCAAAGAATTAAATTTTCTTCTGACTCTATAAACAGTGACAACAAGAAGGACCTTCACTTCTACTTGTGCATATAGCATTGTCACCTCCAAGTTTTTACGAACCCCGGGTTGATAAGTAAAGCTGGTAACCCTAGGAGTTGCAGCATTATTGTTGCAATACCTAGGCTCATCACTTTTTTGTGTCGTTGCCGGGGAGATGTCTAAGTAGAAGTAATTACTGTTTTCTTCTATTTCTAGTCTCCTAATTTCTTTTCTTCTACTTCTAGCCTTCAAACTTTCTTCCATTAGTTTATTTCTACAAAAGTAATCTAGTTTTTTTCTTTCTTTCAGTTATCATTAGCTGCTTTCCTTTCCATTCTGCAAAGTACTTTCTAGCTTTCAAACAAAATATTACAAAAACCAACGCAAAAGCATTTCCTTTCATGCCTCGTAGGATTAGGGATAATTCAGGAAAATTCTTGTCAAATACCCCCACTGCATCCAACAAGAAACCTTCTCTCTTCTTCAGTGATGGTGAATTGGAAGACCCTTTAGGTGAGAAAACTTACCTATTTGGGGAACCTACAGAAGAAGAAGAAGAGGAAGAACCCATTCCTACTGAACCAATGGCTGGAATCCAAAATGATAGGAGAGATGGAGAGAGAATTGAGAGTGCCTTCCCCATCAGGGAAACCAATGGGGACACAAAGATGAAGAATATAAGCCCCTATGCTCTACCTCATTTCCATGGCATGACCACAGAGGACCCTGACACTTTCCTATTTCATTTTTCTGTCATCTGCCGAACCTATGACTATACAAATGATGAGAAAAAGTTAAAATTGTTCACATCTACCCTCAAGGATGCATCATTGTGCTGGTTCATGGGTTTACCTGGAGATAGCATCACAACTTGGGCTTAGATGCAAAATTTTTTTAACAACAAATATAGGGACTGCTGTAGGTCAAAAGATACCAAAGAGGAGAATTTTAGGATGACCATAGGCTAGGATGAATCCCTAGAGGACTATGAAGAAATATTCCAGCTTAGTTACAAAAGGGCCAGGTGCACACTTGACCCTGAGTCACTAAAGCTGGTCTTTCTTAGAGGAGTAAGGGAGTACCTTCTAGATACCTTAAATATGATAGCAGGAGGAGATGTCTACCAATTACCCTATGAGGATATTAAGACTGTCTTTAGAAACCATTCTAGGGAAGCTAGGAAAAAGGGTAGGGGTAGTCAACCTATGGCTAGCACATCATCCTCCAACTTATCCATCAAGGGTGAAATTGGTAATATGCTGGAAGATTTCAAGAGTGACATGATGCAATCCCTTGCCTTGCAATTGGACACCATGAACATCAAAATGAAGCAAGAGGAAGTAGAGAGAGTCTTGGCCATTTTTTGTCCTAGATGCACTAGGAGGCATCCTAGGAATGAATGTCCATTAAATTACATTCATATTTGCTCAGTCTGTGAAGAAACCCACTCCACAGACAAGTGCCCTTCTTTACCTGGGCTCAAAGTTGTGTATCAAGGAGTTGAAGGGGTCACTGAGCAGCTTTGCTACATCAACCAAAGGAGACCTCCTAGGCCTAGACCATACCAATAAGGTATGCAAGGATCATCCCATGCATACTACAACCCCAACCAAGCCACAACTATACCTTCTTGGGGATCCCCTGCTCATCCTTCCTGGTCTACACCCCCTCCTTGGTCCTATACATCTCAATATCAATCTCAGCTAGCCAGCCAGTCATTCCAACCTTATGGTCAGCCACAACATCAGTGGAATGCCCCACCCCAGGGGTGGAGGCCCCAATTCAACAATGTTCCAACCCTATTGCCTCCACCACCTGCACAACCACAACTCCTGCACTCTGCTCCACCCAAGCAACCTTAGATGCCTGCCCAACCAAATCTGAATCCAAACAATAAGCAGGCTCAGCAAGCATACAGTGGAGAGGCATCATACCCAGCTTATGTTGTAGAAATCCAGGAGATTAACCTAAGATCTGGGAGAATTCTCCCTGATAACCAACCTCCCTCTCCACATAGGGAGGTTGAGGAAGAAAGAGAGGAAAGAAACTTGAAAGTAAATCCACCCTTTCCTCAAAGATTAGCCCAACCACTCCAGCCTACCCCAGAAGAAACTGAACTTCTGGGAGAATTGAAGAATTTATGTGTAAAGATCCCCCTTCTCCAGGCAATCAAAGATGTGCCTATTTATAATAAATTGATTAAGGAGAAGTGCTTCAAGCATCCAAGAAGAAGAAAAAAGGATGCCCCTACCATTAATGTCATTGGGTAGTTGTCTGACTTAATGCTGGGGCAGGTAATATGTCCAAAATATTTGGACCCTGGAAGCCCTGTAGTATATGTACACATCAATGGCACCATTGTCCCACACACTTTGATTGATTTTGGGGCTGCCATTAATGTGATGACCAAGGACACGATGCTTAAACTCAAACTCCAAGGGTCATTGAGATGACCACAACAGTGCTGCAACTTGCAGACTGTTCCACAGTCACCCTGAGGGAATTGTGGAGGATGTGATGGTCTCCATTGATTCTTGGGAATACCCTATAGATTTCTTAGTTCTCCAGCCTAAGGCTAAGCTTACTGGTTACCCTCTCATCCTTGGGAGGCCATGGGTAGCCACAATTGATGCTTACATTAGCTGGAGAGTTGGGAATATGACCATCAAGAATGGGAATATGTCCAAAAAATTAGTCCTATACACTCCTGCTTAACCATCGCTAGAACATGATTTACCTTTATGGTTAGAGGAGGAGGAAGAAGATGAGGGTTACTCTACCCAACTTTATACTTTGGAAGCAATCATAGGAGGAGGACAACAAGATGAGGATGATTTAATTGAACACCTGCTCCAAAATCCAACTCCTAGTTCCCTGCCATTAGAAGAAGAAGTAAGGGAAACCCTGAACAAACATCCAATTGATTTATGCCTGGCCAATTCCAACCCACTCCGTGTCAAAACCATAGAATTTGGCCCAGAGAAAGCTTTGCAAATTAATCCATCTCTTTCTGCTTTGGAAGAGGAAAAGCTATGCAACCTGCTGAGGGAGAACCTAGAAGCCTTCACTTGGAGCTATAAGGAAATGAAGGGAGTACACCCCTCAGTGTGTACTCACCACATCTACATCCAAGAAGGTTGCAAGCTAGTCAGGCAACCACAAAGGAGGATGAATCCAGCTCTTAAAGAGATAGTCAAGGAAGAACTGCAAAAACTGCTAGATGCAGGATTTATTTACCCTATCTCAGACAATGAGTGGGTCTCTCCTTTAGTATTAGTACCCAAGAAAAATGGTAAGTGGAGGATTTGTGTGGATTATAGGGAGTTGAACAGAGCCACCAAGAAGGATCATTTTCCCCTACCCTTCATTGACCAAGTGCTAGATGGCCTGACAAGGAAGAAATTCTTTTCTTTCCTAGATGGATTCAGTGGGTATAACCAAATCCAAATCTACCTAGAAGACTAGGACAAGACCACATTCACCTATCCTTAGGGTACTTTTGCCTATAGGGTCCTTCCTTTCGGCTTATGCAATGCTCCTGCCACTTTCCAAAGAGCAGTCTTGAGTATCTTTGCTGAATTAGTACATAATGCTGTGGAAATCTATATGGATGACTTTACACCTTACGACTGTGATTTTCAAGAGGCCCTAACTAACCTAGGCAAAGTATTATGCAAGTGCATTGAAATGAACCTGTCTCTCAGTCCAGAAAAATGTGAATTCTTAATGACTGAAGGGACTGTGCTAGGTCATTCCATATCTCAACAAGGACTGTAGGTGGACCCAAACAAAATAGCCATCATCCAAAGGGTCCCACCTCCACAAAAGCAGAGAGATGTTAGGAGTTTCTTAGGGTTAGCTGGATACTATAGAAGGTTCATAAAGGACTTCAACAAATTGGCCTCTCCTTTGTTCAGATTATTGGCCAAAGATTCTAAATTTATATGGTCAAAAAGATGTCAAGAGGCCCTAGACATTCTAAAGGGTAAATTAATCACTGCAATCATCATGTAGGCCCAAACTGGGCCCTCCCTTTTCATATCCATGCTGATGCCTCACATAAAGCCATAGGAGCAGCCTTAGGTCAGGTAGAGGATAAATTTCCTTATGCCATCTATTTTACCAGTGAAAACATGTCAAAATCTGAATTAAATTATACTGTGACCGAAAAAGAACTCTTGGCTATTGTGCATTCACTGAACAAGTTTAGGCATTATATTACTGGCTATCAAACATTTGTGCATACTAATCGTGTTGCAATTAAATATTTAATGAACAAACCAGATGTAAATGCTAGAATCATAAGATGGTTATTTTTATTGCAGTAGTTTGATCTAACTAATGTTGATAAGCCTGGTAAGGAGAATGTTGTTGCTGACTTTCTATCTAGGATGAATCTTCCTACAGGTGAAGAAGGAATGGTGGATGATCAGTTACCAGACAAGCATTTGTTTACTATCTCAGTACTCTCCCCATGGTTTGTTGATATAGCAAACTATCTGGTATCATCACAGTTCCCACCAAACTTGCCCTCCAAATAAAAGAGCAAGATAATCAGGAAGAGTGCCCCCTTCACCTGGATTGGGGGCAATCTGTTCAAACTTGGCCCAGATCAAATCTTAAGAAGGTGTGTAAGGGAAGAGGAAGTCTTTGACATCCTTCTGACCTATCATGATGGGCCTTGTGGAGGTCATTTTGCAGCAAAGAGGACAACATTCAAAGTGTTGCAAGCAGGCTATTATTGGCCTACTCTTCATCAGGATGTAAAGAAGTACATTAGTCAGTGTGATCAGTGCTAGAGGATGGGAAAGCCTACTCTGAGAGATGAAATGCCCCTACAACCTCAAGTGACTTTCGAGCCATTTGACAAGTGAGGCGTGGACTTTATTGGGCCTATCAACCCTCCTTCAAAGCAAAAAAGACACATCATTGCGTGCACTGATTATTTGACTAAATGGGCTGAAACCAAGGAAATTAAGGAAGCAACAGAAGAAAAGGTGGTTGAGTTCCTAAGGGAGAATATATTATACAAATTTTGGTACCCTAGAAAGCTAGTCATAGACCAAGGCAACCAATTTACCTCCAGCAGAATTGAAGAACTGCTTAGCCACCACAAAATAAAGCATAGGACCTCCACTCCTTATCATCCACAAGCTAATGGGAAAGTGGAGGTGACCAATAGGGCACTGGAGAAAATCTCAAACAAGGTGGTGAGCAGCAGCAGGAAGGACTGGGTAGAAAGACTAGTTGAGGCCACCTGGGCCTATAATACAACATGGAAGACCACCACTAGATTTACACCCTATGAGCTGGTCTATGGTAAAAAGGCTATGTTGTCCATTGAATTTGAATATAACACATTGAGGATGGAAGCCCAACTAGATTTAGATCTCAGTCATGCACAGAAAGAAAGGTTGTTGCATTTGAATGGCTTGGATGAATTCAGAATGCAGGCCCTCCTACATACAGAGATAGTTCAGCTTCAGAGGAAGGTTTGGCATGACAAGCACATCAAAGAGAAGCAATTTCAAGAAGGAGACTGGGCATTGTTATATGATTCCAGGTTTAAAGATTTTAAGGGAAAGTTAAGAACAAGATGGCTCAGACCTTATGTGGTGGAAAGATGCCATGACAATGGTTCAGTGCAAATCAAGACTATTGATGAAGAAGCCATTCCATTGCTAGTTAATGGACACAGACTAAAAATGTACAAGAGGCCTTTATCAAGACAAGAGTTCATTGACAACATTAATAAGGTAGTGATGATGGTGGAGCAATTTCCATCTCCTCCCTCATTTGGTCATTGAAAAGGAAAAAAGAATAAGGATTTAGGTGAAAACCTCTATGAGGTGCCTGAGTCCCATCTTTGGGTTGAAAACCTCATGAGGTGGCCCAAGGATGAGAAAAATGAAAAGGATAAGAAGATCCCTGGGTGAAAACCTTCCTAAGGCACCCAGGGCAGATATCTAGGGTGAAAACCTCTCTGAGGTAGCCTAGGTGTTTTGTTTAAATATATATATCTATATATATAAAAGAAAAAAAACATAATTGTTATGTGCAGGTGGGTGAGAAAGACAACTAAGGAGCAAAGAGAAGATCCAAAGGGAACCCTGCCTCACATATATTTCATCTCCTTCACTCCTTACCAATGCATCCCTCCATCAATTATATTGTTTTTTCACTTCATTGCTTCCATTCAGGTAAAGATTGTGTTTTCTAACAGAATCACCTCAACCATTACCATCATCCCTGCATCCACATACACTCCTACTCCCTCTGTCCATTCATTACAACATCCTCACAACACTATCCAACAACATGATCAAGAATTATAAAGAAGACACTAAGCATTTCCAAGTGGAAATCTAAGAGCTCCACAACAATAGGAGCATCAAATCCAAGAGCTCCACAGTAGTAGCAGCATCAAGTCCAAGAGCTCCACAGCAGCAGTAGCATCAAATCCAAGAGCTCCACAGCAGCAGTAGCATCAAATCCAAGAGCTCCACACCAATAGCAACAATATCATATCTTCAATCACAGACACCTGCAAAAGCTAATAAACCATCAACAGATAGCAAAGGAGGAAGAAGAATGACCATCAGCAACACCTCTAATCTTTGACAACTACAGCATGGCATCAAGACCATAGGTAAGTATCCTACTCACTCACTCATATGCATCATTTGATCAAAAGTTGTAAAGGTTAAGAGGTAGTTGGTTTATAAGTGAAAAGGTGGCAAAAAGGAAATTATTTAATAACTCAAAAGAAAATGCAAGAGTCCATATATACAGTGTTGTTATGGCAACCATTTGAGAATGCTTGAAGAATTGAGTTTGGGGTAGAAACACAAGTTCACCAAAGACTCGACATACCCTATTTTTTGATGCAATCACTCATAGACTCCAGCAACAAAGTAAAGGAAGGAAATTACTAGCAGTAGGTTCACCATGGGTTGATCAGGATCCTCATTAAGGATGCCCTACAAAGCCTCAGGATCCCCATAACATGGTCAATCTTTAGAAACTTACCAGCAGAAGATGAAATCAAAACTGTCACCTATGATGCTAGTCCTTTTATCAATAAGGAGGGGGAAAACAAAAAGAAGAAGATACAAAGCTAGATGGGATGAGATGGGTGAAGAGGAAACTAATATAGAGGAACATGGTGAAAGAAGACAAGGAAGATGATGTTGAAACAAGAGGAGGAAACAAAGGAAGAAACTAATGGAGATGCGAAAGAACAACAAAAGGAAGAAGATAAGAAAAATAGAGAGGGCAATTGCAGGAAACAGAAAACCATCTAGCATGTATGGCTAGCCTCTCCTTGAAGGCCATCCAGTGTAGAATACTAGCTAAATCCTATGCTCTTTACCTCAGAGAACAATGGCTGCAATTTCACATTAAGGCATTAGCACAAAGGAGCACCATGCCATTTCAGGACTGCAAATAGTTTATTGATCTTTGTGATAAACGTGCACTAAAGGATGGGGCCAAGATGGTTGAGTTTTACTTGCATAACATGGCCCTCACAGACATGAATAATTGGGATCCTAATGCAGAGCTAGGAGATCTACAATTAATGGCTTTGGCATCATGGATAAACCATGAGAAGTCAAAGGCTACAGAGATGAAAGAATATTGGCCAAAGAGCAAAATGAACCTCTTTTCGTCAGAGCTGGACAATCAAATCCCATGGACCTACTTAGAACCCACAATCTAATTGCAAATGATCCTCAGTTGGCACTTAGATATCTTGCTGCCCAAGGGTAAGCCATTTCACATTTTGAGGATATATTTAAGCTTCTAAGAGATGATAATATACATGCTTGCTAAAATAGAACACACTGCCACACATCTTGAAGATCAGAGAAAAGAAGAAGAGGAAAAGAGGCAGTGGGAAGAGGAAGAAAGGAAAGCAGGCTTCTAAGAACAAGAATAAGAGACTACAATAGAAATATGGGATGTCAGAGAGGCTACCAGAGCCACTAAGTTGCTCAGAGGATGAGCAACACTTTTAGTAGGGGGGTGATGATGAGCCTCATTATTGAATAGTTATATGGGCCTTAATTGGCCTTAATTCACCTCCTAGCTTAGTCAAACCAAATATTCTCACAACTTATTGCATACTTTTGATTATATTTTGTTTATGAAATGAGTTCGAGTTGGATATTTGGCTTTGTGGTCTAATGTGCGTATAATGCAAGAATAAAGGATAAAAGCAAGGAGAAATGTAGGTATAAAGGATAAAAGCAAAGAACTATAGCAAAGACCTTGGTTAAGACTTGAATGGGACAAGGTAGAGGGATTATAGGAGGTTAATCCTCCTCATCTACTACCCTTCCGTTCGAATATTCCTCCATTAGCTCGGAGTGAAAACAACCACATCATAAGGACTAAAGAAGACAGCCAAGCAAGTGAAAGGGACAGCAAGCAGTTTTCTGTCATTAGAGGCCAAGCCTCCCTAATGAGAAGGAATTTGTTAGAGATTTCAAAATGTATAAATAGAAAGGTTTATGACCTCACTAGGATTTAGACTTAATTTGTAAAACTCTATTTTATTTCTGAACTGCAAATACTTGTGAACTTGCTCTGTAATCCATGGTTTCTGTAATAAAGATGAGTTCTGTTTAAGCCAGTTCTGAGTTAAACTTCGAGGGCTGAAGCTCTTGGGTTAGGGCCCAACCCAAGCAGCCACATCTCCTCTTTACTATTTTATTATTCTAGCATAAAATTCTATTCTGTTTATTTGTTAAGTAGTTTCATGGTTTGCTGATGCATTTCCTCAAGAAGTTTTGGTTCTGATTCATTCGGTTAAGCATTTTCTGGTTCTGTTCATTTATTTGAATAGCCTCCTGTTTCTGTTCATCTGTTTTAGTAGTTGCATTTGCTGTAGTTTACTATCATTTGTGGTTTTTTAATGCATAGGTCAAATTAGAGGAAAAGATTACTATCAGGTTGTGCGTAGGTGTCTCAACCTCATCTCCCCCCTCTGGGACGATGAATTGAGGCAGAGATCCGCTAGCAACCCCAAAAACACAGTTTTTGGTTCTCGCATAGGCTATGGAGTTCGTTGTTTGAATAAAATTAGTTGTATACCTCACTGGTTTTCTCTATTATTCTTCTTTAAAACCGCCTCCAGCATGTTCTCCCTCCATCACTTCCTCACCGTCTGATCACGAACAACCCTTTGTAATCATCGTTCGATTCACCATTTTCTTCAACTGCCGCCTCGCGTGGAGTCCACCATTCACTTTATGAACTTTAAGTCCCCACCATCAATCTGCCTTGCTTGATCTGACAGCTGTCACTTCACTCGATCGCCAACTAGCTTGGCTGATCTCCACCATTGATCAGCCCCACCTGATCCAACGGTTATCACGCCATATCGCGTGGATTTTTGTTTGACCGTTATCTGCCTGAGAGCACGCGAAATGGGTGGCTTCCCCATGCTACATGTCGCCCGGGGAGGCTAATCGCGTAAAATTTGAGAAAACCACTTACAACTTTGAGGGAGCGTGATAAACAACTTACCACCCTCTAAACGGGCTCCACCATTTCTGCACGTTCTTTTTCCCGCGATCTAATCTCCGCCGTCCATCTGCTGACTAGCCTCCACCGTCCATCTCTGACCTCACTAGCATGATTAAATCTCAACCACTCATCTCCTTTGTTCCCCTATCCATCCATCCACTCACCTAAATCCCTCGTGATAAGATCTTAACTGTCTATCCTGTTAGCAACCTTGTTCACCCATCTACCTACGTAACCTTCCATGGTCAAATCTCCACCGTTCATTACCTTTCACTTGACTGATCCAACAGTTCTTATGCACTGTTGCTCCCTCACACCCTCCTTTCACAAATTTTGACCTCCGATCACTTTTTCCACCTGAAACTCGATTTAGCCTAAGTTCTTTGCTACCCCTTAGCCTAGTTTTAATGTGTTTTACTTCTGTAACATAGATAATTAGCCTTAGGTTAATGTTAAATTAGGAATTCTTCTTAGCATAGCTGTTTGGTTGATTAAGTTAGGTTATGGTGCAAGTTTAGCCTTTCATGTTTTTTCTTCATTACTGCAATAGAAGTAGCTCTCTCTTAGAATAAGGTTTTCTCTCCTTCCATCAAAGAATTAAATTTTCTTCTGACTCTATAAACAGTGACAACAGGTAGGACCTTCACTTCTACTTGTGCATATAGCACTGTCACCTCCAAGTTTGTACGAACCCCAGGTTGATAAGTAAAGCTGGTAGCCCTGGGAGTTGCAGCATTATTGTTGCAATACCTAGGCTCATCAAAATTCATTAAAATTTATATGTATAACATCCCATTTATCCCGTATACTATCACATTTCCTTCGCATTATATCCCATTTCCTTCAACTCCATTTCATTCTTCTTTGCTGAAAACACCTCAGCTGCTACCTAAATTCCATTCCCGTCCTTGCTACACTCCATAATATTTTCAAAAAGGGAAATGAGGCACTGAAGCTTCCTCACCATGGGAGTTATTGTGCATTATGAGCCAAATTGGACCAAGTTTCTTGAAGCCTATCCACAGGTGATGCAACAATTACAAAAGGCATGATGGTTACAGCTCTTTGAGAAGTTTGATGGACAAGACAAGGAGGTCACAAAGTCATTTGCTTGAGCCTATGATGGGATAGAATCAGAAATTGGAGATATCAAGTTGGTCTTGACAGTTTCATGCATGGCAGAGGCTACAAGATTGTCAAGAAATAGGGAAAGTTGGTTTAAAAACCAGAAAATCAAGGAGAAAGATTGGGAAACCTTCCTTAAAAACCTAGGTATGGACATCTCCATTTTTAAGAAGGGAATTCTAGTAACAACTTTAAAAAGTAAATGGAGAAATTTATTGTTAATCATTCAGAAGTTCATAACCTGTGAGGGTAGGTTTGGGAATATGTTCTTTTATCATGCTCGATTGATGATGCATTTTATTAATGGCAACGAAATCAATTTGCCATATTTCCTACTCTATAGTTTAAGAAAAATGGCTGCTAATATCCAAAGGAAAATACAGTCTATTGACAATGCTCTGTATCATCATGGGTTAGTAAAAATTTTAATTGAAGCTCATTTGAAGAGTAAAGGGGATAATTGGGAGGATTTTCTGGTTCGAAATCATTTTAAAGAAGTTGAGCAAGATGAGTCCAATTCCAAGATAATAACAAGCTGCCAGAAACTCCCCTCAAACCCTAAGCTTAAAAAAAAAAAATACCCACACAGGAAATTCCACAAGATTAGTACACAAAAATATTATGATGATGAAACCCCTCTTGCAAATGTTATGGAGAGCCTTAGAAAGAAAAAATCTGCCAGTACACATGAAGGTCCATCAAAGGAAAGAACATAGCAAGAAAAAATTAGCAAGAGAAAGCATACTCTCAATGCTGAAAAACCATCAAGAAGAAGTGCATGACTTATGAAATTGGTCATTAAACAATCTCCAAGTTTTTTTGATTTATAAGAAGAAGAAGCAGAGAAAATACCATCACCAATTGCAAGTCCAACAAGAAAGACCCCATAAATCGACCCTATTCAACAATAAATCTATGACTATATATAATCTCTTGAGCATAAGGCACAAGGAAAAATTGTTCATTTATCCTCAAATCAAGAAGAAATTATGAGTGAAGAAGTTCATTTCAACCCTCTAGAAGAATCCAAAATTGAAAATGTTCTTAAACAAGAAATTTATGAACTAGAAGTGTTAAACAAGTTTATGAAGCAAGAACATGAAGCAATGAAGGTACATAATGAAATTTAAAGGACTCAAAATGATAATATTCTCTTACATCTTTTCCACTAGTACAAGAAAAACAAGAAGTTAAAGGCTAAGAATAATTTTCTCAAAAGTAAAATCAGAGGTTTGCAATGCGGGATTTTAATGAAGAAACCAAGGATGGAAACCAGAACCAGAATCAGAAAAATAGAGAACATTGATTTGGATGTTCTTGCTCAAGCCTTGGAGGTAGCTTAGTGACAAAGTGGTTCACAAAATTTTGAAAGTTTGTGCATGAGGAGATGTAATATATTCTGTGTTGGGGAATGTTGAAGGCCAAAATTGTTCCTTTTTGACAACTTCCCTAAACTTCATTCACTCCATTCTCTTCCTTTGTAACCATAATAATCTCAATAAGGTGTCGACTTACAAGGTTATTGGCAAAAGTAGGTACCTAATCATCTTTTATTCATAGTTCCATTGGTTCTTTATTATTTGATTTAATATTTTCATAAGCTACCGAATTGCATCAATTCTGAGCTAATTATCATTTCTGCATCTTACTTGAAGAATCTGTAGGTTCTGAAACACCATTTGAGGAATGAAATGTATGCCCAGATAACTGAGAACCAACATAACGATATCCACCTATCTCTATGATTCAACAAGATGATAAGGATGTCGTATAAGCAGGTCAATGTGGAAGTCAACCCATCAAAAAAGGAGCCAAAGACAAATCATGCAAGTGGGGAGATCGATGATAAGGATGAAGCTGATAGTTTTCCTCATGATTTGCTTCTACGATAGAAAATCATGAAGAATCACTATTTCATGTTATCTTATGTTATTTTTAGAGTTTCTATCGAGTAAGATAGGCTTAGAAATCTCCAAACAATTTATTGAAGGAGGCTATAAAACCTGCCTCTCGGCACGACGATGAAATACTAGTTATTATTTTTGAAATATTCTTCAAAATTATTAAAGGGAACTTTTTATTCCTCTGTGTGTTGCATTTAAATGTGTGTTTAATATCTATTGATCGTTGCATACCTACAACTCACAGGAGGGCCCACTTGGGGCTATAAGGTTTCATTTTATTTTTAGTTAATATTTCAGTCTTGTAGTTTAGTTTTGTAGCATTAGATTGTCATAGATAATATTTCAATTTTGATTTCCAGGGAATGCTTCTGACTGGGAGGATAGAATCTATAACAGAGTTTGATGAATATTTCTTTCATAGATCTAATCATTTCGTTGTGTGAAGGATGAAGAAAATAAATCAACAGGGATCTACTATTCACATGTAAATTAGAGTGGAATCATTTAATTTTGAATTGGAATTAGAAGTATAATTCTATCAAGGCTTTATCAGTGTGATTTAGATTTTCCAGTGTGATATTTTAATTCTGCACTTAAGATTTAGTTTCATTTTTGTCAGTGAGAAGTAGATCTAGATTTGTTGGTGTGATATTTATTTCCGCAATTTTATATTAGCTTTCTTTTTTGTAAGCATAAAGAGAGTTTGGATTTGCTTTTGCTATTTATTTGTGCAGTTCAATTTAGTTTTATTTTTGTCAGTGTGATATTTTCCTTTCTTTCAAGAGTGACAATTTCTTAGATAAAACATGTGCATGAAAACATCCTAATTCAATTTGAAAATTTACTCACATAATAAAGAATCCTAGCACAATTGGTGCACATACACTTCATCAGTTTACAAGCCTTGGTCGATAATTTATGTAGTAATTTACGCTCAATTAAATTACAAAACAGGTATCTCAACACATGTTTAGTTTCCTTCCAATAGAGTTTGGTTGGTTTAACCATGGCTTGACTAAGATGGTTAACTGCAAAAACACATGTCCGGTCATGTGTTCACTAAATACATAAATGAACCCACAATTTGTCTATAAATAGTAGACTCCACTAATTCACTTGAAGTAGCATCTTCCTTCCTATAATTTCCTACTAGGGGAGTCTCCATGGGTTTTTTTATCTCCGTGTGGAACTTATTTAGTATCTTGTTGGCATACTTGTCTTGAGAGACAAACAATTCCTCATCTCCTTGCCATAATTCCATACCAAGAAAGTAATGCATGAGCCCCAGGTCCTTCTTCTTGAATTCTCTTGCAAGATCCTCTTTGCAATATTTAATCATCTTCTCATCAACTGTTGGAATCAAATTATCGACATATAATACTATAATAACAAATTTACCTTCAACCATAATATGGTAAAGGTTCACATCTGCTTCACTTTTGGTGAAGCCCAACTTGGTGAAATAACTCTCAATTTTGGGGTACCAAGCACGAGGTGCTTGTTTTAGTCCATACAAAAATCACTTGAGTTTTCACACATGCGACTCTCTATTGAAGGTCTCAAATCATTTCAACTACTCAATATACACCTCTTCCTTAATCATACCATTAAGGAATGTTGTCTTCACATCCATCTGATGTATCTTCCATCCCATCTGCACTGACAGTGCTAGAATAGATCTAATTGAAGAGTACCTTTCTACTGGAGCAAAGGTCTTATTGTAATCAATTATTTCCACTAGAGAGAACCCTGTGGCCACAAATCTAGCCTTTGTGTTTCTCCACACTACCATATGATGCTTGCTTTACCTTGTAAAGCCATTTGGAACTCACCACTGGCTTGTCTGCTGGTCTTGGGACCACTTTTGAAATATTGTTTCTGGTAATGGAGTCATTTTCCTCAACCATGGCATCAACCCATACTGGTTACTGCACTTCTTCCTTGAATGAGGATGTCTCAACCTTTACACTCTCACTCATTAGAGCCATGTAGTCAACGTACCGATCTGGTGACCTCCTCTGCTTGCGCTGTGAAGTGGTTGCTCCCGCATTCTCTATAGCATCATGCATCAATATGTTAGCCTCTATGGTGTGCTTCCTTCCATATCTGGAAGTCTCTGCATTAGTGGGTGCTTCCACTCTCTGTTCCTTTGCATGTTGCTACTCCACATCATCCTAAGGTTCCTCCTTTGGAGCTACAATCTCCTCATCTACATATAACTGAAACTCCCTCTGAAGGAACATCTCATGGCCTTCTCTTCATCAAAATTCACATTTTATGAACCATTGTCATCTTATTGGATGGCGGTACACCCGATAATTTTGAGGTGTATCAGTGTACTCCACAAATATGCCCAACTTAGCTATTGGCTCTAGCTTTTTTCATGCATCCTTGGTAACATGATAGTAGAGTGATAAACTAAAGATCTTGAAGTGGGCCACATCTGGTTTCTTACCTGAAAAAGCTTCTCCTAGTGTACTCATCTCAAGAATTCGACGAGGGATTCTGTTCTGCAAATAAATGACTATGTTGCATGCTTCTTCCCATAAGTGCAACAATAGGCATTGATCATGTATCATCACCCATGAAAATCCCACAATACTTTTTTCTTCCTTTTAGCCACCCCATTCTGTTGTGGGTTATGAGGTGCTATTAACTCCCATCATATGCCTCCCGATGTACATAAGTTCTTGAATTCATTCGACACATATTCTCCATCATTATCACTTTTGAGAGATTTAACTTTCCTGCCATTATCTTTCTCGACAAGTGAATTTAATTCACAAAATTTAGCGAACGTCTGATCATTATTCTGCATGAAGAAAATCCAGCACTTAAGAGAAAAATCATCAACAAATATTACATAATACTTGTGCTTCTTCATGGATTCTATCGAGAATGGTCTGCAGACATTTGAGTGAACTCTATCAAGGATCTCTTGCGCTCGACTGTCTTTATCATGGAAGGAATCTTTAGTGTGCTTCCCTAATATACACCATTTTTGTGTGTCTCAACGCTCTAGTGTACCCTTGGGAAGTCCTGTAGAAATTTGCTGCATGATCTTCAAAGCTCTGTGGTGCAAGTGACCTAATATTCTATGCCACAACTCACTGATGTCTCAGCTCTACACCTTCTATGCTTTTGTTCTCAAAGAAACACAGTCTTCTAAATCCAATTTTTAGAGGTTCTTCACCCGAACCCTAATCCGCTTCACCTATCTTGAGGCTATGTGATGAAGGAAATCCTTTCCCTTGCTAAATATCACATCGTAGCCATGATCCTCCAACATGGAAACTGAAACCAAATTCTTCTTCAAACTTGGAACATACATGACATATTTTAATGTGAGAGGAGAACTAGACTCCCTCTGAAAGGTAATAATACTAATGTCGATCATGTTATACCTCCCATCATCTCCCATCTCAATGTGCATATGGAGGTCCTTCTCCTCCAAGTCACTGGAGAACTCTTTGTTGTTGGTCATATGGAATGAGGCTCCACTATCCAGGTACCACACACTACCAATCACTTATGTCACCATGCAAGCGATGAGGGTTAAATCTAGTTCAAATTGAGAATCAATAGCCTCACCTAACGATCCTCCTGAGGGATTCTTATGGACCTTCGTGTGCAGACACTTTGTGGCATAGTGTCCTAGCTCGTGACAATGAAAATATTTAATCTTCAACATGTCCTTCTTGTCGCCCTAACTGGAATCTGATTTGGAATAGGATGACTTCCCCTTCCCTTTATTTTCCTTTCCAACTAAGGCACAATTCTCCTCATAATCATGCTTAGACGAGGATCCATATCTGGTGTTCCACCGAATCTCTTCTTGTACCAAATCGGACCACAATCACTCCCACTCTAGTAGCTTCTCCCTCCCATTAACTGAGTCTTGGTAGCTATGCCAGCTCTTGGGAAGGCCTAGAACTTTTAGGCTCACCAGATCGTCTTTAATAACTATAATACCAACACTTCCAAGCTCATCCATACATTGGGTGATCTTGGTCAAGTACTTCGATATTGTGTGACCCTTTTCCATCTTGATTTTTTTGAGCTTGTCCTTCAGTGCCAGCTTCCTGTGGTCATTGATGTTTTGAAATAGGTCTTTCAAGGCCTTCCACACTACAAATGGAGTTTCCTTACCATGTAGGTTCAAGACAATATGATCTCGAACTCCTTTTAAGATAATCCTTCTCGCCTTTATGACACATTTTCTCCTCTCTGCCATACCTTGAGCATCAGCTGGCTTAGGAATATCTTTGTTTATGAATTCCTTAAGCCCACTATCTTCCAACATTGCCTTGATCCTATCCTTCCAATAAATATAGTTCGAACTACCCTTAAGGGCATATTCAAGTCTAAATCTGTAGAACAACATCCTGCTAGCTCTGAAGTATGATACTGCAAATTCGATTTCTCCTGCAAAATAAAAACTCGTATTCTCCTCTTCTATAGTGATTTCAACTCTAATACCATGTAGAAATTCCTTGTAGATTCAAAGTGCAGATTGTAATATGCTAAAACATTTGACTTGAGTATACTCTACTCATCAACGGAAACAATAAATGATCAATTAAATCACAAAGCATAAAAGAGAAAGAATTCAATCACACATAACACAATAATTTTATAGGGAAAGCCACAGATAAAAACCCCTGCTATCTGTATATTACATTAATAAAAAAATATGAGAATATTACAATGCTTTGCTCAATCCTGAAGAACTTCTGCACTATCTCTATCTATCTCACTTCTTCCCAGACAAGCTCAAGCCAATATTTAGCCAATTTTGTTGCCTGCCAAACTCCTATTTTCTTGCGCAGTTTCCTTGGGAATCAACCCATATTTAATTGGGAAATTCCATAATTATGAATTGAGCAATCCTCATAGGACTTCTTCTTATTGACTGCAACACGTGTACAATTTAGATGATAATACA
This sequence comes from Pinus tabuliformis, assembly GCA_031772625.1. Lineage (NCBI taxonomy): Eukaryota > Viridiplantae > Streptophyta > Pinopsida > Pinales > Pinaceae > Pinus > Pinus tabuliformis. The sequence goes on along the minus strand of CM062814.1, from coordinate 446,909,590 downwards.
ACTGATAGTGCACTATCCATGAAGTTAAATATCAACTGGGTCTTTCTCTAATCTGACATGCATGAGTTAATTATGAGTGAATCTTCAGTTTGTTGGTTGATCACTACTAGTTACACTACACTACTACAAGTTATACCCCACTACTAGATCTTCCACTAATCTCTCCATCAGCTGGAACTAGTTTAACTGACTTTAACTCAGTTAGACTGAATTAAGTAATTACAACTCAAAATAAACTCAACTAGGGATCCTAAAAAATAGAGTACACTCTTCCTGACTCTAGTTAGACCCTCAACTAGAATTAACTAAGTCAACTAAGTCAAATTAACTTATTTAACTATTACAAGTTGTCATGAGATATGGAATTACAATTTAATTCAAGGACAAAATTAAATTAGAATTTTCTTGTTGCATTTTCAACAAACCCAAGTTGTGAATGACAATGATAAGTTTCATTTTGTAATTCTTGCTTTGGTACTTTTGATTTAGGCTACTATATGTGTGTGTGCACACTATTCACGCTATTACATTTTAACCATTAGTTCATACTAATTATGATACTTCTTAACTCCACAACAAATTTTTATGATGTTAATTTTTATTTCATAGCAATTATAGTACATATGAAATTGAGATTTCAATATCACCGTAAACAAGACTTTTACACTGTACCTTACAATGCATCCAACAACAAAACTGAGTCAATTATAAAATCATATAAAAATATAAACATGTTTAACCTTAACTTTTCTTCACATATTGGTAACATTCTTCATATATCAATATCATAATTAACCATTATCACTTTGAATGCAAACATAGTAATCATTGATTGAAAACCTAATTGTGAGCCTAGATTGCATGGTCCAAAAAAACTCAAATAACCATTATTTATGATGCATTGCTAAAGTCAATCTATTTTACTTTTGGGTAAAGTGAAACAATACACACACAAACTAAACCTAAAAATTCATTCCACAAATATGTCCAAAAATGAAACAAAAATGAAACATAGATCATATTCCAAATATGCCCAAAGGTCTAGGAGAAGTTTAAAAGGAAAATAAAAACATGATGAATAAAAAAATGGTTGATTGCTATTGAATCTATGTAAGCATTTCCCTCCCTATGACCTGCAAACTATGTGCATTATGTGCATCATTTCAAGATTAATGACACATATTGCTTCCCACATTGATGCTTTAAACCTAATTTATAGTGCTTTAATCCCAACTTATAGGTATAAATTATATATTATAATAAAAATTTATATTAAATATAAAATAATATATTATTATGTTCACGTCCATCTTTTAAAACAAACCTATAGTGTTGTAACTCTAACCTATGAGTATAAATTATATATTAACATAGAATTTTTATTTTTATTATTTTAGTTTGAAGTCGTTATTATTATTATTATTATTATTATAACTTAGGGTTATTTTTTATTATTATTAAATTTTTTTACATAACATAACATTACGACATCTCTTCTGGAGAGCATCTATCGGGCTCAATTATTATATTTATTATTTAAAAAAATATAAATAAAAAATTAAATAATGATGATAATTTATGTCCATTAAAATTGAAATGATTTAAAATTATTGTATCCATTATTTAAAAAATTATAAATAAAATATTTAAATGATGATGATAATTCACATCCATTAAAATTGAAATGGTTTATTATAAATTAAAAAGATAAAAGATTATTTGAAATTCCTTAACATTTTATTTTTACACTAGAAAAGCATCAAGAGAAACATTCCAAGATCACCATAGTTTTGCTAACTTAAAAGTTTGACAAATATTTTGAAATGTAAATTTAACATGAGTATAAGCTAGGCAATCTAAGAAAAGGTGAGTTTCAATGTCAACCCTCTTAGTGTCACAAAGGTGATATACTCTTTTATCACATAGTGTTTCGAGAATTGAACAATGCGCAATTTCACTATGAGGCTCATGAGAATGTATCCTTATTTAGCAATGTTTTTTTTTTTTTTTACAATAAGTCAACATAGAGAATTTTTATTTTTATTTTTAATATTTTGGTTAATCACTTCATAATATTTTTGTTTCCTTTTTTTCTCTCTAACTTTTTATTACTCTACAATTTCCATTTAAATTTTGATGTAATAGTATTTTTAATAATATTCTTCTTTTGCAAAATTATCTCTTTGTTTATTCTCCAATAGTCTAGCCAAAACTAGGCATCCTTATGCCATTCCCACTTGTGCTGAAAGTGATAGTTTTTGACTAATATTAAAAGCAATTTTAGAAAACCTCTTTTTCTCTCATATTACTTAGTTTCTGTTTGTACATAAGATACCTATTCCTAATCCTAATCATAACCGTCCTTTTAATAAAAAAAACTTACTTCAATCCAAAATAGATATGAATCATCATATTATAGTCCATACTATTAAATTACCAACACAATAGTGTATTTGGTTTGGAAAAACAATTTATATCTAAAACTTTATTAGAAAGAAACATCTAAAATTTAACTAATACCACACATTACAAATAAACTACCACACAATAAGGAAAGGAAGGAAAGAAAATAAATTTATTGATTTTGAAAAACAATTCATATTTAAAACTTTGTTAAAAGGAAAATACAAAAATCTAAAGAACCCCACAAATCAAGAATAAACTAACCATTAGAAAAAACAAATTATTTCTAAACTATTAAGTTAAAATTTATTTATTTTACTTTTTATACACGTACAATTGTTTTCTCCCTTTACAAAATAAGGGAAAATTCTATAGCCACAGAAATTTAAAAGGTGATGTCTGTGTTTGTCATCATCTTCCCAAACTCCTCCATATCAATTCTTCCATCACAATTTCTGTCATATCTTGCGATCATCGTTTTACACCTCTCCAAATCTTGTCCCTCCTTCAGTCCTAAGCTGAGCAGCACCTGTTGAAGTTCCCACGCGCTGATGAACCCATCCCCATTCTTATCGAAAACACTGAACGCGTTCATCAACTCCTCCTCCATAAGCACTTTCTCCTCCGTCTCATCATGCTCATGAGCTTCCTTCCACAGATTCTGGAAAAATTTGCAGAAGTCATCAAAGCTCATATGGGCCGGACAACCCATCACGATTTTCATATTATCATCAGAGATGCGTGGCATTCCAAACTTTTGCAGTAACCCTTGTACATCCTCTGCACTGACGATGCCATCACCATTGGTGTCCAGGGTATTGAACAACCGAGGTACATCCCATGGATGGACGACAGCCACGCATCTTTCATTTACACACTCACTGCTCGTCTCATCATTCATAGATGCAGATGACTCGTATTCTCCAGCTGCCATTATCTCCGAGTCTTTAGGATCGCTAAAGCCAGAAAATTTGTTTTTCGTCATCTCACAAACCCAAACATAAACATAAAAGTTGCAGAAGCTACAAAATTTCTGCACCCGCCTCAGTGCCATGGACACAACAGTGCTCCAGTACATAGACATGACACAAATGTTAGAAACCGCACAATTTCTGATCATATCACGCACCATTTTTGGTATGAGAGATGAATGAGAGTGAATTATATCTCAACAATAATTACTGCAATTGAGAGCACTTCTATATATAAAGACACTGGAGGCCTCACAGAGTAAGTTGCCATGAAAGTCAGCGGAAACATCCCTTCAATCTTATAACTCTCTTTTTTTTGTTTTCTATTGGTTTTCATTATGCGTGCGATATTGGAAAGGACGTAAGGAGGTTGCTGGAAGGTGCTCGGCCGAGTTTTACTGATTAATAAGTCAACTTCCATTTGGAATGGTACTGCTCACGATACTTCTTTATAATTTCGATGGACCCGGGGGGCGGCGGTCGAGGTGAGGAATAATTTCTTTTCAATTTCGATGGAAGTGTACTGCTCACGGTACTTTCTTTATAATTTCGATGAACCCGGTGAGCACGTCAGTAATAATTTCTTTACATGGAATTGTACTGCTCACGATACTACTTTGACGCCGGTATCCCCGTATTTGGTTTTTTTTATATGTAAAATACTCTCTGGATCCAAATCTCCACCTCATGTAGAACTTGCCAATAATTTTTAAGACGTCAATATGACAAGTATATTTAAAAATGAAAAGTTAAAAATAAATAAATATATATATTTAACCTTCTGCTCAATAGAGAGTGAATTATTGTGAATAGTGATTCATTAATATTATTAATATCTAATTTAATAATTTACCAGACAAGCATATTTAAAAATGAAAAAAATAAAAACTATATATATATTTAACATTAATCGAGAGTGAATCATTGTGAATAGTGATTCATTAACATTATTAATATCTAATTTAATAATCCACCCTTATCGTAATTTCCCAAGTGACCACTATCCGGATTCTGGACTAAGTCATAAATATCAATTTCTAATTTTCAACATGTAAATGGTATGGTATTATTGGTAATTAATTCCCAACTACCCACTTCCGAATCGTCGAGTTATGTTACTAATCTATGGTGATTCATTTGCAAGTTGCAACTTCCAATTCGTGTCAAATTCCAATCAATAGAAATCTGTAAGTTATTCATTGTTGAATGTTGTGACTCTGGTGAGGAGCAGGGCATAAGAAAAACTCTGCAAAGTATGGAACTTGGAATGCTACAAAACCAGAACTCAGTCGACCAAGTAACCAGTGAGTGATAGCCTATTAGCCATAGATAGTGTTTCACACTACTTATATTTGAGAGATGCTCTGCTCTATTCATTTTTCTATGCATGCTTGTTGGATATCTGTATTCGTTTTTCTATGCATGCTAGCTGGATATCTCTCTAAGACAGTAGTGTTTTGTTTTTTAATTTTTAATAAATTGAATTTTTCTTTATCTTTACTTGGCTTTGTGTATTTTGATTGGTGGAAGTTTCAGTCCTCATCTGTGAAAGCTACTCTTTTAAGGGTAGCAGAAGCTCATGTATGTTTCCCTAGTTTTTTAGGTCTTCTTTGCAATTTGCTATCATTAAGCTTAAATCTTGTGCCTTGTGGCAAAGTCTTTCTTTAAGAAACCCAAGTTCCTTATCAAATATTTTGACTGCATCATAAATCTCTTGAGGATTCCTTTTGTTCCCATTAATCCACGAAGATCTTCACATAGTGGTTGGTTAGCTTCTATCTTTAAGTGGAAGGGGTCTATGCTTTTCTATAAGTCAGGTTTTGGGGGTTCTGCTTCAACTGATCTTATCTAACTGCAGGGAAATCCTTTCTCAGAAGACTGCCCAGCTGAATTTTTGCACATCTCTCTCTGGTTGTACATTTATCCTGCTTGCACTGCATTGAGAGATGTGCACTGCTAAGTTGAGATCAATATGAACTCTTTTTTTTTGTACTTCATTTCTTTTGGTTGCCAGTGAAGCTTCTCTAGGACTCCCAAATTCCTCTTTCAACAAACCTTGGATGCTTCTTTGGCTAACTTGTTAGCAATCTTATACATTTCCCAAGAGTTTGCTTCTTCTTTATATTCTTGATTGTCTTAAATTCTCTGAGAGGCCTCTTGGAAGAAGGTTGTGGAGTCTGTTATCACTCAGGTTGTCCTTAAAGCTCCTTAAAGGATACGACCGAGGTAACCACAAACCAATCTTTGGACTGCAGGTCCTAGCCTACCTGCAATCAAAGAGGGCTCTCTCTTTATAATTTAGCTTTGTTGAAGATGATATTAGGCTAGCTAATGAGTTCAAGGGGGTTTTGTTTATGTTTGGTGGGATGGGGGATTCTTTCAAACAGAGTTGGGATTCATAGTGTGAGAAGTTCAAACCATTGGGCATGGAGTCATGGATTAGGCTTGCTGTTGTGTTTTCTTGGTCACAAGAGGAATACAGAGCAGGATAGCTACACATAAAACAATATCAAGCTGGAATAAGGATGGAATGAAGGTCAGTGAATGAAAGGCAACTAAGTAGCTCTCATTATGCTAACAGAGGGAAGGTGAATGAACATTTATATAGGAGCAATCAAGGATTCCTAAACAACATTCATATATGAAGGAACTAGTGTAAATATGAGCCAATCAGTATTCATATTCAGGACTAATTCAGAGGAAAACATAGATAAATCACAGAAATTGAGAACAGAATACAACTAAGTGAGCTCTGAACTATTCTTTCTTTCTGCTATTTAGATAGTGAAACAATGATGGCATAAAACATATAAACTGTAAACAAAGATAAGAAACAGTTATTGGGCTATGTAGAAGCGTTAGGATTCCATAGTCACTCTTTAGTCATTAAAACACAACAGCCAGTTCATCTCCCAAACATTCCAGCGATCTTTGATTATAGAGACTCTTAGAAAATAAAGTGCAAGTCTAGAGAGGAAGTTATCGACCAACCAACCCTTTACATAAATACAGAGGGTTGTTTAAATAGAAAATATTTACAAACATCCCTTGAACAGGTGCCAAAGGAGAAAATATCTCAAAATATCTATCAAAACAGAGCCAAAAGAGATCTGTGCAATAACTACTTCGAATGCTAAGTTGTGCTGGAAATAAATGCAATAAAATATCTAAAACAACTGCACATGAGGGAGCAGCCTCATCAAAATGGCTCTTTAGGGCTGCACAGGGTCCTGCAGCTTCAAAAATGGACTGAAAGAGTGCCTTGAGCCACGCGCTGTCCTCTGTGTGATAACTGTGCAATTAAGGAAGCAGCACTGCTCCAAAAATATGACTGGAAACAATGTCTCTGCAATAACTCTGCCTTGGAAACCTTCATCTATGCCTTTAGGTGGCTTTAAGGCAACAAAAGAAGTGTTGGTGAGCCTTAATGGCTGAATGATGCTTTGTTGACTTTGTTGGGCTTGCTTTGCTTTCATCTGCTTTGAAAAACTGGACTGATACTCTTTGCTGCATCTTGATACACTTTGGCACTGAATCTGGGCCTTTTCTCACCGCTGATACTTTTTAAACTGTCCCATCGCCCCCTTCTGTCTTTTAATGCAAAAATAATTGCTACTAATGTCCTCCGTGGCCATTGGAATGCTATCGGCGCTCTGGCCGATCAAAACTAGCTTTAAACTTTAAAAAATGGTGCAAACAGGAGGAAAAAGTGTTGCCGACTGTGCCGAGGCTGAAACTGGCTATCTGAAGCAAAACTGGGCCTTGGAGCGATCTTAGAAAGCTTAGGGATGCATGAATTCCCTTATCGGGAGCCGGGCGTGGGCATATATGTGAAAATATGAACAAATGTCGCCTTTTCTTTTACACAGAAAAAGACCAATTTCTATGTAAAATTCGTGAAAAACATAGGCGAGAGCAGAACTGTAGCGGAGATTAAATCTTGGCCGTGGGATCACGCGAAGGCAGATCCAACGGCTGGCGCTAACTCGCATCGGGGTGGACCATTGGCCCCAACACATAAAACCTCTGGAATGCCGCGGACCCGAAATGCTTATATGCCCTTTCTTTATAGAGATCGGGTCCGGCCCATCGGCGATTTCATATCGGCGGTTTTTAACAAAATCAATATGCAGACCCGAAATCCTTTAAAACTGCCCTTTAATATTTTTCGGCTCTGGGATATAGGAGCACACAGTGCGTACCCTTTCGGATCCGATATGCCTTTATGCTGCGCTTTATTACTTTTCGGCTCCGCTGGTCGGAGCCATATAGGAGTGATGCGATTAAATATGGGCTGTTGATCTCTGGGCCTGAATGGGCGGCTGAGATTAACTCGGCAATTCGCTATCAGCGGGGTCATGGGGTTGCCACATAAAAACGCCGAAACCCATCGGACCCGATAAGTTATACAGGCCCTCTTTATTTTATTTCGGGTCCGACCCATCGGTGGGACCCAAATCGGCGGTTTTAACAGTGGAATGGGTCCGCGGACCCGAAAACCCTTAACACTGCATTTGATAACTCATCGGCTCTGCCAAATCGGAGCAGTATATGGGGCGATGCGAAGTGGGGGACCGCGCGACAAGATCTGGGCCATCAGATCTGGGGCCCAAAAATGGATGGCTGCGATTATATCGGGACTTCGGCAATTGGTGGGGCAGAGGGTTGACATATATGTGATCGCCGAACTGCGCGGACCCGATATACTATTACCAGTCCACTTTATATTTTTTTTGGGTCCGGCCCATCGGCGCTATGCCCCATGCCTTGAGACTTAGCCATTTTCGCTTATATATGCCATTGCCCCCTCCCGATAGCGATATTGCAGCGGAGGGGGATCAAACAGATCTTTATCTCATCGGAGCACGCTTTTTATGAAAAGGCAAGGCAAATGAATTCGGAGGGGTTATATATGATGTTTTAAACATATGATTGCCCCCTCCCGATAGCGATATCGCATCGGAGGGGGTCCGAATGAAACTTTATTATATCGGACCCATGTTTTTGTGAACTGCCAAGCCTTTTGGGAAATCGGAAGGGCTCCTTTATAGTTTGGCATGGATTCTAATGCATCAGAAGGGGTCCGATAGCCAAAAAAGGGAGGATTTTATCCTTTTTTGAAGTTTTTTCATGGTTTTTGTATTCTTATGCCTTGGAAGGAGTCCAAAGGCACTTAGGGGGAAAGTGATGTGATTTTGAGAGGGGTTTAGTGGCAAAAGAGGGTTTCATGCCTTATAAAGGCAAACCAAGGCCAAAGAGATGATTTTCATACATATGAAGGGAAACTATGCAAAGGAATGAGTCCTTATGCATTTTGAAGATGGTCAGAGGGGTCAATGAGGGTTCTTGTTGAGTTTCAGATAAACTTAGCAATTCCCAAGGATGTATATGGTTATTTTTCAACCAAGGGGAGGGGATAAGTATATAGGGGAGTTATAGAGATAGTTTTAGTAGGGGAAGGGAAAAGAGATAGGGAGTTACATAATAAAGTTAGTATTTAATATGATAATGATGAGAAAAAGCGCTAAGAATGAAGTCTTAGGCTATCAATGGGGGAAAATGACTGAGAGAAGAAGTGTGAACATTCCTTTAGTGAAGCAGATCTTCACCAAGGCAGATGATATGGAGAATGATGAATCTAAGCGGTATCAAGCAGATCTTGACCTATTTAGGGGAAGTTAGTGAGTGATTTGGGAAAGAGGGAGAAGGGGGAAGTTAGACATGCATTTCTTGAAGTCCTCCAACTGAAAAATCACCTTCAACTTGTGATATGATAGATATAACACTTGACAATATGAAATGGATCACAAGCCATGATTCTGCAACCACAAAGCTACCTACCCAGCCTATTCACCTAGCTTTTTCTCTTCTTTTTGGTTTGGGTTCACTTGAACTAGCATACCCAGCTTTTTGTTCTTTTCTTCTTGCTGTCCTCCTATCTACAACTACACTTATTGCATCCAGGGGCTCAAATTAAGCTGTTGAGCACCCTTGTTTCTCTACCTATCTACAAATATGCCAAGATTAAGCTGTTTGGACAGATGTTCATTCTCTATATTCTACAACAGGAAATTGAAACCTAGGGAAGCCAAGATTAAGCTGTTTGGACCTCCCTTAGCTGAAAACTCATCAAAAATAGATCAACCCATCAAAAATGGAACACGACAGTGGCATTTAGACTAGCACACTCTCATGGATACTTCTTTGGCCATCTGTAGCAAATATGGAGCATTGCAGCAAGAAAAGTATGACATATTTGGCATGTAAAAATGTCGATCATGAAAGATGATTAACCTGCTGCAGCAGGAGGCTAACAGAGTCAAGGGTCCCTTGGTGTACCCTTGCCTTTAGCACCTTTATCAGAAGTATTAAGCCTCCAAATATTTATGATTTCTCAATTCTTAGAAGACTTATTCTTCTTGGCCATAAATATGGGCAGACACTTTTGTGACATGAATTGAAGTGCATCTAAATGCTACTTTTGTAACATGGCTTGAAGTGCATCCAAGTCCAAATTTGAATGTGGGAAGAGAAGTTGTCTACCCAAGCCAAAATGAAGGGTTGTAGCCTGTTACACCACTCCTGTAAGTTAAAAGGCACTCCCGAGTCCCAGTGAATGATTTAGCATATTTAAACAGATCAACTAGTTGGAAATTGGACCATTAAGGTCATGACAATTATGTACTTTATGTACTTTTTTAATGTCTATCCCATACATTTAATTGCTGAAATGCATGGAAATGGGTCTACTGGATTTATTGAAAAGTCAGGGTCTGTTGTTCATATATGGGGAAACAGCGTGCATATTTTATATATAATGCATGGCTATCGATATCCATTTGTCTTTGAAGTTATATATTGATCTGTAACTTCACATCAATTCTTTTTGAGGACATTTGTTCATCATATGCTTTGATTATTTGAGTTGACTTCTACTGTATTTTTGTTAGATTGTTTTATTGATAATGTGCATAGATTGATGAAAATTTCAAGAATTTGGAAAATTTGTAGAAAAGTTTGATCAATAGGTCTCAAAACAAAGTGTAGCAATGAGACTTGAGTCGAATGGTACAACAGAAAATGGAAAATTTGCAACAATTATGAGTACAATTTGAAATTAGATGAAACTTGTACAAATAAATATTAAAAGTCATATGATGGGCAGTTTAAAAATAAATACATCATAAAAAAATTCCTTGACGGGTAGAGTCACCCATCAAATTTAACCCTTGGACTCGGGGTCAGGGGTGAGTAATAATTTCTTTTCAATTTCGATTTAATAACAAAATGGAACACATTAATAACAAAAATGAAGAGGGATTCTAGGTTACCGATTACTTTTTTGGAAGAAAATATACCAGTAGTGAAGTATGAGTGTATCAATGGGCTCATAGAAAACCCATTAACCTTTTTCTATTGTGACAAAATTTCTAAGTTTTCACTATGATATCATGTGAGATAGAGTTGTTAGCTTGCAGAAGCGAGCTTTGGTTGGCATGTGGTTCTTTGGTGATTTAAAGGAACAAGATATGCAACGGTTGATACATCAAAATGGACTCCAATGTTCAACTATCGGTCGTAAGTGAACATACTAATGAACGACTGGTTCAGTTTTCATTTTCTGCATCAGGAAGACCTAGAATAGATTAGACAACTTCCAAGGGTTCGAGGGCGCGTCTTCTTATTTCTTCATAACTGGTATGTGGGGTTTAATCCTTTACGGGACACTCCAAAGAATAACTTCGTCTAGGTGAAACTCCCAAGTCTTCCTCTGGAATTCTGGACCCGTAGGATATTTGTTGAGATCGGCAACTCCATTGGTCGTTTCATTTATGTTGATCCAAAATGTCTCGGGGCCAGTGACAAACAGGTGGCCTGGATATTGCTGGAATTGGGGTCCTCCGGGGGCCTTCCGGGTCAGATGGATTTGGCATGGGACTGCGTTGTACATCAACAACATCTGGACTATTGGTACATTCCATTTCGTTGCCTATTTTACCACCATACGAGACACTTGCTAGAAAATTTCCCTAGAAGATTATCACATGGTGGTTTCTAGCAGAGATGTGGAAGGGGACGATAGAAGCACAAGACTGGTGGTACTCAAGACCCCTGGTAGCTCACAGGTACTGGAATTTCCTCTGAAAAAGTTCATCTTTTTTGAAATCGCTACTTCCTCTCCCCGAAACTCCCTTCAACATTCTTTGGACCCTGTATCACCTCATCGCACCCCTCCATCAAGGTCTCCCACTCACTAAGGACCCCTTCCCCCCCTTCAACCTCCTCCTCCTCTATGGGCGTCCACATCAAATCCAAAAAAACCCCTGTCGGCGGACACCCTCATCGGGACTCTACCCTACCTTTTGATCATCCTCATCTTGAGGGACTTTCTCCTCCCTCACTGGTGCTTTCACCTCCTCGGTCTCCGCTTCCCTATTCGTGGCTGATGATCCAAGGGATTAGTAAAGTGCTTAAAATTTAAAGTGTTCAAAAGTGTTCGAAACTTATATTAAAGCGTAGATCTTGACGATCTGAATCCAACACAACTTGAATTGCTCAAAACTGATATCATTTTCTCCCAATATTTCATTCTGGTCATTTTCCCAAATAGGTAAAAAAATTGATGGTTGGATGCAGGACTGATGATTGTGTAGTCCATACGCTGACTGGGTAGGGTGACTAGACAGGTTGACTATGTTTCTTGGGCCAATGGTAGGCTGCCACTTGGCTTCTCCGTATTGGTTCAAATCTATTGTATTTCGATTGGTGATTGAGTTTGTTATGTAGACCAATGGTGGGATGCCACGTGGCATGCTGGGGTCAAACAAAATTTGGCAAGGGGTCAGCCAGAGGCCCAACCAGAATCGAACACAAGACCTCCGTAGCAGCAATACAATGCTTTATAGCTAGGGCATAGGTGGTACTTAACATATATGGTAGCAAACATATATTTAAACTTAATGTGTTTTGTTGTTGGGGGACAAGGTCGGGCTAAGCCTTGGCCCCCGGTCGCCCCACTCCTATGAGGTCGTAGGTAGGGGAGCCAAGGGCTCGGGCTTAGCCCCGGCCCAAGGTTCTAGCACCCATAGGTAAAGCCACCAGACCACATGCCGACAAGTGCGGAGTGTTTAACAGTTACGAGGGTGAAATGTTTAGGACCAACCCATGCTCATGACATATAAGCATGGGATCATAGCACTCGCAACAGGGTATTTTGGGTCGGGTGTAGAGAATGAGGACTAACCTTGGATCATATGGATACCATATAACCACATGCTAATAGCGTGGGGTGTTAGGTGGGAAGGCACGAAATTTAGGGGAACGACCCCAGTTCTATGGTGACAGATATAACCAATCGCCGAAGAGCTAGAGGGCTATGCTGACGGGGGCGGGTTGTTAGTCCCAGGGGGTGGGTGGTTAGCCCCAGCCCCTTGGTGCATGGCCCATGTGGCCTAGGTTTTTAGCCACAAGCCTTATAGGTCATTTAAATGGTAAGACAAAATGCACCTAAACTGACAAGAATCTCACCGAAGCCGAGTGAAATTGGTGCTCGACGCACCCATAAAAGGGGATGGATAGAAGATCAATTCAGTTTGTATATCAGTTAGTAGAGAAAAATTGTAGAGAGCATAACTTCTTCAATTTTTGGCCAAATTGAGTCCAAAAAAATCCCAACTAAGGGTTTTCAACTATTATGAAGCCATTCGAGACATAATATTTACATTATGAGCACTGTAAATCTATGTAAACACAAATTTGAGCACTTAATGAAAGAGGCCCAACATTGGATGCTGGACCAGGAGATGTAGTTGAGGAGAGGGGTGAATTCCTTTATCATTTTTACTGTCATATGTTTCTGATATGGTATTTTGTTTATGTTTTATGTTGTTAACTAAGTATAAAAACCATTATTTTATGTGTTTTTCAAAGTGATCCATTGCATAAAATAGATAAAAATTACTTGCAATTTTTCCATCACCTTCAAGTTTGCATTACAGATCAGTTTGGTATCAGAGCTCAATCTTATTTTGAAGGTTTAATTGCGTTTGCAAGTGTTTTTTGATGCGTATAAGGTTGAAGCTTAAAAAAGGATAAGGAGAACTTGTGGAGCTAAGGTCTCAAATTGTTTCAAGGATTTGAAATGTCTAAAATGGCAAAAGTTCTTTATAAGGAAAGGAACTCAAGGTTTCAAGGAGAGAGCTCAAAACCTCCAAAAGGAGATGGAGGAAAAGGAGAAAAACCTCCAAAAGGGAAAGGAGTAAATGGTGACAAGCCACCACTTTCACCTCCATCCCCATCCTCATCTTCATCCTCATCTTCTTCTACTTCTTCTACCTTTTCACAAACACCTCCAAATTTTCCAAAGGGACATGGTAAAACTCCTTTGTTAAAGCTTGACATAAAGTTTGAATTTCCTATGTATGATGGAGAGGTAAATGTTGAGAAATTAGATAATTGGATTCGTCAGATTGAACTGTTTTATAGGATACAAAGAATAAAGGATGATGAGACCAAGATTCAACTTGCTTCTCTTAGGTTGGAAAGTGCAACACTCATTTGGTGGGAGGCCAAAACTCAAGAGGACATGAAGAAATATGGTAAAGTTTTATCCTCTTGGAATGATTTTTTTGTTGCAATAAGAAGACAATTTTATCCATTAGCATACATGGCAAAAACTATAATGGATTTGAAAAACTTTAGGCAAGCTAAAGGTCAAAATGTGCAAAGCTATCCTCAAGAATTTAGGAAAAGTGCTTTGATTTTGGGTATAGATTTGTCCTCCCAAGACACTCTACTGAATACATTGGAGGATTGCAGAGTTATTTGAGACACACAATTCACATGTTTAACCCTACAAAACTAGATGAAATTTGTGTATAGGCAACTCATTTAGAAGCAAGAGGGAAGAATGTCTCTGAAGAAACTAGTGAGAAGTCATTAAAGTCTGGAGAAAAAAGAGAAGGGAAGTTCAAAGTCAAGGATAAAAATAATGCTTCAATCAAGAAAGAGGGAGAAAAACTCATATGTAAACACTATTCTAAAGAATGCCATGATTAAGACCACTGTTGAAAACTTCATCCTGAGATGAGACCCAAAAATTTTAACAACAAGGAGAAAGAAAAGGTTGTTGCAACTACATAACAATATCTAGGATCTTATTTTGGAGATGAAACAAAAATAATAGCCATGGGATTGAAAGGTAAGGATTCTATTTCAAGTACTAGTTCTTTTAGCAAACCCATTGAAACTCAAAATGAAAGAGAAAGAATAGAGTTTTTCCATATTAGAGTCATCACAAAACATAATGAAGTAGATACTTTGTTTGATTGTGGATCACAAGCAAATCTCATTTCAAAAGACATTTTCAAGAAACTAAATTTGGAAACCATTCCACATCCTAAACCTCACCCTTTGGGTTGGGTATGTGACAATTCCAAATTGCGAATGACAAGAAAATTCTTACTTAGATTTTTCATGACTGCAAATTTTATTGATGAGGTAGAACTTGATGTGGTACCACTTGACATTTGTGGGATCTTTTTTGAGAAGCCCATACTTATATGACATAAAAACCATCTTTCATTGCCATGCGAACAAGTATCACAAGAAGTTGAATTTGTCTCTTCTGAATGCTAGACAAATGAAGAGTTTTGTTGGTGCTAGTCAGAATTTTGCATTGTTGATGATTACACTTAAATATGTTTATGAATCTGAAGCCTTCCAAGAGTGTGATGCAACATTAAAATCTGATTTAGTTGAAGTTGTTAACACGTGATAATATGTTTCAGGAATCTACTGTGTTGCCTCCCAAAACCTGAAAACAACATGAAGTTCAATTGCAACAGGATACATCAATTTTGAACATTTCTACGAATGAGATGTCAGTGTTAGAGAATGCAGGAATAAAGAAGTAGTTGCAAGAGCTACTTGACAAACTGAACATTAGTTCTAATACATCTTCTTGTGGGTATCCTAATGTTTTGGCTTTGAGGAAGGATGGTGCATGGTGATGGTGATCACATTTGGTGAAGAGTCAAGAAAAAAACAAGGCTAGACATGATAAGCATCATGTTAACCAAAATTTACTGGTTGGAGATGAACTAAGGCTTTGCATTAAAAAAGAAAAACTTGATGGTGAAAAAAAATTGAAATTGGGTGAGTCTCCTTTGATTGAAGACCAACGAGAGAATGTTCAAAGTCTTTCAAGATAAGTTTTCTCTCTTGAGTATCTTGAAGAATTGTAGCAAGATCCTATCCTTGACAGAAAAACAAGAACTTCAAGAAGAGGGAATGTGAAGCACCTTCATATGAAGGTACAAAACTAGGAAAATCCAAATGGATTGTAAAGGGAAGGGTGAGGGAATCGTACCCTCATCTGTTTATTGATTGAAAAAGGTCTTTTTGAGGTCCAAAAGCTTCCAGCTGGGAGGAGTGTTCTAGGGGATTAGTAAATTGCTCAAAATTAAAAGTGTTCAAAATTACTCAAAACCTATACCAAACAGTAGATCTCGGCAAACTGAATCCAATGCAACTTGAATTGCTCAAAACCGATATCGTGTTCTGGTTGTTTTCCCAAATACGTAAAAACTTTGCAGGTTGAATGTAGGACTGCTGACTAGGAAATCCGTACACTGACTGGGAAGGGTGACATGGCACATTGACTATGTTTCTTGGGCCAATGGCAGGCTGACAGTTGACCTCTCCATATTGGTTCGAATCTGATATATTTTTGTTGGTGATTGAGTTTGTTATGTGGACCAATGGTGGGATTTTACGTGGCCCAATCATGGGCTGCCACATGGCACCCCGAGGTAAAAAAAAATTTGGAAAGGGATCGGCCAAAGGCCTAACCAGAATCGAACATAAGGCCTCCAGAGAAACAATACAACGCCTTACCGCTAGGCCGCATGTGGTACTTAACATATATGGTGGCCAACATATATTTAAACTTAATGTGTTTTGTTGTTGGGGGATGGGGCCGGGGCTAAGCCCTAGTGATGAGCCTCATCATTGGGTAATTATATGGGCCTTAATGCACCTCCTAGCTTAGTCAAACCAACTTTTCTCACAACTTATTACATGTTTTTTATTATATTTTGTTTATGAGATGGGTTAGAGTTGGATATTATGCCTAGTGGGCTAATACGCATTGAATGCAGGATTGAAGGAGAAAATCAAAGAATTTTGGCAAAAACTAACGTTAAAGCTAGAATGGTAAAAGGGAGAGGGATTGTAGGAGGTAAACCCTCCGCATTTACTTCTCCCCCATTCAAATATTCTTCCATTTATCACACCAGCTCGAAGTGCAAGCAGCCAAATCATGAGGATTAGAAGGCAACAGAGCAAGTGAGAGACAAAGAGCTAGTTTATCTCGAGCTTGGGAGTCGAGCCTCCCTAATTTTAAGGAAGTCTTTGGGGACTTTAGTTGTATAAGCAAAGAGGCCTAGAGCCTCATTAGCATTCGAATTTTTGTTATAAAACTCTAAGCTATTTTCGAGCTCCAGACTTGTGGAAGTTTTGTTGATGTAATTTTCTATTTTGGTAATAAGAATGAGTTTTGTTTTGAGCTAGCACTGAGTTAACTCAGAAGGCTAAAGCTCTTGGGTTAGGGCTCAAACCTAGCAACCAAGGCTCCTCTTTCTTGTATCTGTATGTTTAGATTAGTCTCATAGCTTCATTGTTAATTTTCATTTAGATATTTTTTCATTGCAAGTAGTGTATATTGGATTAGTCTCATAGCTTCATGGATGTATCTTATGATTGTGAACTAAATTTGTCTAAATAAATTTCAAACCAACTTCGTTTAAAGAAGCCACTTCTCATGGTGAATGAAAAGAAGTGATGCAAAAAAATATGATTCTTTGATAAATAATGACACCTCGAAGTTGGTTGATCCTCCATTGGGAACCAAACCAATGGGATGCAAATGGGTCTTCAAGAACAAGTATAAAGAAATTGGCTCACTTGAAAAACATAAATCTAGGCTTGTGGCAAAAGGTTTTGCAGAGAAGAAAGAGGTCAATTACGAGGAAACATTTTCCCCCACAGAAAAATGGGCTGCCATCCAGACACTCTTTTCCTTGGAAGCTCAGAACGGTTGGAAATTCCATCAAATGGATGTAAAAATGAATTTCTTGAATGGAGATATGAAAGATAATGTTTTTGTGTCCCAACTAGAAGGATTTCATGTGAAGGGTTAGGAACACAAAGTATGCAAGCTTGTAAAATCCTTCTCTGGCCTCAAGAAAGCACTGCAAGCCTAGTATGAGAAATTGACTAAGCATATTTTGAAACTAAATTTCAAACATTATGATCTTGATGATGAAACTTTGTTTGTCAAGAAAGTTTGCAAAAAGGTTATATATCTTGTGGTGTGAGTAGATGATCTTTTGATGACAATGAGAATTGCATTGCATCCATAAAGAAAGAAATGAGGAAAGGTTTTGAAATGACAGTTTTGGGCTATGTTCACTACTATCTTGGTATTGAAGTAACCCAACATCCAAAGTTTATATTCCCCTCTCAAAAGAAGTACATTGGAAATTTGTTGAACATATTTGGCATGGCTGAGCGAAATCCTTTGACTACTGACTACTCCAATGAAACAAAATTTAAATCTCACATCCATTGAAGGAAAAGAATCCGAGGATGCAATGAAGTATAAACAACTCATAGGAAGTCTCAACTACCTGACTACTACCAGACTAGACATTTCATTTCTTGTTGGAATTCTCTCTATGTTTATGCAAAATCCTTCTGAGGTTCATTGGTTTGCTGCTAAAATAGTTCTAAAGTACTTGAAGGGAACTCAATACTTTGGACTCAAATATACACAGGTGGATAACTTTAGTTTGATTGGATACTCTGATTCAGATTTTGATGGAGATAAAGAAACTGGGGTATCTACTTTAGGTTATGTTATGAGTCTTGGATTAGGAGCTATCTTCTGGAGGTCACGCAAACAATGAGCTTAGATAGACTCCACAACTAAGGTAAAATATGTGGCGACAACTGAAGAAACAAAGGAAATTATGTGGCTCAAGAAAATTACGGAATATTTGTAGGAGAAACAAGTACATTCAACTCCTATTTTGATTGACAACACTTCTGCAATAAAATTGTTTAAGAACCCAAAGTTCCTTGATTGAACGAAACAAATCAATACAAAATATCATTTGATTTGACATCATGTTGAGGCCAAAACAATCTAACTACAACATTGTTCCACAAATGAGCAAATTGTAGACATCTTCACCAAAGCGTTTGGAAGGGAAAAGTTTGAAAGATTAAGAATGATGCTTGGACTCACTAACAACCCTTCGGATTAAGAGGGGAAATGTGGATGCCTAATCTTTGGGATTAGGAAAACCTATGTAAATATTGTAAATTGAAAAAGGAAAAGAAGTTGGAAGATGAAGAGACATCAGGAGATGAAACCCAATAGTCTCTCTCTGCTTGTATATATTCATGTTCTTTCTTAATACAAAAGCAACAATTTCATTCGGAGTTACTCCTGTTCTGAAAGGAATACGGTTTATTTGATTTTCAATTTAATTAAGAAAGTTGATAAAATAAGTTTTGAGTATACCTATGGTGGGATGGATCTTACATGTTTTTAAAATGTAGGTCTTTAATTTATTTTTTATAACTAGTAATAATAATAATTGTTGCATCGAGGTTTTGATGTGTAGGTGTAATTTTGTTTTGCATGGCAGCTTAATCCCTCCAAACCAAGTTAGGAATTATGCCAAATTAATAAATGGTTGATAGAAAAATCATCCTATATTCTTTCTTTGGTAGCAACTAATAAATTGAGATGTGAAGTGGATAAGTAAATTGCTTTCTCAAGCATAAGAACGTGCATACATTTTGATGGGTAGTAGAAATTAATAAACTTCTACACATTTATAATATTACTCCTACATAAGCACTGAAGAAAACATCAATAATGTTGAGAAGTAACTCATGTAAGTATATTTTTTACATTTTATTCCTATCCATTTTTTGTGTAAAGAGTTGCTTAAATTATGTGGGAAGTAATTGATGGTAGATATGCTATTTACTTGGGTATAAGTTATTTTCCAATATTTTATTTTTGGATGGTTTTCCTGCAAAGCTTGATAATAAAAAATCACTACAAAAATATTTAAAAATATTGCAACCATATCCATAAATTAAGGCATAAAATATGTAATACAATTATCCACATAGTATTATATTATGCAAAGGTTTCAATAAGACCTTCGAGTTATGGTCCAATCAAATGTTTGAAAATTATTTTTTTTAATAATATTTAAAAATAAATATTTATTTTCAAAGTTAAACTGTATAATTTGCATTGGTAAATGCTAAACTAATAGTGATCAACAAACAAATCAATTGTTAGAGTCCTTTGGAAGAGACTATTAATGATAACATAACGATATTTAAGTTTAATTAATAAGCACATAAAAACTTAATACTTGCAATAATATTACAATATAACAAGTTTCTTAACTGTGCAAATCCACCCCACTTTCCCATGGTTATTATTAACATGTCAATAGTTTTTGTTACAGTACCATGACTTATCAATACCGCATGCCAAAAAACAATAACTCCTTTCACAATAAAAAATTATAATGTAAAATATTTTAGGCATTACATAGAGCATTTATTACATATAGTTGAAATATTTGTCATAGGGGTGAAGAGAGAGAGAGAGGGAGCGAGACAATTAGATAGTTGGAGGGTGAAGCGAGGGAGAGTGATGGGAAGGAGATAGAGAGAGGGAGGGAGACAATGAGATAGTTGGAGGGTGAAGCAAGGGAGAGTGATGGGGAGGAGATAGAGAGAGGGAGAGAGAGGGAGGGAAGAACAAAGACATAGATAGATAGAGGTAGAGAGAGAGGAAGTGATAACATCGAGAGGAGAGGAGAGAAGGAGATGAGAGAGAGAGAGGGAGACATAGAGATGGGTGTGGAGAAAGATAAGGAGAGAGGGAGGGAGGTAGTGACAAAGTTGGGGGGTAGAGAGAGAGATGGCGGGGAGAGATAGAGGGAGGTGGGAGAGAAAGGGAGAGAGAGGAATTGAGAGAGAGAAGGAGAAAGGGAGGGAGAGAGTATAGGGAGACAAAGAGATGGATACAATATAGATATGTTGTGTGTGTATATAAAAACCAACCTAGATCCATCTTAACCCAGGATCTATCTAAGATGGATCAAATTTCTTTTCACTTTAAAAGAGATTTGTATCTCAAGACATTTTATCCCTCTCGGCGCTTGATAAATCTGGGGTTAAGATGGATCTAGGTTGGTTTAAAATAAAGTTATAATTTATTTATTTTTATGACTTTTAAATTTTAGCAATGTATCATAAGGGAAGTGTCTTGATGCCTATGTACATGTATGGCCCTTCTATATGGCTCAGCTAATAGAAAAAAAAAATGGTTATTATGTATAGAAAATGATTTATAAGTAAAAATATAAAAAGTGTGACTTTTTTAAATGATTAGTAATGATAGAAATTATCTTCTTCTTTTTTCAATTTTAAATATTTTAAATTTTTTTATGAATGTATAGTAGAATAAGTAAGTTTAATATTTATTAAATACATATATTGCAAAGTTTTAGATAATCAAAATGAATTATCCAAGTAGGTATCTAACATTTTCATGAAACAGTTATTCATTTTAGGAAAATAAATATATGTACACAAACTACACAACTATATCCACTATTTTTTTGGATTCAAGTATTTTTTTAAAGATTTATATAAATAGAAAAAATGGTGTTTTATGGAGATATTTGTGTCTCTTCCAATTTCTACTTCATTAGCCTAGATCCATCTTAACTATGAATCTATCAAGGGCCGAGAGGGATCAATTCTCTCAAGGTAAAAACTAGATCCAGAGTTAAGATGGATCTAAATTGGTTTAATTTCTATAAATAAAGTGTAAAGTTAAAAATATATAATTTTCATATTTAAATATATGATATGGAAAATATTTTTATACTATTTTTTAAAATATTACCCACCCAAACACAAAACAATAGTTGCGAATTTTGATTCTTCACGAAGCAACACTAAAGACGCATTTACGAGGAGCCTTTCTCCTTTTAAATAGGCTATATTCCGCAGGAATACCATGCGTCAATATCACAGGTTCTCATAAGCCTACAATTCAGACACCACTCATAACTTGATCACAAGGTAGTGGGACAAACCTATGAATATAGGTGTGGTTTTTTGTCACCAACACTCTCAAGTTGCAAGAGTGATAAAAGAAACGTATACACTCTTCCATGTAGGATAGAGGGAACCTATTATTCGTACAATGTAACCAATATAAACCAAGAAATGAAAATCCATTCATCTTGAATATAATCATGTGAAAATCTCTCTTTATGAGTTAATGAAGATCATGGGTCAGTGGGATATTCTTTTACGTGCACTAGGGAAAACCCCCACAAACAATGTTGCCTCTTCCAGCAACAGACCAAGAAAGTATCTTGACAAACTCGCATCTGTGCTCAACATGCTTTGCATGGAGGAAGCGAACTCACTCTGCCCACCATTTCTGTTGTCATTCAAAATATTTAACTTCAACGTCCACAATTTCTTGGTTGATTCCAACACATCATTCAATGTCATGCCACTCTCTATTACTAAGGGGATCAATTCTCAATGGAGTAGCACAACTGCGCAGATCATCCAACTTGAGAGAATATGTGTGCCAATCATTGGTGAACTTTGGGATGTGATTATCTAGTTATCATCTAACAGACGAGTTCACCAGTGCATTAACATTGTGATTATGGATATCCTAGAAGGATATGGCTTATTTCTTAGCATAGATTGGTCTAGCAAGATGCAAGGATACTTTTCTCTTGGCTCATCACACTTATGGCTTCTGCACAAGGGAAAAAACAACTAGATCTAGGTATTGTCAGAAAGATACATGAAACATAATGTTACTCCCTTGGATGGTCAAAAGGAATGTCGGCTTTTCCATAACTTATATTCAGCAATTTCTTTCTGGAAACGTAGTTGGGGTGTTATCTCACATAGCCAGCCTCAAGCCCACCAGACACATGGTTGGGTCTCCTTCCATGCCCAATTGGTGAAAATGAAACTTATACCATAGATTGTGAAAATGAAACCCTATGCTTTGACGGATCCAAGGCACAGGAGGGATTTGGAGTCGGTTGTGTTTTAATGAACCCGTTGCAAAGGAAACATTTAGTGTCAAGCTGCTTGGAGTTCAAGTGCACAAACAACACCGCCGAGTATGAAGCACTTGTTTTGGGCTTACAAAAATCCATGAACCTCAACATTGTTGTGCTTAAAGTGGTAGGTGATTCAAAGATCGTGGTACATTAGGTACGTAACACTATACAATGTGTTTCACCCCATATTAAGAGTTACCAACAAGAGGTATGGCGACTTATCTCTAAATTCCAAGCTTTTAATATCATTTTTGTACCAAGAATGAATAATGTAGTTGTAGATGCTTTAGCAAATGCAGCTGCAGATGCTTTAGCAAATGCAGTTGGTAGGATGACACCACTTAGGGATAGATTTTCTGTTGAAATTTTGTATAAGCCATCTATCCCTGATAACATCACTAATTTACATGTTTTTGATGATGATCAACAAATACCACATTTCATGGCCAACGCTGATGTCTTCAAAGATGCAACAATAGATGAAGACGTGCACGAGAAGTATCTGCAGAGCATAGTTGATGACAGTAAAGGAAACCTCATCCCCAAGGGTGTGGTGTATGACTTGCAAAATGACTTTCAAGGGCTGGTGAATGCCAAAACCCACAGTTCCACTATTTTGTATGAATAGATCAACCTAGGAACGAACAAATATCTAAAGTTTGTAAATCTTGGTACATGTTGCACACCAGAAAAGCAACAAGATTTTTTCCACCTATTCAGACAGTACCTTGATGTGTTCGCATTGATGTATGATGACTTGAAAACATATGACACACGAATAATCCAACACATCATTCCAATCAAAGAAGGGGCCAAGCCTTTTCAGCAGAACCTAAGGAAGGTACATACATGACGCGAGTCTCTCATACAAAAAGAATTGACTATGTTGTTGGATGCTCGGATAATTTATGAGGTTCGTCATTCCACGTGAGTTTCAAACTTAGTCCCTATCAGAATGAAGTTTGGGGAGATCTGTCTGTGTGTTGATTTCTGAAATCTTAACCGTACCTTGAACGAAGATAACTACCCAATGTAGTATATGGAGCACATACTATAGACAGTATCTAGAGCAGAGATATTCTCTTTACTAGATGGTTTCTCAGGATAGAATTTGGCTTTGGCAGTAGAGCCTGAAATACTGAAAACAACTTCCATACCAAGCGAGGTATGTTCACTTACCATAGAATGTCGTTTTGGTTGGTAAACACATGTGCTACATTTAAGCACACAATGTACATCGATTTCCATGGGCTTATCAGACAGAGCATAACGATCTACCTTGATGATATGACAGTCTTCTCTAGACATCGGTCAAACCACCCGTGCCATCTCAAGAAAACATTTGAGTGATGTTGAAAGTACGGGATATCCCTGAATCTAAAGAAGAGTGTCTTCATAGTGTCTGAGGGTAACCTCCTTAGGCACATCATTTCCAAGAGTGGGATCAAGGTAGACCTAGACAGAGTATGAACCATCATGCAAATTCCTCATCCTATGAAAAAGAACGCTATGCAGTCCTTCTTGGGGAAGATCAATTTCCTAAGAAAGTTCATCTCTGATTATGTATAGATTGTCAAACCCATACAAGAGATGACAAATAAGGACAGAGTGTATAGTTGGGGAAAGAAGGAAAAGGAAGTGTTTTCCCAGATTAAGAAAGCCATAGTAGAGATACCTGCATTGTGCATCCCAAACTTCAACAAAGATTTCTTTCTCTACACGTTTCCTTCTGATATTTCACTCATTGCGGTGCTACCTCAAAAATACGAGTTGAACAACGAATGCCCCATCTCTTTCATGAGCGCGAGATCACAAGGACTTGAAATGAACTATCCTGCCATGGAAAAATGAGCATACGTTGTATACAAGGTGGTTAAACATTTCAGACCCTACCTCTTGAAAAATCACTGCATTGTCTTTGTTCCAACCCAACAGCCAGATCACTGCTTGTTTAGCAAGAGCTCGATGAGAGATGGGTGAATTGGATGACTAGACTGCATGAGTATGATATTAACATCAATTCAGTTCACACCATAAAGGATCATGGCCTTTGCAGATTAGCATCTGAAGAAGTACATGTGCAAGAGGAAGAAATAGAGCTCATCAGCTGGGAGCAAGACAAGGATAATTTTAGGGGCGAATGTTCGCCCTTTGGCAAAATTAATGGGTTTTAAATTTTTAGTGGGCGAATATTTTGTATCATAGTACATTTTTACAAATCACCTCAAATAGCCCACCTTATTTTAAGGGAGAGGGTAAAAAAGGTAAATTTAGCCCTTGAAATTAGGAGTTACAACCTTCCATTCGCCCATTTTCAAGAATAGGTTTTATTTGAGTGAATCCATTGGCCCATTTTCAAGAATAGGTTTTATTTAAGTGAATCCTATGGGCCAAATACCATATTTATAAAAGAGGTATGGTAAATTAATAAAAATATAAATAAATGAGAGGTATGGTAAATAAATAAAACATTTTTTATATTTACTCCATAAGTGACTTGGTGTAAACAAATAAAAATATAAGTAAAGTGGAGGTATGGTAAATAAATAAAACGTCTTTTTGTACTTACTCAAAAGGTATGGTAAATAAATAAAAATATAAATAAACTAGACGTATGGTAAATAAATAAAACCTCTTTTTATATTTAGTCCATAACCCTTGTTCTATTTATGAACGCTCAAGAAAGAGGTTTTATTTAAGTGAATCCTATGGGCCAAATACCATATTTGTAACAGAGGTATGATAAATTAATAAAAATATAAATAAACAAGAGGTATGGTAAACAAATGAAACATTTTTTTATATTTACTCCATAAGTCACCTTATATTTACGAACACTCAAAAAATGGGTTATATTTAGGTGAAACCTATGGGCAAAATACTATGGGACAAATACCATGGACTAGATTGTTTTTAATACCATGCAAAAAACCATTATTAACCCTAAAAATGACACATGGTATTGACCCATGGTATTCACCAAAATGGCACATGGTATTGACCCAATGGGGGAATTAATTAAACCAGCATAGGTCCATCTCTGGATCTACTAACCCCCGAGAGGTATCAAATATCGTGATATGCAAACTAGCATAGAGTGAAAAAATATTTGATCCTCTTGGGGCTTGGTCAAGAGTAAAAATGGATGTTGTAATTTAATGTAGGTTAAACATTTTAGCTTGGTTAAAATAAAAAATAAAATAAAAATCAACTATTAATTTTATTAATTTTTATAAATTACTAATAGTAATTTTTAAGCTCCAGGTTTATGATAACCCATGGTATTGACCCATGGTAAAAGCATGGTATTCATGTGAGCATAGACTATTTAAAGGGGAAATTCTATCGTCTTAGATCCATACAAAGTTTTATTATTTAGTGAAAGACTTGCCAAGATCTTACAAGATTTTATAATTGAGTAAAATATTCGCCATGCCTGGTGAGAGATTCACCAAAAAATTATATATACATATTATATTATTGATAAAATCGCCTTCCATTTTTCCTATATACCATGGAGATTTGCCCATTTATTATATTTATAAATTTAGGGGGGGGGTTCTTAAAATTTTCCCTGGAGCAAGAAATTGAAATGTATAATGTTGAGCGAGGCCCCCACCACTTCACATTGAAAATATTGGTACGCAGATGTGCGTTAGTACCTTGAGCATGGAACCATGCCCTCTCGCTTCTATATGTGGTAGAATAGGGCACTCCGACTGAAAGCTTTATCTTACCAGTTGGTGTACGAAATTCTTTACAAAAAACATCACAACGACATTTTTCTCAGGTGCCTGGAGGCATAGGATTCAGAAAGGGTGTTATGTGATCTTCATGCGGACCAATCGGGGGTCACTTCGCAGATAATAAAACAATGCACAAGGTTATGCGGGCCGGTTTCAAATGGCTTACATTATTCAAAGATGAACATGCCTATTCCTGCAAGCATCCAGTCTGTCAGAGATGCATCGATAGAAAACAAAGGTCAACAAACTTGTTGAAGCCTATTGCAGTGGACGAACCATTCCAACATCGCTACATCTTAACTACTATAGATTACTTCACGCGATGGACAAAAGTAGTCTCGCTCAAACAAGTGAATGACCAGGAATTCATCATCTTCCTAAAACAAAACATCATCTCAAGGTTTTGCATTCTTGTATCACTTGTTTTTGACAATGCAACATACTTCTCTTCATTAAAGATTTATGACTTTACATTGAAAGATGGTATTGTCTTAAAGCATCTAGCTAACTACTACCCGCAAGGAAATGGTCTTGCTGAGTCTACAAACATTAATCTTATCCGCATCATAAAAAAGACCATTTACTCTGAACAACGAAACTGACATTTCGCTTTGGTGAATGCTCTATGGACTGATCGAGTCACACCCAAACCCTCTCTGAATACATCCCCCTACTTCCTGGTATATAGAAAAAAATCCATCCTCGCACCAAATATCTACTTGCCTGCTCTCTAGTTATCCTAAGAATCCCAAGGCAAGCCATGTCTATTATTTTAGTATAGGATGGACACATTACACAGGCTGCAGGAAGAAAGGGTGAAAGAGAAAGAAAAGTTCACACTTCACTAGAACCATATCAAGAGATAGTTCGATAAGAAGTCTGCAAGGAACACCAGCTTTGATGTGGGAGACTTCATATTAAAGTTGGATAAACCCCACGAAGACAAAGGCAAACATACAAAGTTTCAGTCCCTGTGGATTGGCCCATTTACTGTTCATGAGAAGCTTGTACAACACATGTATCGTTTACAATCACTTGACGGGAAGATTGATACTCTCTCTGTCAATGGCCAAGACTTAAAATGTTATTTTCCTTTCTTTTCTTCTTTGCTTTATTGTTTTGTTCTTTGCTTTGCTAATTTGTGCTTTATTGTTCAGTTGTTTGTTTTGTAAATAAATGTTGTCTTGCATTGTGTTCTGGCTTCTAAATGTGCATGAGGCTGAAGTTAAAAGAGTCTTGTAACACTGCAACACTTGGCCAGTCCTGTGCCCATCTTCTTTGTGCTTGGTTGTAAATTTTGGTCAATGAAGTCTTGATGGAAAATATGATTCATTTGTAAGGAAAGCTTTTTTCAAACCATGAACCTATGTCCAGTCTAAGAAACCTCATGCCTATACTCAGTTTTCTGCTCTGTGTTCAAGCTTATCCAACTAGTAGAAATGGAGAAGGGGAAAATCTAAACGAGAAAACCTGAATAAGAGGTCTTATATGCTTCTCTGAAAGAACAACCTCTTCTACTCTCAATAATTTGGGATCCCTCTTCTGCCCCAAAATAAATAAGTGTCTATGCACAATCCTCTTTCAAAAAAAATAATAATAACAAAGGTGAAAGAAGAGAAAGGCTTCCTATGCAGAGGTGAAGCAAGCAACTCCACTGGGGTATTGTCTAGGGTCACTGGCAATGGAGAAAGGTTGGTGTTCCTATGTGACTCCACCGGGGTACTGTCTAGGCCCACTGGCAGTAGAGCAACACCAGAGATGAAAACTTATACTCTGAAAATCTTAAGCTCCCGAGCCAAACTACCCTTCCCACTTTGAAACATTGTGGTCTCGTTGCATTTTGTGTTGTGTTCAGTTGAGTCAGTACAATGTGAACCGTGTCTATCTGCAGGGTAAGAGGGGAAGCTGAAGTGATCTGCACAACGAATCCATACTTCTCGAAAGGCTAAGGCCCTAAGATGAAAATGAACCAAAACAGAGAAATTGATATTCAACCAATGTGTCACCAAGTGTTGTAGCAGATGCAACACACTCAAAAATTTTGCCTTGCATCCAAATTTTAGAGCCTTCCTTCGTTTTTCCTTTGAAGGTTTCAAATGCTCAAGCACACCCCCTGAGATCTTGTGAAGTCTTTTCACCTTTTTACTTGTTTGACAAATGGTTGTCTTTCGGCATGTTGATTTCTTTGCCATTCTTATGATCTAATTTTGGTGAGTTTGAAGGTCTGTGTTTGTGTGTTTGGGTTTTCTTCACTATGTAAACATCCATCATACTCACACACAAAAATATAAACAATGTCACGCAAGTGTCTTCACAGTCGTCTGAAGGTCTATCACAAGTGTTGCACTTGTTGCTCTCAACTCCAAGATAGTCTCATTGCGGGCATGTTTTTTTCTTATTGTCATGGTGGTCTATGCTATCTCGTCGTCAATTATGCTAAGTGTATGTTCATAATGTCAGTCCACACAAGTTTGCTTTCTTTTCTCAGAGGTAGATTTGTAGAGAATTTGCAGAAAATTCTACAGCTATAGATGATTTTTTTCAAAATAAATTCAGAATAAAAAGTGTTAGAAACCTGCAAAGCTAACTCATCAAAATGTTCAAGATAAAATTTGTGTTTAGCAATAGGAGACAAAATCATAGCATGTGACTCTTCATGACAGAAATCATTTTTTATAATTAGTGCACTTTGTATAGGATAAAAATATTTGTCATGATCATCACTGTATTCATCATAAATTACCTCTTCTTGGAAATCAAATAATTAATTTGTACTAAAAAAATCAGAAAATATGAGAGAAGAAGATTTTGAAACGTCATTAATGATAAAGAATTATCATCTAAATGAGAAATATTTTCAGAATTATTGATAAACTTGTTTTCAACCGACAGATTAAAATGGTCATTATTTAGTGAAATTTGATTTGAAAAGATATTATGATAATGAAAATAATGACTACCAGAATATAATGTTGGCTGGAAAGAGCCATCTTGATAATTTATTGTATTATCATAATTCTAGTTTAATGAAATTCTTTCAGTTGTTAAAAAGTGTTTTGAATTTTTAGCATTCACCTTAAGAGAAGATAGATTAACATAATCGTTATTTAAATCTTTTTGCTGAATAGATTCTATTGGGCCTACTTACTGATCACCAGAATCATTAGAAATTGTCTCAATTACATTTCAATACGACATGAATGAAATTGAACGATGAAGAATTCATTTTAATAATTGATGCAAATAATAGTGCTATGCATACACTTACATAAATAAATTTTATTACATAATTGAATCAAGTTACATGAACCCCAAAATACTACAGTAGTGTAGATCCCCTGCAGCCAACAACTCAATCTTTGTTTGTAAAGAAGACTTCAATCTCACTACAATAGTGCACATGAGCGTTGAACTCCCTCTACAAACAGGTTACAAGCCCAAGCATTACTCTGCTTCTCTTCCTCCTCGATTCAAATCCCCCGATTCCTATTCTAACTATGCATATCAGTGCCTATCATGCAATTCTAATCATTAAATCCCCCCCGGCCAGAAATTCCTTATATAGCTTGAGGTGAAATTGTGAAAATATCAAATGTCGATTGCCTTTGTTGATAAAGTGCCCAATTTAGCTTGTTGTTGAGTTCAATTTGTTTTCTATCGACCACTATTGAGGAGATAGCTAGGTAGGCTTGCACTCTTCACAATATTAGTCTTCATTGAAGATTTTTCTTTGATTTCCTCTTTGGATCTCAACACATGGCTGAGTGGTTGTTGATCAAATGATTCATTTGAAATAGCCCTGGCGTTTTCCTGTAACAGAGAAATCAGAATTAACCATGACAAAAATTCAATACACATATGACTCAAGACCTTTTAAATCTAATGAAATTGCTATAACAGTAGCTGGAGAATGATACGTGGAAAAAGCTAAGTGGTATCAGAGATTTGATATAAGCAGTTTTAAATTTGTTACCATTTAAAAGTCCTGATACAGGCAGATGCGAAATTGTATTAACTCTCATTAAACACGAAACTAATATATGTAATGAATTTTCTATTAATAAGAAAGCAGCTCCCTAGAGGTGACAATTAGCAAGAGCCAAGTGGTATCAAAGAAAGGCTCACCACAACTTTTAAGATGAGACAACACAAAATACTTGTGAGATTGGGTACCTCTAATATGAAACAAATGTGTTATTGTGGTCAACTCTTTTTAATAATTATATCACATATGTAACCAATATCGACAATCGAAGTTCAGTCTTATCAGAGTATCATTTCAGAAGTTGCAATATGGAGTTCAGTCTTATCAGAGTATCATTTCAGAAGTTGCAATATGGGATTGGATGAAAAATTCTGATTATACCAGAATTATTACCATATCAGGTGTGGATATCAGGGGTGAGTGGAATATTGGAGGTAATGGGTCTGGGCCAAATACTACAATACAAGTGTGGAACTAGGACTAACATTTAAAATAGTTGAAAACCATTTCGGATCCGTATATTCAATGTAGAGAGAGACGCTGACAGTGGTGGGCGAATACACATATCAGAGGTCGGAGGCATTGAATAATCAGAAGTCGGGGATTTTAGGTGGTGTCACAAAATAAAAACACCAATATAGAATTCCTCCAATATATTCATTGCGTTTAAAATACCATGGATCATTGAATACTATGAGTCAATTTATTGGGTCATCAAAATACCATGGATCTCCCCTTTTTTTCCTTTTTATTATTTAATAAAAAGAATTTATAAAATTTTATCCTTTAATTAATCAAAAACCATTTAATAATCACTTTTTAATTTAATTGAGTAATAAAAAACAAACGTCATTTTCTTAATATCAACTCAAAATAATTACACTTCTTAAACCAAACCCTAATCCCACAAATAACTTAACCGGCTAAAAAAATAAGAAACAAACATTATTTCCTTAATATCAACTCAAAAGATATAATACAAATTTGCAAAAATACACAAATATCTCCATAAACTCTCTCCCCAAATTTATTTATTTTATTTTCTATATTGTATAAACACATTTACAATGACATGTTGGTCATGGTCATCATCCTCCCAAACTCCTCCATATCAATTCTTCCATCACAATTTCTGTCATATCTTGCGATCATCGTTGTACACCTCTCCCAATCCTCTCCCTCCTTCAGCCCTAAGTTGAGCAGGACATGTTGAAGTTCCCATGCGCTGATGAACCCATCACCATTCTTATCAAAAATACCAAACGCTTTCTCCAACTCCTCCTCCATAAACACTTTCTCCTCCCTCTCGTCATTCTCATGAGCTTCCTCCCACAGATTCAGAAAAAAACTGCAGAATTCATCAAAGCTCATATGCCCCCGAGAACCCATCACCATTTTCATATTATGATCAGAGATGCATGGCATCCCAAGCTTTTGCAGTAAACCTTGTACATCCTCTGCACTGACGATGCCGTCACAATCGCCGTCCAAGGTATTGAACAACCGAGGTACGTCCCATCTATGGACGATAGCCATGCTTCTTTCAATTACACATTCACTAGATGACTCGTATTCTCCAGCTGCCATTATCTCCGAATCTTTAGGATGGTTAAAGCCAGAAAATTTGGTTTTCATCATTTGAGAAACCCAAACATAAACATAAAAGCTGCAGACGCTACACAATTTCTGCACCCACCTCAGTGCCATGGACACAACAGTGCTCCAGTACATAGACATGACACAAATGTTAGAAACCGCACAATTTCTGATCATATCACGCACCATCTTTGGTATGTGGGATGAGTGAGAGTGAATTATATCTCAACAATAATTACAGCAATTGAGAGAACAAACACACAAATATATAGACTGGATATTACTGGGGCGTCACGGAATGGTAGCTGCACACAAATATATAGACTGGATATTACTGGGGCGTCACGGAATGGTAGTTGCCGGCTATTCCTCTTACAAATAATTTTTTTTTTATTGGAGTAAGTTACCATGAAACTCAGCGGAAAACACCCTTCGAACTAATAATATTGTTTTTCTATTTGTTTTCATTATGCATGCAAAATTTTAATAAATAGTGGTAGCGATGTATGAAGGTTCCCGGAAAGTGTTCGGCCGACATTTCCTCGTCAATATGTCAGTTTCCATTTGTAATTGCGTTGGTCACGAGATTGCTCCTCAATTTCGACGAACTTGGGCCGGGTGAAGAAACAATTTAATAACAAAAATGGATGAGGTTATTAATAACGTAAGTGAGGAGAAGTTGAAGGAGCGCGCTCCTCTTTTTCTTCTGCCCTTTTATTCTCGTGTTTAGACGTTTTAAGTTTGGTAAATCCTTGTATAATTAAAATAAATTATATTATATTAAATATATATATATTGAAGAAAAAGGGAAAAAAATTAAAGGTTATGAAAAGGACATAAAAATACAAAAAGAAGGTAAGTTTAACCAAAAATAAATAAATAATAAGAGTAAATATTTTTTAATTTTTATTATATTGTAATATTTTAAACTAATAATAATAATAAAATTATTAGAATAGAACGTTATAAAGATAAGTTAAGACACAAAAAAAGACATATTATAAATGTATTTACTACATAAATTAGGGAGGAAGAGGTTTTTGATAAATATAATATTTTTTTAACTATTATCAATTAATATAGTTACACTCTTAAATATATACAAATACAGCAAGGAACAATGTTTCCATCAATATAATATTTTGTTTTGATTATTATATTGATAAATTGGTGTTTATTGAGTGTATTATGATTTTAAGTAACTATAAAAGATAATGATTAAGTTTAATTATTTACTTAAATTTTTAAGAAAAAGACATTAATTTTATGGAAACAAATGTATGTATATAATTAATTATTTGTTTTAGGTAATAATTAATTAATTAATTAATTCTTATGCCATTAAATGAAAATGATGTTTTGCAATGTTGTATATGAAGAGGTGAGTATGAAACTCATGCCAAGAATATAATACATAGCAAGTAAAATTATTTCATAGTTTTTAAGAAAGCAATATTAATGTTAAGACTACTCTTAGTTTAAACTATGGTGTCTTTGGGTCATCACTATTCATAATACATGTTGTTAGTATTATGTCAAGTTTTAGTTGCATTATTAGCCATTTTATTGTAAAAGGAATTTTGAAGGGGAATTTCCCCTTATAAAAAGATATAGTATTGATAGATGTTGAATAATTATTTTCCTCTACTAGGGTACAATTAAAATTTGATTATCGGTAACAACAACGAGGTCAATCTTGCAAGATATTGTTCTATGTGATCTAATATTTGTAACCAACTTTGTTTTCAAATGAATCTTAAAAATGTTTTAATTGAGGGATGTGGGTGTAGGCTTTAGTGTGTTATGTTCTAAGAAACCTACACATAGATATGTTTTAGTTATGTGTGAACCTAAAGTGCCTAGAACATTAGGATTTGGGTATAAGTCCATAAGGTATTTCTATGTATGTTCTTCATATGTGTTCAGGGTGATCTCTTAGATGAAAAAAGATTTTGGTTTGAATGGTAATTAACAATTTTATTTATAAATATTTCAGGTGTAAATTAATTTACAATTCCATCATTCGCTTAAAAACAAATATATATATATATATATATATATATATATATATATATATATATATATATATATATATATATATATATATATATATATATAACTTCATATAAATAGAACAAAGTATATAATTTATATAAATAATTATTCATTTATAATATAATTCTATATTTCCCTCGATTGAGGTGTTGGGCGATGTGATGTTGGAGGTAAAGGGGTGAAAACCCACCACCTTGCCCACTCCACAACATTCAGGGAGCGAGGGGAGCAGTGTCCAACTTGCCCCATGCAATACACATGCGATCTATTCCCACCTCATTTATTACCATGTCGAACCTTTCTATATTGGATTTTTCTATGAGGAGAAACCTTGTTCTCCGAATTTTCTCATATTCTTGGGCTACTCTCCTGCCATAAGTAGGAAAATTCTCTCGGTTATCTAGGAGTGACAGGTTTGTGTGTGGCGAAAAGGTTGCAGAGCTATGACATAATTCAAGGTTTTTTTTTTTATATGTTGCTGCTCCTATTTGACAATGTTGTGGATGTGACCTCTGTTTTCATGCAAGCCAACTTGGCCTCTGAGATTGAAGGCACCTATTGCTCATATGGGATGTTGGATATTGGTCTAGAGATAGATTCTGGGTGCAGAAAGGCTTCATACTTCAAGACTCTACAGTCTACACTAGCATTGGACGTTGGAGTAGCTGGTGGTGTTATCATGTCTTCGGTGCATACAAATTCGTTGAATTAAGTAAAGTGGGATGGATATATCCAGATATCTTATCACTCTTCTTGGTTAATTATTTTCTTCTCTAGTTCTATTTCTCTAGGGTGTAAGCTTGGTGGCTATGTCTTAAATTCTATTGGGGTGAATTGTGGCTTGCACTACGCTGTCTCTTGGTGATTATGTGACCCTACCAAGAGTTTTTCATCTTCCCTTTTGATTTGTTGGTCCTTATTTGTTTGTTGACTTGGGTTTCCCATAATCCCATTTTATTTTGTTTTTTCCTTCTCTTTGACCTTTTCAGTCTCACTTCTCCTCGACTTGGGTTGTTGTGAGATGGATTCCTTGCATGTCTTTTCTCCTTTTGGTGCAATATGCCACAACAATGAATGTGAAACTGCAGGGGAGTAAGAGGAAAATTCCACTAGGGTATGCCATGTGCCCAGCCCATGCCTAGGAAGTTGTAGTTATCTTTCATTTCTCTACCCCCTCCTAAAATTCATGAAGAAATTTATTGGCTCAAAGTCCTTACCACCAATGAATGTCAAGCATATTCTTACCCGGAAATCCCGGTTGAGGTACCCAATCGGGTTCCTTAACCTGGTCATGGCAGGGGAAGACAAAGCCGATACCTGAAATCCATCACCCTCCATTGGTATATGGAGGCTCTTATGGGAAGGGTCTTGAAAGAGAAGCATGAAGAACACAATGATATCACCTTTTCCTTGAATGAAATCAAGAGGTTGCGACAATGTTAGTGCTGACAATGTAATCTCAGATTGGATGCTTATGTGATTCATGATTTGAGTGATTTATCCTAGTCCTGATGATGAACCTAGATTTGGGTTTGAAACACGTCAAGCCTTTGTTCTCTATGTGATTTCTCTGGAAGATCTTGGCAATATTAGTGCCCTTATCTGACTAGTTTGGATGACCCCCTAACTCACTTGGAAAGTCACCTAGAGTGTGAACTCCTACCAATAAAAGTGCACTAGTCCCAACTCTAGTGACCACTTTAGACTCTTAATATTATAATATGTCTCTTAACAACTACTTTTCTTCCTTATACAACTTAATATACAGTAGTTTTAATCATTTTCAACAACAAATATTTTATTCTGTTACACTTAAACTTAAATTAATAATCAATAAATCTAATATCCCTCCAAAGAGACTCAAACCAGAGATTATTTAAATGTTAAAATTTTAAAATAATACCAACTATATATAAACTTAAAATTTTACCCTAACTACTAAACTTCACACATACTAATCCATATATATAAAATAACAAATTCAAAATTTAAACTAACTTAAATATTAAAAAAAAAACAACAACAAAAATAAAATTTTGATTTAATTAAAATAGTCATAAATAAACCGATTTGAACAAAGACCAAAGCAACGAAAAGTAAAATTCATATTTTATTTATTTAAAAATATACATAAATTATTATGAAAAAAGTTCAATAAATTTTGAAAATGACCTGAACGTGCCAAATTATTTGTCCAACGGAATTAGTTTTATATTTCTTTACAGATGTAATTTGAATTTGAAAAACATATTATTTAATTATCTATTTAATACTATTTATTATTAACACAATGGTATTAATAAATATAAAAAATATATTTAAATAAATATATATCAATTACATACATAATTATATTAACAAATATAATTTAAAAATATTTATAAATACTAATAATATAATATAATGTAATAATAATAATAATTATATATATATATATATATATATATACCAAAATTAATATTAATTAAAAAATATTTTTTATTATTTTTTAAATTAATTTCAGTTTTAATTATAATTAATATTCATATGGATATTAATATTAATATTATTTTTTATAATTATTTTAAATTAATTATTATTATAATTAATATTCCAATTCATATTCATATTAAGAAAGATATGGATATGGATAAGGATAAGGATAAGGATAAGTATAACGATAAGGATATGGATATTTATAATAATAAATTAATATTAATTATTAATTCAAGTTTAATATAGTTGGTTAATTAATTAATTAATAAATATAATATAGATAATTAATTAATTAAAATAATTATTTAAATTAAATTAAAATAGTTAATCATTTTTCGTTAATTAATTATTTTAAAATAATAATAATAATAAGAATAAGAATAATTATTATGTTATTGGTTTTATTTATTAATGTAGTTGTTTTTAGTATGATATTTTAGACTTTTTGGTGTCGGAATCTATCAGAAAAAATTTAGGTGAAACCTTGATTTGTGTTATTTAAACCAGTTTTTTTTACTGTATATATGGATTCAACACCATAAAAAACCCTTAGGGCACTTCGATTTATGTAGGGATTACCCATCAAGTTTGTGATTTCAATAATTTTCTGCGAGATTTTAGAAAAATTAGACCGGGAAAACCCACCGAAAAAGCTTCCAAAAAGTCTTATTAAAGACAACTCGTTAATTAATATTATTATTTTTAATAATAATTAGAAACAAAAGGGATAAATTCTAAAATTCCTAGGTATTGTAAACCCAAGGGAACAATATTAAACCCAAAGGGATTAATATTATAGACCTAAGATATATAAATCCTAAGATAAATATTTTAAACCTTAAATAAACATGGTTGACCATGGTTTACCATGCTTGATTTCCATATCAAGACAATCTTTGTCACAATACGACATTGGACCATGGTTGATTTTCATATTGAGACAATATTTGTCACAATGTGACATTGGACCATGGTTGATTTTCATATTGAGACAATCTTTGTCACAATGTGACATTGGACCATGGTTGACAATGATTGACCATGGTTGATGATGGTTGATAATGGCTGACCATGGTTTTTTTCATATTGAGACAATCTTTATCATAATGTGATGTTGGACCATGGCTAACCATGGTTGACCATGATTATAAACCCAAGGGATTTATATTAAACCCTAATATTAATATTATAAACTCCATGAATAATATTATACCCTAGGAATACAAACCCTTAGATTAATAAACCCATTGGACTGATATTATAAATCAAAAGAAATAATAACTTGAAGGGATTAACACTAAAACCCCAAGGGATTATAAACCGAAGGGAATAATATTAAACTAAAGATATTAATATTATAGCGCAAGGTATATAAGCCCTAAGATAAATATTATAAACCCTTATTATAGACGTGAGGGATTTATATCCCTAAGATTAATATTAAAAATCCTATGAATAATATTATACCTTAAGGATATGAACCCTTAGATTAATAAACCCAAGGCATTGATATTATAAACAAATGAATAATAAAACCTAGGGATAAATACTAAAAATCCAAAGGATTATAAATCCAAGGGAATAATATTAAGCCAAAGGGATTAATATTGTAAACCCAAGGTATATAAACCCAAAGATAAATGTTATAAACCCTAAAATAAACATGATTGATTATGGTTGACCATGGTTCATTTTCATATTGATATATTCTTTGTCACAATGTGATGTTGGACCATGATTTGTTTTCTTATTGAGACAATCTTTGTGACAATGTGACGTTGGACCATGGTTGATTTTCATATTGAGACAACCTTTATCACAATGTAATGTGCGACAATGGTTGACCATGATTATAAACCCAAGGGATTTATATTAAACCCCAACATTAATATTAGAAACCCTATGGATAATATTATACCCTAGGAATATGAACCGTTAGATTAATAGGCATAAGGGATTGATATAATAAACCCAAGGATTAATATTGAAAACCAAAGGGAATAATATTAAACCCAAGGGATTAATATTATAAACCCAAGCTATATAAACCCTAACATAATGTTAAGCCCCTATACTACTAGTGTAACCCCTTATTGTTATTAGTACAACCCCCTTATTATATTGATGTACCCATGTAGTGCCCATATTGTTACTATTGTGTCCCATAGAAGCCCAATATTGTTATTATTGTGCCCTTACATTATTATTGTTATGTCGGCTCTAATTATATTATGACCCCTTAGACTCCTATATATAGAAAGGAGGTCTTTTCATTTGTATTATCAAAGAATCATTCATTTGTGTAATGTAAAGGAGGTTTCCCCCTCGAACAGGCTAAATTCTAAGGCATTGATCTATCTTTTTGTGAGCTAGTTTTATAACATTTGGTATCATAGCTTTGGATTCTAGGGTTTCCCTGCTCCAAATAGGTCATCGTGGCGTTTTCACTATAACTTTTTTCTGTACTGTTTCAGAAGCTAAAAAAAACCCATTTGAGACAAAATCACACTGAACCTCAGATCTAAATTTCAGAGCATTTCACACTATATTTGCGGAGATATGATTTGAGGAAGTTGGTCTTTTTGTAGACTCCTGAATTACATTCCAAATAGGTGACCTGGGGAAAATCTTCATAACTTTCTCTCTGAGAATCAGATTGAAATTTCATAAGAAGGTACAAAAAGAGGACGGATTTTAGTTTCTTGTGTAAATTTTTCAGATCCAAAGGTCGAAATAGTGACACGTGG
Source organism: Pinus tabuliformis (assembly GCA_031772625.1). Classification (NCBI taxonomy): domain Eukaryota; kingdom Viridiplantae; phylum Streptophyta; class Pinopsida; order Pinales; family Pinaceae; genus Pinus; species Pinus tabuliformis. The sequence goes on along the minus strand of CM062814.1, from coordinate 446,870,404 downwards.
CACGTTGCACAAGTTCGTTCTTCTAAAAAGGTATATAATCAGGTTATCTTGGGAAATTGTGCATAACTCTTTCTTGGAGAATCTAAATTTGATCAAACTAGTGGCATTGGAAAGAGGACACAGAGGGCTACTGCAGGTCGTAATTTCAGAACTAGAAGAACCGAAATTACAGAGTTATAGTCATTTCAAGATCGAGCTCCTAAAATCAAGAAAAGGCGATATGAGGAAGTTTGAAGGAAAGTATCCGGTAAATTGGATACTTCAGATGGAGTAATATTTTGATCTACATGGTGTACCACTATTAAAAAAGGTATGTATCACATCTTCATATTTAGAACTAGATCAATTTTTATGATATAAAGGGCTTTGTTCTCGTAAACAACTTGTTACATGGTCAATTCTCACAGAGGAAATGATAGCACATTATGAGGATACAAAGAGCAACACCTTCTTTAGAGCAACACCACAACAATTGGAAAGAGTAAAAGGGCTTTGTGACATAGTGGAAAGTAAAATTATGGCAACAAGGAAGTCTACCCCTCACAACTATAAAGATGGAAGTGTTGTTTCTCCTAGCCTTCCACAACCTACAAGGGTTACACCACAACAATTGGAAGAAAAAAGAGAAAAACGGCTTTGTTACAATTGTGATAGAAAATGCACTAAAGGTCATAAGTGTGTTGAGAAGAAATTATTTTACGTAGAGTATCAAGAGGAGGAAGAAAAGGATCAAGAAACATTAAAAGAAGAGGATATACGCCAGGACCCAACCCTAGAGAAAGAAGAAATGAATCAGACCATATCTTGTAAAGCATTAGCAAGAATTACCACTCCTCAAACTCTCAAGATAGAAGGACATATCAAGAAGAAAAAGTTGAAAGAAGTGAAAGATCACATTGAGAAAAAAGAAATGAATCCAACCATATCTTGTAATTCATTGGTCGGAATTACCAGTCCTCAAACTATCAAGATAGAAGGACATATCAAGAAGAAAAATGATCAAGAAGTGAAAGATCATATCGAGCATCAAGAAATGAATCCGACCATATCTTGTAAAGGATTGGAAGAAATTACCACTCCTCAAACTCTAAAGATAGAAGGACATATCAAGAAGAAAAAGGTTCAAGCATTGAAAGATCACATCGAGCATCAACAACAAGTTCTCCAACTTTTAAAGGATAATGCCACTTTGGTGCAAAATCGAATGAAACAATAGGTAGATCAACATCGTAGTGAAAAATGTTTTGATGTAGGTCATTGGGTATTTTTACTGCTACATCTCAAGCAAGCTATTTATGAGAAGGAAATGTTGGCAATACTACATGCACTTAAAAAATGGCGACCTTACTGAATGGGAAGACACTTCAATGTAAAAATGGATCATGATAGTCTTAAATAATTTTTAAAACAACTATTATCTTTAGAAGAACAGAAAAAATGTGTCACAAATATGTTGGGTTATGACTTTGACATCATATATAGAAAATGGAAGCAAAATTTTGTTGCAGATGCACTCTCAAGAAAGGATGAGGATGTGGAAGCATTGTTTTGTGTTATTTCTATTATCTAACCAGATTGGATAAATGAAGCAAGGGATGAATGGAAGAAGGATGAATAAGTATCGCAAATTATTCAAAAGTTGCAAAGGATCCCAATTCAAACAATATTGCTAGAAATTGAAGAGGAAGGAAAAATCATATTGGAACCTGGAGCAGTCATAGAAGCAAGAACCCGATAGCTATGAAATCGATCAATTTAAGAGTATCACATCAAGTGGAAGAACTTACTTGCTGAAGATTCCACATGGGAGAACAGGAATTTTATACAGATGCATCAAGAACTACTCAAGCATTAAGGACAACACTTTTTGAAGGAGAGGGGCATGTTAGGCCCCTATACTACTAGTGTAACCCCTTATTGTTATTAGTACAACCCCCTTATTATATTGATGTACCCATGTAGTGCTCATATTGTTACTATTGTGCCCCATAAAAGCTCAATATTGTTATTATTGTGCCCTTACATTACTATTATTATGTCGGCTCTGATTATATTACGACCCCTTAGACTCCTATATATAGAAACGAGATCTTTTCATTTGTATCATCAAAGAATCATTCATTTGTGTAATGTAAAGGAGGTTGCCCCCTCGAAGAGGCTAAATTCTAAGGCATTGATCTATCTTTTCTATCTTTTCGTGAGCTGGTTTCATAACACATAAATATTATAAACCCTAAAATAAACATGGTTGACAATCATTTACCATGGTTGATTTTCATGTGGAGACAATCTTTATCACAATGCGACGGACCATGGTTGACCATGGCTGTCACAATGTGGCATAGGACCATGAGAAAATCTTAGGGAATACTAAACCCAAGGGATTAATACTAAAATCCCAAGGGAATAATATTAAACCAAAGGGATTAATATTATAAACCCAAGGTATATAAATCTCAACATAAATATTATAAACCCTAAAATAAATATGGTTGATCATCGTTTACCATGGTTGAGCATGTTTGAACATCACTGATTTTCATATCAGTACAATCTTTGTCATAATGAGACATTGGATCATGGTTAACGATGGTTGATTTACATATTGACACAATCTTTGTCACAATGTGAGATTGGATGATGGTTGACCATTGATCCAGATTTAAAAGGAATGCAGCAAATTACAGATATAACCATAAATACAAAGATGCAGTAGAAATAACACTTCATTTCATTAATATCAAATACTGAAATATGCTTACAAACATAATGGAAATAAGACTAGCTCAGATGATGGTAGCTTATCTCTGAGAAGAGATGTGGTGGCTACATGCCTCTAAACAATGTTACAATGAGGCTCAAATTCCTATTTATTATTGAGAAACAATGGAAAACCCTAAACATCCAAAAACCTAACTCTATGAGATGAAGCGCCAAACTATGGGCCCCGTTTGGGTAAATTGGTACATCAACTTCCCGAGGTTGTAACTTTGGCATATGAACTCTATTTGACCCGCACAATACCTCGTTAGAAAGATCTATCCGAGGACTACAACTTTTAAGTGAGAAACATCAATCTTAGACCCATGCTACTCCCAATTTTCCCAAAAATTGTCGTGTAGGGCCTCAAAACGGCTCTGGAAGTCTAGGACCTAAAAAACTCCCAAAAATAGTAAATTGTGCTACAAATAAGGAAACTGAAAACTAAAAAAAATAATGGTGGGGGTCCAAGTGGAATAGGTGGGTGGCCACCAATATCCACATTGATCATTCCTCCCCCCTTAGGAAGCAATGGTTCCCATTGCGTTGAGTTCCTCCATGACATGAGGAAACTTCTATTGAAATTGGTCCCTGGTGAGTCACTTGCCCTAGTGAAGGAGTTGGCCCACTTTGAAAACTCGATATAGTTGGATCCCTTGTTGTCAGGTGTTCTTGATCTATGTGTCCATGATCCAATCAGTTGTGGCTTGCTCCATGCAATCTGGATTTAACTTTATAGGTGTGAGCTATTCTACAATTTCTGAGTGTCCAGTAATGGTGGGAAGTATGGTCGAGGGTAGTCCACATTGAACACTGGGTGTAGGCCAAGGAATCGGGGAATGCTGAGCTCAAATGTATTGTCACCCACAACCTTGGTAATGGTGTAAGGACCACATCAGATTGGTCTGAGTTTCTGATAGGCTCCGTTAAGGCATTCCTTCTATGAATGCAACCACAATTTGTCACCCACCTGAAACTTGTGTGGCACCCGATGTTGATCATGTTGTTGCTTGTAATTGGCATTTGATTTCTCCAGAATGTCATGGACCTACTGGTGGATATTTTGGATGTGCTCAATGAAGTTGTTTGCCTTATCAACTTCTGATTGGATATGAGTCAAATCTACCTGAGTAGCTGCAAATGGTATGATCACATCAATGTGACATAGTGGCAAGAATCCTAAGCCCACCTGAAAAGGGTTGTGGCTAGTCGAGCTGTGGAGAGCTTGCTTATAGCCCTACTAGACATAGGGAAGGCTCTCATCCCATGTGCATGGATTCTTTGAGTTGTACATGTGCAAAATGTGTATGATTATCTTGTTGACGACCTTTGCCTGGCCATCTGTTTGGGGATGGAAAGTTGTGCACTTAGTGAGCTTGGTGTCCAGCATCAACCAAAGACTGGACCAAAATGTACTGAGGAACCTGCTGTTATGATCTGAGATGATAGACTTTGGGATCCCAAAGTGTACCCACACTCGTTCAAAAAAGAGTTTAGCAGTGGCTTCTGCTATGATATTCTTCTTGCATGCCATCATAATGGCCATCTTCAAGAATCTGTTGATGACCACAAAAACACAATCATTGCCATGCTTAGTAGAAGGAAGGCCCAACATGTAATCCATGGAGATGGATTCCCAAGGTCAACTAGGGGTAGGCAGTGAATTATATAGGCCTTGCTTCTTGATGGTTGATTTTGCAATGGTGCAGGAAGTGTAGGATCTGATGTACTTTCTGACATCCTGTTGAAGATTCAGTCAATAGAAATACTTCTGCAGTACTTTCATTGTTTTCTCCACCCCGAAATGCCCAGCATTTTGACTGTAGCGCGCTTCGAAAATCATCTTGGCTCGCTCACTCGAAGGAACACAAAGGTGTCCCATGTGGCATAGTAGGGCATCCTGGAGGTGAAAATATGGAACTTGCTGACCCTCCAAGAGCATCTGGTATGTGTGGCCAAATTCTCGGTGGCATTTTTAGAGAAGTGGCCAATTAGAAGTCTCGTGCCCACAAGAGTTGAGCATGGTGGTTAATGCCATGATCGATGGTCAACTGAGGAAGTCTCCAAAATTATTGGTGCTGCCCTTCTTATACTTGATATTCAAATGGAACTGCTATAGGTGTGTGGACCACTTTTGATGGCGATCATTTTGCAACTTCGCTTGTGTTGGTATGAACTGTAGGCATCGGTGGTCTATGTGGATGACTGTTTCCTTCCCCAAAATGTAATACTTCCATTATAAGTAGGCCTACACAATGGAATACATCTCTTTGTCATAAGTGGGATACTTATGGGTGGTGTCTGGAAGTGTCTCACTGTGATATACCACTAGATGTCCTCGTTGAGTAAGGACTACCCCAATAGCATAGTTAGAGGCATCTGTCTTGATATCAAATGGTTGTTACAAGTCTGGTAAAGTGAGCACTGGTGTAGAGCAGAGGCAATGTTTCAACTCTGTGAATGCCTTCTATTGAGATTTAGACCCAAAGAATTTTTCTGTCACTCCTCCGTTAGTGACTTGACTCAAGGGCCAAGGGATATGAGAGAATCCCAACACAAACCTACGGTAGAAATTGGCAAGATCCAGAAAGCTACGGAGCTCTATTAGAGTGGCTAGGGCTGGCCAATCCCGAATGACTTGGATCTTGGCTGGATCCACATGCACCCATTTTTCATCAATAATGTATCATAGATACTAAACCTGGGCCATGCCAAAAGTTCATTTCTCCAAATTGGAACATAACTTGTGTTGCCGCAGTGTTTGGAGAACCTGTCGGATGTGGTGGAGGTGCTCTTCCCAACTCTAGCTGAAGATTAGGATGTCATTTAAGTATACCACAACAAATGAGTTGGTGAAGGGCAGCAAGATGTCATCCATCAGCCACATGAAGGTTGCAGGAGCATTCGTCAACCCAAAAGGCATAACCAACCATTCAAAAAGGCCCTCCTTGGCTTTGAAGGTAGTCTTCCACACAATGGAGGACTTGATTGGTACCTGGTGATAGCCAGACTTCAAGTTCATCTTGCTGAAATATTTAGCCCCCTTCAGTTGGTCTAGAAGGTCTTCAATCTGTAGGATCGAGTATCGACTCCAGATAGTGATCTTGTTCAGCACCCGCTAGTCAATACAAAGTCTCCAAGTCACATCCTTCTTCTGTACCAACACGATTGGGCTCCCACTGGGTGATGAACTTGGACGGATGTGATCTTTCTACAACAGCTCCTGAATCTTCCTCTTGATTTCGTTGTTCTCCAGAATGGAGCACTGATAGATTGGTCCATTGGTCAACGATGCACGTGAGATCAGATCGATGGAGTGCTTGAACTGACAGTGCAGAGGCACCCTTGTGGGGGAGGTGAAGATGTCATCGTACTCTTCCACGACCTTGTCCATATGTTGTTGCCATACGGAGGGGCCTTATCTGGAGGTCATGGCCACTGTCTTCTTCTTTCCCTGAGGGCATATCATCAGGAAAACAAATTTCTCAGTTTTGGAAATGAGCTTACTGCATTGTTTTGCAGTAACTAAAGAGATGGTGATAGGTGGTGCTACCTTCGGTATCCTGTACAGCTTATTTCCCAAAGTAACAATAACAACATGAAGCCTTGACTCATACATAGCATGTCACTTCCATAAGTATGATTGGCCTAATAATACATCACAAACATCAAGGGGAGAAACATCACATAATACCTCATCTGTGAAAGGCTTAATGTTGTATGTAAGGCGACATTGCTAGCTCATGCGAAGATCTCGTCCTTAGTGAAGCCACCCGATGGTGTACGGTCGTTGATGTGTTGTGGTCGATAATCCCAGTTGCCTCACGACCTTTACTGAAATGAGGTTCTTTTGGCTCTCGTTGTCAACAATGAACTATAGTAGGGAACCCTTTACCCACAGCTTGGAGTGGAAGAGACAATCCTCCTCCTCTGGATCTTTGGGTTCCTCCTTCTGGATCTTTGTGGTGGCAATGGTGGCATTGGGATCCGCATCGACAATATGCTTCCATTTGTCATTCCCCTTGTCAGGTTTTAACTCATAGTCAGGACATGCATATGATTCCGAAGCCTTTAGCTTGACCACCAGTGACTGCTTGGCCCGACACTCACTTGTGTTATGAGTGGAGCTCTTATGGAACTCACACCACTTTCTCATCTCCTTCTTCGGCTTCATGGCATTTTTTTTTTCTTACGGCTTTGGCGGGTTGTCCTGGGCCACCCTGCCTTGGCTTTTTCCTTTGTTCTTCAGTTTTGGGGCACCTTTCCCTTGCTTTGGATTCATAGATCCAAACTCTTGCTTCTTCTGTTTAAACTTTTGCTCAATCTTGACAGCATATCGGTATGTCGTGCCGAGTGAGGAGATGTCCAGGAATTCCATCTCGTCCTAGATGTACCTGTGTAGGTAGCCACGACACTTGAAAGCCAAATTCTTCTCAGAATCCTTGATACCCAACTTCGTGCGAAGGGTATAAAAAACATTCGTAAACTTCGACACATCTTGGTCCCTTCCCTGTCGCAGTTTTGTCCACTTTATGTATTTATCCTCATAGCTACCAATAGTGTAGTACTGCTCCTTGATGGTATCCCAGAACAAGTTCCAACTGGGTGCGGCTAAAAACAATGAGTTCGTACTTTCATCCTTCTGCTCACAGTATGTTTCCTACTAGTCCTTGACATGGGGGGTAGCTTTGAGAAGTGAAAAAGTGATCTTTTCCTGGCTGGAAAAATCATGAACGAAAAGATATCCTTCTAGCAGATTTAACAATTTATCTGCAATGTCTACATCTATCTGACCCTCAAATATGGGAATGTCAAAGTTAACTTGTACCTTAAAGGGTGTGACGCTTCCAGAGTAGCTGCCAGAAGTAGATGCGTTGCCTTGGGTATCCGTTGATAGATTTGGACAAAGTTGTCCATCATCGCTTTCCTTTGTCACTTGAGGGCTTCTTCGAGCAAAATATTGATAGGATCTCCTGCCCCCTCATCTTTCTTTTCATCTACCATGGGAGGCCGTTTTGATTTGCGAGGTTGGTCTTGCAAAGGTTCGACAAGTTCAAGCCCTAGCTCCTTATATCCCAACCTCGTTAGGGACATGCAAAGAAAAGCAGAGAAAGAGCAGATCGCTTTGATACTACTGATTTGGATTTAAACAAGAATGCAACAAATTACAAATATAACCATAAATACAAATATGCAATAAAAATAACACTTCATTTCATTAATATAAAATACTGAAATATGCTTACAAGTAGAATGGAAATAAGACTAGCTCAGGTGATGGTAGCTTATCTCTGAGAATAGATGTGGTGGCTACATGCCTCTGAACTATGTTACAACGAGGCTCAAAGGCCTATTTATTGTTGAGAAACAATCGAAAACCCTAAACATCCAAAAACCCAACCCGAGGAGATGAAGCACAAAACTATGGGCCCCGTTTGGGTAAATCGGTACATCAACTTCCCGAAGTCGTAACTTTGGCATACGATCTCTGTTTGACACACACAATACCTCTTGAAAATGATCTATCTGAGGAATACAACTTTTGAGTGAGAAACATCAATTTATAACCCATGTTGCTCCCATTTTTTCCAAAAAATTTCATTTAGGGCCTCAAAACACCTCCAGAAGTTGAGGACCCAAAAATTGCCAAAAATAGTAAATTGTGCTAAAAATAAGGACACTGAAAAACCGAAAAAAATAATTATGGGGATCCAAGTGGAATAGATTGGTGGCGACCAATATCCATCTAGATCAACCATGATTGTTGCACTATGACGTAAAACCATGAGACAATCTTTGTCACAATGTGACCATGATTATTGACCATGGTTGGCCATGACTGATTTTCATATTGAGACAATGTTTCTCAATATGAACCCTTAGATTAATAGACCCAAGACATTGATATTATAAACCCAGGGGATTAATACTAAAGAAAGCAAGGGATTCTAAACCCAAAATAATAATATTAAACCAAAGGGATTAATACTAAAACCCCAAGGGATTATAAACACAAGGCATTGATATTAGAAATCCAAGGTATTAAACCCAAAGGATTAATATTATAAACCCAAGGTATATAACCCCAAAGATAATTATTATAAACCCTAAAATAAACATGGTTGATCATGGTTGACCATGGTTGATTTTCATATTAATATAAACTTTGCCACAATGCAATGTTGGACCACAGTTGACCATGATTGATTTTAATATTGAGACAATTTTTGTCACAATGAGGCGTTGGACCATGGTTGATTTTCATATTGAGACAATCTTTGTCAAAATACGACGTTGGACCATGGTATACCATGGATGACGAATTAAACACAAGAGATTAATATACCCATCACATGACAATTATAAATTTTAGAGATTAAAAACCCAAGAATTAATATTATAAATCCAAGAGATTAATAATAATAACAATTATTTAATTAATAATAATAATTATAAACCTAAGGGATTATTCATATTGAAAACGAAACGAATTAAAAATCCAAAAGAATAATAATGATAATAATAATTAATTAATAATAATTATTAATAATAATTTTAATTATTATTAATAATAATTTTTAACCTCAAAGAATAATTTAGGTTAAATTTAATAATATTACATTTACCATATTAATTTTAATAATAATAGTTTTAATAATATTAGGTTTAGGTTTAATGATATTAAATTTACTTTTAATAATCTAATAATATTACTTTAAGTTTATAATAATATTAAGTTTGTATAATAATGTTTGATAACTCTATTATTATTTATTTTTAATAATTTTTAATGTGCCTAAAAGTCATATTAATAAATTTTATAAGTGCTTATTAATCATTTTTAATTATATTAAATATAATCTATTAATAATTCTTAATAATTTTTAATATACCTAGAAGCCATATTAATAAAAATTTTAAGTGTTTATTAATAGTTTTTAATTATATTAAATATAGTCCAATTATATGGGCAATTATAATTGATAACTTATAACTTATAATTAGTATTTATAATTATAATTATTTTAAAATGTTTGAATTATAGTTTTAAAACAAAAGAGACTAATAAACATTTGTAAATTTTAGTATTTACATCATTATGTTTAATAATAAAATAAGTTATTGGGTTTATTAAGTTTTAGTATTTGTAATCCCTAAAGTTTATAGTATTTATTTTTTCAGTTTATAATATTAATCCCTTAAATTTTTAATATTAATTTTTTTAATATTAATATTTTTAGTTTTTAATTTCTAAGATTTATAGAAGGAACTGGAGGGCTCTGCTGAAAATGGCGGCATCGTTTGTTAAGGGTCAGGACTGCAAGGGAACCAAGGTCTGTGTGACGGGTGCGTCTGGTTTCGAGGCCTCCTGGCTCGGAAGGCTGTATGACGACAAGGGCAAAACTGTACACGCTTCTGAGCGCGATCCATGGGGGTTTCAACTTGCTTCCTCCCAGCCCGCCGATACTTTTGACTTGCAGGCACACGCCGGTTCGAAGGGACTTCAGGAGAAAGACATTGCGGAAACCATGTGAGAGACTATGTCTCGAAGGGTTTGAAGGAAAAAGCGGCAGGCGACTCCATGGGAAGAGCCATCTAGGGCATAAGGGCAGAGTTTTTCTTTCGATTCTGTCCAGAATCGATGATTGCAGTCCCTGTTGTTATTGTTATTGTGACTATCAGGGTCCATAGAGAAAGGAGATGGAGAGCGGGTGTGCTTAGGAGCTTGGATTTCCATTACCAGCTTCGAATACCACTTCTGTCAGGAACCTCTAAGGTTACGGGGCAAGTGTTTGACAAAATGCCCAACCCAGATTTTTCTATTAACAGAGGCCTTTTCTTCAGTAAAAATGGAGCTTTCAGGCTGGAAAAACGCAGCTTATATTTAAGCCAGATCTGGAAACCCCATGGGATGGAAAAAATTAAAAAAACAGGGGAATGCCAGGGTAAAGATTGGATCCAGATCTTCATCAAACAAACAGGAGGCAGCCACTGTTGCATGCGACTCAGCAAAAATTCAAACATACAAGAGCTAAAAAACAAAATACAAATCCAACTGGGAATTCCCATAAGACTCCAGAACCTGATATGTGCAGGGCGTAGCTTACAGGACCATCTTACTCTACAGGAATATGGGATCTGTAAGGATACAACCATATACCTTAATCTACGACTGCGTGGAGGCTGCAATGGTTCTGGCTCAAAAACCTCAGGCTCCTTTCGTGATGCAGTAAAGGGGAAGGGAAAGATGCAGGACAAACCAATGTTACCACCAGAACAACCTGGGCCACATATAGTAGAACAAAAACTGGAACATGCAATGCTCCAAGTTACTATACCGGAGGTAACTGAGATACACTCTGATTTCACAAAACATGCTGTAATATGTAGATTCAATGGTTTCTGGCCAAAATCAGACGCTTTACATCAATGGGTACATTCCCGCTGGACTCCAGAATGTAATATATACCTATGTTCAAAAGGTTTTTTTATTGTTCAATTCCACACAGAAGAAGAAAGGGATAGCATCATCAATGAGGGGCCTTGGTTTTGGGGTAGTGCAGGTCTCTTTATTACCCCATGGTTTGCTGATTTTGATCCAAATACTATGAAAATCACAACAACACCTGTTTGGGTGAGGCTTCACAACCTCCCATTACATCTCTGGCACCCCACAATATTATATGCTATTGGGAATTCCTTGGGGAAACTCCTAAAAGTTGATGAAGACAGAAATAGCAGAGGGATATACACTTTTGCCAGAATTTGTGTTGAAGTGGACTTGAGTCAGGGGCTGCCTGATAAAATATCATTAATCTATAATAACACTGAGAGGATACAGCCCCTAGACTATGAAAACACAGCATTCAGATGCCGTAGCTGCCGGCAAACAGGGCGCCTTCAAAATTCTTGCCCACTGACCAGAAAGAATACAAAAGGAAACAAAAAACAGCAAAGAAAACCAAATGGGTGGCAGAACACAGAACCGCTGGAAGAAGAGGACAATCAGCCAGAGCATAATGTGAATCAAGAGGAACCGGATATAAATATGGAACAGAATGGTACACATGAAGAAAAAGCACCAGACCCGCAAATGGAGGACCATGTTCGGCAGCAGAAAACGCCACGGCCGGATGCTTGTGGCAACAAAAGAACCCATGGATCAGAAGGATCAGAATCCGACAAAGAACCACCAGCGAACACGCAGGAATACTCACAGGCCATCATTGTTCCCCCTTCGGACTCACAGGGTTGGCGTAGGGTGGAGAAGAAGAAAGGCAGAAAAGTATAGGCTTTGATGATAACTGTAATTTTTTATTCTTTTTTCGTGTATACTTGTCCAATTCATGGACAGCTATCTGCATATGCTCTAAGCATCTACAAAATGTAATTTATTTCAATATGAATATAAATTACGACTTTTTTCCATGTGAAAAAAATTTCTAAGATTTATAATATTGATCCCTTAAATTTATTAGTCCATTAAATTTTTAATATTAATCCCTTGGGTTAAAAATTACTAAAAATATGTATAATGCACAGAAAATTGAAATTCAAAAACATTATTTCAAAATTGTTATAATCAGCCACCTAAATCTACCGTTTATATTATAATGATTAAGCGAAAATAAAATAAAATGCATCAATATGTACCTACAAATACAGATATTTAGCTTAAAAAAAGATAATAATGCTGAGGCATTTGTAGAAAATGATGCTTCTAGACCTGATCAACTTTGACACCAAAATTTTATAGTCTACGTGCGTTGTTTATGTTTTTCTCTAATCATCTAGGGTTTTCAGTCATTTGGCTTTTGTGCGTCACGGGTTGCTTTTCGCTCATTGACCATTAATCTACTATTGTGCCAATTATTTTGACTTCAATAAAATTATCAAATATTATCTTTTCACTGTGTATAACGGACATGTAATGAATTCCAAAATTCTTTCTTCTAGAGAAAAATAAATATCAAGCCATTACGAAACAAAACGCAGAGCCGAGTAAAATGAACTTTCAACTCGCATTGAATATTACCGAATTCCTTTACTCTTTTCTCGTAAAGGAAAATTAAACTTCAAATGATTACAAAAAAAAATGACAGCGTAAACTGAACAACCAGCGACATTAGATTTCAATAGACATTGAAGTCCTTTCTTTATAATCGATTATTACGAACCAAAAATGACTTAAATTTAAGTAAATAACAGAGTAAACTGAGCAATCAACCGGCATTTAATTTTGCAGAATATTACAATCCCTTTTCATATATGAATATCAAACCACTGGAAAACAAAAACTATCTAAATTTAATTATAATAATTAAATCTAGAAAGCTTACATATGATATCTTCATATACTACAATAATAATTTGGTGGAAGTGTTTTCATACAAATATTTTGGACTTTAAAAATTGTAAGTTGGCAAATATTCGGATATGGAATAAAAATAAACTCCTTTTTCAGATTCTTTTCACCACTATTATTATTATTATTACATCAAAATTTAAGGAGAAATTGTGGGGTGGTAAAGATGTTAGAAAAAAAAATTAAGATATTATAAAGAGGTGACCAATCCAAATTTGGAAAATAAAAAATAGTGTAAAGAAGAAATTTAAGATTGTTAAAACTAGCATTTGCACCAGATGTTGCAAAAGAAATGACATAAGGCATAAATTGAAGAACAATTGCGACATGGGAATGGAAAAATCTAAATAAAATGCAAAGATGTAGCAAAAATGAAATTTATAAAGTTGTATAAATCGAAATTGATTTAGGGTGCCCAAGACTATATTTTTTATTAATTATTGAAATAATATTGCATATAAATCTCATAAAATTCTCTATTATTATAACTTGTAGCATTGTTCCAACCAACAAAACTATCTGCACATTTTGGAAGATCAAATGGCAACAAGTTTTACTTGGATTCCATTTGGTGAACTAATGTTGATGCTTCTACATGGTTCCTATTCATATTCATATAAGTGGGCTTCTGGTCATGCTTTTACCTTCCCTTACAGTGGAACGATGTTCAAGGTAGACATGATATTATTCTTATATATATATATTGCTTTCTCGGGCAAGGATTTGGTTCTAAATCAATTGTTTTTATATTTTATATTGTCTAAACCATAAACCCAAATACTCCCATGAGAAATTCTTCCATTTATAATAAAAAGTTCTTCCATTTATAATAAGAAGATTATAAAAATTTACTGAAACATACCTAAAATAAAATATCTACCAAACCACCTCTCCCAATTTCTAGAGATGGATCTATCCCCAGCTATACCCGGATATTGATGGGATTATCCGACAATTGGCCTGGATATTGCATATTGCATATCCATTACTTTCCTACTGATTTTTGACAACTTATTGAGGCGTGGGAGTTCATCTGGTAAGTCCATTCACTTTAAAAAAAAAACTCTTATATGGTATGTACTATAGGGATACAAACATTCAATCTATGGGAAATTAAGAGGCTTGGCAATTCATCCATACAAAGGAAAGGAGCATTTTGATATAATGATAGAGGTTTGCAAGTTAATCCAATTATTTTTACCATGGATTACTGGAAAAATTCATATATGGTATGCACTGAGCAATGAGATGGGTATTTTGTCAGTAGCATTACAGCAATGAGTTGATTAGAATGATACATTTGCATATAATGATGAAACTTGTTAATTCATCCATGAAAATTGTCCAAGGCCTACTAGAAAAGCTCTTATATGGTAGAACTGAACTGTAAGATGGTTATTCTATCAATAGCATTGTAGAAATAAAAACAATGATGAGGCTTGGAAATTCATACAGTAAAACTTTGTCGAATTCCTACTGGAAAAATCTCTTATATGGTATGTACTTAATAATGAGATAAGTATCTTGTCAGTAGTATTACACCAAAATTGGTGAAGTAAATCATCTCTCCTGATTCCCAATTTCTCTCATTACACTGCATGAATCTTTTTTCAAAACTAAACCTCAATAATGATTAATGTCACATCTATTAACACAGTGATTTATCCAAGAGATAAGACCCTAGTCATTTCTATGTCAATTAATTTAAGATTCAAAATTTCATGTTAAAGTAGGTAGTTCAGTAAGTTACACTCCTATTTACCTATGAAGAACAATGTTTCCTTTCTTTAGGACATGTCATAGATAATTTCCTGTTTGAAGTAATTTTGGTAAAACACTATTTTCTACATAAATAATCATTGTTTACAACTTTCCCCATGATAGCATAGTTAGATCTTCTGGGAGTTGTATGAAAATCTAATGATTTTACATATCCAGGCAAAAAATGACATACATATAAAAATATTAATTAGAAATAAATTTATTCTTTTGCACCATTTTTGCTTGATCAAATAGAAAGCATGCATCTGTAAAGTTTTATTGATTTCACCATCCTTCTAGTGCAGAACATGAAATCGGATACATTATTTCTTTCATGCCAGATAAAACTGAATCAGCCTGTACAAGCAGCACAATAAATATATTTACAAATATATTTTTTAAAAGAGAAAAAGTGGAAAGGGAACCTTTTAGGATCTTTCCAATGGAAAATCAATCATGAAAGCATTCCAACTTAGAAAGAAAGAAAAATAGTTGTAGCCATTTGATAGAAATTAGAGTCAATCGTGATGTCGTTGTGTTTATATAATTGCACCAAGCTAACCATTTCAATTGGTGTTGTCAATCAAGAAATACTTCTGATTGAGAATGCCACTAGATTCCTTCAATCTCATACAGTGATTAATGGACCAAACATAGGTGTACCAGCTGCAACAACTTATATCATTTTACTGATGCTATCATGTCAAATTCAATGTGATACAATTAAGTCACCTTTAACCAGAATCTCATCACAATTTCTATACAAGATTGTCTATCCTATCATTACTCATTCTGAGTAAAATAAATTTAGTGCTCACAGTTAACACTTGGACCAAAATATGTAAGTATGATGTAGTTTTGTAGAACAAATCTTCCACAGTAGCCTCAAGAAAGGATGCAGATTGGTGTTGGACTATTTGTCTTGGATAAGTTTAAATTGTGCATACCGAATTCACTCATACCAGTTATGGACATGCACAGAAAGAGGTTTGGTGTGGATTTTTACTTGGCTTCAGACCAAGAAATTTTAGGATTTCCATAGTTTTTTGTAGCAACAGAAGAAAAATTCAGTACACTTGAAATCACTGTCATACTGGACTAAATTTTTCATAGTTCCAACATTATTTCAATGTTAAAATTCATGGCACAAGTTGATGCCTTTAGAAAATATCTGAGTACAGTACCAAATTTCACATTACCTTTGGCTTGCTTATTTATTCATAATAAATTATGGTGTGGCGAGTGCTTTTGAAGAAGCAAAATGCATCATCAATTGCCTTTTATATTTTAGGCAAGTATGCAGGCGGAAAGGTCACGTTCAAAACTAGCTTATATCTCACTAAAATTTCTGCTTGCAGTGAGCTCAGAGTTAATCACTGCAGAATCATCATAAAACCCTCCTTTCAAGTAAAATTAAGTACAAGGGTATATGTCCTTAAGAAAATCTATTTAAATTTCTTGATCATACTTTAAAGAAAATAAAGATTCAT
Source organism: Pinus tabuliformis (assembly GCA_031772625.1). Lineage (NCBI taxonomy): Eukaryota > Viridiplantae > Streptophyta > Pinopsida > Pinales > Pinaceae > Pinus > Pinus tabuliformis. Next base: position 446,854,027 of record CM062814.1, on the reverse strand, counting down.
GAACAAGAATAGTATACTTTATCAGCCATCTCATAAACAATTGATTGCCACAACAGTGAAGAATTTTGAGGAAGCAGAGCATGAAAATTTCAAAATAAAAAATAAATGATAAGGAAAAGAAGTTCAAAACCTTTAAAGTCTGTAATTGCTAATTTGGCAAGATCATTTTTGCTAATAGGCTTAATCTTTCTCTTTTCTATTCTCAAATTTATCATAGGTTTTGAATTTACTTAGTTGCATCTTTTCTCTATTTGCAGATCTCCTTCCCTTCAAATCTAAAATTTCATCATTGTTAATCTAGGTTGTCATTGATGTCAATATAGTAGCGTTTGTGATGGAAAATTCTTTGATACATGATTGCCCATTGTTGCCCATTGATCATAATGCTCATAGTGATGAAATTTTGATATACGATGATATGATGAGATGGAGGACCCAAGTGGATTGAATATATATATATATATATATATATATATATATATATATATATATATATATATATATACATATACATATACATATACATATACATATACATATACATATACATATACATATATATATATATATATACATAATATATATATATATATATATATATATATATATATACATAATATATATATATATATATATATATATATATATATATATATATATATATATAGATATATATATATACAGAATACAACTAGTAGATCCGCGAAGCAACAAGAGAAAGAAGCCAAAAAGGAGAAGCCATTGTGGAGCCAAAGAGCGGAAGAGTGAAGAGAAGTCATAGGAGCAACAACTATCGGAAGAGCGGAAGTTAGGAGTGTATCGATTTTTTGATCATGGCTGAAGGCTCGCACTAAATCCTAGTCGTCGATCACATTTTCAAATGCTTACATCATAGTCAATAGCGGGGGTTAGGCCTGTTTTTAACCCGTGTGTTAGTTGAAGACCTGCAGGCTATAGATTTGATGACCTCGTATATCCAATGGATATTAGGTCATAAAGTGATAGGACATTAATCTCAAAACGGACCTGAACTTTTAAAGATCAAGGATTTATAATCCTTATCAGCTCTGTAAGGGTGATTAAGTGTCACGCAAGTTCCCCGACTGATATCGTTGTGAACCATTGGATGCAGCACGCCTTGATAAAATGGTGGAGGATCGGCGATTGGGTTTGTTGATCGGGTGGATCAATAACTGTCAGATTAATGATGAGATCAACGGTGGAGAATTGATCCGATAAGACTTGGGACTGAGTGGACTTGAGAAGTTTATGGACACGGGTTGATTTTATTTTGGGTCCGGTCTTGTGCATTCAGGTGGGACCAACATTCATTTCTGGGATTAAAGGAATAACTCTGATTTTTCATGAAGTTGCGATTGCGATAAAAGGTGATGACGTGGCATGTGGGACCTCCCTGTGGGTATGAGGAAGCCGAAGGTATGGCAACGCAGAAGATGCAGTAGAAGCCGAAGGCCGAGGAAAGAAGGAAGTTGTAGATTGACAGAACACAGTGAAGAAGATTTTGAGAGCAGTGTAATACAATCAAAACATTTCTTGACAAGATAGGGTTGGAGCCCTTGGGGTTGGTGCCTTAGAATTGGAAGGATTGGTGTCCTTGGACTTGGTGCTCCTAAACACAAGGTTGGTTCCTTGAGAAGATAGGGTTGGTACCCTAGAGGTTGGAGCATCTCAAAAGATCAAGTAGGTGCTTAACAACAGATTGGAGCCTTATATATATTGTACCTGATTTATTGTAAAGATTATATTAATAAAAGAATTTATTCCTATTGTTCATTTTGTGTTCTAAATATAAATGATTTAACTGGTAAAAATAAAAATTGAAAAGAAATACCGATTCACCCCCCCTCTCAGTATTTCCAACAATTGGTATCAGATCCACCTTCTTCATATCAGCCTAACAGCTAGAAGAAGGAATCTCAGTCACAATGAGAAATCAAGAAGTGTCAAGAATACCCCCTCTATTCGATGGCACAAATTTTGGTTTTTGGAAAAAAAGGATGTCCTACTGCTTAATGTCCCTTGGACCTGAAGCTTGGCATTTAGTTTTAAATGAGTACACAACTCCTTCCACTCTTCCAATAGATCAAGACAAAAGGAAAGCTTACATTGCAAATGCAAAAGCCCTAAATTCCATCACTAGTGGAATCACTGATTCTAAATTTACAAAAGTCATGAATTGTGACTCGGACAAAGAAGTATGGGATAAGCTAGTTAGCTTATACGATAGGGACTCCAAATTTAAGAAGGAAAATCTTCAAACTCATAGAAGGCAATTTGGAAGTCTGAAAATGGATGATGAAGAAGATATTACATCATACTTTCTCCGAGTAGCTGAAGTGGTCAACTCTCTTAAAGGATTGGGAGAAAACATTGAAGAAAGCACTATTGTTCAAAAGGTCTTAAGATCTCTCCCAGACAGATTTGACTCCAAAGTAAGTGCTATATAAGAAATGAAGGACCTAGATACTCTCAAGATGGATGAAATTAATGGAACCCTCATTGCCTATGAGATGAGAAAAACAAGCCCAAGTTCTAAAGATGCAGCATTCAAGGCTTCAAAATCCAAAAAGGGGAAAGAATGGAATACCAGTAGTGATGACTCTGATGTTGAATCCGAATTAGCGCAATTTGTACGAAGACTAAAGAAAGGATCTAAGCTAAAAGGTAAGTACCCTCTTATTTGTTTCAAATGTGGAAGAATAGGTCATTATGCTGCAAAATGTCCTCTTAAGCATGATAGTGATGGTGAGGAAAATTCTAAAAGGATGGTATACAAAAAGAAAGGGTTCAATAAGAAGAATTTCTTCTCTAAGTAAGATGAGTCTGATGAAGGTGAATTTGTAGTCATCAAAAAGAAATCAACTAGTCAATTCCCTCACCGCAAAGGAGGTAATGATGAATCAGATGAAGAAAATGGCCATGCTGTAAGCCAAGAATTATTACTCATGGCATTCACAAATGATGATGATTCAAGTCTAGAAGGAAATATAGATGAATTTTTAATGAGTGTCATTGAAGAAAATGGGAAATTACGAAATAAAATCATTTCTCAAGGTATAAAATGAGGAAACAAAAAGAAAGGAAGACCTCTTGAAAAAGAAGCTAAATGAAAAAGAAGAAATTTGTGAAGAACGTGAAGTGGAAATAGTATCTCTGAGGAAGGAATTGGAGAAAGTCAAAAAGGGCTGGGAAAGCTCTCAAATACTTGACATTATCGTAAATAATCAAAAACATCAACATGACAAATCTAGGATAGGTTTTAAAGGAGAATCATCAAGTGCTAAGAATAATGCGAAAATCTATGTCGACATACTTTCCAGCAACACAAAAGAAGAAAGATTATTTCATCAAAGGCCCATCTCAAATCCAAAGAATGAAGAGAGAGTAACTCAAAGGAAGAATGTTGATTCAAATCATTGCTACTACAACAAGTACAAAAGTATCTTTTTTGGGCATTGTTTTTATTGTAAAAATTTTGGTCATCAAGCTAAACATTACATGGCCTGTAAGAATGAAACACAAAAATTGAAGGATCAAACAAACAAATCATATGGTCTCAAAGGGCAAGGAAAAATCAAGGCCTACAACTCTTTTGATCCCTTGGCCAAATTTGATTCAATTTTCTCATTATGTAATGATTATGGACATAATGAACAAAATTGCCCCCTCAAAAGAAGAAAAGCAAAAAATGAGAATCCCAACATGATAAATGTGGCCTAGCTCTTTGTTCTCACAGTGATGAAAATCATTGGTTTGTGGATAGTGGGTGCTCTAGACATATGACAGGGGACAAAAGGAAGTTTGTCTCATTGAACAAAAAGGAAGGAAATGTATCCTTTGGAAGTGGATCTGCCAAAATTTCTAGAAAAGGAACTGTTACCCTTATTAATGGAAAAGGAAAGGCTTAAAATGCTCTTCTAGTAAACGGGCTCAAACACAATCTCTTGAGTGTTAGCCAAATATGTGATCAAGGACATAATGTTGTCTTTAGCACTAAAGATTGTGAAATAAGGAACTCTTCCTCAGGGGAACTTGTGGCGAAAGGAGTTAGAACATCACATAACATCTACATTCTGAACAAAATTCAAGAAGATAAATGTTACTTAAGTCAAACAGATGAAAGTTGGTTATGGAACAAACGACTTGGACATACAAGTTTTGATAACTTGATCAATATCAGCAAGATTAATGCAGTACGAGACATCCCAAAGTTATTCAAGCCAAATCAAGGATTATGTGGTCCATGTCAACATGGAAAGCAAACTAGAACCAGCCACAAGACCAAGGAGTTTTCTACATCAAAACCTTTGGAGATCATTCATGTTGATTTATGTGGACCAACTAGAACTCTAACACTCCAAGGAGAAAGGTACTTTGCTTTATCTATTGATGAATATACTAGAATGATGTGGGTATATTTCATAAAATTTAAATTCAAAGCATTTGAGTGTTTTAAGAGTCTTAAAGCTCTTGTAGAAAATGAAAAGGATTCTAAGATTAAATGTCTTAGAACGGAGAGAGGGGGAGAATTCACATCAAAAGAATTTGATGAATTCTATACATTACATGGAATCGGAAGAGAACTCTCTGCTCCCAGAACACACAAGCAGAATGGGGTAGTTGAAAGAAGAAACCGAACAGTTCAAGAAATGAAAAGAACAATGTTAATTGCAGCTGACTTGCAACCAAAATTCTGGAGAGAAGCAATCAGGACAACTATTTATACCTTGAATCGAACTCAAATAAGACCAAATAATGAGAAGAATCCTTATGAATTATGGAAAGGAAGACCTGCTTCAGTAAAATACTTCAAGATTTTTGGAAGCAAGTGCTTCATAAAAATCAATGATGACTCACCAGGAAAATTTGATTCTCGGGTTGACGAAGGAATATTCTTTGGATATTGTACAAGGAGCAAAGCCTTCAAGTGCTACAATAATCGACTATGGAAAATAGTGGAAAGCATTGGTGTGAAGATTGATGAAGACCTTCCAGAAAAAGAAATTGAAGATCATGAAGTTGATCCTCTCATTGAAGAAGAACCTGAAAAAGAGGAAAAAGATCAAGAAAAACACAAGGAAAAAGAACCATCTCAAACCCCTTCAAAGATGAAGTTTTTGCAAAAACATCACCTAGAAGAGCAGATTATTGGCAATATAGATGAAGGGATGCAAACCTGAAGAAGGATGACATATACACCAAAGAAAAATGATGTTTCTCTCCTATCTATGATAGAACCAGAAACCTTTACTCAAGAAAGTAAGGATCCTCATTGGGTAAAAGCCATGGAAGAAGAAATGTCTCAAATCGAGAAGAATGAGACATGGGAGCTGGTACCTCGTGCAAAGGATAAAAATATAATTGGAACCAAGTGGGTTTTCAAAAACAAAATGAATGAAGATGGAAAAATCATCAGAAATAAGGCAAGGCTTGTTTGTAAAGGTTATTCACAAATTGAAGGAATTGACTTGGAAGAAACCTTTGCATCAGTAGCTCGTGTGGAAGCTATAAGGATGTTCTTGGAATTTCATTTCTCAAAAGGATTTAAAATCTATCAAATGGATGTAAAATCAGCATTTCTGAATGGGGAACTCAAGGAAGAAGCCTACATGGAGCAACTAGAAGGGTTTATTGTAGCAGAAGGAAAAGAATTTGTTTGTAAGTTGAAAAAAGCATTATATGGGTTGAAACAAGCTCCTAGAGCTTGGTACGCAAGATTGGATCATTATCTACAACAACAAGGCTTCAAGAAGGGGGTTGCAGGAAGTAATCTCTACATAAAGATGGATAAGGATAAGTTACTAGTCACTCTTGTCTATGTTGATAATATGATTTTTGCTAGTAATAATGATGAGATGAGCCATGAGTTTGCTCAAAATATGTCAAAAGAGTTCGAAATGTTGATGATAGGAGAGTTATCTTACTTCCTTGGACTACAAGTATCTCAAACCACGGCAGGCATGTTCATATCTCAAGCAAAATATCTTAAAGACATGCTTAAAAGATATGGAATGGAAGATTGTGCACCCATGAGCACACCTATGACCACAGATTGCAAATTAAGCACAAATGATGACTCTCCTCTGGTAGATGCAACTCATTGCAGGTCAATAATTTGAGCCCTCCTATACTTAACTGCTATGAGACCTGACATTATGTAAGTAATAGGAATGGCGGGAAGATTTCAATCAGCTCCTAAACAATCCCATTTGTTGGCTATAAAAAGAGTTCTCAGATCCTTGAAAGGAACTCCTAATTTTGGTATTTGGTACCCTAAGATATCAACTCTTACTGTGACTGCATGCACCGATGCTGATTGGGTCGGAAGTGTCAATGATTGAAAAAGTACTAGTGGAAATGAATTCTTCCTGGGAGATTGTCTATTATCTTGGCTCAGCAAAGAAAAACATCCATATCACTATCAGTTGAAGCCGAGTATATATCTGCTGCAGATTGTTGTACTCAAATATTATGGATGAAGGAAGCTTTGAAAGATGTTAACATAGGTACCAATGAACCGATCACCATCTATTGTGATAACACAAGTGCTATCAGTCTCAGAAAAATTCCAGTGATGCACTCAAAAACCAAACATATACCAATCAAGTATCATTTCCTTCGTGAAAAAGTATTTGAACAAAACATCAACTTGGAATATATCAATACTAAGGAGCAGATAGCTGATCACAAAACCTCTTCCTTGAGAAGCATTTGAACATCTTCGCCAAAAGATGGGGATTATTTCTCTAGCTTCACATTAAGTTGATTCATAAAGATGTTGCATGAAAAAGGTAGCAGTTCGACAGGTGGAGTCCTTGTGCACTCCTTTGCCATTGATGTCAAAGGGGGAGAGAAGAAGAATATTGCCATCAATGAAAAAGGGGGAGATTGTTAATCTAGGTTGTCATTGATGTCAATATAGTAGTGTTTGTGATGGAAAATTCTTTGATACATGATTTCCCATTGATGCCCATTGATCATAATGATCATAGTGATGAAAGTTTGATATATGATGATATGATGAGATGGAGGACCCAAGTGGATTGAATATATATATACAAACAGAATAGAAGTAGTAGATCCGTGAAGCAACAGGAGTGAGAAGCCAAAGAGGAGAAGCCATCGTGGAGCCAAATAGCGGAAGAGTGAAGAGAAGTCATAGGAGCAACAACTATCGGAAGAGAAGAAGTTAGGAGTGTATGGATTTTTTTGATCGTGGTTGAAGTACCGCACTAAATCCTAGCCATCGATCTCATTTTTAAATGCTTACATCACAGTCAACAGTGGGGTTAGGCCTGTTTTTAACCCATGTGCTAGTTGAAGACCCGCAAGCCATAGATTTGATGACTTTGTATATCCAATGGATATCGGGTCATAAAGTGATCGAACGTTAATCTCAAAACGGACCCGAACTTTTATAGATCAAGGATTTATAATCCTTATCGGCTCCGTAAGGGTGGTTAAGCATCATGCAAGTTCCCCGGCCGATATCATTGTGAACCATTGGATCCAGCGCGCCTTGATAAAACGGTGGAGGATCGGCGATTGGGTTTTTTAATCGAGTGGATCAACAACCGTTGGATTAATGATGAGATCAACGGCGGAGAATTAATCTGATAAGACTTGGGACTAAGTGGACCCAAGAAGTTTATGGACACTGGTTTATTTTATTTGGGGTTCGGTCTTGTGCATTTAGGTGCAACCGGCATTCGTTTGTGAGATTAAAGGAATAACTCTGATTTTTCATGAAGTTATGATTGCGATTAAAGGTGATGATGTAGCATGTGGGACCTCCCTATGGGTATAGCAGCTCTTATATGGTTTCCATGAAAGATCAAGTCTATGGATAAAATACTCTCCGATATATATTTTTAATAAATGAGTCGGCACCTTCATCTTTGAATGAGTCGTTTCGATTCATTAGCAAAACTCATACATACATACATACATATATATATATATATATATATATATATATATATATATATACACACACACACACACAAGTTGAAACGATTGATAGTAACTGTGAGGCGTATGAGGCATCTATCACACAGAACAAGAAAAGTTCACAACTTATGAACTAGAAGAAATAGAGGAAGTCGAAGGTCTGGCAAATGCAGAAGATGCAGTAGAAGCCGAAGGCCGAACAAAGAAGGAAGTGACATAACACAGTGAAGAAGATTTTGAGAGTAGTGTAATACAATCAAAACATTTCTTGACAAGATAGGGTTGGAGCCCTTGGGGTTGGTGCCTCAAAATTGGAAGGATTGGTGTCCTTGGAGTTGGTGCTCCTAAACACAAGGTTGGTGCCTTGAGAATATAGGGTTGGTGACCTAGAGGTTGGAGCCTCTCAAAAGATCAAGTTGGTGCCTGACAACAGATTGAAGGCTTATATATATTGTACCTGATTTATTGTAAAGATTATATTAATAAAAGCATTTATTCCTATTGTTCATTTTGTGTTCTAAATATAAATGATTTAACTAGTAAAAATAACAATTGAAAATAAATATTGATTCACCCTCTCTCAGTATTTCCAACAACCATCACCATGGACCCAAAAGCCAAAGATGCTACATGGGTTCATTGTGATGTTGTTGATGGCAAAATGTTGGGCAAATATTACAAGTGCCCAATGGCAGAGGGCCATCCATAGGTTGAAACAACACTTAGCTAGTCTAGGAGGCCATGTAACCCCATGTGATGAACCCAATGAAGATCAAAAGTTTGATGAATGATCATGTTGACTAGTGGTTTGTAATAGGCCAGTGACCTAGTAGCTTGAGTTGTAGCATTTTTTTTGGACTCTGGAGGCCATTTAGAGCCTCATTGATTATGTCTTTTGTAGATGATATGTATTGCACTTAGTGCCATTTTGATATATGCACCCCACCATAGCATATAGATGAACAAAATTTGCATATTTTGTCTCTAAGAATCATGGCTTGAAATCTTAAAAATAATATTTTTCCATTAAAAAATAATTAGTTTACATATTATTCCAATTCATCAAATCTAGTTTGATCTCAGTTTACGTGGCTTGGTTCCAGTTTTCAAAGATATGGTCTCAACCTATAGTAATTTGTGGAGAAACTTCATCCTCATCCACATAAAAAACATGCCTCACTCCAAAGGTGCATAAATAAACTAGCTTATGGCACTCATCAATCAACCGATATAGGAAGACATAATGGCCTTACATATCATCATCATACATAATCAAATAGTCTCAAGCCTGATCATAGTGATGGATCTATTAGTAGATCATAAGTCTAGCATGGAGAGGAACGAGGATGAGTTAATTCGCTTGGGTCAGCAACTAGAGAGAAGATCCAAACACGGTTAGCCATATGTCATTTGAATGCATTAATCTCTAGAAAAGACTCAACCACAATTTTCTCAACTTGTTCCGGACCTCAACACAACAATTTCACCTCCAAGAGAGAAAATAGGATCCTCCTTTCTTAAATGCTTAATAGATGACCTGGAAATGCTATTTGATACTATGTTTTTTGCAAAATCTACATAGTTAGACATAATAGATATAATAGGAAGAAATGAACAGAAAAATTTGATCTCACACTCCCATGAACAGTCCTAAAATAGATGGGGACTTTCTTTTGATTTCTTTGGCATCGGGGATGTATATGTCATGTTCCCAGCGTAGATTTTTATTAATACAAATTCTTGTTAGGTTAAAAAAAATACCAAATGCCATCCAAACTCAAGAAAATTGCAATATGATTATTTAATAAAGCCAAAATTTCTAGAAGCCTCGACGAGTACAGAGCATAAAAATTTCAAAATAAAAAAGAAATGATAAGGAAAATAAGTTCAAAACCTTTAAAGTCTATAATTGCTAATTTGGCAAGATCATTTTTAAACAACATCACATAGTGGAAGTTTGTACGAAAATTAGAGATATGAGGAAACTAATATACATGTACACAAGGAAAGAAGATATTATGAAAATATTTTAAAGAAACTTGCAACACTGACCTCAAATTTGGAATGCACATGTGCTTCCTTGTCAAACACATTGGCTAGGATGGATACATATCTCCTCAAAATGTTACGCCTAAAAAGAAAGATTACTGAGACCCCCTTTCTTTAAAGTATGCCAATGTTTCCCTATTATATTCCATGGCACCCTACAATCATACACAAAATAGAAGATTATGTTTCTATTGAGTATAATCCCTTTCTCCTTCTCTGCCTAGTACATAGTCACACCAGTCATATAAAACATGACATTTTATCTATGAAAAGTATGCACGTATAGCCAATTTAGAGAAAGTGCACTTTGAAAAGGAACACTGAAAAAACGAGCATCCCAGGTGAGGAGCAAACCACCATATCAACAGTCAATGAATATCTGCCTAATTAAGGCTACTAGGCTCAATTTCATTTCTCTCAAGGCATAGAATTATATATTAATGCAATAGTTTAATAAGTTGTGATGATATTAGAAAAACCTTAGGACAATCATTCCATTGCAAAGTCACACATATTACATTTGGATGGGGCTATTCAACTGTTTTGCCTTTGATAGGACTCTAAACATAAAATCATTCTAAATTTTCACGTTTGTTAATAAATACAATGTAGGTCCTAGGCTTCTATGTTTTTCCATGTGTTTGTCATTCTCCCATTTGCTGGAAAGCTAACAAGTGAAAAGATCAAAAATGCACCACTAAACAAACCCCAATTTACATGAGACATGGAACTCCACTAACAACAACACTGTTGCATTCTACTGATCTACAGGATTGCAATTCAGTTTTCATCCCTGTTATTAATTTTTTTCCCTTTCTTTAAGTAAATACAACCCCCCTTTTATAGGCTTAGTCTGTCTCTTTTCTGTTTTCAAATTTATCACAGGTTTTGAATTTACTTAGTTGCATTCTTTTTGTGTTTACAGATCTCCTTCAAATATCCTTGAAGTCCATGTTAACTTACTAGGTCCAGCCAAGTTACGCACAAATCACCCTTGTACCTTGTGCGATCATCATGGTCACTACCATATAACCTGGTAGATTTAAATTCTTAGGTGATGGGAAAGGTGTTACATTCTAATGTTAAAATCTCCCAATTTGTTTGCCTCCTGTACGATCGAGGAAGGAGACGGTGCTAGCTAATGTTGGGCTTTTCCAAAGTCGACATTTTCCTAGACATTTCTTAGAATTCTTTATGTGTGTGATTATTCCTATTTGTGTTCATGATTATGTTTGATTTACCTTGCTTTTCGTACATAACAACCCATTCCAAATTTCTGTATAAAAAAAGTGAGCATTATCAAATAGCATAGGAGATATCCTGAGAGCTAATTTTTTGCAACATATGTCCACATCAATGACGTTGTGATGTCAGTCACAAGAGGACACAAGATGGATGTCCTCGATAATATGTTGTAAGGTACACTTCGCTTATCCAATTCCAAACCAGTTGGCCTTGTTGTCACCATTCTACATCATAAGAAGGTAGAAATAAATGAAAGCACTTGATATTCATTCCTTTGGCTAGAAGAGCTCCTAATATAGTTGGAAAACCCTGGGTAAAGTGGCTAGAGTCTCCAAAAATCTTACAAATAAATTCTTATTGTTCATTTCGCTTCTAGTTCTATTCAATCGATTCACTATGCATCTATGTTGCACCCAATCTTTCTGTCAAAGAGCCGAGATATTTCATTGTTGATATCACATGTATTTCACTTACTTTTATTGATATGTTTGGCCTTCAAAACCTTCAACATACTTTCCTGTCTGGCTATGTCTTCAAGAGAGATCATTGAAGGCTATGATACTCGCAACTTGGTGCAAAAACAATACACAGCTTCGTCAGTACTTCATGAATTATCTATGTGGTTAGCATACAATAAATTTATTTTATGGAAATATAATAACATTTAAGAAGTCTCCATTGGAGTCTAGGGCTACCGTTGGAGCAATCAATTCATAAAATAATCTCCTCGTTAAATTTTAAACTAGTATCCATACTACCATCATGACTTTAATAATTTGTCTCTTAGTTTGAATGGATTTACGTGGATTCAACAATTATTTCAACCTCTTCATCGTAATCGGATCCAATCCCCAATATGAATGCAATAAAGTGAGGAGTCACTCATGAAATATTTAAAACCTATTTCCAGAGAAAATTCCACATCATGATAGATACATGAGCAAATGCCAAGGGCATAAACTATACCATATAGCCAATAACTAGTCTCAAATCAATTATAAGTGTAAAACATAAAAAAGGGGATTCTGAGTTTTGTCCCAAAAATTGCAACAACCTGTAGAGAGTGATTATATTGACGACTCAATTTACAATGGATTGTCTGCAAATTCCTTTTTTTTATAAGAGAAAAAAATGATCTTATATTTCTTAATAAGAGAAAGAAAACATCAAACATTTTCTAGAATTCATATCTCATGACCTTGCATCTTTGTGTCACATATAAAGTCTCAAAAAAAAACTCGGAAAGTAAATAAACTTTTGCTACTAAAACTCTTTGTTCTTCCAACTGTTTTGAAATTCTATATCAACTTACATAAAACTTTTCTTTAGATCCTATTCTTCACAACAAATTTTCTAGAATGTTCTAAATATTCATCTTGAATATATGAAAAATACATGACAGGTATAGACAATTACAAAAAAAACAGCCAGATTGCAGAGAACAGTCCTGTACAGACCATTAGAAATGGATACTCCCCGAGCTGTAGAGAGTACCGTTATTGTGGGCTTGGTAGAAGAGATTTCCAGGCAAATAGTAGCATCCCATATTTGATAATCGATCTGCCTCTTGATTCTGTTCTTTATAGGAATTCAACAAATTTCTAATACATTTCATCCAAAATGTGAGGGAAGGTGGTCCAAAAGAAGACTTTTGTTGTACCCAATCTAAAATCACCTTTGAGTCACAAAAAACATCTAAGTTCTTTGTTGCTAGCCAATGAGCAGATAGAAGAGCCCCATAGAGCTATAAGCTCCACTCTATTGTTAGACCCAAAGTCACCATTCAACCATAAATAAAAATAGCTACATGTCTTTAGAACTAAAAAAGGCCCACTGCCACAAGACCTATAAGTATATGCCCCATCAAAACATACAAATGGATAATTAGTCCATACCTCCTTATGTTGAAAGGACTAGAAAAGGCCCACTACCACAGGCCCTATAATTATATGCCCCATCAAAACATGCAATTGGATAATTAGTCCATACCTCCTTGTGTTGAAAGGGTCTCAAAGGAGTCTCAAAGGAGTCTTCTCCGACATAGGAACAATCTCCAAAAAGTAAGCAGATATCTTAAGACATGTACTTTTAATATTTAGAACAATCTGGTCAAAGATATTCTTGTTCCTGCTTTACCAAATGCCCCACAAAATGTAGAAAGGCAATAATCAAAATGACCTGTATTCTTTAAACCACATAGATAAATAACTTTCTATGGAACCCTATTTCCAATTTTCAAGGATATTGAGAGATTGCAGGACCCCATTCCATACCAAAAGTGCATATGAGTAGGATATAAAAAGACGTTCCACGTCTTCTGCTTTTTCATGGCATAAAGCACATCTGCTAGGTCCCTGATACCCTCTTTTGAGGAGATTATCCCAAATTTATAGTCTTGTTGTGGATCACAATCTGAAACTTCATTTTACAAACTATAATACTTCCTTTGCAAGGGATTGAAACATTTTTGGTTTTTTATATGTCACAAGCACCATTAGTTCTCCCTTTGGAACTGAATTGAAAACACAGGTAATTGCAGATGTACTACCACCAACAATATGCATTTTGAGATCCTCGTGGTGCTGGAGAAAAAATTTTCCACCTCCATTCAAGTCCTTAGTTTCATTTTCTTTTGGAACTATATAACTATTAGACATTTAGGATTTTTTTTCTTAAATGCTTAATAGATGACCTGGAAATGCTGCTTGATACTATGTTTTTTGCAAAATCTACACAGTTAGACATAATAGATAGAATAGGAAGAAATGAACAAAAAAATTTGATCTCACACTCCCAAGAGCAATCCTAAAATAGATGGAGACTTGCTTTTGATTTCTTTGGCATCAGATGTATATGATGTGTTCCTAGCACAAATTTTTATTAATATGATTTTTGTTTTGGTTAAAAAAATACAAAAGGCTATCCAAACTCAAGAAAATTGCAATCTTCTTATTTAATATAGCTAGAATTGCTAGAAGCCTCGATGAGTACAAATTACTAAAATATTTTAAATTAAAATAAATAATCTGACCTGAAATTTCAATTACCAAAATTGACGGTTTTCAGATCATACACATGAATCTTTGTGAGCTACATGGCAAAGATACTGTAAGGAGTCTTAATATAGATATGTAAATCAGACATATACGTCTTTCAGTTTATTATTGACTGCTGTAATTGCTTCGAGACTCTATTTATCCTTACATGCAAGTAATTGTCTTGGAATTGATGTCTTACTAGCTTTCTAATTGTACAATTCAGTGTTCAATGAGAAGTCCCTATATAACTCCTACAAGAAGTGCACCAAAAACATCCCTTTAAATGTGGATGAACATAAAAGGATGAAAGAAACTGATCCAAAATTTTATCGTGATGGTTCAAGTCTGCAATATGGAAAGGTAAGGTTATACATGTTTTATTTGGATTTTAATATGAGGAAATTATTTTTGCATGTATAAAATTTAAACTCTTCGGATAGAGGGTTGTCATATTTGAAGAATTGATAGTTTATGATTTTAATTTAATATTTCTTTTGGATTTCCTAATATTCTTGACAAAATCTATTTTTCAGGCACCGAAGCTTCGAGAAGATAATATAGAAATAATGGTTCAAGGAACTTGAAGACAAAGATCAAAAGAGGAAAGCATTCAGTAGACGACGCAGATTTCATGAAGAGAAAGATGTTGATTCAATCAATGATCAGAATGAGAATTTCAATAAGAAAATTGAAAGGGCTTTTCGAAAGTACACTATTGAGATAAAGAATAATCTAAAACGTGGGACTGCTCTGCCTGACTAGAATAAGAAATGCCTGTTTCAGATTCAAGCATAAGTGGCTTTTGTTCTCTCTACCAGGTTAAATACATGGTACAAAAGAGATATCCCATTGATGGCCATAATAATGTAATATGACCAAACGTTTATATTTATAGTCATTTGCGTCTTTGTCGGACTACTGAATGTGGCTGTACTTGAAACCTGGATGAGTCTAAGGTCAACAATTTTGAAGTTGTCATCATGGCCTGTAGGTTGAATACATTGTAACAACTTATTGTCATAATTTCTCATCTTGTTATTGATTATGTATTTCTTGTCCTTTGAATTTCAATTATTATTTGGGTAACCACGTACTTTCTTAATACTTAATATTGAAAATTTCACGTGAATACCATAAATTCATTGGTGCTATGGATTTATCATGTTCATAGGTTTTTATAGCTTTGTGTGTCAAGTCTTCAAACATGTCAAGGATAATTATGTTTAAAGTTTAAGCATCTTCTAGATGACAGTTGGCTCCATGTAGGAAAGGTTATCGATTAACCCAATTAGGAAGGAAAGGGTATTTATTTCCTTTGTTATGTTGAGGTAAGGTCCTCAAGGCCCTTACCTTATCTAGAAGGCCCTTACCTTATCTAGAAGGTAAGGTTACTTATCTTAAGTAACCTAATTGTCAAGCTTTGGTGCAGCCATTTCTTTTGTAGGCTATCACATGGAGCTACTTGCCTCATCATCGCCCTACTTTGTCAAAGCTACTTTGAAGTGCTAACATTGTTGATATTCAGCTTCTTCCTTATAACATTACTAGCTTGTTCCCACTAGTAAATGTATAGGTACATATGTGATATAGGCTAGTGAGCTAGTATGGTTTTTGGGTTAAAGTGATTATAATTTTCCTATTTTAGCAAACCATCGACGCTAATATTTTTAATTTTTTTTGTTACAAATTAGATGTAGTTTTTGAATGACATTTTTCTACCAATTTCTATTTTCAATGATTTTTTTATATGTCATGATTCTCAAATTATGCCTTACGGCCCCAAAAGCCAAAGATGCTACATGGGTTCATTGTGATGTTGTTGATGGCAAATTGTTGTGAAAATATTACAAGTGCCCAATGGCAGGGGGGCATCCATAGGTTGAAACAACACTTAGCTGGTCTAAGAGGCCATGTAACCCCATGTGATGAACCAAATGAAGTGCAAAAGTTTGATGAATGATCATGTTGACCAGTAATTTGTAATAGGCCAATGGCTTGGTAGCTTGAGTTGTAACATTGTTTCTGGACTCTCGAGGCCATTTAGAGCCTCATTGATTATGTCTTTTGTAGATGATATGTATTGCACTCGGTGCCATTTTTATATATGCACCCTACCATAACATATAGATGAACAAAATTTGAATATTTTTTCTCTAAGAATCATGTCTTGAAATCTTAAAAATAATGTTTTTCCATTAAAAAATAATTAGTTTACGTATTTTTTCAATTCCAGTTCATCGAATCTAGTTTGATCTCAGTTTACGTGCCTTGGTTCCAGTTTTCAAAGCTATGGTCTCAGCCCATAGTAATTTGTGGAGCAGCTTCATCCTCATTCACATAAGAAACATGCCTCAACTCCAAAGTTGCATAAATAAACCAACTTATGGCACTCATCAATCAGCCGATATAGGAAGACATAATGGCCTTATAGATCATCATCATACATAATCAAATAGTCTCAAGCCTGTTCACAGTGATGGAGCTTTTAGTAGATCAGAAGTCTAGCATGCAGAGGAATGAGGATCAATTAATTAGTTTGGGTCAGCAACTAGAGAGAAGATCCAAACAGGGTTAGCCATATGGCATTTGAATGAATTAACCTCTAGCAAAGACTCAGCCACAATTTTCTCAACTTGTTTCGGACCTCAACACAAAAATTTCACCTCTGAGAGAGAAAATAGGGCAGACCAGGATCCTCCTTGCTTAAATGCTTAATAGATGACCTAGAAATGCTGCTTGATACTATGTTTTTTGCAAAATCTACACTGTTAGACATAATAGATATAATAGGAATAAATGAACAAAAAAAATTGATCTCACACTCCCAAGCATAGTCCTAAAATAGATGGGGACTTGCTTTTCATTTCTTTGGCATCGGGGATGTATATGTTGTGTTCCCAGTGCAGATTTTTGTTAATACAAATTCTTGTTTGGGTTAAAAAAATGTACCAAATGTCATCCAAACTCAAGAAAATTGCAATATGATGATTTAATATAGCCATAATTTCTAGAAGCCTCGATGATTATAAAGCATAAAAATTTCAAAACAAAAAAGAAATGATAAGGAAAAGAAGTTCAAAACCTTTAAAGTCTATAATTGCTGATTTGGCAAGATCATTTTTAAACAACATTGCATAGTGGAAGTTCGTACGAAAATTAGAGATATGAGGAAACTAATATCCATGTACACAAGGAAAGAAGATATTATAAAAATATTTTAAATAAACTTGCAACACTGACCTCAAATTTGGAATGCACATGTTCTTCCTTTTCAAACACATTGGATATGATAGATAAACATCTCCTCAAAATGTTATGCCTAAAAGGAAAGATTACTTAGAACCCCTTTCTTTAAAGTATGCCAATGTTTCCCTATTATATTCCACGACACCCTGCAATCATACACAAAATCCTTTTCTCCTCTCCCTAGTACATTGTCACACCATTCATAGAAAACATGACATTTTATCTATGAAAAGTATGCACGTATAGCCAGTTTAGAGAATGTGCAGTTTGAAGAGGAACACTGAAAAAATGAGCATCCTAGTTGAGGAGCAGACCACCATATCAACAATCAACGAATATCTACCTAATTAAGGCTACAAGGCTCAATTTCATTTCTCTCAATATATTAATGCAATAGTTTAGTAAGTTGTGATGATATTAGAAAAAACTTAGGACAATCATTCCATTGAAAATTCATAGATATTACATTTGGATGGGACTATCACTGTTCTGCCTTTGACGAGACTCTAAAAATAAACTCATTCTAAATTTTCAAGTTTGTTAATAAATACAATGTAGGTCATAGGCTTCTATGTTTTTCCATGTGTTTGTCATTCTCCCCTTTGCGGGAAAGATAATAAGTGAAAAGATCGTAAATGCACCACTAAACAAACCCCAACTTACATGAGACGTGGAACTCCACTAACAACAAAATTGTTGCATTATACTGATATACAGGATTCAGATTTAATTTTCATCCTTGGTATTAATTTTTTTTCCTTTATTGAAGTAAATACAACCCCCCTTTTATAGGCTTAATCTATTTCTTTTATGTTTTCAAATTTATCATAGGTTTCGAATTTACTTAGTTGCATTCTTTTTCTATTTGCAAATCTCCTTCAAATATCCCTGAATTCCATGTTACCTTACTGGGTCCAACCAAGAAACTCAGAATGCTACACACAAATCACCCTTGAAACTCAGAATGCTACACACAAATCACCCTTGTGTCTTGTGTGATCATCTGATCACTACCATATAACCTGGTAGATTTAACTTATTAGGTGATGAGAAAGGTGTTACGTTCTAATGTTAAAATCTCACAATTTTTTTGCCTCCTGTACAGTCGAGGAAGGAGACAGTGCTAGCTGATGCTGGGCTTTTCCAAAGTCAACATTTTCCCAGATATTTCTTAGTGTTCTTTATGTGTGTGATTATTTCTATTTGTGTTCATGATTATGTTTGATTTACCTTTCTTTTTATACATAACAACCCATTGCAACTTTTTGTATAAACAAAGTGAGCATTATCAAATAGCATAGAAGATGTCATGAGAGCTAATTTTGTTGCAACATATGTCCACATCAACAGTGTTGTGATGTTGGTCACAGGAGGACACAAGATGGATGTCCTCGATAATATGTTGTAAGGTGCACTTCGCTTATCCAATTCCAAACCACTTGGCCCTGTTGTGCCCATTCTACATCATAAGCAAGTAGAAATAAATGCAAGCACTTGATATTTGTTTCTTTGACTAGAAGAGCTCCTAATATAGTTGGAAAACCCTGAGTAAAGTGGCTAGAGTCTCCAAAAATATTACAAATAAATTCTTATTGTTCATTTCACTTCTAGTTCTATTCAACCAATTCACTATGCATCTATGTTGCACCCAATCTTTTTGTCAAAGAGCCGAGATATTTCATTGTTGATATAATATGTATTTCATGTAATTTTATTGATATGTTTGGCCTTCGAAACCTTCAACATACTTTCCTTTCTGGCTATGTCTTAAAGATAGATCATTGAAGGCTATGATACTCACAACTTGGTGCAAAAACAATACACAACTTCGTCAGTACTTCATGCATTATCTACGTGGTTAGCATAAAATAAATTTATTTTATGGACATATAATAACATTCAAGAAGTCTCCATTGGAGTCTTGGGCTACCGTCGGAGCAATCAATTCATTAAATGATCTCCTCCTTAAATTTTAAATTAGTATCCATTCTACCATCGTGACTTCAATAATTTGTCTCTTAGTTTGAATGGATTTACGTGGATTCAACAATTATGTCAACCTCTTCATTATAATGTGATCCAATCCCCAATATGAATGCAATAACATGAGGAGTTGCTCATGAAATATTTAAATCCTATTTCCAGGGAAAATTCCAAATCATGACAGATGCATGAACAAATGCCAAAGGCAGAAACTATACAATATAGCCAATACCCAGTCTCAAATCAATTAGAAGTGTAAATCATAACAAAGGGGATTTTGAGTTACATCCCAAAAATTGCAACCTGTAGAAAGTGATTTTATTGACGACTCGATTTATGATGGATTGTCTGCAAATTCCTTTTTTTTATAAGAGAAAAAATGAGCTTACCTTTTTTAATAAGAGAAAAGAAAACATCAAACATTTTCTAGAATTCATATCTCATGACCTTGCATCTCTGTGTCACATATAAAGTCTCAAAAAAACTCGGAAAGTAAAGAAACTTTTACTACTACAACTCTGTGTTCTTCCAACTGTTTTGAAATACTATATCAACTTACAAAAAACTTTTCTTTAGAGCCTATTCTTCACAACAGATTTTCTAGACTATTTTAAATATTCATCTTGAAGATATGAAAAATACATGATAGGTACAGACAATTACAAAAAAAATAGCCAGATTGTAGAGAACGGTCTTGTACAGACCATTAGAAATGGATACTCTTTGAGATGTAGAGAGTATTGTTACTGTGGGATTGGTAGAAGAGCTTTCTAGGCAAGAAGTAGCATCCCATCTTTTATAATCGATCTGCCTCTTGATTCCGTTCTTTATAGGATTTGAACAAATTTATGATACGTTTCATACAAAATGTGAGGGAAGGTGGTCCAAAAGGAGACTTTTGTTGTACCCAATCGAAAATCACCTTTGAGTCACCAAAAACCTCTAAGTTCTTTGTTGCTAGCCAATGAGTAGATATAAGAGCCCCAAAGAGATATACACTCCGCTCTATTGTTAGACCCAAAGTCACCGTTCCACCAGAAATAAAAATAGCTACATGTCTTTAGAACTAAGAAAGGCCCATTGCCACAGGCCCTATAAGTATATGCCCCATCAAAACATACAACTGGATAATTAGTCCATACCTCCTTGTGTTGAAAGGACTAAAAAAGCCCCACCGCCACATGCCTTATAAGTATATGCCCCATCAAAACATACAATTGGATAATCAGTCCATACCTCCTTATGTTGAAAGGGTATCAAAATGGTCTTAAAGGAGTCTCAAAGGAGTCTTCTCCGACATAGGACCAATCTCCAAAAAGTAAGTAGATATCTTAAGACATGTATTTTTAATATTTGGTACAATATGGTCAAAGATCTTTTTGTTCTTGCTTTACCAAATGCCCCACAAACTGTAGAAAGGCAATAATCGAAAGGACCTGTATTCTTTAAACCATAGAGATAAATAAGCTTCTATGGAACCCTATTGTCAATCTGCAAGGATATTAAGAGATTGCAGGACCCCATTCCATACCAAAAGTGCATATGAGTAGGACAGAAAAAGATGTTCCACGTCTTTTGATTTTTCATGGCATAAAGCACATTTGCTAGGTCCCTGAAAGCCTCTTTTGAGGAGAGTATCCCAAATTTATAATCATGTTGTGGATCACAATCTGTAACTTACTTTTAGAAACTATAATACTTCCTTTAAAAGGGATTGTCACCTTTTTGGTTTTTTATAGGTCACAAGTGTTAGGATATTCCGACACATAGGATATAGTTAAGTTCAACTTGGTCTAGTATAGAGTTAGGTTAGAGTTAGATAAAGTGTGTTTCTTTACCGTTGTACATTTTGTAACTTGCAATCCGACGGTCACGATATGTAGTGATCCGACGGTTCACTCTCACCTCGGTATTACCGACACTTGATCCGTGGCTTGACACCCGATTGGTCCATGAGTTCTATTTAAAGCGCATGGAGGGTCATTGTTCGAGTAATCCGTGCATGAGAGAAGCTTATGTAAATTTTCATTCTTTGATTAATAAATTGCCTGTAGTACCCACGTTGGGACAGGCCGTGGACTGTTTCCCTCCTTGCACTCTGAGGGTTTTAACCACGTCAAAAATACTGGTGTATTGATTTGAGATCTGGTTGTGAGCGGTGTCCTTTTGGTATTCTTTCTGTGGAACTTACCCTGTAAATTCCTACATGGTATCAGAGCTATTTGAGGGCCGCGTCCGTTGGTGATCCAAATCTGAAGCCGGTAGAACTGCATGCGGCTGTCGTTTCCTAGATCTGCTGTTTCTGACTGCTTTCGGGCCGAGAGGACTGCTCTGTTGCGTTTGGAGCATCTGTTCCAGTGAGGAACCCCTTTTGTTTCACGCGAAAAGGTTTCCGGTAGCCCTAGCTGCGTCATTTTTCAGATCGGGAGGTATACAGTGTTTTTTTTGTAGTTTACTGTTATTTTCTCTCTCTCTCTCTCTCTCTCTCTCTCTCTCAAATCTTTTGTATAGATCAATTGGTTCAAAGCTATTTTAAGAGAGTATAGGTCTTGGGTTCAAGTCTCCATTTTGTGGGGGCGGATTTTTTCATTCCCGCACATGCGCGCACTTTGCCGGCTACTTCAACAATTATTTTTCAAAAAGCCATAACTTCTTCATCCGGAAGCCTTTTTCAGAGCCGTTTTTTTTAAAACCGCCTATTTTTTCGAGATCTATCCATTGGAACACCTACTTTCAGCATCTTCAGCTTCAGTTTTTTTTAAAAATGGAAAGCCCATGCCAAGTCATTCTTGACAGCACTAACTACTTCCAATGGGTAGCCTACATTGAAGATTTACTACAGAATAGCCACAGACCAAGAGAAGAAACCAAAAGATGAAGACAAGGCGGAAAAATGGGAAAATAGACAAGATCAAGCACGTGGTTTGATAGGGATGTCTATTTCTCCTGATCTTAGATTCCACATTGCGGAACTTGAGACTCCTCATGAAGCATTAGAAAAACTTGCTAAAGTTTTTGGGATTAAAAATGAAATTAGAGCCCATCAACTTGAAAATGAGATGCTTACTTTGGATCCTAATAATTTTTCTTGCATTGAAGATTTCTTGTCCAAATTCAAGAACCTTAGATATCTCCTGGAAGGTGTTAAAGTTAAGAAAGACGATGGTAACCTTATTTATTCCATCCTTACTAAGTTGGGACCAGCCTACTCTGTATTTGTTTCCACTTTCCATTCTACAAGAGGAGCTTTCATTTGTCAAGGACAAGACTACAAGCCCCCTTCCTTTGACTCCTTTTGTGATTCCTTAATAAGAGAACAAGAAAAACTCTTACACCTTGGTCTTCTTAATCTTGGAAACTCTTCCACGAAAGCGTTAGCCGCCCAACAGCAACCAAATTCAAAGAATCCTAAGAAGTCATATCCTCAAAAGAATGGTCCTAAACCATTTCAGCCTCAAAATGAAAGATCATTTCAGCAAAATGATAAGACCAATAAAAACAAATGGAAGAAGACTGATAGACATTGTAACTTTTGTAATCGAGATGGCCACTTAGAATCTAAATGCTTTAAGAAGATGGAAGCCTTGGAAGCCGCAATGAAGAAACATAACATCCATGTGGAGCCTACTTCAACTTCAACTTCCGGAATGGCACTTTCTGCATCTCATTGTCAATCATCTCAGTCTGGTTATGCATTAAATGTATCTTCTTCTTCTTCTCATTCTCATGAGTGGCTCATTGACTCTGGAGCCTCTTGTCACATGGCCAAAAACCAAGCCATGTTTTCTTCTTTAAATGATTGTAACACCAAAAATATATATATTGGTGATGATAGATCTCTTAATGTTGTAGGGACTGGAACTGTTCATCTAGACAATGGTCAGTTTAATGATGTATTATGTGTTCCAACCTTATCCTGCAACCTTCTATCTGTCTATCAGATAACTCATTCAGGTGAAGGTAAAATTGTTGAATTTTCACCTCATGATGTTGTAATCAAGGATCTAAAAGATCCTAAACAGATTCTAGCTACTGGTCTTGCTGATGATTCCAAAAGGTTGTATAAATTTCACAACTTTGGGTCATCCAATCTTCCCTCAGTATTTGTTGCTCATAATGATGAAGTGAGCGAACTTTGGCATGAGCGATTTGGTCACTTAAACTATCGCTCCCTTCAGCATCTATGTAAAGAAAATATGGTGACAGGTCTTCCTATGGTATCTTGCAGAGATGGTGTTTGTTCCGGATGTGTACTCGGAAAACATCATCGGGACAGTTTTGACAAACGTGCCTCTTGGCACGCCTCAGCCCCTTTACAGCTTGTGCACAGTGATTTATGTGGTCCTCTTCCTGTTGCTTCATTCTTTGGCTGCAAGTACTTCTTAACTTTCATTGATGATTTCTCCAGACGCACTTGGGTATACTTCTTAAAACTCAAGAGCGAAGTATTTACTACTTTTTTGGCCTTCAAAGCATTTGTTGAAAAACAAACTGGACATCAAATTCTTAAGCTAAGAACTGATAATGGTGGAGAATATGTTAAAAACACATTCATCAACTTTTGCACCGAAAATGGAATTCAAATGCAACATACTGTTCCATACACTCCACAACAAAATGGTGTAGCTGAAAGGAAAAACCGCACCTTAAAGGAAATGGCTAATTGTATGCTGCAATCTAAAGGACTCAGTCTTAGTTTTTGGGCCGAAGCAATTAATTGTGCAAATTATATAATCAATCGCACTCCTACTAAGGTTGTAGAGAATATCACTCCAGAAGAAGCTTGGAGTTCCATTAAACCAGATGTAAGTCACTTTCGTGTGTTTGGAAGTGAAGCATGGGCCCATATTCCAGATGAAAAGCATAAAGCTTTAGAACCTAAAAGTGAGAAATGTACTTTTGTTGGATATTCTGAAGATGTAAAAGGTTATAGACTTATTCCATTTAAGTCCAAAAATGTTATCATTAGAAGAGATGTAAAATTTGATGAAAATAAATCGGCCTGCGAGCCTAGTCCGGCGGATGTGCCACCTCTTCCTATCTCTTCTATCTTTGAAAACATTTCTTCTTCAGATGATGAAAGCGAGGATGATAATCCTCCCCCACCTTCTCAGGATCCTCAACTTCCAAGATGGGTCCGTGCCACTCGGGATGCAGCAGGTGATCTTGCCGGTGATCCTACAGATCAGCGACGTACACGTTCTCAGTTTGAAAGAGCCTCTTCTTTACTGGCTCAAGCTCCAGTAAATCATGATCCTGACACTTTTGCAGAAGCTTCAGGCCATCCACATTGGGAAGCAGCTATGAATGAAGAATATCATTCATTGATGACAAATGATACATGGGATCTTGTTCCTCTACCAAAGGGACGCAAACTTGTTAGATGTAAATGGGTTTACAGAACCAAGTATGGACCAGATGGGAAAGTTGATAAACGTAAAGCTCGTCTCGTTGCTAAGGGATTTTCACAGGTTGAAGGCATTGACTACACTGAAACCTTTTCTCCTGTTGCCAAAATGAACTCCATCCGCCTTGTTCTTTCCCTTGCTGCCTCTTTAAAATGGGAAGTCCATCAGATGGATGTTAAATCTGCCTTCTTGCATGGGGACTTGCAGGAAGAAATCTATATGGAACAACCCATTGGCTTCATACAAACAGACTCCAGCCTTGTTTGTCGACTTAAGAAATCCCTTTATGGCCTCAAGCAAGCTCCTCGCGCTTGGTATGCCAAAATGGATAGCTTTCTTTTAGAATCTGGCTTTTTTAGGTGTCATTCTGACAATACTGTCTACACCAAGAAAGAGGGCAACTCTCTTATCATCCTTGTTCTTTATGTTGATGATCTTATTCTTACTGGTAGTGATCCCAACCTTATAAACCATGTGAAGTCCAGCCTTAAAAAGAAATTTGAAATGACAGACTTAGGACATTTACACTATTTTCTCGGTCTTCAAGTCTTGCAATCCCAAGAGGGTATTTTCCTTTCCCAGTCCAAGTATGCTTGTGATATTCTTCTTCATTTTCACATGAAGACTGTAAGCCAGCCCCTTCTCCCTTTCAGTCTGGAGTCAAACTTTCAGTCTCTTGTACCTCTCCTGAAGTTGATGCTACCTTATACCGTCAACTTGTCGGAAAACTCCTGTATTTAACCCATACTCGTCCTGATCTTTCCTTTGCTGTTGGCCTTGTTGCGCGTTTTATGCAAAACCCCCGTGAAAGTCATTGGAAAGCAGCTAAAAGAATACTTTGTTATGTTCGAGGTACAGTACAGTTTGGGATTCATTACAGTGCCAAAGCAGCTCCTCTGTTAGTTGGTTTCACTGATTCTGATTGGGCTGGTGACCCTGATGATCGGAAGTCTACTGCCGGTTATGTCTTCACTCTTGGTTCAGGACCTATTACATGGGCTTGTAAGAAACAGGCTGCCATTTCTCTTTCGTCAGCAGAAGCAGAGTATCGTGGTGCCGTGGAAGCTAGTAAGGAAGCCTTGTGGCTTCGTCAGATCCTGTCAGAGTTTGGCTTTGAGCAGCAGCATCCGACTACACTTTGGTGTGATAATCAAAGTGCCATTCAGCTATGCAAAGATCCAGTCCAGCATCAGCGCAGCAAACACATTAAACTGCACATGCACTTCATCAGAAAGCTCATTCACAACCATGTTCTTGAAGTGCAATATTGTCCAACAGATGATCAGGTTGCAGACATCTTCACAAAGGCTCTCACAGAGGCGAAGTTCACTAAACTTTGATTTATGGTTGGAGTTTAGGAAGTTGTCACTAAGGGGGGATAGGCTCTAGTGCCTCCTTCCTTCTCCTATTGTGTCATATTTGTAAATCCTTCAATCCTATCCCAAGTTGTTCTTAAGGGGGGATGTTAGGATATTCCGACACATAGGATATAGTTAAGTTCAACTTGGTCTAGTATAGAGTTAGGTTAGAGTTAGATAAAGTGTGTTTCTTTACCGTTGTACATTTTGTAACTTGCAATCTGACGGTCACGATATGTAGTGATCCGACGGTTCACTCTCACCTCGGTATTACCGACACTTGATCCGTGGCTTGACACCCGATTGGTCCATGAGTTCTATTTAAAGCGCATGGAGGGTCATTGTTCGAGTAATCCGTGCATGAGAGAAGCTTATGTAAATTTTCATTCTTTGATTAATAAATTCCCTGTAGTACCCACGTTGGGACAGGCCGTGGACTGTTTCCCTCCTTGCACTTTGAGGGTTTTAACCACGTCAAAAATACTGGTGTATTGATTTGAGATCTGGTTGTGAGCGGTGTCCTTTTGGTATTCTTTCTGTGGAACTTACCCTGTAAATTCCTACAACAAGCACCACTGGTTCTTCCTTTGGAACTAAATTGAAAACATAGGTAATTGCAAATGTATTGCCACCAACAATATGCATTTTGAGATCCTCATGGTGCTAGAGAAAAAAATTTCCACCTCCATTCAAGTCCTTACTTTCATTTTCTTTTTGCACTATATAACTATTAGACATTTTGGATTTTTTTGCTTAAATTCTTAATAGATGACTTGGAAATGCTACTTGATACTATGTTTTTTGCAAAATCTACACAGTTAGACATAATAGATAGAATAGGAAGAAATGAACAAAAAAATTTGATCTCACACTCCCAAGGACAGTCCTAAAATAGATTGAGACTTGATTTTGATTTCTTTGGCATTATATGTATATGTTGTGTTCCCATCGCAAATTTTTATTAATACAATTTTTCTTTTGTTTAAAAAAAATACAAAAGGCCATCAAAATTCAAGAAAATTGCAATCTAATTATTTAATATATCCAGAATTGCTAGAAGCCACAACGAGTACAAATAACTAAAGTATTTTAAATTAAAATAAATAAACTAACCTGAAATTCCAATTACCAAAACTAATAGTTTTCAGATCATACACATGAATCTTTGTGAGCTACATGGCGGGGGTTTCAATATATCCATGGGTGCAAGCTACAAATTGTGAACAAGATGATGTGGGCATACAAAACTGTCATGATCACATAGTATATGTTACCCCCACCATAGTACATAGTACTAAAACTCAATGCCATAAGTGCACACTTAGGGCACACAATATTGTTTTCTTCTTTCGTTCAATGAATAATTTAAATGAAAAGAAGTTCATCTATCGATTCTGCTACAGAGATTTTATACTATCACCATTTGAAAAATAATTGAACTCCTAAAAGTAGAAATATTTGTGACAAAACATGGAATGATACCTTTTGGGAAAAAAAGCACACATTTGTTCAAAAAACAAATTGAAGAGATTCGATCTGCCGTGTGAATATTTTGTCGTTCTGTCCTGTGAATATTTTTTCACTGCCAAAAAGAGAGAGTAAGAATGTTTCCTTAACCAGGGAAAGAGTTGGGTTTCCTAGGAGGGGCATCAAGCATCTGCTGAGCTTAGTTTCTGAGGTGGGTTGCTAAGGAAAGGCATCATCCAATGAGTTGGGTTTCCGAGGAGGGGCATTGAGCAAGAATGTTTCCTTCAGCAGGGAAACTCAAAATAATTATACTTCTTAAACCAAACCTTAATCCCACAAATAACACGTAACCAACCAAAGAAATAAGAAACAAACATTATTTCCTTAATATCAACTCAAAAGATATAATATATATTTACTAAAGAAATAAGAAACAAACATTATTTGCTTAATATAAACTCAAAAGATATAATATAAATTTGCAAAAATACACAAATTTCTCCATAAACTCTCTCCCACATTTACAAAGAGATTTCGGTCATGGTCATCATCCTTCCAAACTCATCCCTATCAATTTTTCCATCACAATTTCTGTCATATCTTGCCATCATCGTTGTACACTTCTCCCAATCCTCTCCCTCCTTCAGCCCTAAGTTGAGCAGGACATGTTGAAGTTCCCATGCGCTGATAAACCCATCCCCATTCTTATCAAAAATACCGAACGCTTTCTCCAACTCCTCCTCCATAAACACGTTATCCTCCCTCTCGTCATGCTCATGAGCTTCCTCCCACAGATTCAGAAAAAAACTGCAGAATTCATCAAAGCTCATATGCCCAAGAGAACCCATCGCCATTTGCATATTATGATCAGAGATGCATGGCATCCCAAGCTTTTGCAGTAAACCCTGTACATCCTCTGCACTGACGATGCCATCACAATCGCTGTCCAAGGTGTTGAACAACCGAGGTACGTCCCATCTATGGACGATAGCCACACTTCTTTCATTTACACATTCACTACTCCTCTCATCATTCATAGATGCAGATGACTCGTATTCTCCACCTGTCATCATCTCCGAGTCTTTAGGATCGCTAAAGGCAGAAAATTTGATTTTCAACATTTGGTAAACCCAAACATAAACATAAAAGTTGCAGAAGCTACAAAATTTGTGCGCCCACCTCAGTGCCATAGACACAACGGTGCTCCAGTACATAGACATGACACAAATGTTAGAAACCGCACAATTTCTGATGATATCTCGGACCATCTTTGGTATGGGGGATGAGTGAGAGTGAATTATATCTCAACAATAATTACTGCAATTGAGAGAAAAAAGATACACATATATAGACTGGATATTACTGGGGCGTTACGGAATGGTAGCTGCCGGCAATTCCTCTTACAAAGCTTTTGTTTTATTGAAGTAAATTGCCATGAAACTCAGTGGAAACAACCCTTCCATCTAATAATCTTGTTTTTCGGTTTGTTTTCATTATGCATGCAATATTTTAATAAATAGTAGTTGCGATGAATGAAAGTTCCGGGAAAGTGTTCGGCCGACATTTCCTCGTGAATAGGTCAGTTTCCATTTGGAATTGCATTGTTCACGAGATTGCTCCTCAATTTCGATGAACTTGGGAGGGGTGAAGAAACAATTTAATAACAAAAATGGATGAGATTTTTAATAACGTAAATGAGGAGAAGTTGAGGGAGCACGCTGCTCTTTTTCTTCTTCCCTTTTATAAACATGATGGGCAATCTATGTCAATATTTATAATAATATTATTATATGTAGAACTTCCGCGTAATTATATATAGAAAGACCTTTGTCAACGCGTTTGCGTTTCGAACCAACTAGTGTGGTTTATCGTCAGGTCAAGTTGAAGACACAGATCCAGCTTTGCATGTTAAATTGTCAGAGCAGAGCCTCCAACGACTATCTTGACCAACCGCTAATTTTGACTCAGGGACTAGAGTCAAAAAGTCATTTTGATAATTTAAAGGAAGTTAATTATCATCCGTGACCATACCTTAATATATATATATATATATATATATATATATATATAGATGAAATAATTTTAGATGGTGTTTAAGTTAATAGTTAGTTAAAAAAGTATCATTTAATAATTAAAAATTTTAATTTAAATGGGAATTAGTTAAATTGAAGACCTTACTTTTATATAAATATATAAGGTAATTTTAAGATGATAGTCAGTTAGAATAACTATCTATTAGAACGAGAAATTACTAGTAAGTTAAAATAAATAGATAAATAACTAAAAAATATAAATAGATAAATAAATAAACAAAAACACATAAATAAATATAAATAAATAAAGTAAAATAATTAAATTTAATTAAGAACGTTAAAGGTTAAAAAAAAATTAAAAATTAAAAATAAAAATAAAACAAAAATAAAAAATAAGAAATAAGAAATAAGAAATAAATAAATAAATAAAAATAAACAATAAAAATAAAAATAAAATAAAATGAATAAATAATAAATAATAAATAAATCCAGAAGGAGAAAAAATAAATAAATAAACAAATAATAATAATAATAATAATAGTTAAGATTATATTTATTAATATCTATCAGGAAAAAATAAATAGAAAGAGCGACCTAAAATAAAAAGAAGGAGAAGGACCGGAAAAAGTCCATTAGAAAACCATAGAGCAAGAAGAAAAAGACATAGGAGAAAGGAAGGCTCCAGGGGGAACAACGAAAGCGAAAAAGATAAAGGGGGGGCGGGCGGGAGGGCTAAGGAAAGAAAGACTAGGACGAAAGGGCAGGGATCCAACATCTACTGATCTTCTAGCCGTCATCTCTATTGAGATTGTTAGGTCTTCTTTCAATCTCAATAGCTTCCCTGAATTTACGATGATGGAACTGAGAAACTTTGGCAACAACCTTGGCCTCCTCTATACAAACCTGACGCTTGGTCTTTTCCACATGTTCTGCTAATGCTAAAGACTTGGTTCTCCCATGTCTTAAGTCAGCTGCATGTTCACTGATCCTCTGATGGATGGAGCGCCATGTTTCCCCGATATAAGGTGTAAGGCCTTCGGGAGATGAGTGCGACGGGCACCGGCGAGTCGTGCATGAGGGCGGGTGCGCGGGCGGAAGCACGGGCGCGCGGAGGAAATGTGCGACAGGTGCGACAAATGCATGCGACGTTAAATGCGACAAAATGGAGAACACTTATGCGACTAAGTGTTGGATGTGAGCATATATATATATATATATGCGATATTAAAACATATGAAAGCCGACTTGTAAACATGGTGCATATGGGCATGCGTGAGTGGTTGTGAGGTCGGCCATGGGGCTGCACACCCCATGTAAACCCACGTAGCCTTGGTATATACATGTGGAGCATGAAGGCTTATAAATCATCGAATTGAATCATCACTTCTACGCATAAGGAAAGGGGTAAATCTGCGAAAGGAGAGATAGGAGATGCGCATATCTCATGCGCACTATCTAAGTGGAGATTTGGTATATTCTTCTGCCAGTTGAGGTGTAGGCAAGTGTGCCAGGGTTCGGTTTGTATGCAGATTTGTGCAGGACTTGGTAGAGAGGAAAAGTGGCTCGGGTGAGCACTTCTCTTTGTGTAAGGGTGCACATGATTGTAAAAGCAGGTTGATTATCTTTGTAAATTTGTCTAAGTGTGAGACTTGGTTCGGCCAAGACACACTTGTATTGTAAACTGATATTCTTAATAAAATTGATGGGCAGACTCACATTACGGGGAGTTGCCCCTCCCCTTTATACTTGTTGCAATTTCTATTGTTCTTGGTATAATTGCATGATGGTAATGAATGAGTATGGGCTTCATTAAGTATAAAGGATAATTTCTTTTACTTAGTTGCGAAACAGAAGCTAAGTATGTTAATGTGAAAGTAGGCGTAGTCCACGAATGTTAGTATTGGTGAAAAGAAAGCGTTCAGTGGTGCCGCACCTTGCTACAAGCGGTTGGAAGACTACCGCAGGTGTAGGGGCGTGACAGGTGGTATCAGAGCTTCGGTTCGGTGAAGCTGTTGAGCAAGGTTTGCTCGTGAAGGTTTGATGTTGATGACAGGTATTGAGACTTGAACAGGTTCAGGTGTTGAAGCATTTGAAGGTAGTTTCAAGACTCGGGTTTGAGCAGGGTTGCTCGTGACAGTGGAAGCAGGTTTATCAGAGGTGAAGCTTAGTGCTTGGGCCAAGCTGAACGACAAGGCATGGCAAGTTTGGGAGAAGGTGAAGGGAAGCTCTTGCTTACCTTATACATGTTGAAGCAGTTAAAAGAAGAGAATCCCCCGATTCAAGAGAAGCTTGCAGTGTTGGAAAAGAATGTTGAAGATGAACTTCTTCAACTTGGTTGGACAATGGAGCAAGATGAAGTTGCAGATTGTGCTGACAAGGAAGAGGAAGCCGTGACAGTTGAAGATGTTGCAGACATGACCATGATGGAGGATGAACTTGAGGATGATCAAGTTGGACCAGGATCGTGAAGTTTGTGGACATGGATGAATGAGGAGGAGCCTCATGATGATGAAGTAAGTATTGATACTTGTGTTTCATTTGGGCATTTGGTAGATGGGCCGTATGCAGGGAAGGGCAAAGCCAGTTTGCCAATGCTAGGGAGGATCTTACCATGGATGACTATGATGGAACTTTGTATGTTGATTGTTGCGGGACTTGTTGGAGTTGTTTGTGACCTTATGGTAGAAGGTGCAAAGGCCCTTGACAAGGGAGGAACATGATGATCGTTGTGGATGATTGGGTCATGCTTTAGCCACATGGCTAAGTGCCCGGCATGACTCATGGACAGATTGGAGGGCACACTCTTGGGTGGACTTCTCATG
Organism: Pinus tabuliformis; assembly: GCA_031772625.1. Classification (NCBI taxonomy): domain Eukaryota; kingdom Viridiplantae; phylum Streptophyta; class Pinopsida; order Pinales; family Pinaceae; genus Pinus; species Pinus tabuliformis. Next base: position 446,821,407 of record CM062814.1, on the reverse strand, counting down.
GCCGAGACCAAGAGATAGTCTTGGTGGACACTTTGGTGGAGGAGCTATGATGGAAGGGACTCGTGATGATGATGATATGGTTGGGTGACCGAGTTCACTAGACCGAAGGTTGTAGCTGGGATGAGGATGACCAATGGTTGTGATGAGTCTACTTGCTTGGACTATATGAACAACTTAGTCATGGACATCAGGTTCGAGGCATGGAGCATGGCAGTATTATGCAGGGACATTGTCTGAGAGCACTTGTAGAGGTGTCATGGACATCCAAGGAAGAGTGCCAAGGCAGGGATGTTGTGCAGATGGATTTGCTAATGTGACATGGAGACTTATTACTTATGAGCCTATGGAGAGGTTGTACACTCTTGTGCAACAAGGCCACGGACTTGGATGAAGTGTGAGCAGATTATGGAGCATTCCTACTACATGGAGAGCTAAGGCATCTTGCAGAGACCTTTGGGCCGAGACTTGTATGCTTGCTGAGATATTGGTTGAGGATGATTTATGGAGCTCACGATGACATGAGATTGTTGTGACTTTTAGGGACTTCATACATGGTGGACTTAGAGGATTTGATGCATTGAGGAGCTGAGGTCAAGAGACTTTGATGCAGTATGGGATGCATACTTTCAAAGTACATGTATGGGCATGGCTTGGAAGAGTGACTTGATGTAGAGGATCGATATGAGACACTTTGGAGTGATGGAGTTACGATGATGAGGATGCTTTGGTGACTACACTTGAGCATGGGTTGAGCCGAGACTCAACTACTTTTGGCACATGGGAGCTGATTGAGCAGCACATGGATAGGTGAGACAAGTGCATACTTGTTTCGATGGCAGGCTTGAGGGATGGCACATTGTAGATATGATGAAGGGGTGCTTCGTGGACCTAGATGTGGCACATCGAGAGTCAGTTTGAAGAGATGGTCTCTTCACATGGAGAAGACACACATGATGATGTTGGATAGATGTGGCTGATTTCACATTGACACCAAACATCATGGACAACATGTTGCAGATGAGGTGGATGGAGTTCCATGGACCTGAGCATGGATTATGGAGATAGATTATTGATGAGTCAAGGATGTGGCAGAATGTTTTGAGAAACAACTCATGGTGGCATGAGGATGTTCACTCTCATGGATTGAGCATGGCAGTTGGACTGGCCATCCGACTAGTTCAGGCATGAGAGCTAGCAGTGGGCAGAGATGTGTTAGCATTATGTTGGAGTATCATGGCAGCAGTTCATATGAGGACACATGATGAAGACAGGAGGTCAGCAATCATGGATAGAGATGACATTTGATGGAGAGCATACCTTGGTATGGTGAGCTTGGTGGCAGTTGGTCACTAAGTCGAAGCATGATGGAGATGAGGCTCTAAACATGTGCGAGGATGTTGCTTTGTGTGGAGGAGTCAACATCATGGATGATGATGATCTTGGTGGATGGCTACTGGGATGGTATGTTGTCGAGGATGACAACGATTTCAGGTGGAGGAGGATGTAAGGCCTTCGGGAGATGAGTGCGACGGGCACTGGCGAGTCGTGCACGAGGGCGGGCACGCGGGCGGGCGCACGGGCGCGCGGAGGAAATGTGCGACGGGTGCGACAAATGCATGCGACGGAATGCGACGTTAAATGCGACAAAATGGAGAACACTTATGCGACTAAGTGTTGGACGTGAGCATATATATATATATATGCGATATTAAAACATATGAAAGCTGACTTGTAAACATGGTGCATATGGGCATGCGTGAGTGGTTGTGGGGTCGGCCATGGGGCTGCACACCCCATGTAAACCCACATAGCGTTGGTCTATACATGTGGAGCATGAAGGCTCATAAATCATCGAATTGAATCATCACTTCTACGCATAAGGAAAGGGGTAAATATGTGAAAGGAGAGATAGGAGATGCGCACTATCTAAGTGCAGATTTGGTATATTCTTGTGCCGGTTGAGGTGTAGGAAAGTGTGCCGGGGTTCGGTTTGTATGCAGATTTGTGCAAGACTTGGTAGAGAGGAAAAGTGGCTCGAGTGGGCACTTCTCTTTGTGTAAGGGTGCACATGATTGTAAAAGCAGGTTGCTTATCTTTGTAAATTTGTCTAAGTGTGAGACTTGGTTCAGCCAAGAGACACTTGTATTGTAAACTGATATTCTTAATAAAATTGTTGGGCAGACTCACATTACAGGGAGTTGCCCCTCCCCTCTATACTTGTTGCAATTGTTATTGTTCTTGGTATAATTGCATGATGATAATGAATGAGTATGGGCTTCATTAAGTATAAAGGATAATTTCTTTTACTTAGTTGCGAAACACAAGCTAAGTATGTTAATGTGAAAGTAGGTGTAGTCCACGAATGTTAGTATTGGTGAAAAGAAAGCGTTCGGTGGTGCCGCACCTTGCTACAAGTGGTTGGAAGACTACCGCGGGTGTAGGGGCGTGACATAGGGGGTCCCACAAGAACAAGGGATCAAGTAGACACCCTTCATGTCCTTAGAGTTAACGGGATCTTTCACCGATCGGAGGGAATTACGAATAATGTTGAGGGGCCTAAAGGTTGAGGGAATATCATACCTCCTAAGGATCCTAGCAATCTTGTCCGTGGTTCCTTGGACATAGGGAAGGCGGGGGGGCTGAGGAAAGAAAGACTAGGATGAAAGGGCAGGGATCCAACATCTACTGATCTTCCAGCCGTCATCTTTATTGAGATTGTTAGGTCTTCTTTCAATCTCAATAGCTTCCCTAAATTTACGATGATGGAACTGAGAAACTTTGGCGACAACCTTGGCCTCCTCTATACAAACCTGACGCTTGGTCTTTTCCACATTTTCATCTAACGCTAAAGACTTGGTTCTCCCATGTCTTAGGTCATCTGCATGTTCACTGATCCTCTGATGGATGGAGCGCCCTATTTCCCCGATGTAGGGGGTCCCACAAGAACAAGGGATCAAGTAGACACCCTTCATGTCCTTAGGGTTAACGGGATCTTTCACCAATCGGAAGGAATTACGAATAATGTTGAGGGGCCTAAAGGTTGAGGGAATATCATACCTCCTAAGGATCCGAGCAATCTTGTCCGTGGTTCCTTGGACATAGGGAAGATGGACACCTAGTCGGCGCTCCTTTCGTTCTTTCTTAATTAACACATTTTTAGAGGCTTTAAGGAAAGCCTTCTGACCTAGGCGCCTACTATATCCATTCTCCACAAAGACATCAAGGAGATGGGATCTCTCCTTATCAAAGCTCTCATTATCAGAAATCCTAAGGGCATGAATAGCGAGGGTGTTAAGAACACCCATCTTCTGAGCAGGGAAATGATGGGAATCGGCATGAAGATACTGCTCAGTATGCGTTTTCTTCCGGAACATAGAGTGGGAGAGAGAGCCATCCTTATTCTTAGATATAAGATTATCTAGGAAAGGGAGGCAACCATTGACCTCTTTTTCCATGGTGAACTTAATGGCAGAGGACTGACCATTGAGGTGATTGAAGAAGCGATCCAGCTCCTCTTGGCCATAGGACCAGATGACATTAGTGTTGTCTACATACCTTTTCAAAAGCTTGGGAAGGAGACGAGCCGAGGCTAGAGCTTTGGCTTCGAAATCTTCCATAAAAAGATTCACAACAATAGGGGAAAGGGGGGAACCCATGGCAACACCACAGGTCTGTTCAAAGAACTCACCCTCGAAACAGAAGAAAGTGGAAGTGAGACATATCTCAACCAGATGCGCAGTATCGGGATCTATTAGGCGATAGATCACTTCCAAGGCCTCCTTTATAGGGATGCAAGTATACAGGGAGACGACATCAAAGCTGACGAGAATGTCCTCAGGGTTAAGTCTAATATCCTTAAGCTCCTTAATGAAGGAAGCAGAGTCTTTCACGAAGGACTCAGTGCGACCAACCAGGGGCTTAAGTTTAAGGGCAAGGAACTTAGCTAGAAGGTAGGTCAGACCACCAATGGTGTTGACGATAGGCCTCAGAGGGGCCCCTTCTTTGTGAATCTTTGGTAACCCATAGATCCTAGGAGCAATGGGACTGTTCTCAATGAGTTTGTGGCACAGGGGACTCACCGAGCTACTAGACTTGATGGCGAGAGCCACTGTCCTAGAAATCTTCTTCAGAGGGTTCTTGGGCAGTTTTTTATAACTGCCACTATTGTGAAGATGATCTAACATCTTCTTACGGTAATCATCCTTGTTAAGGATGACCGTAGCCCCTCCTTTGTCAGCCTTCAGAACGACAATAACTTCATTCTGATTTAAGGATTTTAGGGCGTTGGGTGTGGATCGACTAGGTGACATAACCCGCCACCCGCCCGTATATATTAGTGAACGATTTGTGGAGGCAAATCATCATTTGATCAACATGAATTCAATGAAAGGAGTTCTACAATGCGTGGATGAGCCCGCACGACAGGCGAAACTCGGGTGAAAAACTCGTGCAGAAAAGTCGGGTGAAAAACTCGGGTGAGAAACTCGTGCAGAAAACTCGGGTGAGGTCGTCGGGCAGAACTCGGGCAAGGTCGTTCAGGCAGAACTCGGGCGAGGTCATTCAGGCAGGACTCGGGCGAGGTCGTTCAGGCAGGACTCGGGCGAGGTCGTTCAGGCAGGACTTGGGCGAGGTCGTCGGGCAGGAAACTCGGGTCAGGTCATTCGGGCGAACTGGGCGAGGTCGTTCAGGCGAGTCGAGTGATGTCGTCGGGCGATCCAGGTGAAGTCGTTTGGGGGAGCCGGGTGAAGTCGTGTGGCGATCCGGGTGACGTCGTTCGAGCGAACCGGGTGAAGTCGTGTGGCGACGCGGGTGAGGTCGTTCGAGCGAACCAGGTGAAGTCATGTGGTGACTCGGGTGAAGTTGTTTGAGTGAACGAGTTTGGGTGAACGGGTGGACGTGCGGACAAGCGGCCGGCCGAGGGCGCGCCGTCCACGCCGAAACGAAGAATCGTGCAGATGAGCGACTTGGGTAGGGCGCACCGTGCATGATGAAACGATGGAAATGGTGAAGTGTTGAGGTTGTGAACAAAGGTGTGACTCGTGCGGAGGCGCCCGTGTGTGGCGACTTGGTTACAACGAGGCACGCCGAAGTTGGGCAAACAACACGATCGTGTGACGAGGTGAATGAAGGGTTGGTGAGTCGTGCGGTGATCGTGCAGAGGCACCGACGAGCTAAGAAACCAAGTTTGCCGAAGTTGGAAATTTGGCTAAGTGTAAATTTGGGGATTCCTAAGATTTAACTTGTATTATTAAAAGAAGATTCTATATATTGATTCGGGCAGACTCATATTGCAGGGAGTTGCCCCTCCCTTTATACTGTTGTGCATTTCTATTGTATAATGTTGTTTATGTGAATGTTATGGGCTTTCACTGTATAAAGGAAACATAATAATACTTGGTAATGAAAAATAAACTAAGTATGGAATGTTAGGCGTAGTCTACAATCGTAAGTATTGGTGAAAAGAAAACAGTTGGTAGTGCCGCACCTCGCTATAGTGTGGTTGGAAGAGTACCGCCAGTGTAGGGGCATGATAGGTGGTATCAGAGCTAGTGCCGCGGAGCTGGTGCTGGTGTTGAAGCATTGATACACACTTGCACTTTGTGACAGGTGGTATCAGAGCTGATGATCAGGAAGCTGATCGGGTTGACGATGAAGAGCTGATCCCACTGCGCTATTGTGACAAGTGGTATCGAAGCTAGTGCTGGGGAGCTGGTGCTGGTGTTGAAGTGTTGAAGCTGATACACACCTGCACTTCATGACAGGTGGTATCAGAGCTGGTGAACTGAATCAAGGAGCTGATTCTACGAAGACCGAAGACTTGACAGGGAGCTCAAGTTTTGCAGGTGACAGGTGGAATATCAAGGTGATTCAGGTGAATGGTGAAACAGGTTTAGCAGAGGAGAAGCTTTGTGCTTGGGCAAAGATGAACGACAAGGCATGACAGGTTTGGAAGAATGCAAAGGGAAGCTCTTGCTTACCTTATACAGGTTGAAGCGGTTGAAAGAAGAGAACCCCCGTATTTGAAAGGAACTTGAAGTCTTGGAAAAGAATGTTGAAGACGAACTTCTTCAACTTGGTTGGACAATGGCACAGGATGAAGTCGCAGATTGTGCTAACAAGGAAGAGGAAGCTGTGATGATTGAGGATGTTGCGATGTGACAACGATGGAGGATGAACTTGAGGTTGATCAAGTTGAACCAGGATCGTGCGATTCGCAAACATGGATGGATGGGGATACTCACATGAAGGAGCCTCATGATCATGATGATGATGTAAGTACTATTGATACTTGTGTTTCATTTGAGCATTTGGTAGATGGACCATATGCAGGGAAGGGCAAAATCAGTTTGTCGATGCTAGGGAGGGTCTTACCATGGATGTCTATGATGAGACCTTGTATGGAGAAGCAAGGGTTGTTGATTGTTGCAGGACTTCTTGTGGTTGTTTGTGACCTTATGGTAGAAGGTACTGTTAGCCTCCTGCTGCAGTAGGTATTCATTTTTCATGATCGACATTTTTTTATGCCAAATATGTCATATTTTGAATGCTGCAGCATTCCATATTTGCTACAGAGGCCAAAGAAGTGTCCATGAGAGCGTGCTAGTCTTAGTGCCACTGCTATGGTCCATTTTTGATGAGTTGATCCATTTTTGATAAGTTTCCAGTTAAGGGAGGGCCAAACAGCTTAATCTTGGTCTCCCTAGGTTTCAATTTCCTGTTGTAGAATGTAGAGAATAATTATCTGTCCAAACAACTTAATCTTGGTAGATTTGTAGATATGTAGAGAAACAAGGGTGCTCAACTGCTTAATCTGAGCCCTTGGATGAAATAAGTGTAGATGTAGATAGGCGGATAGCAAGAAGAAAAGAATGAAAGCTGGGTATGCTAGTTCAAGTGCACCCAAACCAAAAGAAGAGAAAATGCTAGGTGAGTAGGCCGGGTAGGTAGTTTTGGTGGTTGTAGAATCATGGCTTGTGACCCATGTTTATCTTTGCCAGTGTCATATCTGTTGAGATAGCAAATGCAAGGCAATTTTCCCTTGGAGGACTTCAAGCGAGGCATGACTAACTCTCCCTTCTTCTTATTCCCCAAATCATTCACTAACCTCCCCAAAGAGGTCAAGATCTGCTTGATATCTCTTAAGTTTCATCATTTGCCATATCATTGCCTAAGTAAAGATCTGCTTTGCTTAAAGATGCTTATATTTCTTATACAAGTCATTCTCTCCCTTAATAGCCTAAGATTTAAATACTTAGCGCTCTCTCATCACATTTCATATAATTACTAACTTTATTATGTAACTCCCTATCTATCTCCCCTCCCCCTACTAAAACTATGTTAGTAACTCCCCTATATTCTTATCCCTTCCTCTGGTTGAAATATAACCATAAAAAATCGCTTGGGAATTACTAAGTTTACATGAAACTTAGTAAGAACCCTCATTTTGCTCAAAAAAACCATCTTCCTAAGGTGTCTGGACTCCTTCCAAAATACAAAAACCCCCTTCAAATGCTATCGGACTCATTCCGATGCATCAAGAACCATTCCAAAGCTTTAAAAGGCCTTTTCCAATCACATTAACCCTCCTCTGATGAGTTTTCCTCTCCTCCGACGTGATATCGCTGTCGGAGGTTGCAGCATTCATTCATCCGCCCGCCCCCTTTTATATATTCCCGATATCACTTCACCGATGCAATTTCGCGGTTGGAAGTCGCAAGGTTTTTTCTACCTATATACATACGCCCCCCTCTCATCCGCCGATGCGATATTGCTATCGCATCCGAAAGCATATCGCATCGCGATCCATTCATTTCTGCATTATTTCCCATTATCACACAGCCGCATGCCTTGTCGCCTTTCCGAAATCGGCGATCGCTCCTATCGCATCACATATATAAAAGCCATTGCCCCCTGTCCTGGCCGATTACCGATCTCCGAGTTATTCCCCATCGTACTGCCACGTCACCCTGCCACATCACCCTGCCACGTCACTACCGTACTACGACCCCCTGCTGATGTCATACTGACATCATTACTAAAGGAAGGCGCGAAGGGCGCAAATCGCAGCAAAGAGAGCCCAGAATGAAAAACTGAGACAGTTTTTCACGCATCGCTAAGAAAAAATGACCAAAATGGAAGGCTTCATATCGCTCGTCTACTAAGAGACCCGAAAATTCGCAGTTTTGACAGGATTTCTTCATTTATGTTCGTATTCAAATCAGCCAGCACCGGTAGCATTCCCGAAGCCACGGAAATCATTTGCATTAGCCATTCTTGCCTTGAAGGGCAGAAAAGGGGCGATTTAATAGTTTCAAACACGTCGAGGGAGAGAAAATGGCCCGATTCAAGTGTCAAAGAGTATCAGAGGAAAGATGAAGCCTTGATTAAATTAAAGAATATCAGTGAAGTGAAAAAGAGTATCAGATCGAAGCGGGTGAACATTAAAGACCCCCAAGCAAAGTCAAAGAAAGCGGTAAAACCATTTAAGGGCTCTCAGATCATAGTTAATGCACATCAAAGCCACTCAAGAGCAGGGGATCAAAGCCCAAAGCACCGTTATGGCTAAATGAACCGCACAGAGCCATAAAGACAGATTTCGACTCATTTTTTTGAGGCGCCTACCCCAGCGCAGCACTTAGAGATATTCTTGCATTAATTCCACGACAAGATTAGATTAAAGAACTCATTTCCCTTAGATCTGTTTAAGATCTGCCGTAATGGATATTTTTAGATATTTCCCTATATAAACCACCCTAATTCATTGTTTAAGGGGTTGGTTGGTTGATTTGCTCCACAAGAGACTCGCTCTGTATACTTGATGTTTTCATTAATCAAAGACTGCTAAAAAGCTTGGAGAATGGACTGCCTGTTGTGTTATTAATGTTTTAAAGAATGAATATGGAATTCTTGTGCTGCAACACCACTCAATAAGGGATTTCTACCTCTGTTTTTCATTGATATATGCTCATATCATACATATATCGTCATCTAAAATAGCAGAAAAGAAGAATAGCTTAGACTTTGTTTAACTGCACTCTATGCTCAATTTCTGCTGTTTCTTTATGTTTTCCTCTAAATTGGTAATGAATATGAATTCCCTTTCGCTCATATTTCTCCTAATTCACCCATGTTTGACAGTTATCTAGGGATTCTTTACTGCTCCTAGATAGAGCTCATTCACCTTCCCTATGTTAAGCTAAATAAGAGATTCTTAATTGCCTCTCATTCCTTAGCCTTCAATCCATCTCCATTTAGCTCGAAAGTTGTTTCATGTGTGGCTATCCTACTCCATACTCCTCTTGTGACCAAGAAAACACACCAGCAGTCCCACTCCTTGACTCCACACCCAATGGTTTGAAATTTTCATACTATACTTACCTCTCTACTTGGAAGCCTCATCCATCCCACCAAAACTCAAACAAAACCCCTTGAACTCAATAACTAGCCTAAAATCATCATCAACAAAGCTAAATCATTAAGAGAGAGCCCTCTCTGATTGCAGGTGGGCTAGAACCTGCAGTCCAAAGATTGGTTTGTGGTTACCTCGGCCGTATCCCTTAAGGAGCTTTGGGACAACCTGAGTGAAAACATAATGGCGACTCCACTGGGGAGCATCCTCAAATAATCTCACAAATCAATGCTAAAGCTCCACTGGGGAAGAATCTGACCTTCAAAATATTCTTTCTAACCCATTTTTCTTAGAAAGATCCCAAAAAAAAAACAAGTTAGAAGCTGGCTCCTAAAAGGAATTCATGTTATACAAGGTGAAACCCAGACCCAAATCCCCCAGCTACTTTTCAAAATCCCAAGGAACTTCAGGAAGCTAGAGCGGAGAGAAGATTTTGCTGATTCTAGTCTTGAAACAGTCCAGCCAAGATGTGTTCCAACCCCTGTCAAAGTTTTATTTCGTTCAAACCCTACTTCCCCTTGTTCATCATCCACCTCTCAAAGCACTCCTTCCACACCTCCATTCACTGCACATACTCCCATTACCACTATTATTACCGTTGTTCCACTTATCCCTGTGAATATGGCAAATAGATATGCTCCGTTACAGTTGCCTGCTAATCCAGGGGCTATGCCTCAAGATTACCAAATTAAAATCACATATTTCGATGGTACTGGTTCTTGCAAAGCCCTTCAGCATACCAAGAAAATGCAAGACTATTTTGAGAACTACAAGATAGATGATGATAGCGTGAGAATGAAGATTTTTGTCCAAAGCTTAACAGGAGATGTAAGACCCTGGTTTAGAAGCCTTGCTGCAAATTCCATAGCTAACCCAGAGGCCCTTTACCAAACATTTATCAACAGATGGGAGAAAAAGAAGGACCCCTTACACATATTATCTGAATATGACACCATCAAAAGAGGCCCTCAAGAGTCTGTCTTGGACTATTGTGCAAGATTCAATAATGTTTATGATGCAATACTACAGAACTTAAGACCTCCACCTGATCTTGCTTTGTATAAATTCCCTGATGGTTTTGATACTGACATGGCTTATCAGTTAAGGGAAAGAGCCCCTCAAAACCTTGCAGACATGCAAAATGTTGCTGTTAGCGTAGAGGCAAATCTAATTTCCAAAAGAAACAGAGCTAGAACTGAGAGAAGAACCACCTTTAAAGAGGAACCCTCAGCCTTAGATCAAAAGCTGGATGCTATTATCAGTAGGATGCACAGGCTGGGAGACAGAGTAGAGAGTGTTGAGAGGAAATCATCATGGGAAGGACAACAACCTAATACCATAAGGAACCCAAATTTTCGGAAAACTCAGAACACAAAATCTGGTAGGTCTAGCCCAGACCATGATGTAAGGCCTCCTTTTCATGAAAATTATGCTGAAGCATCTACATCTAGTGAGCAGACAGAAGACACTCACATGAACTTGGTGGATTTGAAGGCTGAGCAACAAATTTTCCTAACCCAAGCAGACCAAGATGAGCATGACTTTAATCAATTTCAAGCTAAGTCTGGTGAGTCTTTTGATTTTAAGCAAGGTTATGATTCAGTTGTTTATGAGGTCCAAAAACAGTATAATCTGAGGAGAAGAACCATATATGTACCTGAAAAGGTTAAACCAAATGATACCAAGCAGCCGAAGAAGATCAAAGAAAAGGCTGCCCTCATAGAAACTGCCGATAAAACAATCCCAAATCCAAAAGAAATGACCATAGAGGATATCACAGATGTTTAGCCCTCTAAAAATCAGCCTTTTGTATCTTTTCCTTCAAAGGAAATTGTAAATAACACTCCTAAAAGCCTTCCCAAAACAGAAATATCGCAAGGTATCACACACCATAACTCTGATAATCAAGAGGAAAATGCAGAAAATACACTGGAAAAGGGGAAATCTGCTACTGCCAACACAAAGACTCCATTGGAGAAACCATTTAACTTAGAAGCAGAGATTGGTAAACTGAAGATATCCATCCATTTACCTGAACTTGCCAAACATGATATTGATAGGCAGCAAATCAAAAGATCGTTGCAAATGCCAGAAAATAGGGATGATGTGAATGTAATAGATGATCAACCTGAGCTCCTTTTCGGTCCTGAAGTCAATGGTAAAACAAGACATGGAGCTGTGTTACCATTCTATGTCAATTTTCACATTCATGATAAAGTATTGCATAATGCTATGTTTGACTCAGGTGCCTCACACAACCTTATGCCCAAAGCTATAATGGAGAAGCTAAACCTTGATGTTACAAGACCCTACAAAGACTTATTTTCCTTTGACTCTAGTCAAGTCAAGTGTTTAGGCCTCATCAAAGACTTGTGTGTCTCTTTAGTCCAATATCCCAACAAGACAATCCTCATGGATGTGGTGGTTGTTGACATTCCACCAAAGTATGGCATGCTATTGTCAAGATCGTGGGGAGCAAAACTCCAAGGATCTCTCCAACTAGACCTTTCTTATGCCACTATATCGGTCTTTGGGAAACTAAAGAGACTGTATAGATAAACGTTGATGAAATATGTGGTAACTAGTGAGGACAAGCCCCAAAATTTTCCTATTTATTCAATCCATTCTAATATGGATTATTTTATTTTATTTAATGATGAAACAAGTCCTCCCACTGATGATAAGCCGTTGGCTTTAGAAATGGACACACACATCAATGAAGAATCAGTTGCCCATACTGATGAAATTGTCAAAACAACCAAGGCAACCAGCATACAAGAAGAACCTCCCCAAATAGAAAATTCAAATCTGCCCCCTGCAAAAATGACTGAAACTCTTGATACTAACCACAACCATGAAATCACATGGTATTTAGAGTTTTATGGCTATGTAAACAAGTTAGGAGCAGGGGCAGGTGTATGGATTCACAATACACATAACAATCATGCAGAAGGCCATGCCTACAGATTGAATTTCAAATGCACCAACAACATGGCAGAGTATGAGGCTCTCCTTTTAGGCCTCAAACTGCTCAAAGCTCTAGGAGCTACAAAAGTGTCCATTCTAGGTGACTCTGATTTAATCATACAACAAATGAGAGGAAACTTTGTCACTAATGACAACAGAATGAGGGCCTATAGGGCTGCTGCCACTAATATACTTAATGCATTCACCGAATCCAAGCTTGCGAAGATCTCAAGAGATCATAACATTCGTGCACACAGCCTAGCCACTTTTGCTAGTACATGCAAGCTTCCATTTGAGCCAAATCACCATTTCACTGCCGAGATAAAACATAGGCCTGCTGTCCCAAATAACGTTAAAGATTGGCAAGTATTCAAAAATGATGCCCATATTAACAATTTCCTCACTCTTGAGCATGAGTTTTCAAATATTAACATTGACATTGATGCTATGACGGATGAACAATAGCAAAAAAATGAAAATCAACAGGCTGTAACCGCTGCAACAGCCAAACAAATGCTAAACACAACTGTTTTTGACAATACAAACATAGAAGAGCTGAAACAGATGCATTTGGAGGAAATAGCCGAAACAGAGGCCGAGATCATTGATCTAAAAGATAACTTTCTCCCTGCTAGCCTTACTCCGTTAGAAGATATGTTTGATGCAAATGATGTGCCCAAAAGACCAAAAATGCAACCCTTAAATGCTGCCATAGAAGAACACAACATTGGGACAGCAGAGAAGCCCAAACTGATAAAACTATCTCAATCTTTGCCACACAATCAAAAGCCCTAATATGTTGATTTGTTTAAAGAATTCCAAGATGTATTTGCTTGGAGTTATGAGGACTTGAAGTCCTATGACACCTCAGTGATCCAACACACCATTCCCTTAAAACCAAATCAAAAGCCCTTCAAAAAAAAACTAAGGAGAATCAATCCTATGCTTCTCCCTTTGATTGAAAAGGAAATGAAAAGAATGTTTGAAGCAGGTATCATAGCACCCATCAGATTTTCTGAATGGGTATCCAATCTTGTTCCCACAAGAAAGAAGACAAGTGAGATTAGACTATGTGTAGATCTATGAAATTTAAACCAAGTCTCCCTAAAAGACCACTACCCCTTGCCAAAAATGGACCACATCCTACAAAGAGTAGTGGGGTCATCTAGAATCTCTCTGCTATATGGCTTTTCAGGTTTCAATCAAATACTAGTTCACCCGGATGACCAAGACAAGACAGCCTTTACCACACCGTGGGGAACATTTAAGAATGTGAAGATGACTTTCGGACTTAAAAACGCTGGTGCTACCTTTCAAAGGGAAATGGATATTCCATTTTCCAAGGAAATATATGATTTCCTAGTTGTCTACCTCGATGACTTAACCCCTTTCTCCAAATCTGATAAAGAGCACCTAAAATATTTGAGGCAGATATTCATGACATGTAGGAAATATGGCATTTCCTTGAACCCCAAGAAGTTTCTCTTTGGCCTTGAAGAAGGTAAATTACTAGGCCATATCATCTCAAAAGATGGGATTAGAATTGATCCTGAAAGAATTCAAGCTATCCTTCAGATCCCTTTTCCAAGAAATGTAAAAGAGTTGCAGGTATTCCTTGGAAAGATCAATTTCCTAAGGAGATTTATCCCAAACCTAGCCGAACTGATAAGATTTTTGAGCAACATGTTAAAAAAGGATGCTAAGGTAAAATGGTCTCTTGAAACCAAGCAAGCCTTTGAGAGTATCAAAACCACCTTAACCCAAGCCCCTGTTCTCACAAGTCCACAATTTGACAAAGATTTTTTCATTTTTTCTTTTGCATCTGAGCACACCAAAGCTACTGTCCTTTTGCAAAAGGATGATCAAGGAGCTAAAAAGCCAATTGCATTTTTCAGCCGAGCCTTAAGAGATGCTCCTTTGAAGTACCAAATCATGGAAAAGCAGGCCTATGCCCTTGTTAAAGCAATCAAAGATTTCTGAGTTTACATTTTATATTCACATGCGATTACCTATGTCCCAAATGCTGTTTTAAAAGACATATTAACCCAAGATGGGTTAGAAGGCAAAAGAGGCAAGTGGATTGCTAACATCCTTGAGTATGACATAGAAATAAAACCAACCAAGCTCATAAAGGGAAAAGGTTTAGCCAAACTGATGTTTGAAACAAACTTTCAAGCCTTAGACATTAACCAACTAGACAATGAACAGGAGCTGGCGACTCCACAGATCAGTGAAACCTTTTTGCAATCCCCATGGTATGTTGATATATGCTTTGCATTGTTAAACCTGTTTGCTCCCCCAATATTGTCCAGAACCAAGAAAAGATTTGTAAAAATGAAGGCTTTAAAGTTTTGTGTCTTAGATGGTGCATTATTCTGGAAAAACCATGAAGGCATATTGCTAAATTGTTTAACCATGAATGAAAATAACAATGTCATGAAAGAATTCCATGCAGGGGACTGTGGAGGACGCTTATACTGGAAGTCCACTGCCGACAAGATACTAAGGGTTGGTTTCTATTGGCCCTCTTTGTTTGCAGATGTAAAGAAGTTTGCTATCTCATGTCATAAATGCCAAATCTTTGAGGGCAAAAGAAAGTTGTTGCCTTTGCCTCTTAAGCCCATTTCAATCGAGAAGCCCTTTCAACAATGGGGTCTTGACTTCATTGCAGAAATCCACCCCTCTTCCTCAGGCCAGCACAAGTGGATTTTAGCAACCACCAACTATTTCACCAAGTGGAATGAGGCCATCCCATGTAGGCAAGCCAATGATACCACCATTATCCAATTCCTTGAGTGCAATATCCTTTCTAGATTTGGCTGCCCTGAGAAGATCATTACTGACAACGCTGCTGCCTTCAAATCCAAAAAGATGATCAATTTTTGCCATAAATTTCACATCACCTTGGGCCACTCCACAGCCTATTACCCTCAAGGTAATGGCTTGGCCGAGTCATCTAACAAGAGCCTGATTAGTATTATCAAGAAGATCTTAGAAGAAAACAAGAAGAACTGGCATAGGAGGCTCACAAATGCCCTATGGGCAGACAGACTTTCAACAAAGAAATCCATTGGGATGAGCCCTTATGAACTGGTGTATGGCATGGAGGCCAGGTTTCCATCTTCTTTGGGTATTTCCATTATCAAGCTGTTACAAGAAGTCCAGGCAGAACCAAATGATATTCAAAGAAGAATAAATCAGACCATTCATCTCCAGCAAACCAGAGAGCATGTGTATGACGGAGCTCAAATTGTGCAAGAGAGATTAAAGAAAGCATTTGACAAAAGGACTAAGGCTAAGGATTTCTTTATTGGCGATAAAGTGTTAAGGTGGGACTCATGAAGAGAAGACAAGGGAAAGCATGCAAAATTTGATTTTCTATGGAAAGGCCCATTGGTTATCAGTGCTGTGCAAGGCAATAACACATATTTTCTCAAATCTACAGATGACAACACAGTGGAAGACGGCCCTGTAAATGGTCGAATGTTGAAAGATTATCGAGATCCCTTTTAAAGGGATACAATGCCCCTGTGTATATATTTGTATATATGTTAGCGCTTTCCTGTTTTATGTTTGTATAAGCAATCCGATTGCTTGGAACGAAGCAACGCTGTTATATCAAATAAAATTCAGTTAGAAGTGCTACAATCAAGCTTCCCACTTCAGTCAATAGTATCAAAACAGAGGAGTGTTTTTAGGTTTCATATCAGCACCCTGGTCAAAGCAAAAACAAAGGAAATACATCAGTTTTGATCCATGTTTTGATACTACTTCAAAGGGCAGCACTCAGGCAACATTGTACATAAATTCAAGCACGCGGAAGAAAGCAGGCGACGCTATAGAGTACACAGCAATTCAGTTGAGGAGAGTGATGTTCAGATCTCAAAACTCTAGTCTTTTAGCAGCCAACGAAGAACTGTTTTCAGTTCCACAGCAACAATAGAAGATCAAGGCAGTCTGACCTGTTGTTCTTGGCTTTTCACAAGGAAAATCCATCCCCAAGTGGAGCCACTGTTAGCCTCCTGGTGCACCAGGTATTCATCTTTCATGATCAACATGTTTTCATGCCAAATATGTCATACTTTGCATGCTGCGATGTTCCATATTTGCTACAGAGGCCAAAGAAGTGTCCATGAGAGCATGCTAGTCTAAGTGCCACTGCTATGATCCATTTTTGATGAGTTGATCCATTTTTGATAAGTTTCCAGTTAAGGGAGGGCCAAATAGCTTAATCTTGGTCTCCCTAGGTTTCAATTTCCTGTTGTAGAATGTAGAGAATAATTATCTGTCCAAACAGCTTAATCTTGACAGATTTGTAGATATGTAGAGAAACAAGGGTGCTCAACCGCTTAATCTAAGCCCCTGGATGAAATAAGTGTAGATGTAGACATGCGAAGAGCAAGAAGAAAAGAATGAAAGCTGCGTATGCTAGTTCAAGTGCACCCAAACCAAAAGAAGAGAAAATGCTAGGTGAGTAGGCTGGGTAGGTAGTTTTGGTGGTTGCAGAATCATGGCTTGTGACCCATTTTTATCTTTGCCAGTGTCATATCTATTCAGATCACAAATGCAAGGCAATTTTCCCTTGGAGGACTTCAAGTGAGGCATGACTAACTCCCCCTTCTTATTCCCCAAATCATTCACTAACCTCCCCAAAGAGGTCAAGATCTGTTTGATATCTCTTAAGTTTCATCATTTGCCATATCATTGCCTAAGTAAAGATCTTCTTTGCTTAAAGATGCTTATATTTCTTATACAAGTCATTCTCTCCCTTAATAGCCTAAGATTTACATATTTAGCGCTCTCTCATCACATTTCATATTAACTACTAACTTTATTATGTAACTCCCTATCTATCTCCCCTCCCCCTACTAAAACTATGTTAGTAACTCCCCTATATTCTTATCCCTTCCTCTGGTTAATATAACCATAAAAAATCGCTTGGGAATTACTAAGTTTACATGAAACTTAGTAAGAACCCTCATTTTTCTCAAAAAAAACGTCTTCCTAAGGTGTTTGGACTCCTTCCAAAACACAAAAACCCCCTTCAAATGCTATCAGACTCATTCCGATGCATCAAGAACCCTTCCAAAGCTTTAAAAGGCCTTTTCCGATCACATTAACCCTCCTCCGATGAGTTTTCCTCTCCTCCGACGCGATATCGCTGTCGGAGGTCGCAACATTCATTCATCGGCCCACCCCCTTTTATATCTTCCCGATATCACTTCGCCGATGCGATTTCGCGGTCGGCAGTCGCAAGGTTTTTTCTACCTATATACATACGCCCCCCTCTCATCCACCGATGCGATATTGCTATCGCATCCAAAAGCATATCGCATCACGATCCATTCATTTCCGCAATATTTCCCATTATCGCACAGCCACATGCCTTGTCGCCTTTTCGAAATCGGTGATCTCTCCTATCGCATCACATATATAAAAGCCATTGCCCCTTGTCCCGGCTGATTTCCGATCTCCGAGTTAATCCCCGCCGTACTGCCACATCACCCTGCCACAACACCCTGCCACGTCACTACCGTATTGAGACCCCCTGCTGACGTCATTACTAAAGGAAGGCGCAAAGGGCGCAAATCACAGCAAAGAGAGCCCAGAATGAAAAACTGAGGCAGTTTTCGATGCCCGATTAGCGCTTAGCGCTAATTGCGCATCGCTAAGAAAAAATGACCGAAATGGAAGGCTTCATATCTCTCGTCTACCAAGAGGCCCGAAAATTCGCAGTTTTGACAGGATTTCTTCATTTATGTTCGTATTCAAATCGGCCAGCGCCGGTAGCATTCCCGAAGCCACGGAAATCATTTGCATCAGCCATTCTTGCCTTGAAAGGGCATAAAAGGGGCGATTTGATAGTTTCAAACACGTCGAGGGAGAGAAAATGGCCCAATTCAAGTGTCAAAGAGTATCAGAGGAAATATGAAGCCTTGATTAAATTAAAGAATATCAGTGAAGCGGCAAAGAGTATCAGATCGAAGCAGGCGAACATTAAAGGCCCCCAAGCAAAGTCAAAGAAAGAGGTAAAGTCATTTAAGGGCTCTCAGATCACAGTTAATGCACATCAAAGCCACTCAAGAGCAGGGGATCAAACTCCAAAGCATAGTTATCGCTAAATGAACTGCACAGAGCCATAATGACATATTTCGACTCATTTTTTTGAGGCACCTTCCCCAGCGCAGCACTTAGAGATTTTCTTGCATTAATTCCACGACAAGATTAGATTAAAGAACTCATTTCCCTCAGATCTGTTTAAGATCTGCTGTAATGGATATTTTTAGATATTTCCCTATATAAACCACCCTAATTCATTGTTTAAGGGGTTGGTTGGTTGATTTGCTCCACGAGAGACTCGCTCTGTATACTTGATGTTTTCATTAATCAAAGACTGCTGAAAAGATTGGAGGATGGACTGCCTGCTGTGTTATTAATGTTTTAAAGAATGAATATGGAATTCTTGTGCTGCAACACGACTCAATAAGTGATTTCTACCTCTGTTTTTCATTGATATATGCTCATATCATACATATATTGCCATCTAAAACAACAGAAAAGATGAATAGCTTAGACTTTGTTTAACTGCACTCTATGCTCAATTTCTGTTGTTTCTTTATGTTTTCCTCTGAATTGGTAATGAATATGAATTCCTTTTGGCTCATATTTCTCCTAAGTCACCCATGTTTGACAGTTATCTAGGAATTCTTTACTGCTCCTAGATAGAGCTCATTCACCTTCCCTCTGTTAAGCTGAATAAGAGATTCTTAATTGCCTCTCATTCCTTAGCCTTCAATCCATCTCCATTTAGCTCGAAAGTTGTTTCATGTGTGGCTATCCTGCTTCGTACTCCTCTTGTGACCAAGAAAACGCACCAGCAGTCCCACTCCTTGACTCCACGCCCAATGGTTTGAAATTTTTCATACTATACTTACCTCTCTACTTGGAAGCCTCATCCATCCCACCAAAACTGAAACAAAACCCCTTGAAATCAATAAATAGCCTAAAATCATCATCAACAAAGCTAATCATTAAGAGAGAGCCCTCTCTGATTGCAGGTTGGCTAGAACCTGCAGTCCAAAGATTGGTTTGTGGTTACCTTGGCCGTATCCCTTAAGGAGCTTTGGGACAACCTGAGTGATAACAGGTACAAGGGAGGAACATGATGATCATTGGCGGAGGATTGGGTCATGCTTTAGCCACATGGAGAATTGGATAAGTGCCCGACATGACTCATGGACAGATTGAAGGGCACACAGTTGGGTATGATGATGCTTGGGTGGACTTCTCATGGCCAAGACCAAGAGCAAGTCTTGGTGGAACCTTCAGTGGGGGAGCTATGATTGAAGGGACTCTTGATGATGATGATATGGTTGGGTGACCAAGTTCAGTAGACCGAATATGCAAACTTGGATGGGATGACCGATTGTTGTGATGGGTCTACATGGTTGGACTACATGGGCAACTTAGTCATGGACATCAGGTTGGAGACAAGGAGCACGACAGTCTTATGCAGGGACATTATGCAGGAGCATTTGTAGAGGTGTCATTTATGGGCATCCAATGAGGAGTACCAAGGCAGGGATGTTGTGCAGGTGGATTTGCTGGTGTGACATGGAGATGTTTTACTTATGAGCCGATGGAGAGGTTGTGCACTCTTGTACAACAAGGCCATGGACTTAGATGGAGTTGTGAGCAGACTATGGAGCATTCTTACTACATGGAGAGCTGAGGCATCTTGCAGAGACCTTTGGGCCGAGACTTGTATGCTTGCTAGAGTGTTGGTTGGAGGTGACTCATGGAGCTCATGATGACATGAGATTGTTGTGACTTTTGAGGACTTCATATATGGGGGACTTGGAAGATCTTATGCATTGAGGAGCTGAGGTCAGAGACTTTGATGCAGAATGGGATGCATATTTTCGAGTACATGTATGGGTGTGGCTTGGAAGAGTGACTTGATGTGAAGGATCGATATGAGACACTTTGGGGTGATGGAGTTACAACGATGATGATGCCTTGGTGGCAACACTTGGGCATGGGTTGAGCCGAGACTTAACCACTTTGACACATGGGCGCTGATTGATCTATGATCATGGGCAGCACATGGATAGATGAGATAGGTGTATACTTGTTTCTATGGCAGACTTGAGGGATGGCACATACAGATATGATGGAGGTTGCTTCATGGACCTGGATGTGGCACATCGAGAGTCAAAGTTTGATGAGATGATCTCTTCACTTTGAGGAGATGGATGTTTTGTAGATGGATGATGATGTTGGATAGAAAACATCATGGACAACATGTTGCAGATGAGATGGAGACTACTTCATGGACCTAAGCATGGCTTACACTTATATGAAGATGGATTCCTAATCGAGTTGAGGATGTGACAGGATGTGTAGAGAAACGACTGATGATGGCATGAGGATGTACATTCTCATGGTTTGGGCGTGACAGTTGGATTAGCTACCCAACTAGTTAAAACATGAGGGCTAGCAGTGTGCAGAGATGTGTTAGCATTATGTTGGAGTATCATGGTAGCAGTTCACACGAGGATGATACATGATGAGGTCGACACGAGATGTTGTAGGAAGCATGTGGCTTGAGATGGAGGGGTTAGCCTTTCACGATGGGGAGCAGCATGTGGAGATTGTGACAGGGTGGTTGATGGTCATGGATTGAGATGATTTTTGATATATGACATATTGATGGGGTGTATACCTTGGTATGGTGATCTTGGTGACAGGTGATTGTCGGGATGAGATATTATCGAGGACGATAATGACTTTAAGTGGGGGAGGATGTATGGACCTGCAGTCCGTGCGACGGGTAGGGCGACTCCACCGTGCGAAGGACTTGTGCGAGATGCGAAATGAATGAACCAAGAGGCGAGTTTATACGATGTTGGGTGAGTTGTGAGGGTGGTCCCATGAGTTGGGCGGGCTGACCCTCCACTCGGGCAAAGGCAACATGTTGAACGAGTCGACTTTGGGCGTCGGTCATGGGTCGGTTGGGTGACATAACCCGCCACCCGCCTGTATATATTAGTGGACGATTTGTGGAGGTAATCATCATTCGATCAACATGAGTTCGATAAAAGGAGTTCTGCAGTGTGTGGATGAGTCCGCACGATAGGCGTAACTTGGGTGAAAAACTCGTGCAGAAAAGTTGGGTGAGAAACTCGTGTAGAAAACTCAGGCGAGGTCATTGAGCAGAACTCGAGCGAGGTCATTCAGGCAGAACTCGGGCGAGGTCATTCAGGCAGAACTCAGACGAGGTCGTTCAGGCAGAACTCGGGCGAGGTGGTTCAGGTAGGCCTCGGGTGAGGTTTTTTCGCAGGAAACTCGGGCGAGGTCATTCGGGTGAACCGGGTGAGGTTGTTCGGGCGAGCTGGGTGAAGTCTTGTGGCGACCTGGGTGAGGTCGTTCGGGCGAACCGGGTGAGGTCGTTCGGGTGAACCGGGTGAAGTCATGTGGCGACCCGGGTGAAGTCGTGTGGCGACTCGGGTGAAGTTGCTCGGGTGAACGAATTTAGGTGAACGGGTGGACATGTGGACGGGCGGCCGGGCGAGGGCGTGCCGAAACGAAGAATTGTGCAGATGGGCGACTTGTGTAGGGCGCGCCGTGCACGATGAAACAGTGGAAATGATGAAGTGTTGAGGTTGTGAATGAAGGTGTGACTCCTGCGGAGGTGCCCGTGTGTGGCGACTTGGTTATGACGAAGTGCGCCAAAGTTGGGCAAACAACACGATCGTGCAACGAGGTGAATGAAGGGTTGGTGAGTTATGCGGCGACCGTGTGGAGGCGCCGACGAGCTGGCAACCAAGTTTGCCGAAGTTGGAAATTTGGCTAAGTGTAAATTTGGGGTTTCCGAAGATTTAAATTGTATTTATAAAAGGAGACTCGATATATTGATTCGGGTAGACTCATATTGCAAGGAGTTGCCCCTTCCTTTATACTGTTGTGCATTTCTATTGTATAATGTTGTCTATGTGAATGTTATGGGCTTTCACTGTATAAATGAAACATAATAATACTTGGTAATGAAAAATAAACTAAGTATAAAATGTTAGGCGTAGTCTACAGTCGTAATTATTGGTGAAAAGAAAACGGTTGGTAGTGCCGCACCTGGCTATAGTGTGGTTGGAAGAGTACCATTAGTCTAGGGGCATGACAGGTGTGGTCTAGTGGAAAGCAGTAGGATGGTCAGGCTTGTATTAACATAGAAACCTGAGTTCAAAAGCCCAAGAGTGGGTGCGGATGAGGCCACGTTCAATTACTGGTTGCCATTGACAGCATGAACACTAAGAATATTCTTGCCTCAGTCTCCGTTATCTTAGTTTGTGTTTAGGTATTTTTTCCTAACAAAGAATTGTTTCATCGGAAAATTTTCCAAAATGATTGTTGGCATTACCTGCACAACAAAAACAAAGATCACAGTGAGTGCAGGTTTTGTCCTGAAACAAGCCGAAATTTCTGTAATATCTCTTATCTTAGTTTGTGTTTACATATTTTTCATTGTTGGCATTGGACGCAAAAAAAAAGAAAAAGTATCACTGTAATTGCAGTTTCCCTGCTGAAAGAAGCCCAAATTTCTATAATCTCTTCACACGACATTATGAATATGTATAATGTACAGAAAATTGAATTATTATGAATATATATAATGCACAGAAAATTGAAATTCAAGGACACAGTTTCAAAATCATTAGAGTCAGCTCCCCTAAATCTACCGTTTATATTATAATGATTACGCCAAAATAAAATAAAATGCATCAATATGTACCTACAAATACAGATAACAATGCTGACGCATGGGTAGAAAATGATGCTTCTAGACCTGATAAACTTTGGCACCAAAATTTTATATTCGACGTCTGTCGTTTAAGTTTTTCTCTAATCATCTAGTTTTTTGGTTCATTTGTCTTTTGTGCGTCAGGGGTTGCTTTTGCATTCGGGTTGTGTATTTGAACTCATTGACCATTAATCTACTATTGTGCCAATTATTTTGACATCAATAAAAATATCAAATCTTATCTCTTCACTTTGTGTAACGGACATATAATGAATTCCAAAATTCTTTCTGGTAAAGAAAAAATAAATATCAAGCCATTACAAAACAAAACCTAAACAAATCGCAGAGCTGAGTAAAATGAACTTTCAACTCGCATTGAATATTACCGAATTTAAATGATTACAAAACAATCAACCGGCATTTAATTTCTACAATCCTTTCTCGTATAATAATTTCTCATATACTAATATCAAATCATTGTAAAATAAAATTGATTTAAATTTAATTATAATAATTAAAATTTAGAAAGCTTATACATAATATTTTCATACACAATAATAATAATTTGGAGGAAGTTCCTTCATATAAATATTTTAGTTCAAGTGAAATTATAGCATTGAAAAAAAGATAAATGGAGGATGGAAAACTTACTATGGACTTTAAAAAATTGTAAGTTAGCAACTATTTAGATATGGAATAAAAATAAACTTCTCTTTGAGACTTTCTTCACCACTATTATTTTATATGGATGTGGGGTTTGGGGATGTAGTATCTCTAAATAGCTGTGGAGGAAGATAGAACAAATCCAAAAGCAACTTATAGCCTGTAATTTCAAGATTAAATAAAACACACTCTATCTTATCCTCCTCATAAAAAATAAAACGACTTTCTTTTATTGGAAACATGGTTATGACTAGGTACCTTATATATAAGAAGAGGTTAAACAACATGGAAGGCAAAAGATTTCATAAATTTGGCTCTAATACTAGCCAAAATCATATTTGGCAGAGGTGCTTAACTCAACCAATAAGGGATAAAGGAAGAGATTATTGTGTAGAATAATAATAATATTAAAATATTATTACATCAAAATTTAAGGAGAAATTATGGAGTGGTAAAGAGTTAGACAAAATATAAATCAAGATATTATAAAGAGGTGATCAATCCAAATCTGGAAAATAAAAAATATCTTTACATTCTCACTGGTGTAAAGAAGAAATTTAAGATTGTTAAAATAATAACAAATTCTCATGAGTTCTATATTAAGTTGGTCAATTTCCAAAAATTATGGTATGGAAGTGTTTCACCTTTGTGACATTGAGACTCTCTTAAATTATCAAATTTATACTTAGATTAAACATCATTATTATCATATCATGATCAATATTTGTTTCTTTTGTTGATATGGGAATCGACATCTAGGACAGCCTCGCAACTCGCGTAACACGGGGTCGATTCTGGTCGCTACCACTATAACCCCTGGGAACTGCGTCTGCTTGCTATAACAAAGCTCCAGGTAAGTCCGGGGATTTGAACTCGTGACCTCAAATACAGAGTCCGCTTTACAGACGAACTACGCCGCAACGCGATTACCAACTCGCCTATCCCGTGGAGCTATATCATGATCAATATTAATAAATATCGAACTAGTTTTATTTTTCTTTATTATAAATTTAAAATAAAATGTAATTATTATTATTATTGTTAAATTAAATTCCAATATTGTAATTGTTTTGAAGGCTTACTCATCTTTAAAACTTTATCGTAATTAGAAAAAGACTTCTAAAATCTAACCATATTAAGAATAAGTGTGAGCAAAAATAAATATACTTAAAATAATTATATTTTTTAAACCAAACCTTAATTCCACATATAACTTAACCAACTAGAAAAATAAAAAAACAAACATCATTTCCTTAATATAAACTCAAAATAATTATACTTCTTAAACCAAACCTTAATCCCACAAATAACTTAACTAACTAAAGAAATAATAGACCAATTGACTTTTTTACGCAGATTGATCTTCAGGGTTTCGTAGATGGCCATCGCAACGCTTTCCTCCTGCCATGGGAATCGACTCAACGCCAATACGACAGTTGGAGGCGGCGAGGCAGGGGCGGCCAAAGCCATAGTGCTCTTCAGGAGCGGCCTCAAGAACGTAACGCTGAACCATTCGGAACCCCAAGCTGCCGGTAAGATATTGATCTTATGGCCAAACGCCAGAAAAATACTCGACGGCCTCGGAGTAGCGTTTTTGCTCGAAGGACTAAACATATCAAAGGAAGATCTGAAGTCGAAGTCTGAGAAGCATCACGAGATCAGAGATCTGCAGACATTTTGCATTTCTGGGTTCAGATTCCATCTCGGGAGCAGAAAACCGTTAGGTTATGGCTTATTTTTTGCAGGATCCGTCAGCCTGCCGACTATCTGGTCTTTCTCCCTGCGGCTGCCCTTTGCATGCAAAGATATGGGTCTGCATGTAGCAGATCTACTCCATCACACATCTGCATGGCCCAATCTTTGCAGCCACAGGCCGGATCTACCCTATCTGAGCAAGTCTCAAGCTTACCCAGAACCTAGGCAGCGGATCGGTGGGGAAACGCATAGTTTGAGCAGAGGTTTTGAAGATCGAACCAAAAGGAGGCCAGATCTCAATGGTAGCTCAGATCTAGAAGAACGCCGACAACCAGATCACAAGGCAACCAGCAACGTCACCCTCGCAGGCAGAGTAGGAACTCAGCGTAATTGCAGACATTAGGTAAACAACAACCGCTTCCAGATTTTCATTAAAACCCCTGAAAATAATTCCATCTTAATCTGGGTAAGTAGAGATAGCTATGTTTCGCTGTTAAAGCAGCAGATCTGTGCATTGACTGGCTATCCTAGCCAGATCCAACATTTAGTCAGTGGCAGGTGGTCTCTCCAAGACAATAGAACCTTGGGGAGCTACGAGATCAGCTCAGGAGAAACCATTGGCTTGAATCTCAGGCTGAGAGGAGGGGCACCATCTCAGGGATAGCCAAGCAATAAAGGAGGGGAAAAGGGGAAATCAACACCCCAGCAAAATTCTAAAGGAGCTCCATCCTATAAAAATATCCTCCAAGGTAACAGAGAAACGGGATCCTCCCCAGATCAAGGCGGATACACACCCCGGCCATACATAGTAGACCAGCTAGGGCAAACCCCAGCCCTTAATGTTGATTCCACAGGGTTGGATAACTATGTTGAGACATATGAATCGCAGGCTCTAATATGCCGATTCAACAGCTTTTGGCCAACACCAACGAAGTTATTTCATTGGATTTTTGTCAATTGGACCATGGAATGCGAGATACACTTATGCTCCAAAGGGTTCTTCATAGTCAGATTTGCATCCAGGGAAGCCAGAGATACAATCATCAATGTTGGGCCTTGGTTTTGGGGAACGGCGGGGCTGTTCATGACCCCATGGTTTACAGATTTCGATCCAAATAAAATGACAGTCTCCAAAATGCTGGTCTGGGTCCGTTTACACAACCTTCCCCTACATTTCTGGAGCGAACGAGTATTAGAAGGAATCGGGAACAACATAGGGAAATACATCAAAACAGATACAGAAAGGATTGATGAAAGGATTTTCACTTATGCACAAATTTGTGTGGAAGTGGATCTAAGTCAGGGGCTACCGGACAACATAAGGCTGATCTACAAACAACAAAACTGGTTGCAAACATTAGACTACGAAAACACTGCTTTTAGGTGCAGACTCTGTAGACAAACAGGGCACCTGCAAAGCACATGTCCAGAAGCTAAAAAAGTAAACAACAAAAGGAAGCAGAAAGGGAAACAGAAGAAAGGATGGCTCTTCTCCCCTCCGGTCTCAGAAGATGAAGAATCAGAAGCCGAAGAGGAAGATCCCACCACAGAAAAAGGGGAGGTCTCCCAAGAAATGGGGAATCAGAAGGGAACCACATCAGACACCAAGGCATCACAGCTTTATCCAAATCAGGCAGAGAAGACTACTGATGACCAGAACATGGGAGGGATAAAGAGGCACCATCAATCAGACACATCAGATTCAGACAAGGAATTAGGCACACAGAAAGCAGAAACACAGCTAGTCATAGCCTCGATCGAGCCCACTCAAGGAGAGTGGCGCAAGGTCGAAAAGAAAAAAGGAAGGAAAACCTGAAGTGATTCTCAGTTTTTCTCTTTCTTTCACTCCTCTCCTCTCTCTCTCTTCTTTTCTCATCATTTTTTGCTCGTTAGCTCTGTAACGATGCGAAGGGTGCCATGGCACTTGAGCCCTTTGGACAGCTTATGGAAATGCATCATGCATCTGCAATTGTAACTTTTCATTTTTTAATAAAAAGTTACAGCTTTTTTCTTCGGAAAAAAACTAAAAAAATAATAACAAACATTATTTCATAATATCAACTCAAAAGATATAATATACGTTTGCAAAAATACACAAAATTATCCATAAACTCTCTTCCCAAATTTATGTTTATCTTATTTTCTATATTGTATAAAGTTACTATAAACACATTTACAAAGAGATGTTGGTCATGGTCATCATCCTCCCAAACTCCTCCATATCAATTTTTCCATCACAATTTCTGTCATATCTTGCGATCATCGTTGTACACCTCTCGCAATCCTCTCCCTCCTTCAGCCCTAAGTTGAGCAAGACACGTTGAAGTTCCCATGGGCTGATGAACCCATCCCCATTCTTATCAAAAATACTGAACGCCTTCTCCAACTCCTCCTGCATAAACACTTCATCCTCCCTCTCGTCATGCTCATGAGCTTCCTCCCACAGATTCAGAAAAAAGCTGCAGAATTCATCAAAGCTCATATGCTCCCGGGAACCCATCACCATTTTCATATTATGATCAGAGATGCATGGCATCCCAGGCTTTTGCAGTAAACCTTGTACATCCTCTGCACTGGCGATGCCGTCACAATCGCTGTCCAAGGTATTGAACAACCGAGGTACGTCCCATCTATGGACGATAGCCACGCTTCTTTCAATTACACATTCACTACTTCTCTCATCATTCATTGATGCAGATGACTCGCATTCTCTAGCTGTCATTATCGAGTCTTTAGGATCGCTGAAGCCAGAAAATTTGGTTTTCATCATTTGAGAAACCCAAACATAAACATAAAAGTTGCAGAAGCTACACAATTTCTGCACCCACCTCAGTGCCATGGACACAACGGTGCTCCAGTACATAGACATGACACAAATGTGCGAAACCGCACAATTTCTGAAGATATCACGCACCATCTTTGGTATGTGGGATGAGTGACAGTGAATTATATCTCAACAATACACACACATATAGACTGGATATTACTGGGGCGTCACGCAATGGTAGCTGCCGGCGATTGCTCTTACAAAGCTTTTGTTTTATTGTAGTAAGTTGCCATGAACCTCAGCGGAAACAACCCTTCAATCTAATAGTCTTGTTTCTTCTGTTTTAATAAATAGTGGTAGCGATGTATGAAGGCTCCGGGAAGGTGTTCGACCCACATTTCCTCGTCAATATGTCAGTTTCCATTTGGAATTGCATCGATCACGATATTGCTCCGCAATTTCGAGGAACTTGGGAGGGGCGAAGAAACAGTTTAATAACAAAAATGGAAGAGAAGAAGTTGAAGGAGCACGCTTCTCTTCTTCTTCAACTTTTTTATAATTATGATGGGCCATATATCTCAATATTATAATTAAAAAAAAAAAAAAATCAGTATAAAATTCAAAACAATGCTACCATGGTGATGGAAGGTTTTTTATAATTATGATGGGCCATATATCTCAATATTATAATTATATATATATATATATATATATATATATTCACTTTGTATAAAATTCAAAACAATGCTACTATGGTGATGGAAGGAAATTTATTTTAAATGGTATAATGATAAAAAAAATTAATGATTAAAAAAAATGATCTAATTTGTGGTTGGTGATATTGATATATTTAAATTGTATTTTATATATATATAATATTATAAATGGTGAATTTATATGATCAAATAGAAATAATTTTAAATCATATGATGATAATATTTTTTTTTAGTGATTACAGAAAATCATATGATGATAATATTTTTTAGTGATTACAGAAAAATAATCTAATTTATGATTGGTAATATTGATATAATATTTAGATTGTATTTTTTATTTATATAATATGTAAAATGGTAAATTTATATAATTACATAAAAATAATTTTAAATCATATAATGAATTTTTTTTAATAATTGAAGAAAAACAATCTAATCAATGATTAGTGATATTGATACGATATTTAGATTGTATTTTATATTTATATAATATTATAAACAATAAATCTATATAATTATATAGAAATAAATAATAAACCAGAAAGATAAAGATTAAGGTATTGGTATATTCAAAAGTATAACTGTATTTACAAACGTAGATCAGGGAGGAAGAGGTTTTAAATGGATATAGTATTTTTTTTTTTAACTATTATATCGATAAATATACTTACACTTTAAATATACAGATACTTTAAGGAAAAGGTTTTCCGAATGTCATATTTTGTTTTGACTACTATATTGATAAATTGGTGTTTAGTGAGTATGTTATTATTTTAGGTAAAAATAAAGGATAATGATTATGTTTAAATGTTTATTTAAAATTGGAAATAAACATTTATTTTATGGAAACGCATGCATATAATTAGTTATTAATTTTTGGTAATAATTAATTAATTAATTAAGTCTTATACCACTAAATGAAAATGATGTTTTGCAATGTTGTATGTGAAAGTGTGAGTATGAAATTCTTGCCAAGCATATAATACATAGTAAGTGAAATTATTTCATAGCTTTTATGAAAGCAATATCGATTTTAAGGCTACCTTTAGTTTAAACTATGGTGTGTTAGGACTATCATTATTCAGAATACATGTTAGTATTATGTCAAATTATAGTTGTATTATTACCCATTTTGTTGTAAAGAGAATTTTGAAGGGGGATTTCTCTTTATAAAAGGATATAGTATTAATATATGATTGAATACTTATTTTTCTGTACTAAGGTATAATTAAAATCTCATTATTGGCAATAACAATGAGGAAAAACTTCAAGATGTATATGTGGCAAACTTATGTGTGTATGTTTTAGTTGTACTCTTTAAATAATGTTCCATGTAATCTAAGGTTTATATCCAACCTTGTTTTCAAATGAATCCTAAAAAAGTTGTTAAGAAACCTACGCATAGAGATGTTTTAGCTATGTGTGAACCTAAAGTGCCTAAAACATTAGGATTTGGGTATGAGTCCATAAGAGATTTCTATGTATGTTCATGTGTGTTCGGGGTAATCTCTTAGATGAAAAAGCTTTTGGTTTGAATGGTAATTAATAATTTCATTTATAAAGATTTGAGCTGTAAATTAATTTACAATTCCACCATTCACACTTGAAATAGATTATATATATATATATATATATATATATATATATATGTATATATATATATATATATATATATATGTATATATATATATGTATATATATATATATATGTATATATATATATATATATATATATCTATATGTATATATATATATATATATATATATATATGTATATATATATATATATATATATATATATAACACTTGATATAAATAAAACAAAGTATATAATTTATATAAATAATTATTCATTTATAATATAATTCTATATTTCCCTCGATTGAGTTGTTGCGCGATGTGACGTTGGAGGTAAAGGGGCAACACCCCACCACCTCTCCCTCTCCCACAACATTTGGGAGTTCGGGGGTGGCCAACTTGCCCCATGAAATACACATGCGATTTTTTCCCACCTCATTCATTACCATGTCGAAAATTTCTATTTTCGATTTTTCTATGAGGAGAAATTTTGTTCTCCGAATTTTCTTGTGTGCTTGGTCTACTCTCCTGCTGCAAGTGTGACAATTCTCTCAGTTGTCTAGCCGTGACAAGTTTGTGTGTGGTGAAAAGATTGCAGAGCTATGGCATAATTCAAGGGTTTTTTTATATGTGGTCACACATATTTAGCAATGGAGTGGATGTGACCTGTGTCTGCATGCAATCCAACTTGGTCTTTCAGACTGAAGGTACCTGTTGCTCACATGGGATGTTGAATATTGGTTTGGAGATAGATTCTTGGTGCACAGAGGCTTCCTACTTTAGGATTTTGCAATCTACACTGGCATTGGACGTTGAAGTAATTCGTGATGTTATCATATCTTCAGTGCATGCGAATTCACCAAATCAGGTAAAGTGGGATGGATACATTAAGGTATCTTCATACTCTTTTCACTTAGTTATTTTATTCTCTAGTTTCATTTCTCTATTGTGTAAGCTTGGTGGTTGTGTTTTAGATTCTACTGGGGTGAATTGTGGCTTGCACTATGGTGTCTCCTAGTGAGCATGTGACCCTGCCAAGGGTTTTTCATCTTCCCTTTTGATTTTTTGGTACTTATCTATTTGTTGACTTGAGCCACCAAAAATACCATTTTCTTTTGGTTTTTCCTTCTCTTTGGCCTTCTTAGTCTCACCTCTCTAGTCTTGGGCTGTTGTGGGATGGTTTTCTTGCTTGGATTTTCTCCTTTTGGTGCAATATGCCACAACAATGAATGTGCAACTGTCGGGGAGATGGAGGCAAAGGTCCCCAGGGCAGGCCATGTGCCCAAGCCCAAGCCCATGCCCATAAGTTGTAGCTATCTTTCATTCTGCTAACCCCCTCCTAAAATTCATGAAGAAATTTGTCAACTCGAAGTCCTCACCACTAATGATTGTCAATCATATTCTGACCTTGAAATCTTGTATTAGGTAACCAATTAGGTTCCTTAACCTAGTCATATCAATAGAAGAGGGAGCCAATACTTGAAATCCATCACCCTCCATTGGTATATGGAAACTCTTTTGGGCAGGGTCATGAAAGAGAATCATGAAGAATGTAATGATATCATCTCTTCATTGAATGAAATCAAGAGGGTGCGATGGTATTAGCATTCTTATCTGGCTAGTTTGGATAGCCCCTAGCTCACTTGGAAAGTCACCTAGAGTGTGAACTTAAACCTCCTACTCCTACCAGTAAAAGCACATAGGTCCCAACTCTAGTGACCTCTTCAGGCTCTTGATATCATGACATGTCTCCTAACAACTCTTTTTTTGCTTTATGCAACTCAATATATTGTAGCTTTAGTAGTTTTCAACAACATCTATTTTATTATGTTATACTTAAACTTAAGTTAATAATCAATAAATATGATTTCCCACAAAATAGTTTAAGACCAAACATTATTTAAATTATAATGCTTTTGATGATATATGTTTAAATTTCAAAATAATACAAAATCTTTTTCTATAAAATTCTATATTTAATTTTTATTCTAAATCTTTTTCTATAAAATTTAAATTTAAAACTTTATAATAATTACTGAACTTCACACACATACTCTTAAACAACAACAAATACAAAATTTATACTTATTTCAATATTAGGAAAAACGACAAGAAAATAAAATTTCTATTTCTTTCATTTTCTATACCAAAGATAATTGTACAACACATTTACAGAGATCCGTCCGCCGTCATCATCATGTTCTTAAATTCCTCAAAATCGATTCTACCATCTGAATTTCTGTCAAATCTTGTGATCATCATTTCACAACTCTCCAGATCTTGTCCTTCTTTTAGTCCTAAGCTGAGCAGGACCTGTTGAAGTTCCCATGGGCTGATGAACCCATCCCCATTCTTATCAAAAACAATGAAGGCTTCCTCCAACTCCTCCTCCATAAACACTTTCTCCTCTGTCTCTGCATGCTCAAGAGCTTCCTCCCACAGATTCAGATAAAAACTGCAGAATGCATCAAAGCTCACATGCCCCGGAGAACCCATCACGATTTTCATATTATCATCAGAGATGCATGGCACCCCAAGCTTTTGCAGTAACCCTAGTACGTCCTCTGCCCGGACGATGCCATCACCATTGGTGTCCAAGGTATTGAACAACCGAGGTACATCCCATGTATGGACGACAACCATGCATCTTTCATTTACACACTCACTGCTCCTCTCATCATTCATAGATGCAGATGACTCGTATTCTCCAGCTGCCGTTATCTCCGAGTCTTTAGGATCGCTAAACTCAGAAAATTTGATTTTCATCATCTGAGAAACCCAAACATAAACATAAAAGTTGCAGATGCTACAAAATTTCTGCACTCGCCTCAGTGCCATGGACACAACAGTTCTCCAGTACATAGACATGACACGAATGTTAGAAACCGCACAATTTCTGATCATATCACGCACCATCTTTGGTATGAGAGATGAATGAGAGTGAATTATATCTCAACAATAATTCCTACAACTGAGAGCACATCTATATATAAAGAAACTGGATATTACTTAGGCTTCACGGAAAGATAGCTAACAGAGCCTGCCATTCCTCTTAAGAAGCTTTGGAGGAAGTTTCCATGAAAATCAGCGGAAACACTCCTTCAATTTAATAATCTTTTTTTTCCTATTTGTTTTCATTATGCACGCAATATAATAAATAGTGGTAGCGATGTGTGAAGGTTCCGGGAAGGTGCTGGGCCCACATTTCCTCGTCAATATGTCAGTTTCCATTTGGAATTGCATTGGTCATGTATTTCTCCTCAATTTCGAGGAACATGGGAGGGGTTAAGAGAGAATTTAATAACAATGGGAGAGGTTATTAATCGGAGTACACTTCTCTTAACGTAAGTTTCTTCGGTGTTTTTTTTTTTAATAATTATGATGGATCATCTATTTCAAAATATATATATAGAAAATAAGCATGTTACATGATGCGTAAGGATTAGTTTAATATAATAATTAATTATTTAATTTTAAAATAAAAATAAAAAAAATAAAAAATTATTCACTTTGAATAAAATTCTTAACGCCGTGATGGTGAGGGAATGAAACTTATTAGAGATCACATAAAAATATTTTATTTAATGGAAAATGATCCCATAGAAATAAATAATAATTAAGAAAGATAAAGTTGAGGTATTTGTATATTTAAAAGTATAATTTTATTAGGAGGAAGAGATTTTCTATGAATATAATATTTTGTTTTGAGAAATAAATTTGTATTTATTAAGTGCATTATTAGTTTAGTTAATAATAAAAGATAATAAATGAATTAAATTTAAATATTTATATCTTTTTAAGAGATAAATTTTTATTTTATAGAAATAAATATATGTATATAAATAAATAGATAATAAATATATATACACATTTTACATGGATTTTATGACTCCGTTGATTTGTTTTTACATAGAGAGAAAGCCAGTGAAGATATTAATTTAAATAAATTTTAAAAATTTATTAAAATAGATTAGATAAAGAAATGGTGTCTTATGAACATTTAGATAGTCTCAACTTTTTGTTTTATATGATCACTGTCAAGAAAAACTAAAAATTATTTTCTAAGAAGAGAATATAAGTAACTTAACTAATTTTTAGGTGTTGTGATTTTCAAGGAATTGAATTACAATTGTGGAGGATTTAGGACAACAAATGTTTCTTTTCTCAAATTTTGTATTAGAAAGGGGCTATGGTCTAACTAGTCACCATTGTAATGTAAATCAAAATAAGGAATTACCCTAATATCCTTACACCTAGAGGGATGATTATTCCACCAAATTTCCCAAACACTTAAATGCCAAAATCTCCTATAGCTTTTTGAGGAACATTAAGAAATTTGAAATAAGAAGATAAAAAAGCAATACATTGCTATATTATGTTACTCTTAGAATTATGATAATTTTTCCTATTCTAGAATTATTATTGTTATATATTTGTTATGTGAGGAAGGTTGAATTTGAGATTATAAAGAATTATTAGTTGAGAGATTGTGAGAGATTCTAAGAAGCTGGATCAATAGAGTACATATGTATAAATATTAGTTTTATTAATGAAAATGTTTGAGCTTATTTTATTATTGTTCATTTTATGTATTTCTACATTTTTGATATTGTAATAATCTTGATATCATAGATTGACTTGAGAGAATTTGCGAAAACTATGAGATATTTGATGTGCGAGTTTGAAATTCCATGTACTTTCCTGAGCATGGAGCTTGGAGGTTGGATTTTTTTTTTTTTTACAAAGACACCTGTGGAGTGGCTTTGTTGTAGAAACTAAGCATAGATAATGTTACATAGTGCACAACTCAAGATCCAGTAATATAAGAATTGATGGAATTCACTAATAAAAATCACTAGTACATAAAGGGGGGTTTTAAGACAAAATTTGAGTAAATTATCTTAAATATTGCCTTTAAGTGTCTATCTCAAATTAAATTGTCTTTATAAAGATAATATAGAACACAACTATTATTTTGTCTTAAAAGACAATTCATTTTTGTCTCTCAAGAGACTATAGATACAATTAAAGATATATTGTCTCTATACATACATATCTATTTAATCCCAATTATTATCTCTTTAGAGACAGTTAAAAAATATGTTTAGAAGCAAAATATAGAATGTGAATCTTTTTATTTCTTTAGTGATTAATTCATGTTAGGGCACGATGGAATTGAACCATCAACCTCTTGCAAGGCAAGTGCTCTTCCATTGAGCTATCACCCTTTAAAGAAATGTGTTGAATGAATTGAACTCAAATAAAACCATTTGAGTTGAATAAATCCATCTTCAAATGCAAGGTTAAAACCACCTCTCATACATGTTTCAGAATCGAACATTAACAAGTCCGGTGAAAAAGTCTAAAATGAAATTGTCATCAAAGGTGGTTACTTTTCTTCTAAGAGGTCAAATAACTTCATTCATGACTTCATCGTTTATGGTTGCTCAAAATTTATAGCCAGTTGGATGGTAGATAGATATCAAGTTTCTAATTCGACTCAAATAAAAATGGCCTGATTTTTGGAGGTCACTCTTTGTTAAATCTTATCCAAATTGTATGCACACTAACATGGATATGCAATATATAAGGTTGACCATCCAATGGATAGATACTATTCATAGAGTATAAGAGAACTATAATAAAAATGAAAAAAATAAGGGACTCCCATAAATGATGGGATCCTTTGAGATTCCCTAATCCAAAGTCTACAAAACACTTCTATTCAGATAGCCAATAAGAAACCCTAAGGATCAACATGGCTTGGAAAACCGATCATATATAAGAGTATTATTCCCTGGCCCTCTTTTACTAAGCAAGAAAAGCATGAATAATCTATGCTCCTTCCTACAAACTATATTCTAGATAGTTAAAAAACAAAATAGAAAATTACTTTCTCACATTAACAGTAAATCCATTTATCCATTAGATGACTAAGCTTATACTTTCATTAGTATGTACAAATTTTCTAGACTTAGCCACAATTTCAATTTTTCATATATATCTTTTTTCCCTTTTCAAGATAATTAGAAAAAATAGATTTTTCATCAGATATATAATAAATAGATTTGTTTATATATGGAAGATAACAACAAAGCCCAAATATTCCAAACACTTGATTGCAATAATATCATGATATAAATGTATATATACGACTCAATACAATTCATTAACGCAAACACAAATTTTTTAAAGGGACTTACAATAGAAACCACTAAAACTTAAAATGAAAAAAAAAGTTATTAAAGGCACTCCAATACACATATAAAATAATCAAGAAGCTGACTTGAGATGCATTCAATTTTGACAAGCCTAAGGCTTGACATCAACCAACTAGAGTATTATGACTAGTCATAACCTCAACTTCATGTCCTATCAACTGATGATATGTGTAACTAAAATAAAGTTATAAAACCAAGTTACAAATAGTATTCATTATAGATAATATTAAGAAATAATCAACACATTGATAGTTATAAAATGCATGAATTCTACATTAAGAAATGGCTCTCTTATAGAGAGGTCAATGAAATATGGTATAGCTTTAGTAAAAAAAAAGTATGACAATCGATGTTTCCAAATGGAAGGGGGTAATCTTCCTACCCACTAACACTTGTCTCGTCTACAACAAAAACTCCTTCATGGTTGCATGCATACTAATCAAATTTTATGCTCTTACAAATAAAGTCCCTGTGAAAGACAAAAATCAAAACTCCCTATGAATATAAAAAAATGCATTTATTAAACAAAATTAGTATTAGAATTGACATCCTAGAAACACAATTACAATACATAACTAAAAATATAAATCACTCATTCAATTTGGCTAGCAAGACAGAGCTGCAAATATAGATTATTGATTCAATCTGGTTGGAAAGAAAAAACTGCAATTACATATCACTCATCCAATCTGAATGGTAGGAAAATCAAGGGAAACCTCCTATGAGAAAGCGAGTTTAATCCGAAAATATAAAACCCAATTGAGGTCATCAAATAAGGTTTCAACTCCATCCCTATTTCCTTTTCCTTGGTCTAGAGAGTAAATATGAGAATTTGGAACAAAATGGATTGGGGTTTTATTTGAGTTGAATTAGAAGCATTGAAGGTATGGACATAGACATACTAGAAATTCAAACTAGGAGAAATGGGTATGGTGTAAATTCAAAAATAAATCATATTTATATCATGCCCACAATATTTGAATCTCTTAACTGGAAATGTTCTATTTTGTATATGTATGAACCTAATTCCCCTATTGTTTATATGTCTAGAAATAATAAATAGAAATAAAGGAATACAACTCTTTTACAAACAAAATCTTGTTCCCCCTCATCCATTCGGAAAAAAATAGATTGGGTTCAACTAAAGATACTAATTTCAGTAAACTTCAAAAGAAATATGGAGCTTTTGCATGGAATAATGGTCACATATTATCCAAACATATTATGCATTTATTCATTTCCTTTTTACAGTGAATTGTTGGGAAAAACACTGAGGGGGGTGTAGGGTGAATTAATATTTTAAAACTCAAAATTCTAATTTTATATTCTGATAAATATATGCTATTGTTATTAAGACAAACTGCATATGTACACTACTTTAGAGAAGGAAACCTGTGTATACCCAGTTTACTGATTTTTTAATATATTTCATGAGATGATTATTCTTACTCAATGCATCAATAAATTAATTACCTTTTAGTACGCAGTAAAGAACATAAATAAATCACACCAAACACGCATGGAACACCAGGATTTTTAGGTGGAAACCCAATGTGGGAGAAAACCATCGCTGATGTTGTTTCTTTCTTCTTTCCTATGATAAGGAAAATTATTACATTTGTACTGATGCAGTCTCTTGTCAATACGCAGGCACCCACGTGCAGAAAGCTACAATCTTCTATCGTTCTCTAGCACCTATTGGAAGGGAGCTCCAACCCCATTTCTGAAGCTTGCAACCTTCATCTTCTTGTGGACCACTTTTCAGAATAATCCAAACGAGATACACTTGTCAAATAATCATTACACAACATGTAGGCCACCTTTCATAAAATTCTCAAACTGGACCCATAACAATCATAAACCCAAACAAATTGAAGCACTGAATCTGAGATATTGTCACTCTGCAATCAACTGAAATCCTGAAGTATCAAATCAATGAATGCAAAACCCAACCAAAAATAAAAAATATTAAATTTCATACGTGACTGTACTGAATATAACTCGTGTATATATGTGTTTCCTCTATATAAGACTTGTGTACAGATCTTAGTATAATGAATACTGAATCATAAATCACTGAATTATATATAGATCATTTATCAGGCACATGTCACTTGAACCATCGATAGATTACTGAATCAAATACATATCACCATATTAGCATCATCACTAATCAACATTCATAGCCAACTCAACCCAATCAATTTTGTCAAACATAGGTTGTCAAGATAGAGACATCATCAATAAACAACAACAAACAGAACATAAATGATCAAATATCATCAACAAGTCATATTGCAAAACCCTTGAATGTGTATGCATATAATTCACCGTGCCCGCATACATATATGCACAAATTATTTTGCAAAAAATATAGGCGACCCTACAGATACGGAGCCAAGTATGTACGCGACTATTCCCAAACACACCCGTGTACAGATCTGTAAAAGTTTTGCTGCAAGTATAATTTCAATTTTTGCAACCTTTACTGTCAATACTACATACTTCAGAATAAATCATTTAGATCACAGTATCATAGTTTTATCAATGTTAGCTACTTATACATTTGCAACAAGTAAATCAATCAAGCATACATGTCAACATATTTCATATCTTTGAGATTTGAGTCTTCTCCTTGCTCATTGGTGCACACCTGTTTTAGATGAAATCATTCATAGACAACCCCATACTTGCACACCCAACAACTTGATCTCCATCTATTTATATAGTATTTTCCTTAGCCAATAGCTTAGGTAAATTCCTTGGTTATATCATAAGTATTCTTTGACGGGATAAAATAATCGTTGAAACACTTGTTACTATGGGCCAATAGCATGGTAAGGACCTCTAGTATACAAATTACCATGGTGCGGATTATGTACGTGACTTTTCTTCTTAATACCTACATATGTACGTGACCTTTCTTCACAAGACTGACATATACTTTCTCAATCTTTATCTTTGCCATCCATATGTCACTGAACTGTCCATTCTCTATTCATACCAGTTGTGGAATATGTATTACTCTGTATAAACATCTTGTTATCATAATGTTGTCATATTTATCAAATAGGTTGCCATCAAGGACAAAGCATTAGCCATAGTGGCAACATGAATGATGAAGGAGAGAATTAGAGTGTTGGTCAAAGGAAACTCTTATGTTTGGTTCGTTTTCTCCTCAAGCGTAACTGAGTTCATGTTTTCAATAAGGAAACTTCCTCCATCAATAATAACCAAACCCCTTGGGTGGGATAGAATCATCATATCCATAAACAAGTTACATTACATCTAAGATAAGAATGTATCTCAAAAATGACACCAGTATGACAACATGCTCCAAGATACCAAAAAATATGTACTAAGTGATTATTAACAAGACAAGCACATGCGAGAATACCACCAAATCAACAAGCACAATCATCCAACCAAGGAAAAGTGAAACTCCCTAAACCAACAACCTTCATCAAATGATCCAATGCGATGAAGAGAAAGGGATTTGTGAAAATGTACCCCCTAAATCAATCCAATGCTATAAGAAACTAGTAACAAACATCCATCAATATGATGAAAATCACATGGAACCTCATACAATATGAAGTGTAATATACAATAATGATGTTCGTCTATATCATATTTGAAGTATAATAGGTCAGGATTCTGAAGCTAAGTTTGACAATAGAAATCAAGACAATATGATGTCGATCAAGCTCTTTGTGACCAATGGTATGTTGACTAAAGTACAAAATGCTTTTAAGATTTGGGAGCATTTATAAGGCATGCATGAGATGTTAAAAAAAAGTATGACATTCTTATTAAAAATCATTATTTCAAATAAAGATGGAGGAATATAAATGACTTCAAGGCCACTTAATGAAACTCACAAACATTATAGCCCAATGAAATAGAATTCATAGAGAGAATGAAGAAGAAGATATGGTATTAATTATGTTGTAAATCCAACCCCCTTCATTTAAAATTTTATAAAGTATAGTGGAAGAAGTAGTTTGGTAGAAATAGTGTGAATGGAGAATTCGAGTCATATTTAGAAGCACATTTCAAGAGGAAACACAAATATGAAAATGGCAATGGAAGTGGTAATTCTTAAGGTCAAAAACTTGGGAAAGATATAAAGTGTTTTCATTTTGACAAGCTAAGTCATAGGCTAATTTTTGTAATAAATGATTTTGGGACCAAAAACACAATCAAGGATATTCTTTCAAATGAGAAGAAAATAAACCACAATGTAGCTTAATGTAAATAGGACAAATAATTTTATGTGTTTGTGACTAGCAATAAAGGCGTCATTGATTGTGTTGAGGAAAGTTTTAAATTTGATTTTGTTGTCTTGTGTGGTGGAGAAGAAAAAAAAATAAGGCAAGGGTAGTGTTGTCACTCACTGCATTGTGGGTTTCAATTGGTCAAGGTTGCCTAGGAGTAGTGAATTTTGGAGCCACTTTCCCAGGACATAGAAGATCTTAGAGCTTAATCAAACCTCTCCATTACCTAGTGCTCAAAAAAATATTTCCAATGGTATATAGAAGTCCAAAAAAGGACTCCTGGATCAGAAGTTAGGACATGTTGAACATTTCCTTTGGAAAGCTTAGAAAACCAAAAATATGGCTAACTATGAGGGCATCCCGCAATCTCACATCCCTCAAATTGGCTATCACAACAGTCCCGTAGTCATAGAAAACTCAAAAAGTTACAGGGGTTGATCTTGCGATATAATGTGAAATCATCGGGGGAGGTTTGAAAAGATTTAACAAAGGAAAGCATGGAAAAACCAAGCCAGACGACTCCTTTTCTCTCTCCTCCACATGGTGCAATCCTGTATCCCGCATCTTGGTGACCTCGTAGTCCCGCATCCAAGTGACCCCATAGTTCCCGTGGTCCCACAGGTTCCCATAGTCCTGCAGGGTCCCACATCCCGCATGTCAGCGATCTCGTAGCCCACATCCCGCAGGCCTGCGAGATAGGTATATCGGCAGGTTCCAAACATAAAAGACTATGCGGGGGATAGTTCTGTGGTATAGTGTAAAAGTTCCAGGGGAGGTCTGAAAATAATTAACAAAGGAAGTGCTTGACAAAAGAAAGGTTTAGTCACCCCTTTCTCTCTCCTCCACATGGTAGTATCCCACATCCCGCATTATCGGCAATCATAAGAACATAGGGGCTACCACCCCAATAACCTTGCGGGATTGTGATATTGCAATTTAGTGCAAAATCGTCGGGGAGGATTGAAATTCATTAACAAAGAAAATTCCTACAAAAACAAGGCTGGGCAGGCCTTTTTATCTCTCCTCCAGGGGGCCATGTGGCGGCCTCTGATTGGTCCTCAGAGAAGACATGACAATTGGCATCATTAGTGATGTGGCGGTACAAATGATGACGTGGTAGATCACATGTGTCACCTAGTTTCAAAGTTTTTCACCGGTGAAATGGGGCCATTTCCGGGTGCCACATGTCACCACTCATAGGGTGACAAGTGGAAGTGATGATGTCACCCCGCAGATTGACGATCGTAGTTGTTAAGGGGAAAAGATAAAGTAAAGGTGCTTGTGATTGCGATATGTGGGAATCCCTCCCCGATGCGATATGTTATAGTGGTTCTACCTGAGGAGGATTTTACGTCTGGACTGTCATCCCATGCTATGGAGAAAGGTAGAGGGTCCCCTTTTCCTGCAGTGTGATTGTGATGTCTTAGGTGATCCTCTAATCCCGCATTATCAGTGACCGCAAGTTTCTAGGGAAGAGGCTTAAGGCAAAAGCACGGTAAAGAGCCGATATGCGAGATTTTGCAATACAAAGGAAAAGACTCCTAGACACAAGTCTAAAGGCCTTAGCACCTAAGGGCTAAGCCCCTGGTTCCATTCCCTGGTCATATGAGTAAAGCCACACGAGTGGCTATAATAAGGGGGGCTAAGGGAGAAATCAAAATTGATAGTTTCACCCGTTTTAGAGGAAAAAGGCATGTGCCTGAGAGACTGCATTGTTAAACTGTAATACATATCACCCACCACATCAAGGAACCAATAGTGTAGGATAGAGGTTTAAGGGTGTGACAGGTCAACAACTATGGTTTTAAGAGGAAAAATTGGTGCATTCAAAGCACGGGATGGGATGATCCAACTGAAGCCCACTGTGACACGGGTCCGGGAGCCAGCAATGAATGAATTAAAGGTAGAAAATAAAAAGGTGGGTGAAGTAGTGCAGGAAGCCATAGCTTAAGTAGAAAAACTCCTGCAGCAGAGGTGACCACATGATGGGCAAGGAGATCTTTGTATATTTTACATCTTATGTTCATTTATTTGTTGTACTATAATGTGTTTCTTTCAATGAGGCTTTTAATTCTGTAATGATTTTGGACACAGAGCCATCTCTGACTGAGACATCTAGTCGACCCAACAGATGAGACTAGGCTAGAGATATTTTGATGTAATGAATATTCTTGCTCCCCTCTCTAGATAAATAGGGAAAAACAAGACTTAGAAAGGGTTTAGAAATTCTATAGAAAACACTACATGCTATTTTCAGACTGTATCTATTTGTAATATAGATCTTTTCAGAATATTAAGGAAACAATGGTGATTCCATATTCAAGTATTACAGTATGTGTCCTCCTTGTCAAACTCATTTTTATGTTCATGCTTCTTCCCTGAATTCATGCAATTATAGTTGCTAGAAATATTTCAAGCTCCCTCACATATTCATTAGTATCTACATGTTAATGCAAATCCCTGTAACAGTTTCATAGATTCATTTGTCTCAACATTATTTATGTATATGCCTATGTGGACTATTGAAATTATATCTTTAA
Source organism: Pinus tabuliformis (assembly GCA_031772625.1). Taxonomy (NCBI): domain Eukaryota; kingdom Viridiplantae; phylum Streptophyta; class Pinopsida; order Pinales; family Pinaceae; genus Pinus; species Pinus tabuliformis. The sequence continues at coordinate 446,777,776 of CM062814.1, read as the reverse complement.
ATATGCAACACATGAATCATAGCTTTCAACTCCTCCTCCATTCAGTATTTCTGCTTGTAACTCAAATAAGTATAGAAATCCTTAATTCCTCAAGCTCTATGTGTTAAGTGTAGAATGCTTGAAGCCTTATGTTTTATGTGATGAGTTTCTCCTTCTCTTGGTCCTCTCTCTTCTATTCTACAAAAAATTATTAAGTTGTAAGACCCTGAAACACTCGACCTCCATAATTTTATGCTTATTTCTTAGATCTGAACCTGTGAAGAAGTACTAGAAATTCATGTCTTATTTCTTTCGATAAATGAACCTATATATATATATATATATATATATATATATATATATATATATATATATATATATATACATATATATATATATATATACATATATATATATATATATATACATATATATATATATACATATACATATATATATATATATATATATATACATATATATATATATACATATACATATATATATATATATATATATATATATACATATATATATATATATACATATACATATACATATATATATATATATATATATATATATACATATATACATATATATATATATATATATATGTATATAGATATATATATATATATATACAGAGAGAGAGAGAGAGAGAGAGAGAGAGAGAGAGAGAGAGAGAGAGAGATAGATAGAACATAAGTGATGTCTCCAATTTCCTGTAAATCATTTGAGGCACACAAATCTATATGTGCCTAGGCATTGGTCTTGTAAGAAATCCAAGGCTGTCTCTAGGAGCTACAACATCTTTTGGCATCATTGTTGGGGAGCTTATTAAAGGATTTCCCCCCCAAGATATGACAAACTGAGCACCCTTCGTGTAGGTGAGTGAAGTATGTTATGATTTCATTCATATCACCTTAGCGACTCCACACCCCCCTCATTATCATTCATAACCCTAGCTTTTAAAAGGCCTCATACTCTCTCAGATACATCCTAGTAGAAAGCCCCATTTGTATCTAACCCAGAAAGGTTGATTTTCAAGAAAGTATGGAAAGAGAAAACTCCCCCAAACTCTTCTACCATCTCACTAGCCTTTGAATTTCCCTCCTCCAGTTCCCAGCTTGTTGCTGTTCATTATTCAGGACTTACTCCAAAGGCCCTAACATACCCTCCTTCCCCTATAACTCCTATGGTCTTAACCCTAGTTCCTTAGAAAATTTTAATCCCTCCCCACTAGTCCAAATGGTTCTTCCTGGCTTTTTGCTAAATAAGTATGCACCTCTTAATCTACCTCAGCCCTTGAGTGCAATGCCCCAGGACTACCTAAAGCATCTGCCTAGGTTCAATGGGGAACGTGATAACATGGCACATAGTCACATTGAAACCTTCAGTGCTTTTTCTGAGAACATAAATGTGGAACAACTAGATGTGGTCATGAGATTTTTTGTATAATACCTCGATGGAGAGGCTATAAGGTGGTTCAAAGGCCTACCAAATGCCTCCATCACTACCGAGGAGGAACTGGAAAATTATTTCACACAGAAATGGGGAGAAAAGAGGAATCATGAGTACCTCATCACTGATTTTAATGCCATAAGAAACTATTCGAAGGAGGATACTTTAGAATTTATCAAAAGATTCAATAAGCAATACAATAACCAACTAGCCGACATAAAGCCTCCACCAACTGTAGCTCGTGTGGTTTTCTTGGGAGCCTTTGAGTCTAACATTGGCTTTACCCTAAGAGAAAGGAAGTCTCTCACTCTAGACCAACTTTAGATTGATGTTCTCGAAGTGGAAGAAAATCTGGTTTCAACAGGGAAGTCAAGGGTAAAGAAAGAACCTACTGAACCCAAAAGAGGAAAATAAGAGGCATCCTCCTCTGGTCAAGATGGAGAATCATCAGACCAGAAGTGGGACGATCTGGACAAACTCATCAAGAGTTTATCTCAAAAAGGTTGCAAAGCTTGAAATTGAGAACAAGAACCTCTCTAGGCAGAATGCTCAAGTCAACAACCAGGGCTATAACCCACAATATAGAAGATATCCATTGCAACTACTTCCAAGGGAAAGAAAGGAGTAGCTTGATTAGATCCCTCATCCCTTATACTTGGAAGATGGTCCCAACAAACAATCATCAGATACACAGGAGATGCAGGGAAATATATATGTTGGTTTTGGTGGAGAAGAACATGAGAATAGGGCTCACTAGGAGGCTAGTAATCGTAGAGAAGCACCATCAAAGGAGGAAGATATGGATTATTATTTCAAATAGTTTGCAAAGTTCATGCAAACACATCCAAAACATAAGTATAATCTAAGATCTTCAAAGAAGAGGACAAGAGAACCAGAACAACAAGGGGAAGCTTCTTCCCAAGTGGTTCCTCTAGCACTAGACAAAGGGAAAGGTAAGCTCCATCTCGACCCACCAAGATAGGAGTGTCTGCAAATAAGTAGAGAGATGGTCCTAAGGGGCACAAAGAAAAGGAGGCACCTGTTCTGCTGACAACTACCAGTTGGAAGGGAGAAAGAACAGAGCTAGGAGATACAGAAAAGGCCCAACATATATTCAATCTTGAGAAGGAGCTGGAAAAGGTAAAAATTCCTATTCCTCTTACTAAACTTCTAAAGTAACCTCATTAAAAAACTCAAGTCTCTCCATTCATGCATCTAGACACCTCTACACCATCCCATGATAGTTTGAACCTTCAAGAGGAGAGGCCCATGGTTGTTTTCGGGCCATATGTGGAAGAGTTGGACACTTCTAATACACCTTTCTATGTGACTTTGGTGATCCATGACCTTTTTTTTCATAATTTCATGTTGGATTCTGGGGCCTCACACAACCTCATGCCACTATTAGTAATGGAACATCTGGGTTTAGAGATCACCAAACCATAAAAGGACATGTACTCCTTTGACTCCAAGAGAGTCAAGTTCTTAGGCATGATAAAGGATCTGGTGGTAAACCTGGCTCAGATCTCGGTAAGGAGTGTGGTAATGGATATAGTGGTGGTTGATATACCTCCTCATTTTGGAATTCTCTTATCCAGTTCTTAGGGTTCCAAGGTGGGTGCCTCTATCAAGCTAGATCTTACTTATGCCACCATTCCCACTTTTAGAGGTGAGCAAAAGAGGCTATATAGAGAATCTAGGTTTGTGAAAAACGTGACCCTAGCTAAAGGCTCCTAAAACTCCCTAGTGCAGGGGAAGGATAGTGACATCTCCTCTATGTTCCTAGAAGAGGATGAGACGTTACTAGAGGAAACATTGGTACACCTAACAGGGCAGTTAGAGCACTTGCAAACAAATGAAAACAAAATATGGAAATTATACTTCGATGGATCAAACTCAAAAGATGGGAATGGAGCTGGAATATTGTTGGTATCTCCGAAAGGCAACATGATACCCCTCTCTTTCAAGCTCAAATTTGAGGCAACCAAAAATGTGGCAGAGTATGAAGCATTGCTCGTGGGGCTACAAATGGCAAGAAATATGAATCTTGAATGCCTATAGGTCTATGGAGACTCTGAGCTAGTCGTAAGGCAGATCCAAGACCAATGCCAAGCCAAACACCTCAGGCTAAGGACATAATGAAATGAAGTGTGGGACTTAATCAAAAATTTCTTCTTGGACTTTAACATCCAGTTTCTACCCAAGGAAGAAAATAGGATGGTTGACTCTCTCGCGATAGGTGCAAGCACTTTTAGGGCCCCACATAATCCACTCCTCAAATATGAGATAGAAGTTGGACATAGGCCTTTAATACTTGATAATGTCAAACATTGGCAGGTATTCAAAGATGACGAGCAGGTAAAAGGATTCATAGAAGTTGTTGGGGAGTTTTCCCACTCCACCATCGATCAAGAATAAGAAGTAGAACAAGAAGCCACTTGATGGAAAGACACAATGGCTGGGAAAAACATTTTGCAACTAAAAGGGAACACCATCCCTCGTGGACTTGTTCCACTAGAAATACTTTTCAATAAAGACGACATAGCATCCAAACAAATGGCCCCAAAGAAGGATGAGCAAGTAGAAGACTGCAACATTGGATCAGAGGAGGAACCCCAGGCAATCAGGTTGTCTAAAGGAATCCCCTTGCAATAGAAACAAAGATATTTGGATCTATTCAAAAATCACTGTTAGGTCCCTATAATATTAGTGATTACCCCATTACTATTGTAGTTGTATCCCTTATTAATATTGTTGAGCCCCTATTGTCCCCATATTGTTATTACTATGCCCCATAGAATCCCTCTATTGTTATTTTTGTGCCTTTATATTATTATTGTTAGGTCGGCTGGGTTAAATTGTGACTCCTTAGACTCCTATATATAGAAAGGAGGTTTTGTCATTTGAATCATCAAAGAATCATTCATTTGTGTAATGTAAAGGAGGTTTCCCCCTCGAAGAGGCTAAATTCTAAGGCGTTGATCTATCTTTTCTATCTTTTTGTGAGCTGGTTTCATAACATTTGGTATCAGAACTTTGGATTCTAGGGTTTTGCTGCTCCAAATAGGTCATTGTGGCATTTTCGCTATAATTTTTTCTGCAATGTTTCAAAAGGAAAAAAAACCCATTTGAGACAAAATCGCTGTGAACCTCGGGTCTGAATTTCAGAGGTTTTTGTGCTATATTTCCGAAGATATGATCTGAGGAAGTTGGTCTTTTTACAGACTCCTGAATTACATTCCAAACATGTGACCTGGGGAAAATCATCATAACTTTTTCTCTAAGCATCAGATTGAAATTTTGTAAGAAGGCACAGCAAGAGGACAGGCTGTAGTTTATTGTATATATTTTTCAGAGCCAAAGGTTGAAATAGGGAGACGTTGCATGTCATACAAGTTCGCTCTACTGAACTAGTCTATAATCACGTCACTGTGGGAGATTTGGCATAACTTTGCCTTGGAGAATCCAATTTGGATAAGACTGGTGGCATTGGAAAGAGGACACAAAGGGCTACTGCAGGTCACAATTTTAGAACTAGACGATTTGAAAATTACAGAGATACATCAGAGGCAATATCGAGCTCCTACAAAGTGAAAAATGGTGTGTAGATTTTTTTAAATTTTGTTTAAGCTTGGTTTGAAAAATTATTTTGAAGGAATTCAAAGGGCATAGTAGAGCATTATTATCGGTAACTGATGCCCCAAGGAAAGGAAATGCAAACACCTAGTAAGCAACCTGAAAGCTCTAGCATGACTCATGAAGAATAGGAAGAAATGCTACATGATATATCAAAATTACAAGATCAAGTCCAACAAATGTCACTCTCACAAAAGCTAACAGAAGCTAAGATAAATGGCGTGGAATCTAAGATAAAGGGCGTGGAAGCTAAGATGAATGGAGTGGAAGCTAAGATGGATGATTTGAAGATAGATTTGAAGACAGATTTGAAGACAGGCATGGGAGATTTGAAGACAGTTTTGACAAATTTTCTACAAGAAATACTTACTAATGGTGAAAGGGTAGTAAAGGAAACTCATGATGCGAACAAAAAAAATGTTAATCATGATTTCATAGACTCTAATGTTGGATCGAAGACCCACCATATTCCAAAAATCGATATGAGGAAGTTTGGTGGCAAGGATCCCGCAACATGGATATTACAGATGGAGCAATTTTTCGATCTCAATAATGCGAAAAACACACAAAAGGTACGTATTGCAACTTTATATTTGGAACCAAATCATTTTGTATGGTATCAATGGCTTTGCTCATGTAAACAAATTATCACTTGGGCAATTTTTACAGAAGAATTGACAACACATTATGAGGATACAAAAAGCAACACTTTTTTTAGCCAATTGATAAGTCTCAAACAAAAGGGTTCAATAATGGAGCACTTTGAGGAGTTCCAAAAATTGAACATAAGGGTAAAAAATATTCCAGAGGAGCATAGGATTGATGTGTTCATAGGTACTTTAAAGGATAATATCCAACATGATGTTCGACTTTGGGAACCTGATTCATTAGAGAAGGCATTCAGGTTAGCAAGAAAAATGGAAAGCAAAATTATGGAAACTAGAAAGCATACCACTCACAACTATAAAGATGGAAGTGTTGTTGCCCCTAGTCTTCCACAACCTATAAGGTTGACAGCACAACAATTGGAAGAAAAAAGAGAAAAATGGCTTTGTTACAGTTGTGATAGAAAATACACTAAAGGTCATAAGTGTGCTGAGAAGAAATTATTCTACATAGATTGTGAAGAGGAAGAAGAAAAGGAGCAAGAAAGGTCAAAAGAAGAGGATATACTCTAGGAGCAAAGCCTAGATAAAGAAGAAATGAATCCGACCATATCTTGTAATGCATTGGCTGGAATTACCACTCCTCAAACCATCAAGATAGCAGGACAAATCAAGAAGAAAAAGGTAATAGTGTTGATTGATTAAGGAAGTACCCACAATTTTATTCATTGTAAGATAGAAAAAGAAATTAATTTCTTCCTATATCTAGCACCACAGTGTCAAGGATGGTTGCAAATGAAGGAGAGATAAATTTCTCTCGAAAGTGCCATAATATCAAGCTATCCATGGGAGAATATGTATTGACTAGCCCAATGCTTTCCATTCCAATGGGAGGTGCTGATGTTGTACTAAGAGTCCAATGGCTACAATCCTTGGGTACAATAGCTTTTAATTTTCAAGAACTTTTCATGAAATTTTTTGCAGAAGGAAAGGAAGTTGAATTAAGGGGTATTGCAGGGAAATCAGAAAATATAATTAGCTCTAATGGTATGACATGAACAAAGAGGTGTAATTGCACAATTATGTTCGCTATATGTTTCCACATCGAAATCATCTATTTCTCCAGATCTCCAAAAAGTCTTAGACAATAATTCCAAGGTATTTGAGACTCCCAAAGGTCTCCCACCTATACGTGATCATGATCATGCTATTCATCTGATTCCAGGAAGTGTTCCTCCAAACATCAGGCCGTACAGATATCCCTATGCCCAAAAGAGTGAAATTGAACGTATGGTTGCAGAAATGCTAGAGGCTGGTATAATTCAACCTAGTCAAAGTTCTTTCTCTGCTCCAGTAGTATTGGTGCACAAGAAGGATGGATCATGGCACATGTGTCCAGATTATAGGGAGCTCAACAAGCTCACTATTAAAGATAAGTTTCCCATTCCTGTCATTAATGAATTACTGGATGAATTGCATGGATTAATTTAGCTCACCAAGTTGGATCTTCGTTCCGGATATCATCAAATTAGAATGAAGACTGAAGACATTCCGGAAACAACATTTAGAACTCATGAGGGTCATTATGAATTTTTGGTCATGCCTTTTGGCCTTAACAATGCACCTTCTACATTTCAAGGTTTAATGAATTCCATTTTCAAACCCTTCCTTAGAAAATTTGTGTTAGTATTTTTTGATGATATACTAATCTACAACAAGTCTTGGAAGGATCATGTTGAACATGTTGACAGGGTGCTACTGTTGAAAATGCAACAAGATGATGGAGCTTAGTGAAAAGAAGTCGCCTTCACTAAGTGGGCCCACAGGCTATTTTAGGTGCAAAGTCTATTTTTAGACTATGTCTATTTTTAGACATATGGATCATGGTTTATGAGTTGCAGGATGCTATTTATGGATGATTGTTCATGTTGGTAAAAATAGATGGACTTATACTTTTAGAAATATGGGCGGAGTTTATTTTTAGACTGTCAGGCTAAAAATAGAACAGTCGAATATTATTAGCTCTTAATCATATTTGGACTATAAACATTATCTTATCCTCTTGGAGCACTTTAGTTCGAGCTACGGATGTGGCACATGCAACTTCCAGAAGGAAATATGCTTTTCTTATGGGTTAGTTGAGCTATTGCATGATGGACTTCAGTTAGAACTCAAGTGATTGAGTTTGGTGGAGTTGATGGAGTTGTGTTCAGTTTGACTTAGTTGAACTAGTTGTATTTAGTCTAACTGCAGAATACACTAGTGATGAGTGATGTGAATTAATTATTAATTAATTCACTAATTATTAACTCATAAATCAACTAAGGAATACATCAGTTAACTCAGTGCATGGACAGTTCAGTGGAGACAAGTGTTAGAGGTGAGTGAAAGGGCAAGACAGTTGTCAGTTGTGACTATAGTTGTGCATGAGATTTGCACAATCAATGGATTGGGTATTGCCAATGAGGATTGCGTGGTTCAGCCAAGGGAAATACGAGTTTGGATCAGCCATTCTCATCCATTCTCATGTAGGATTGCGCAGTGGAGACAGGCAAGCAATGGAGGAGATTTGAACCTGTGATTGATTCAGATCTGAGCTAGTTTGTGTGTAACAGGTGGAGATAGTACTGAGTACCTGTGAGGAGTATTGTACTATGTATTGTTACATGTTTTCAATCAATATAATATACAGATAGTTGGGGGTTTTCAGCTGTATGCTTTCCCCGTGATATACTGTGTTGATATGTTTGATTGATGCTTTAATGTGCACATGCGATTGTTTCTGAATACTGCAAAATTGATGATCAACATAGAGGAGGTTATGTATTATGCATGCATTCCACAAATAGTGTATAATCAGGATAATCTTTGTGAATAAGTGTTTTATAATTCAAAATTTCTACATGGTATCAGAGCAGAGTTGATCATCAGATCTATTATTCAGAAAGTGATTACATTTTATTTCTTCAGGCAAAGTCTGTAATCGGGCTAGGTAGCCTCTAGATTCATCCTTCTTTTGGAAGGTGAGATATCCGGTAAAAGCCCATACAGTCAATCTTTGTACAAGAAATATTTTGTTCTCATGAATTTTAGATCAGAAGTGGTTGAGTTTAGAGCTGGTGGAATTCGAATTTGCAGCAGTTTTTTCTTAGTGTCAAAGTCGAAATGTCTTTCAATGGATTGCGATTGGAGTATGCCCTTGAAGGCAGCTCGAATTATATTGCATGGAAAGATAGGATGGAGGCAGTGTTAGATGACAATGGGTTGAAGGATTTCATATAAGCTGAGGTCCCAAAGACTACTGATGCTACTCACGTTGAGGCTTGGCAAAAGAAGACAACAAAGTGTCGAAGGATCCTATTGGAGGGTGTGAAGGATCACATTGTATTGAGCCTGCATGGAAAGGCTTCTCCATACTTGATGTGGAAAGTGTTGACATATTTATTCCAAAGCAAGAGCAACCAGAGGAAGTTGGTGCTCAAAGATAAACTCAGAAACATTAAGTGTGAGAATGGAGACAATATGCCCGAGTATCTCACGAAGTTCACCCAATGACGGGATGAGCTGGGAAGTGTGGGGGTGACTGTCGATGATGAGGAATTGGTGAGCTTGGCTCTCCTTGGTCTTCCGAAGAGTTGGCATTCCTATCAGGACTCTGTCAATGGTTGGGAGAAATTGCCAGGATGGGAGAGACTTTGGTTAGATCTTGTGCAAGAGGAGATCAGGCGGAATACCAGGGATGGATCTTCATCAAAGGCATTTGATGAAGAAAATTGCGCTTTGGCTGCCAAAGCAAAGAAGGGGAAGGAGAAGGGTTCTCTTTCCGAATCCAGTTATTCCAATGATGGGAAGAAGGTTGAAAAATCGAAAGTGAGATGCTTTCGTTGTCATGAGGTGGGCCATTATGCTGAAAATTGTCCACGGAGGAAATCCAAGAAGGGATCCGGGGAAGGAACTGAAGGTGAGGCACTTGCTTCACAGTTTGAGTTGGATTTCACACTCTTCACATGCATGGTTTCATCCATGGTGGGAATTGGTTGGTTTCTTGACAGTGGAGCTTCTCTCCACATGACTGGTGACAAGAGTTTCTTCAGTACTTTGGAGGAGAAAGATCTCCAGATACTCATAGCGATGGGTAATGATGAGAAGTATAGTGTCTCAGGTGTAGGCACGATTATTTTTCAGAGGGAGCATGGAGTTTGCCTTACCTTGACTGATGTCAAGTATGTACCAGGACTGAAGAGAAACTTGGTGTTGATCGTGATGCTGGAAGATAGAGTCTATGATGTAGTCTTCAGTAAGGGAAAGGTTTTCCTTAGACACATCATCACTAGACAAGTGAAGCAGATTGGTTCACGGGTCAAGAACCTATATGCTCTTGAGGTTCAAGGTGCATGCAAAGCCTTGAGCAGTGAGGCAATTGATGGAGACTTGGTGGTTGAGAGGGAGCGTATATTACCTCTCAACATGCAGAGCCAGAAGAAGTCTTAGACTATTGTGGAGGAGCCACGATTGGTGCAATAGCTTCAGGAGGTTGTGGAGCAGCCACAACAAGGGAAGCTGAGAGGCGATTGAGTAGAGACATCTACTCATGCAGAGACCTCCAATAGGGGGAAAATTAGAGCCAGGTGGGCTGAGGGATCGCATGCAGCCATACCTATAGGTAGGAGGTGGGGTGATGTGGATTGATTGTCCCAAGGAAGACGGGTAGGATCCTTTAGGTACCCAACCTCTTGGATAAGACCTTGCTACGGGAGTCCCGATCTGGAGTAGCAGGAATTGATTGATTGGGTAGAGACAGATGCAGATCGAGCGGCAGAGAGAGCGATAGTGTAGGGAATCCTAGGACAGTGCATAGCTAGTAGGCTGCAACAATGCGAGAGGCACAAGTGTGATTCACAGTGCTAGGTGGCACAAAGAGCTGTGCAATGGTACGAGATGCATGGAGACGTTGCAGTAGCACAGATGTTAGAGAGGGAGCGCTTGTCAGCAACAGGTAGAGCTTCAGCATCAGAGTATGTTCCTAGCCCAACAGAGTAGTTAGTTGGGAGTGTTTTTGTTCCAAGTGTTGTTGGAGCAAGTGGACCGGGCAAATTTGTTGCATGCAGAACATTCCAGAGTTGTAGGATAGGGGTTGCAGATAATCCATATATTTTTGAGAGGGAGTGTTTAAAATGCAACAAGATGAAGGAGCTTAGTGAAAAGAAGTCGCCTTCACTAAGTGGGCCCGCAGGCTATTTTTGGTGCAAAATCTATTTTTAGACTATGTCTATTTTTAGACTATGTCTATTTTTAGACATATGGATCATTGTCTATGAGTTGCAGGATGCTATTTGTGGATGATTGGTCATGTTGGTAAAAATAGATGGACTTCTATTTTTAGACATATGGGCAAAGTCTATTTTTAGACTGCCAGGCTAAAAATAGAATAGTCGAATATTATTAACTCTTAATAATATTTGGACTGTAAACATTATCTTATCCTCTTGGAGCACTTCAGTTCGAGCTACGGATGTGGGACATGCAACTGCTAGAAGGAAATACGCTTTTCTTATGGGTCAGTTGAGCTATTGCATGATGGACTTCAGTTAGAACTCAAGTGATTGAGTTTTGGTGGAGTTGATTGAGGAGTTGATGGAGTTGTGTTCAGTTTGACTTAGTTGAACTAGTTGTATTTAGTCTAACTGCAGAATACACTAGTGATGAGTGATGTGAATTAATTATTAATTAATTCACTAATTATTAACTCATAAATCAACTAAGGAATACATCAGTTAACTCAGTGCATGGACAGTTCAACTCAGTGCATGGACAGTTCAGTGGAGACAAGTGTTAGAGGTGAGTGAAAGGGCAAGACAGCTGTTAGTTGTGACTATAGTTGTGCATGAGATTTGCACAATCAATGGATTGGGTATTGCCAATGAGGATTGCGTGGTTCAGCCAAGGGAAATACGAGTTTGGATCAGCCATTCTCATCCATTCTCATGTATGATTGCGTAGTGGAGGCAGGCAAGCAACGGAGGAGATTTGAACCTATGATTGATTCAGATCTGAGCTAGTTTGTGTGTAACAGGTGGAGATAGTATTGAGTACCTGTGAGGAGTATTGTACTATGTATTGTTACATGTTCTCAATCAATATAATATATAGATAGTTGGGGGTTTTCAGCTGTATGCTTTCCCCGTGATATACTGTGTTGATATGTGTGATGGATGCTTTAATGTGCGCATGCGATTGTTTCTGAATACTGCAAAAGTGATGATCAACATAGAGGAGGTTATGTATTATGCATGCATTCCACAAATAGTGTATAATCAGGATAATCTTTGTGAATAAGTGTTTTATTATTCAAAATTTCTACATGGTATCAGAGCAGAGTTGATCATCAGATCTATTATTCAGAAAGTGATTACATTTTATTTCTTCAGGCAGAGTCTGTAATCGGGCTAGGTAGCCTCTAGATTCATCCTTCTTTTGGAAGGTGAGATATCCGGTAAAAGCCCATACAGTCAATCTTTGTACAAGAAATACTTTGTTCTCACGAATTTTAGATCAGAAGTGGTTGAGTTTTGAGCTGGTGGAATTCGAATTTGCAGCAGTTTTTTCTTAGTGTCAAAGTCGAAATGTCTTCCAATGGATTGCGATTGGAGTATGCCCTTGAAGGCAACTTGAATTATATTGCATGGAAAGATAGGATGGAGGCAGTGTTAGATGAAAATGGGTTGAAGGAGTTCATATAAGCTGAGGTCCCAAAGACTACTGATGCTACTCACGTTGAGGCTTGGCAAAAGAAGACAACAAAGTGTCGAAGGATCCTGTTGGAGGGTGAGAAGGATCACATTGTATCCAGCCTGCATGGAAAGGCTTCTCCATACTTGATGTGGAAAGTGTTGACATATTTATTCCAAAGCAAGAGCAACCAGAGGAAGTTGGTGCTCAAAGATAAACTCAGAAACATTAAGTGTGAGAATGGAGACAATATGCCCGAGTATCTCACGAAGTTCACCCAATGCCGGGATGAGCTGGGAAGTGTGGGGGTGACTGTCGATGATGAGGAATTGGTGAGCTTGGCTCTCCTTGGTCTTCTGAAGAGTTGGCATTCCTATCAGGACTCTGTCAATGGTTGGGAGAAATTGCCAGGATGGGAGAGACTTTGGTTAGATCTTGTGCAAGAGGAGATCAGGCGAAATACCAGGGATGGATCTTCATCAAAGGCATTTGATGAAGAAAATTGCGCTTTGGCTGCCAAAGCAAAGAAGGGGAAGGAGAAGAGTTCTCTTTCCGAATCCAGTTCTTCCAATGATGGGAAGAAGGTTGAAAAATTGAAAGTGAGATTATTTCGTTGTCATGAGGTGGGCCATTATGCTGAAAATTGTCCACGGAGGAAATCCAAGAAGGGATCCGGGGAAGGAACTGAAGGTGAGGCACTTGCTTCACAGTTTGAGTTGGATTTCACACTCTTCACATGCATGGTTTCATCCATGGTGGGAATTGGTTGGTTTCTTGACAGTGGAGCTTCTCTCCACATGACCGGTGACAAGAGTTTCTTCAGTACTTTGGAGGAGAAAGATCTCCAGATACTCATAGCGATGGGTAATGATGAGAAGTATAATGTCTCAGGTGTAGGCACGATTATTTTTCAGAGGGAGCATGGAGCTTGCCTTACCTTGACTGATGTCAAGTATGTACCAGGACTGAAGAGAAACTTGGTGTTGATCGTGATGCTGGAAGATAGAGTCTATTATTTAGTCTTCAGTAAGGGAAAGGTTTTCCTTAGACACATCATCACTAGACAAGTGAAGCAGATTGGTTCACGTGTCAAGAACCTATATGCTCTTGAGGTTCAAGATGCATGCAAAGCCTTCAGCAGTGAGGCAATTGATGGAGACTTGGTGGTTGAGAGGGAGCGTATATTACCTCTCAACATGCAGAGCCAGAAGAAGTCTTAGACTATTGTGGAGGAGCCACGATTGGTGCAACAGCTTCAGGAGGTCGTGGAGCAGCCACAACAAGGGAAGCTAAGAGGCGATTGAGTAGAGACATCTACTCATGCAGAGACCTCCAGTAGGGGGAAAATTTGAGCTAGGTGGGCTGAGGGATCGCATGCAGCCATACCTATAGGTAGGAGGTGGGGTGATGTGGATTGATTGTCCCAAGGAAGATGGGTAGGATCCTTTAGGTACCCAACCTCTTGGATGAGACCTTGCAACAGGAGTCCCGATCTGGAGTAGCAGGAATTGATTGATTGGGTAGAGACAGATGCAGATGGAGCGGCAGAGAGAGCGATAGTGTAGGTAATCCCAGGACAACGCATAGCTAGCAGGCTGCAGCAATGCAAGAGGCACAAGTGTTTTTCACAGTGCTAGGTGGCACAAAAAGCTGTGCAATGGTACGAGATGCATGGAGACATTGCAGTAGCACAGATGTTAGAGAGGGAGCGCTTGTCAGCAACAGGTAGAGCTTCAGCATCAGAGTATGTTCCTAGCCCAACAGAGTAGTTAGTTGGGAGTGTTTTTGTTCCAAGTGTTGTTGGAGCAAGTGGACCGGGCAAATTTGTTGCATGCAGAACATTCCAGAGTTGTAGGATAGGGGTTGCAGATAATCCATATATTGTTGAGAGGGAGTGTTTAAAATGCAACAAGATGATGGAGCTTAGTGAAAAGAAGTCGCCTTCACTAAGTGGGTCCGCAGGCTATTTTTGGTGCAAAATCTATTTTTAGACTATGTCTATTTTTAGACATATGGATCATTGTCTATGAGTTGCAGGATGCTATTTGTGGATGATTGGTCATGTTGGTAAAAATAGATGGACTTCTATTTTTAGACATATGGGCAAAGTCTATTTTTAGACTGCCAGGCTAAAAATAGAATAGTCGAATATTATTAGCTCTTAATAATATTTGGACTGTAAGCATTATCTTATCCTCTTGGAGCACTTCAGTTCAAGCTACGGATGTGGGACATGCAACTGCCAGAAGGAAATATGCTTTTCTTATGGGTCAGTTGAGCTATTGCATGATGGACTTCAGTTAGAACTCAAGTGATTGAGTTTGGTGGAGTTGATTGAGGAGTTGATAGAGTTGTGTTCAATTTGACTTAGTTGAACTAGTTGTATTTAGTCTAACTGCAGAATACACTAGTGATGAGTGATGTGAATTAATTATTAATTAATTCACTAATTATTAACTCATAAATCAACTAAGGAATACATCAGTTAACTCAGTGCATGGACAGTTCAGTGGAGACAAGTGTTAGAGGTGAGTGAAAGGGCAAGACAGCTGTCAGTTGTGACTATAGTTGTGCATGAGATTTGCACAATCAATGGATTGAGTATTGCCAATGAGGATTGCGTGGTTTAGCCAAGGGAAATATGAGTTTGGATCAGCCATTCTCATCCATTCTCATGCAGGATTGCGCGGTGGAGGCAGGCAAGTAGCGAAGGAGATTTGAACCTGTGATTGATTCAGATCTGAGCTAGTTTGTGTGTAACAGGTGGAGATAGTACTGAGTACTTGTGAGGAGTATTGTACTATGTATTGTTACATGTTCTCAATCAATATAATATACAAATAGTTGGGGGTTTTCAACTGTATGTTTTCCTTGTGATATACTGTGTTGATATGTGTGATTGATGCTTTAATGTGTGCATGCAATTATTTCTGAAGACTGCAAAATTGATGATCAATGTAGAGGAGGTTATGTATTATGCATGCATTCACAAATAGTGTATAATCAGGATAATCTTTGTGAATAAGTGTTTTATTATTCAAAATTTCTACAGCTACAACTATTGGAGGAGAAACAATTATATGCAAAAAGATCCAAATGTTTCTTTGGAGTACAAGAGGTGGAATATCTGGGTCATATTGTATCTCATGAAGGTAGACCCTAGCAAAATTAAAGCCATTAAGGAATGCAAAATTCCCACATCCATAAAGCATCTGTGAGGATTTCTTAGGTTGACAGGGTATTAGCGCAAGTTTGTTAAGAATTATGGGAGAATAGCAGCACCTCTAACAACATTATTGAAGAAAGATGCATTTTCGTGGACTCCAGAAGCAACAAAGGCCTTCGAACATCTTAAAGAGGCAATGTGCGAAGCACTGGTCTTAGCTACACTAGACTTCACAAAGACCTTTATTGTGGAATGTGACGCTTCAGGAAATAGAATTGGTGTTGTTTTAATGCAAGATGAAAGACCCATTGATTTTGAAAGTTGTCCAATCAAGGGAAAGTTTTTACACAAAGCTATTTATGAGAAGGAAATGTTGGCAATACTACATGCACTTAAGAAATGGCGACCCTACCTAATGGGAAGACACTTCAAGGTAAAAATAGATCATGATAGCTTTAAATAATTTTTAGAACAAAGATTATCCTCTGAAGAGAAATAAAAGTGGGTCACAAAGATGTCGGGTTATGACTTTGAAATCATCTACAAAAAAGGGAAGAAAAATGTGGTGGCAGATGCACTCTCAAGAAAGGATGAGGATGTGGAAGCACTGTTGTATGCCATTTATATTATCCAACTAGATTGGATAAACGAATCAAGGGAGGAATGGAAGAATGATGAAGAAGTGTGGGCACTCATTCTAAAGTTACAACAAGATTCCAGTACATCTGATACATTTAGTTGGAAAAATGATTTGTTATGGTACAAAGATCGCTTATACCTCTGTAAGAATTCCCAACTCAAACAAAAGATTCTTATGGAATTTCACACTTCTCCCTTAGGAGGGCACTTAGGATTTAAAAAAAATTACCACAGGGTTAAGAAGGAAATTTTTTGGGATGGCCTTAAATAAGATATTCAAAAGTTTGTGGCAGAATGTTTGGTTTTCCAACAAAATAAATTTGAAACAATTAAGACCTCGGGTGTATTACAACCTTTATCCATTCCAAGCCAACGTTGTGAGGAGGTTTCAATGGATTTTATCACAGGTTTACCCAAGACTGAGGGAAAGAGTTTCATCATGGTGGTAGTTGATAGACTTACCAAGTATGCACACTTTTGTGCATTATCACATCCATTTAAAGCCAGTACAGTTTCTTATGCCTTTATGGAAACAATTCAAAAGCTACATGGAAACACAAAGATTATTGTAAGTGACAGAGATCCCATTTTCACTGGAAATTTTTGGACATAATTATTTTCTTGTCTCAGTACTCAGTTAACTCATAGCTCATCTTATCATCCTCAATCTGATGGGCAAACTGAGATAGTAAACAAATGTTTGGAAGGATATCTTCATTACTTTGTATCTGATAAACATACACAATGGGTCAAATGGTTGCCTCTTGCTGGATGGTGGTATAACACTTCCTTCCATACAACAACAAAAATGACCCCATTTATGGCACTTTATGGATATCAGCCACCATCCATCACATCATATTTAAGAGAAAATTCTATGGTTCAAGCAGTGGAACATCACATCGAGCATCAACAAGAAGTCCTCCAACTCTTAAAGGATAACCTTGTGTTGACGCAGAATAGAATGAAACAATAGGCAGATCAATATCGTAGCGAAAGAAGTTTTGATGTAGGTGATTGGGTATTCCTACGGCTACAACCATATAAACAAATGTCCCTCAAGCAAGCTAAGAAGGATAAGAAATTATCACCAAAGTATTATGGTCCATACAAGGTGTTGCAAAACTTTGGTACTATGGCATACAAATTGGATCTTCCTGCAGCTTCTCGAGTGCACCCAGTTTTCCATGTTTCATGTATAAAGAAGGTTATAGGTGACAGGCTCCTAGTTCAAACAATATTGCCAGAACTTGATGAGGAAGGAAAAATTATATTGGAACTGGAAGCAGTCACAGAAACAAGAACTCGACAATTAGGAAATCGATCAAGTTTGGAGTATCTCATCAAGTGGAAGAACTTATCCACTGAAGATTCCACAAGGGAGGATGAGAATTTTATGTTGGCAGGAAAGCTGTAGACTCAGGTGCGAAGGTGCGCAGGCAAGCAGCAGGAGAAGGTGCGGATGTATGTAGGTTTTCTATTGGTGAAGTTGCAGACTTTTCATGAAATCTGTTTAGCTGCTCCTGTTTATTATTGCAGTATTCTGGGATTTGAAGTGATGTCTGGTTACTGGTACTGTGTTCTGATAACAACATTCTGGGAAGTGATTGATTGATTGATTATGTTCATAATGACTTATCCTTATATGATCTGATGGACTAGATCTGATTGCTAACACACATATTATCCTTGTATATGCATTGATATGGTGATTGGGTGATTCAGAAGATTGATTGATTACGTGCTTCAATGATATTAATGGGTCCAGTATGAAAATTGGATGAAACGTGGCCTTTAAGATTATGTGTTGTGCTTCAAGTGTATCCAGTCTGAAAATGTATGAAATGTGGTACCCATAGGAGAGAAGATTGTAGGTTTGCGCCTACGTACTAGTATCTTAGCTAGTACAAGAGCTAAGGGGGTGGTAGCTCCCTTCCAGTAGCAGTTGAAAACTTTGGAGCAGTGTAGTAGGTAGCAGCCTGCGTACTAGTAAATGGATCGGCTAGTACAAGAACTATGGGGGTTGTAGCTCCCTTCCAAGAGAGATTGGAAAACGAGAGAGGGTTATAGCTCTCTGCAGGTAGAAGCCTGCGTACTGGTATAAGACTGCATTAGTACAGAAATATTGTAAAAGGATTTTCTTATTAAGAAGAAGATTGAGATGACTTCCAACAGGTGGTTTTCTCCCACATTAGGTTTCCACCTTATATCATGGTGTTCATGTGTGTGGCTTATGTGTGATGATCTGGTCTATTTTACCGCACTTGTTTACTGTTAATATGGTTGATAATGTTCTAATGCACTCATTGAAGATCAATTAACTGAATCATAAGTTTACTAAATATACATGGGTATTCTTAACTGAAGTAGCATATATGACTTAGAGTATGGAAATGAAAAAGTTATATTGATTTGATAATATTGATTCACCACGCCCCCTCTCAGTATTATTTCCAACAATTGGTATCAGAGCAGGTCCTTTGGTAGAAGCTTGATCGCTTGAAGGAGATCCGTGGAACAATGGGAAAGAAGCTTAAGAGGGAAGCGCCTAAGCAGAAGAAGACATCTCAGAAGAACTATGACAGTGGGAGAATCGATTGGGGATTATGTGGAAGAAGCACTTCAGATTCAGAATCATTTCAGAATGAAGATGAACTATCAGGTATGAATTTGTTATCCTCTGATGTCCCAACTATCTATCCATTTGAAGGTGATGTAAGTGATAACGAAACAACTGAATGTGCTCTTATGGGTGAGCAAGAAAGATATCAAATAGAGGAAGAACTTAAAAGCTTGACTGACAAAATCAGAGATCAACAAGATCTATTGAACAAAAGGGAATGTGCCTACAAAGAACTAGCTACCAAACTAAAGGCTCAACTAGAGGAAGGAAGCAAGGTAAGGAAGTTATTCAAGGACAAATATCAAAATTTGCAGGATGAAGTAACATCTCTAAGAAATGAAGTCAATGAAAAGAGTACTATTTCCAACATTTTATACATAAGCATCAAGAACTACTCAAGCATTGAGGACAATACTTTTTTGAAGGAGAGGGCATGTTAGGTCCCTATAATACTAGTGATTACCCCATAACTATTGTACTTGTATCCCTTATTAATATTGTTGTGCCCGTATTGTCCCCATATTGTTATTACTGTGCCCCATAGAATCCCTCTATTGTTATTTTTGTGCCTTTATATTATTATTGTTAGGTCGGTTGGGTTATATTGTGACTCCTTAGACTCCTATATATAGAAAGGAGGTTTTGTCATTTGAATCATCAAAGAATCATTCATTTGTGTAATGTAAAGGATGTTGCCCCCTCAAAGAGGCTGAATTCTAAGGCATTGATCTATCTTTTCTATCTTTTTGTGAGCTGGTTTCATAACACTCACAAAGATGTATTTTCTTGGTCTTATGATGATTTGAAATCATTTGATACAAATATTATTCAACATAATATTCCTTTGAAGACTAGGATAAATCCATGCAAATAGAAACTTAGACATATAAATCCACTCTTACTCCCCTCCATTGAAAAGGAGTTAAGGATGTTGTTGCAGGCTAAGATCATAGTACCTTTAAGATACTTTGAGTGGGTAGCTAATTTGGTCCCAGTCCGGAAAAAGAATGGAGAGATAAGGCTATGCCTCATCTTCTAAAATTTAAACAGGGCATCTCTAAAAGATAACTACCTTCTACCCAAGATGGATAATATATTACAAAAGGTAGTGGGTGCATTCAGAATGTCCATGATGGATGGATTCTTCAGATATAACCAAGTGGAAATCCACCCCAAGGACTAGAAAAAACTGCTTTCACCACCCTCTGGGGAAGATTCATGTACACCCGCATGCCATTTAGGTTGATAAATGCAGGGGCCACATTTTAGAGAGCTATGGACATAAATTTAGTGGGCGAGAAATTTAAATTTATGGTGGTCTACTTAGACGACATCACATTCTTTTCTAAAACTGATGAAGAGCATATCCCCCATTTAAAGCTTACCTTCAAGAAGTGAAGGAGATATGGCCTCTCTTTGAATACTAAGAAATCTTAGTTTGCCTTGAGTGAGGGGAAGTTGCTTGGACACATAGTAGCGCAGGAAGGAGTAAAGATTGATCCTAAATGAGTCAAAGCCATCAGCCTTATTCCCTTACCCAAAAACAAGAAAGAAGTCCAAGCCTTTTTTGGGAGGATAAATTTCTTAATGCGATTCATACCCAACTATGCTAAGATAGTTAAAGGTATCACAGACATGCCCAAGAAGGAGAACGAAGTTAAGTGGAGCTTCGTCCCCTGTGATTATTTCACTAGGATCAAAGAATCTTTGGCTAAGGCCCCAGTGCTAGTCAGCCCCGACTATTCAATGCCTTTCTACATCTTTTCTTTCACCTCTCCACATACCATTGATGTTGTGCTGTTACAGAAAAATAAAGAATTTTATGAGCAACCCATTTCCTTTTTCAGCCAAGTTCTATGGGATGTTGAGCTGAAGTATAATATATTGGAGAAACAAGCCTATGCACTGGTCAAGGCGCTAAATTCATTCCTCATGTATGTGTTGCAATCAGGAATCATAATGTCTGTCCCAATGATTACAGTCAAGGACATCCTGGTGCAGGAAGAAAACGAAGGAAAGAGGGGTGGATGGGTAGCTAAAATACAATAATATGAGCTAGAAATAAAGCCTACCAAGCTCATCAAAGGCCAAGGGTTGGCCAATATTTTATCTGAATCCAACTTCCAAGATCTAGGGATAAGCCTGATCATAGAGGAAGGCATACCAGAGGATCACTAGAGCAGAATTAAAAAAACTGTGCAAAAGATCTATGCCAAATATGAGGGATTTGACAGGTATAAGAATAGTGTTCATTACCTCTTATTCCTAAGATGCCCATTAGGACTGGATAGATCTAAATACTAGAGTCTGAGATTGCAAGCACAAAAATACATTATATCTAATGGAATGCTCTACTAGAAGGACCCAATGGGGGTATTACTGCTATGTTTGGTGGAGGGGGAAACCCATGAAGTGATTGAGGATTTCCATGGGGGAGTCTGTGGAGGACACTACAGTTGGAAGGCAACATCACACAAAATTCTCAAGGCAGGATTCTACTAGCCCACACTGTTTGGAGATGTTTATTCTCAGGTCAGGTCGTGCCAAAAATGTCAATTGTTTTTGAAAGACAAAAGTTTTCTCCTCTCCCCCTGATTCCTGTGCACATAGAGGAGCCTTTTAGACAATGGGGATTGGACTTCATTAGTGAAATAAACCCCCCATCTAATGGCCAACACAAATGGGTTTTAACAACCATTGACTATTTCAAAAAGTGGGTAGAGGCTATCCAAGCTAGAAATTCTACTGACTCAGTGGTGATAAAATTCATGGAAGAGAACATACTATCCTGCTTTGGGTTTCCTTTTAAAATCATCATTGATAATGCACAGGTCTTCAAATATGCCAAGTTCACCAACTTCTGCCATAAATTCAATATCATTATTGGACACTCCACTACATACTATCCTCAAGGGAATGGCTTGGCTGAGTCTTCTAATAAAACTATGGTGATAGTTCTAAAGAAGGCCATCACTGAAAATCAAAGGAACTGGAACTCCCAACAGAAGTTTTCTCTGTGGGCTAACCGTGTAACAAACAAATGATCCACTGGGAACACCTTTTGAGCTAGTATATGGCAAAGTTGTTGTCTTCCCAATCCAACTAGTAATGCCAACAACTAATTTGCTACAAGAAGCCAAGGAAGAGATAATAACCTTGACTAGAAGGATAAATCAGTTGGTGGCACTTCACGAGAACAAAGAGCAGGTGGGGACCAAATTGTAAAACTACCAGGAACGGATGAAATATTTATTTGATAAGAAGGCTAAGGATAGACCTCTTTAGCAAGGAGATTTACTACTTAGGTGGGATGTCTAGCAAGAAGACAAAGGAAAACATGGGAATTTTGATCCGCTATGGTTCGACCCTTTCAAGATTGCAGAAGAGAGGGGAAATAACACTTACATACTTGAAAACTTGCATGGTGAACTGTTGCAACTGCCTGTAAATGGTTAGTTCCTAAAATTTTATTTTCAAAATTAGAGATATATGTCTCTTGCTCATTGTAAATATCCGGTGTGTGTGTTGAAATTGTTATTTGAATTTTTTAGTTTATTGTAAAAAAACGTCCCTTTTCACAGAATTATATTTCTATAAGAATGAGTCGATGCCCAATGGAAGGAAAAGCTACTTGTCTGCAGGTCCTTAGCACCTTTCTAGCAAGGCACTATCCCTACGTGGAGCCAATGTTGTCACTCACTGCATTGTGGGTTTCAATTGGTCATGGTTGCCCAAGAGTAGTGAAGTTTGGAGCCACTTTCCCAGGCCATAGAATATCTCAGAGCTTAATCAGACGCTCTCCATTGCCTAGTTCTTAGAAAAATCTTTCCAATGGTATATAGAAGTCTAACAAAGGACTCCTAGATTAGAAGTTCAAAAAAGGACTCTTGGATTGGAAGTTAGGGCATGTTGAAGATTTCCTTTAGAAAGCTTATAAAACCAAAAAAGTGGCTAAGTATGAGAGCATCCCACAAATCGGCTGTCACAATAGTCTTTCAGTCACAAAAAACTCCAAAAATTTTGGGGACCAATCTTGCGATATAATGTGAAATCATCAGGGGAGGGTTGAAAAGAGTTAACAAAGGAAACCATGGAAAAACCAAGGTGGATGGCTCCCTTTCTCTCTCCTCCACATGGCGCAATCTTGTATCCTGCATCCGGGCAATCCGACAGTCCCGCATCTCGGCAGGCCCACAGTTCCTGTAGGTTCCATAGTGCTAGAGGGCCCCACATTTCACATCTCAACGATCCCACAACCCGCATCATGCAGTCCCGAAAGATATGCATATCGGCGGGTTCCAAACTTAAAAGACCGTGCAGGCCCCGATTCTGCAGTATAGTGTAAAAGTTTTGAGGGAGAGCCGAAAACTATTAACAAAGGAAGTGCTTGAAAAAACAGAGATTGGGTCACCCCTTTATCTCTCCTCCACGTGGAGGTATCCCACATTCTACAATCCTACATTATTGGTGATTGTAAGAACAGATGGGCTACCTCCCCAATAACCTTGATGGATTGCGATATTGTGATTTAGTGCAAAATCATCGGGGAGGACCAAAATTCATTAACAAAGGAAATGCCTACAAAAACAGGGCTAGGCAAGCCTTTTTCTCTCTCCTCCAGGGGGCCACGTGAAGGCCTTTAATTGGTCCTTAGAGCAGACATGGCAGCTAACATCATCAGTGACGTGGTAGTACAGATGATTACGTGGCAAATGACATGTGTCACCCAGTTTCAGCATTTTCAGGGTGAAATGGGGCCATTTCAAGGTGCCATGTGTGACCACTCACAGGGTGACATGTGGCAGTGATGACATCACCTCACAGATCGGTGATCCAACTATTAAGGGGAAAATATAAAGGCAAGGTACTTGAGATTGCGATATGTAGGAATCCCTCCCTGATGTGATATGTTATAGTGGTTCTACTTCAGGAGGATTTCGCGTCCGGACTGTCATCCCGCGCTATTGAAAAAGGTAAAGGGTCCCCCTCTCCTGTAGTGCGATTACGATGTCTTATGTGATCCCACAAACCCGCATTATCGATGATTGCAAGTGTTTAGGGAAGAGGCTTAAGGAAAAAGCATGGTAAAGCGCCGATATGTAGGATTTTGTGATACAAAGGAAAAGGCTCCCAGACACGGGTCTGAAGGCCTTAGCGCATGAGGGCTAAGTCCCTCATTCTAGCCCCTCTTTCCAACCCTCGGTCATATGAGTAAAGCCACACGAGGGCCTATAACAAGGGGGGGCTAAGGGGGGAATCAAAAGTTCCCGTTTCACTTGTTTTAGAAGAAAAAGGTTCGCACCTGAGAGACTACACTGTTAAACCATAATACATATCACCCACCACATCAAGGCTCTGATAGTGTAGGACAGAGGTTTAAAGGGCATGATGGGTCAGAAGCTATGGTTTTAAGAGGAACAAGTATTGCATTCAAAGCACATGATGGGTTGATCCAATAGAAGCCCACTGTGACATGGGTCCAAAAGCCAATGTCGAATGAATTAAAGGCAGAAAAGACAAAGGTGGGTGAAGCAATGCATGAAGCCATACCTTAATTAGAACAACTCCTATAGCAGAGACGATCACAGGATGGGCAAGGAGATATTTGTATATTTTACATCTTATGTTCATTTATTTGATGTACTATAACGTGCCTCCTTTCAATGAGGATTTTAATTATGTAATGTTTTAGGACACAAAGACATCTCTAACTGAGACAACTAGTCGACTTGACAGCTAAGACTAGGCTAGAGATATTTTCTTGTAATGAATGTTCTTGCTCCCCTTTGCAGATAAATAGGGGAAAGCAAGACTTAGAAAGGGTTCAAAAATTCTATAGAAAACACTACATGTTATTTTTGGACTGTATCTCTTTGTAATATAGATCTTTTCAAAATATCAAGGAGAAAATGGTGATTTCCTTTTCGAGTATTACAGTATGTGTCCTCCTTGTCAAACTCATTTCTAGGTTCATGTTTCTTCCCTGAATTCATGCAATTATAGTTGCTAGAAATATTTCAAGCTCCCTCACGGATTCATTAGTATCTACATGTTAATGCAAATCCCTATAACAGTTTCACAGATTCATTTGTCTCAACATTGTTTATGTATATGCCTATGTGGACTATTGAAATTAGATCTTTAAATCTGCAACACATGAATTATAGCTTTCAGCTCCTCCTTCATTCATTATTTCTTCTCGTAACTCAAATAAGTATAGAAATACTTAATGCCTCATTCTCTACGTGTCAAGTGTAGAATGATTGAAGCCTTATGCTCTATGTGATGAGTTGGTACTTCTCTTGGTCCTCTCTCATTTGCTCTGCAAAAGCTTATTAAGCTATAAGACCTTGAAACACTCGGCCTCCACTATTTTTATGCTTATTTATGAGATCTGAACCTATGAAGATGTACCAGAAATACATGTCTTATTTCATTGGATAAATGAACCAATCCATTATATATATATATATATATATATATATATATATATATATATATATATAGATATATATATATAAGTGATGTCTCTAGTTTCTTGTAAATCATTTGAGACACACCAATCTAGATGTGCTGAGGCATTGGTCTTATAAGAAATCCAAGGCTGCCTCTGGGAGCTATAACAGGTAGTATGAAAATTTAGATGAGAGGTAAATGATTGTGATTTAGATATTTCTACCATGTCCCATATTTGCAAAATAATTTACTTTTTGTTATTTGGATTATAATCATGGCATACACTTAGATGTCATCTTCAGTAATGATAGATGTTTTATTAGAGAGAAAAAGAGAAAAAATACCATTGTTATGGGTATAGAAGAACATGGCTTTTCTTGAATAGAAAATGGTGAAGAGATATTGATTGTTAGATAAGAGAACCCAGAGAAACAAGAAGATAAGAAAAAAAATTATTATGCCTTATCTACTAAGTTTCATGAAGAGAGAAAAAAGTTTCTTGAAGGGATGCAAAAAGTTTGCTTGTCCAAAGTTTTGATTTTCTTTCGGAACAAGCAATTTTCATGCAATATGACCATTATGAGAGGGTGTTAGATATAGTGTTCATAATTAGGACTTAGGTGTACATTAGAGATATAATAAAATCTTAATTATTTTAGTACAAAACTAGTTTTTTCCAATTTGGAACATATAATTAGAGCCTCTAATTTGTTGATGTATTTTGGTTCAAGTATGAATCACACTCAGTGCTACTTTGGTTATATGCACCCTTGCCATATACATGAGAAAATTTGGAGATTTTTGTATAATGGTTTGGATATATATATAACTTTTTGATGAACTAGTTTTTTGGTTCATTTTTGTTTCTAGCTTTTGTCTGGTTCCAATCATAGTTTCAAATGTTGACCAACCTAATTCTAGTAACATCTATTGTAATTAAAGTGATATGTCATTGTTATTATGTCCTTCGTAAAAAGACTAATTTCAAAATAATTGTTAAGAAGGCCTAATTGGTTGGATGATTGTCCCTAACCATCATGTATGAGCACCTTATTGTGTATAACACTCCCAAATTTCAAAATTACATTACCATATTGAGTGAATGCATTGTCATGTCAGTGTCTAATAGCTCCATCTATGTTGATTCTTGTGTCTGAAAAAATGGTGATGACATAATCCTCACTCTTGTGGTAGGATGATTTTCAAGAAAGATAAGAATAGTAAGGTTGATGGCCTATTAGAAGTTAACATAACGAATTCCAATAGAATCATGAAGAAGTTCTACCCTTTTAAATAAAATTTAAAATCAAATGGTAATTCTTGAGATTCAAGGACAAAATGTTGGATAAAGATCAAATTAATGACATGTCAATAATACAACTAAACATATGTAAACATGAAAATAATTGTAGCCAAGTTCATGGGTGCACTATGTATGCCAATATCAGGAGAACATGATTTATTTATAAAGAAAATGATAGAATATACCTACAACAAGGAAATACATTTTAGGACAGAGAATACCTGGGAAAAGCAGGCTTGCACACCTTATGTAATAAGGTGGAAAGATTATAGAATTAAAGGAAAAATTAGTGATTGTGTCTACCAACATCAATAGATGGATAACTGCATAGAAATTAAAGAACAAACCAAAGTATGGTCACTACAAGAAAATTGGGTACGTGGAAGATGAATGTTACTTTCTACCCTTGAAAAATCAAGCACAAAAGGAATTTAAGGAGTACATGGCATTTCAAAGTTGATTGATCTAGGTGGATATTGGTGGCAACCTGCCTATTCCACTTGGACCTCCACCATTTTTTCTTTTCAATTTCCTTAATTGAAGCACAACTTACTATTTTTGTTAGTTTTTCGAGTCCTAAACTTATAGATCTGTTTTGAGGGACTCAAAGACGTTTCTAGGGAAAACAGATAGACTGGAAAAGTGTCATTTTAATTGAGAATTTTATTTTCGGCCTCCTCTTCGACATTTTTTAAATGAGGTATTATGATAGACAAACGAAGATCATATGCCAATGTTACAACACTGGGAAGTTGACGTTCCAAATTACCCCATTGGGCCCACAAGCTTTTGGTGCTTCATCTCCTAGGGTTAGGTTATGGATGTTTAGGGTTTCTCATTGTTTCTCAATGATAAAAAGGCCACCGAGCCTCATTATAACATATTTCATAGGCATGTAGATGCCACATCTGTTCTCAGAGATAAGCTACCAATGTCTGAGCTAGTTTATTTTTATTCTACATGTAAGCATATTTGAGTTCTTTGATATTAATGAAATGAAGTTTTATTTTTGTTGCATCTCATGTTTATGTTTGTATCTATATTCAGTTGTGTTCATGTATAAGTCTAGATCAATGGTATCAAAGCGATCTGCTCTTTCTCTATAATTCTTTGCATATCCCCAACGAGGTCAAGGTATAAGGAGTTAGGGCTCTGTTGAAGCCCCGAAAATTGGGTCTACAATAAGGGGGATACCCACCCGGTCTGGACCTTGGTTAGCAGCTCCTTTTCCGTTTAATGTAGTGGGTCCAACTAGCTATATGGGACCAATTTCCCAATTTATGTGTGTGTGTATGTGTTGGATTGATATTTCTCTTTCTAACAGTTTCTAAATGAAATGCTTCTACTCTAATTCTAATCTAATAATATAGAAATTGTATTTTAATAAATAGAAATATCTAAATCTACACTAACCCAGGGTGTAATCTTTCCTTTATGCAATCTAAAAAGATTTCAAATAACAACTGGTAATAAAGATCATTCAACTGTTATGAGAAAAGAATTCAATAAATATGAACCACTTTGTATAAAAAGTTGGACGAAACGGTTATGAAAAATATATCGCATAATGAGCTATTCATACACTAAGCATAAATAAATAGCTATCACCGTACAAAAGTGCCAAATGATAACTCAGGCATTCATACATCAATATATAAATAACTGACATGACAATCACCCTAACACAAGGGAAGAAATAGTTAAGAGATAGAAATACCATCTATAACTAGTCCTACTCATGAGTTTCAAGCGATAACGATTTATCTCTTCTTGATCTAACATCCACTAAGAGTACAAAAGTGCAACATCAGTAGTAGATATCAAATTCAAACATCAATAAATCCTGTTCCATTCATTCATCAAAACCTCCTCAGAGGGTACAGAAGTGCATGTTTTGGGGGTTTTTGATAAATTTCAGGACCCTTCTCTCAATGCATGAGAAGGGTTTAAATACTAATAACTAAATCTAAAAATAACTTATTAGAAAAATGGAGGATACGGTTTAAATGACCGTCCTCATTTCAGGAAAAAATAAAACAAACTTAAAACTAAAATTGAATCTAAAATTAAAACTACTTCTGTATCTTCTCCTTGAAATTGCACGCATTCAGCATCTGTTTGAGAAGAGTCGGCTGGCCGAATTCCGATTTTAGTTGAGCTGAGAAAATAGAATCGGTGAGAGCTAGTGCCATCTTCTCGGCCGAATTGATGATGCACTTGAGAGTCATCCATTGGCTATGTGGCTTTACCAAGTATGCCCAATAATAATCCCAATTCAACTTGGTTAACCCTTGGATTAATTCTTCCTTTTCTTTTGCCTTCTGCTTCCAATCTGTTTGTATCGTTACTTTCTTGCCATTTTCAGGGCTTGCAGGTGACTGAGCAATTAGAAGCTTTCCTTTTTTAGAAATTTTTCTCAGCGAGCGCGCGCATTGGAAACTGCCTCCGTTCTTTGATCCGGGCTTCCTTGATGCATTTTTTTCCTTTTAGCAGGTATAAAGCTCAAAATTTGTAAAAATAATGATTTCGTAAGCTCTTGACCCTGAGACTTAAACTGTCTATTTCTGATATCTACGCTGTCTAATATCCATTTGACCATGTCTGTGTATGGGAGAATTTTGGGCCTTGCTGCTATCCTATGTAAGAATGATCAAGCGAGCTCTGTAAGTGATGCCTCAGAGGAACTATTTGAGCCCGCAGTAGCAGCAACTTCCATTACTCTTGGATTCTCCTCTTCTAGCAGATTATACATGCTTTCCCATGTAGCAATTCCCGTGTCTCTGTTACAGGCCATGTCTGTATACAAGGGTGCCATTTCTTTTTATTAAGAGCTCGGAGCTTTGCTTTTCTTTCCCATTTTATCCTGCGTATTGCTTTGTATCGTCCTCTGTTCTTCGTTCCTGCAATTCACAAGTGAAGTGAAAATAATGACAAGGAAGGGTGATGGGAAAGTTTTAAATGTCGAAAATAGATACAATATATCACCTTACGTGAGATGATCTTTTTGATAAGCACGCAACCATATTCCATTAATAACTAGCAACTAACTCATTTATTAGCATTAAAGTGCATAACCATGTGTCAGCTTATGGAAAACACTTTTCTTGAATAACGAGCCTGAAAGATCTGTGATGAAGCAATTTTGCAATTTGCTTCGCAATATCACAGATTGCAACATCGCGAAATGATAACGTCACAGAATCGCAACATTGCAGAATTGACTGCTTGTGACATCGCATTATCGCATTTTCGTTGTATCGCGAAATCGCAATATCGCAATATCGTAGGTCGCAGGAACATTATATATGACAATCTTTGTTATTTTGTTTTCTGCGAAATGCGATTTGCAATCGGCGTCAACGCATATCGGAAAATTAAAATGTTTTCAATGTAAGTTGTGCTTGATGTATGTGATGCAATATTTGTTTATTATCGCATATCGCGATCTCGCAATGTTGGAATTTAGCTTATAGGGTGGTATTCTGTTATCTTTTTGTGATGCGATATTTCCTAAGGAAAGATTTGTGTCTTACCTTATCATAAAATTTTGATTTTTTAGATTTTTCAAGGGGGTTTTCCTAAGCTTATGATGGTAATTTTATTCGAAAAGGAAATTTAAGCATAACTTTGATTTTTTAGATTTTTTTAACTAAGGGTCCCCACTTATTTAGTATTAGGAATAACACTAAATAAGAAGGGGGGTTGTTGCTGGCCACAACAATTGATGATTCACTTGGAAGAACCAGTTATCTCTGCTCATCTTTTTGAATTTTCAAAACATCCAAAACAGAAAATTTTCTGGAGAATTAAACTTTACTATAGAAAGACTAAGTACATTATGCCTTTACCTATCAATGATATTTTTCTTCTTGTATTTTCAACTTTGATTATTTATTCTCTCAAGCTAGTCCTTGTATCTAGATCAGTCATTACTTGGTTTATAAAGATAAAAACAAAGTCTTCTCTGTAAATCAGTTGTAAATATGCTCATTTGTCGTAGGTAGAGCCTCTGCTGCCAGGAAGCGTTTATAGCCTTGGCAGGGTTACCTGTTACCCAGCAATGATCCTGTATCCTACTTAGAGAATTTTTCAATTTTCGAAGAGAAATCCATTTCCACACTTATTGCTTTCATTTTATTTTTATCCTTAAAGAAAAATGTCTTGGTTTGGTAGCCAATTCATGACACAGTCATTCATTGATTTATAACTTTGCTGAACAAGGTGGCTCGTGATGAGACCCCTTGTCTTTTGATTGCAACAATCTTGAGTCATTGCCCTGTTGTGGTATGCAGTTTTGGAAAAGTTAGGAAGTCATACTATCTATGATCATGATAAGTCGGCTCGTGATGAGACCTCTTACTCTTTAAGTTGAAGTGTATCCTTGGATGATTCTCTGAACATTGTAGTTTCCTAGGTGGGGAGGAAATCATTGTTCCCTTAAGATAGCTCTGGACAACAATGATAGAGTTTTTGGAAAGAGCTTTTCTACAGAGAATCTTCATTTTTGTTATTGATACCTTTCATTAGACTAAAATAAACAATTTCTAACTAAAGGTAGCTTTTCATCAAAATTTATACAGTTGAAACTAGTATCATCTCTAGGTTTAGAGTTTTTAACTGTATCTTTCAATAGTAATGATCAATTCTTCAGAAATAATTCTATTTATACAAGTGAAAAACAAAATATAAAAGAGAATTTGTATCTTTTTTCATGAATCTCAAATGTAACCATCTACAACTGGTTTTATTATGAAAAGAAAAACAATTAATCTACAAAATAGAAGAATGATCTTTTATGGAAAATATTTTTTGAGTATCTGACCATTAACAGGTAAAGAATCTCTTTTCCCTGTGAAATCCTGTAACATGAAAGTAGACGGACCTATGACTTCTATGATTTGAAAAGGACCCAGCCACATTCTTTGAAATTTTGTATGTTTCCCTTTTTCCTCATGAGACTTGTCCCATTTTAAAACTAGATCTCCCATCTGGAAATCTTTTCTGGATATCATATTGGAAATCTTTTCTGGATCTCCCAACATTTTGCAAAAGCCTTGACCTTTTACAATATTTGCTAGTTTGATTTCTACGTCATATTCCTATAAGGTAGTGACCCAATTGGCCCTTTTCTCACCCACATCCTTTTGTAGTAGAGGATTTCTTACCGTTGGAAACGATACTATGATTTTGGTATGTGTTTTGAGTAAAAAAGGTCTAAAATATTTAATTGCTTTAAAAACAGCATAAGCTTGTTTTTCCACATCTGAATAATTCAATTCAGCTCCTTGTATATTGGAACTGAAAAAAGCAATTGGGGCTTCCGCCTTTTCTTGATTTTCTTGAGTGAGTATCGCAGAATATGATCTATCTAAGGCAAATGTATACAAAATAAAAGGATCGGAAAAATTTGGAATGGCTAAAGATGGAGCATTGATAATTGCTTGTTTGATCAGATTGAAAGCCTCATGTTCATCTTGGCCCCATTTAAAGTTTGCGTTCTTTTTAATCATGGCTTGTAAAGGAGATACGATTCTTGAAAAATCTGGAACAAATCTCTTTACAAAGTTAATTTGGCCAAGGAAAGATTGCATGGCTTTCTTGTTGTGAGGTAGGGGTACTACGGAAATTTCCTTGATTCTGTTAGGATCAATGTGAATTCCAGATTTTGACACTATGAATCCTAGAAGTTTTCCTTCACTTAATGCGAAAAAATATCTTTTTGGGTTAAGTGAAATCCCATACCTTAAACAATGTTGGAAGATTTGTTTTAAATCCCTGAGATGGTTGTTTCATTTCTTGGAATAAACAGTAATATAATCCAAATAGATTACCACTGACTTATTAACTAACCCCTTGAATGTGGTGTCGATGGCTCTCTGAAATGTGGCACCCGCGTTAATCAAACCAAATGGCATCTTTTGATATGCATATGTGCCCCATTTAGCTCTGAATGTCGTTTTTAATTGATCGTTGGGATGTACCAACACTTGATTGTATCCTGAGAATCCATCTAAGAATGACATTAATTCTAAGCCCGCAACTGCTTGCAGTATTTGTTGCATGGGAGGTAAAGGAAAATTATCCTTTTGGCAGGCCTTGTTAAGGTTTCGAAAGTCAATGCAAATTCTGATATCTTCGTTTTTCTTTCTGACAGGTACCTTATTGGAAACCCATTTAGAATGTCTAACAGGAAATATTATTTTGGATTTCAATAACTTATCGAGTTCAGTTTTAATCTGATTTTCTAGTTTTGGATGGATCTTTCTCAACTTTTGTTGGACAGGTTTTTCATTATCAATCATTGGGATAGTATGTTGGATGATGGAGGTGTCATATGTTTTAAGTTCATCGCAATTCCAAGCAAAGACACTTTTGTATTGTCTCAAGAGACAAATGTATGCTATTTTTTCTTCGGGAGCTAGGCCAAGGCCTAGGTTTATATTCTGTGGTTTGGCATCAGTTCCTAGATTTACTAATTCATAGTTCAAAGTTGAACTCTGGAGTTTTGAATTGGTAGATTTTTTCAATCGATCTTTCAAATCGTAAAGGTCTTCTAACTTGACTATTGATTTAGGTATAGCATTGTTAGTACTATCATGTTGCAATTGTTGGTCATGTTGGTCTTCGTCAGTTATTTGATTGGTGTAGGATCCTTCAGAGGTGAGAAAAATAACGATGTCAGGATTGTCGTTGAAAATCCTCGATTTGGTAATGTTATCAGGAATAGATGGTCTAAAAATTAACTCAATTGGAAATTGGTCAGGGCTAAAATCTTCTGAAGGAATGAACTTGGAAGCTACGTTGGCTAAGAGGTCTGCGCTAGCATTCTGGAGTCTGGGAATTGATGAAATATTAAATGCTATAAAATGTTCAGTCAGATCTTGAACTAAAGATTGGTAATGCTTTAAATGACCTGATAAACAATGTATAGTATTACGTACCTGTCTGATTACAATTTTAGAATCTCCAAAAACTTGCAGGTATTTGATGTCTAGCCCGATTGCTTTGTATAACCCTTGGACTAGAGCTTCGTATTCTGCGGTATTGTTGGTGCAATCAAATTCAAGTCTGCAAGTTAGCATAGTTTTATCTCCCTCTATGCTTACTAGCACGCATCCTGCTCTTGCTCCTTCGTTAGACTTAGAACCATCAAAAAATAGTTTCCAAAACAAAGATTTATTTACAGGACTATCTATAAAATTAATGCATTTAGAAATATCTGTTTGAGAGAAATTTTCTACTTGAGATATAACATAATGTTATAAGTAAGCTGAAGTATGAGCATTAAAATTTCCTAGGAAAGAATCTACTGAATAGTTGCCAATGATGTTAGAATTGTATGCTACTGGTTCATTTTCTCCCTCAAGTTCTGTTACTATGTATTTCTGATGTCATTCGTGTTCAAATTTTATTTGGTTGGGTTTACCATTATAAGGCAGCCACATGTGCGACCAATCAGTTGCAAAGTATCCATGAAGCTTTTTTGACTAATCTCTGCTAAGAATTAGGCCATAAAATTCAGGAATATCAGCAACTAAAATGTCAATAACTTGACATACCTTTGGGTTGGATGATAGCCTTATGGTAACCTGATTTAACTCGCCAATCACTTCGACTTGCGATTGATCTAATTGGACTATGCGCACAATAGATTTCTGTGGTTGAATGTTCAATTTTGCACAAATTGATCTTGGTAAAATATTCGATGAAGCTCCAGAATCCACTAAGCAATTATGCACATTTTTATTAAAAATTTCGTAAGGAAGGAGAAATGGAGGAGTATGAGATCTCGATCTTCCTCCAATTAAGGCGATATCATTTGTATCAACTTTATTCATCGCATTAGTTGGAGGTCTTCCCATTTCATGGGAAGCTTGAGAGATTACAGCAGCTGGTAAAGGTGCAACTGGTATAGCGTGTAATTCTTTCAAAAGTACTTTTTGCTGGTGTTTTAGCTTGCTCAATTCAAAAAAAGTGATATTGGCCCTAGTCTTTTTCATGTCTTCTATGATATTATACTCCATTTCATCCGAAACGATTAGCGTTTTAGATGGAGTTGATGTGTCTGTTTGGACTGGGATGGTTTGAGTCGCTTTAGGTGATGTTTTCTTGGGTGCGAATTTATGCTTAGCCGTCGAGCTTGCACTCTTTGGCTTAGGTGTAGGTTGAGGAGGATCAAGTTGATTTCTGCTGCGAGTACTAACTGGGAATGCCTCTTGATCCTCTTCATCTGGGAGGATGAAATCCCACATACCATGTAATTCTACAACTTCTTCTTCATCAGTGTGCTCTTCAGTAGCGTTTTCCTCTTCTTCTTCTTCTGACTCAGCATTTGAAATAGCGTTGGGGGGCTTGGAATCGGTTGAAGGATTTATTTTAAAAGGCCTGTATGGCTTTTTAGAAGAAGTTTCTGCCACTTGTTTCTTGATGTCGACCATCTTGTTAGACATGATATTTAAAACTTTTTGTAATCCTTCTAAATCGAATGGATCTTTCGATTGTTTTTTCTTGGGATCTTCTTTGAAAGACACCTTCTTAGATTTTCGTTCTTCTATCGTGTTTTTCTTTTCTAGGGCCAAAATACGTTTCTCTACTACTATTGCTTCTTTCATGTTTTCAACTAAGGTTGTTTTGTTAGCCCTATCAACAAAGATTGCTAAGTTTGATGGTAAAGCGGTAATGTACCATTCACTTCACACTTCTTCACTATGCTGAGAAGCAGTAGGAATTTTGTTTAAGATTTTATTGAAACGTAAATTGAAATCTTTGATAGGTTCTCTTGACTTGGCCCTAAGGTTAGACAAGTCATTGATCAGTGTCGCTGTAGACCTGTCATCACCAAACTTGGTCAGGAATTGTTCTTGGAAGATGTTCCAACTAGTAATAGATCTAGATGGTAATGAGAAATACCATGATCCGGCTGTTCCTTGCAGAGTATAAGGAAAAAGTCGAACAACAACATCTTCATTGGTAACTCCATTGAGATTTATGGATAGCATAAAGTTATTTATATGTTCTTCTGCTAGCATGCCTGCCTCAGGATTAAACTTAGGCAGCCATTTTTCAGGATGGGCTGGTAACTGACTCAAGGGTGCAGGCATTAAGACTGCCCTTGGGTTACTCCATGGAGATAGGGCCATCGCTGTACTACTAATAAAGGAAAGTGCAGAAGATGATCCCTTTGGTTGAGAAGATGAGGATATTATGACTCCAGATGGTTGAGAAGGAGTTGGGGAAGTTCTAGTAGGCTGATGGACGATGATCTGAACTGGAGGAGTGGATGGTTGACTTCGCATTGAAGAGGTTGAGATGGATGATGATGATGAAAGAGTCTCACTATCGAATCCTTTAGGAGACTTCCTTACTCTCTTCCTAGTAGGTAGAGGTAATTCGGTTGGTTGAACACCAAACTTTTCGCTCTTTAATCTGGTAAGAGGATGAGCAGGATTATATTGCGAAGTCACATTGCCTTGAGATTTATCAGATTTCTGAGGAGATATAGAAAATCACTGAAGTTTGTGAATCAAAGATTCAACTTTAGGAGGTTCAATATTAGATTGTTCTGAAATGTCAGGGTTTGTAGCAGCGGCTGTTGATCCAACAACTTTTGGCTCTTGGTTTAAAGATAATGGAGAAGTCGGAGGAGATGGTAAGGGTGATTTACTCTCAGAATGGTATTTAGATTTAGATTTGCTTGCCATTCACAGCTCATGGCCCTCCTTCTAGCGCCAAATATGTTGAAGCCCTGAAAATCGGGTCTACAACAAGGGGGATACCCACCCGGTCCGGACCTTGGTTAGCAGATCCTTTTCCGTTTGGTGTAGTAGGTCCGACTGGGGATATGGGACCAGTTTCCCAATTTTATGTGTGTGTGTGTGTTGGATTGATATTTCTCTTTCTAACAGTTTCTAAATGGAATACTTCTACTCTACTTCTAATCTAATAATATAGAAATTGTATTTTAATAAACAGAAATATCTAAATCTACACTAACCCAGGGTGTAATCTTTCCTTTATGCGATCTAAAATTATTTCAAATAACAACTGGTAATAAAGATCATTCAACTGTTATGAGAAAAGAATTCAATAAAGATGAACCACTTTGTATAAAAAGTTAGATGAAACAGTTATGAAAAATATATCACATAATGAGCTATTTATACACTAAGCATAAATAAATAGCTATCACTGTACAAAAGTGCCAAATGATAACTCAGGCATTCATACATCAATATATAAATAACTGAACATGACAATCACTCTAACACAAGGGCAGAAATAGTTAAGAGATAGAAATACCATCTATAACTAGTCCTACTCATGAGCTTCAAGCGATAACGATTTATCTCTTCTTGATCTAACATCCACTAAGAGTACAAAAGTGCAACATCAGTAGCAGATATCAAATTCAAACATCAATAAATCCTGTTCCATTCATTCATCGAAACCTCCTCAGAGGGTAAAGAAGTGCATGTTCTAGGGGTAAGTTTTTGATAAATTTCAGTACCCTTCTCTCAATGCATGAGAAGGGTTTAAATACTAATAACTAAATCTAAAAATAACTTATTACAAAAATGGAGGATATGGTTTAAATGATCTTCCTCATTTCAAGCAAAAATAAAACAAACTTAAAACTAAAATTGAATCTAAAATTAAAACTACTTTTGTATCTGCTCCTTGAAATCGCATGCATTCAGCATCTATTTGAGAAGAGTCGGCTAGCCGACTTTCAATTTTAGCTGAGCTGAGAAAACATAATCGGTGAGAGCTGGTGCCATCTTCTCGGCCGAATTGATGATGCACTTGAGATTCATCCATTGGCTATGTGCCTTTACCAAGTATGCCCATTAATAATCCCAATTCAACTTGGTTAACCCTTGGATTGATTCTGCCTTTTCTTTTGCCTTCTGTTTCCAATCTGTTTGTATCGTTACTTTCTTGCCATTTTTAGGGCTTGCAGGTGACTGAGCAATTAGAAGCTTTCCTTTTTTAGAAATTTTTCTCTGCGAGCGTGCGCATCGGAAACTACCTCCATTCTTTGATCCGGGCTTCCTTGATGCCTTTTTTGCCTCTTATGCTTTTTCCTTTTAGCAGGTATAAAGCTCAAAATTTGTAAAAGTAATGATTTCGTAAGCTCTTGACCCTGAGACTTAAACTGTCTATTTCTGATATCTACGCTGTCCAATATCCATTTAACCATGTTTGTGTATGGGAGAATTTTGGGCCTTGCTGCTATCCTATGTAAGAATGAGCAAGCCAGCTCTGTAAGTGATGCCTCAGAGGAACTATTTGAGCCCGCGGTAGCAGCAACTTCCATTACTCTTGGATTCTCCTCTTCTATCAGATTATACATGCCTTCCCACATAGCAATTCCTGCGTCTCTATTACAGGCCATGTTTGTATACAAGGGTGCCATTTATTTTTCTCCAGAGCTCATAGTTTTGATTTTCTTTCCCATTTTATCCTGCGCATTGCTTTGTATCGTCCTCTGCTCTCCGTTCCTGCAATTCACAAGTGAAGTGAAAATAATGACAAGGAAGGGTGATGGGAAAGTTTTAAATGCTAAAAATAGATACAATATACCACCTTACATGAGATGATTTTTTTGATAAGCAAGCAACCATATTCAATTAATAACTGGAAACTAACTCATTTATTAGCATTAAAGCGCATAACCAGGTGTCAGCTTATGGAAAATACTTTTCTTGAATAATGAGCCCGAAAGATCTGCGATGAAGTGATTTTGCGATTTGCTTTGCAATATCGCAGATCGCAACATCACGAAATGATAACGTCGCAGAATCACAACATCACAAAATTGACCGCTCGTGACATCGCATTATCACATTGTCGCTGTATCGCAAAATCACAATATCGCAATATCGCAGGTCGTAGGAACATTATATATGACAATCTTTGTTATTCTGTTTTTTGCGAAATGTGATTTGCGATCGACGTCATCGCATATCAGCAAATTAAAATGTTTACAATGTAAGTTGTGCTTTATGTATGTGATGCGATATTTGTTTATTATCACATATCGCGATCTCGCAATGTTGGAATTCAGCTTATAGGGTGGTATCCTGTCATCTTTTTTGGATGCGATATTTCCTAAGGAAAGATTTGTGTCTTACCTTATCATAAAACTTAGATTTTTTAGATTTTTCAAGGGGGTTTTCCTAAGCTTATGATGGTAAGTTTATTCGAAAAGGAAATTTAAGCATAACTTTGATTTTTTAGATTTTTTTAACTAAGGGTCCCCACTTATTTAGTATTAGGAATAACACTAAATAAGAAGGGGGGTTGTTGCTGGCCACAATAGGCTCGACTGGTTGAAAATTTGCAAGAACAACCTCACAAACCCCGATGGCCTCTCATGGCAGAAGAAAAGAAAGACGATGGAGCAAGAGATCCTTTCAAAATATTGCTCGAGGAAGCCCTTGAGCGAGAAAGGAACACAATGATGGATAAATTTTCCCATATCCTTCAGCGGCTACCCGAAGACGATGCATATTCAACTTGCAACCACTTTGGAGGCACCACTCCCTTTAACATACAAGTCAACTTTGACATTCCCATATTTGAAGGTCAGATAGATGTAGATGCCATAGAGAGATGGTTAAATCTTTTGGAAGGATATTTTCAATTCGTGACTTTTTCAATTGGGAAAAAATTACTTTTGCACTCCTTAAATTCACCTTCCATGTCAAGGACTAGTGGGAAACCTACTGTGAATAGAAGGAAGAAAGGGAATCCTCACTGTTTTCAGCTACACCCACTTGGAATTATTTTTGAGACATTGTCAAGGAACAATAATACCCTTTCAGGATCTATGAAGTTAAATACATAAAGTGGACCACGCTGCGGCGGGAAAGGGACCAAGACGTGTTAGAGTTCACAAATATTTTTCATACTTTTCGCACGAAGTTGGGTATCAAGGATTCTGAGCAGCATTTGGTACTCAAGTACCATGGATGTCTACACAAGTACATCCATTATGAGATGGAGTTCTTTGACATCTCCTCACTGGGCATCGCCTATCAATACATTGTCAAGATCGAGCAAAAATTTAAACAGAAGAAGATAGAATTTGTATATGCAAATCTGAAGCAAGGGAAAGTTTCCTGCAAACCATAGAACAAAGGAAAAATCCAAGGAGAAGCAATCCAAGACAACCTTCCGAAGCTGGAAGCAAAGAAAAGCACCATAAAGATAAAGAAGGATACAGATAAATTGTGTGAGTTCCATAAGAGACCCACTCACAACACAAGTGAATTTCGAGCCAAGTAGTCACTAGTGGTCACACTGAAATATTTCAAATCGGATGCATGTTCTGACTTTGAGTCATAACCTGACAAGGGGAACGACAAAGGGAAGAAGATTATTGATGCAGATCCTAGTGCCACCATTGCCACCACTAAGCTCTAGAAGATTGAACTCGAAGGTCCAAAGGACGAGGGGTGACTCTTCCACTCGCAAATGTGGGTGAAGGGTTCTCCTATGGAGTTCATTGTTGATGGTGAAAGCTAAAGGAACCTCATTTCAGAAGAGGTCATGAGGTTGTTAGGCCTACCGACCACACCACACCCATAACCGTACACCATCAGGTGGTTTCACTAAGGATGAGATTCCCGTGTTAGCCAATAGTGCTGCCTTCCTTACAACATCAAGCCTTTCATAGATAAGGTATTGTGTGATGTTTTCCCTCTTGAATTTTATGATGTATTTAGGCCAACCATCCTTGTGGAGTTCAATCAGGTTGAGTTCATCACCCTGTGGGAACCCGATCATGTTGATACAAAAGAAGGATGGGACCTCAAGACTCTATATTGATTATCGGGTGCTGAATAAGATCATTGTCTAGAATAGGTATCCAAACCCATGAGTTGATGACCTTCTGGACTAGCTTAAGCGGGCCAAATATTTCAGCAAGATTGACTTGAATTCTTTTTATCATGAGGTACAAACTGAACCCTCCGATGTGTGGAAGATTTCCTTTAAATCCAAGGAGGGCATTTTTGAATGGTTGGTCATGCCTTATAAGTTGATGAATTCCCCCAAAACCTTCATGAAGTTGATGGACAAAATCTTACAGCCATTCACTAACTCATTCGTGGTAGTGTATTTGGATGACATCCTGATCTTCATCCAGAGTTGGGAAGAGCACCTCTACCATACTCGACATGTCCTGGAAACCCTACCACAAAAAAAATTATGTGCCAATCTAGAGAAATGAACTTTTGGTTTGACCCAGGTTCAATATCTAGGGTACATGATTGATGAGAAGGGTGTGCATGTGGACCCAACCAAGATACAATTTATTCAGGATTGACAACCCCCAACCAATCTAACAGAGCTTTGCAACATTCTAGGTCTTGCCAATTTGTACATCAGGTTCATGTTGGGGTTCTCTCACATCACTTGACCTTTGATTCAAGTCACCAAGGGTGGAGCGAAAGAAAAATTCTCTTGGTATGAATCCCAACAGAATGTGTTTGTTGATTTGAAGAATCATATTTTCTTTGCAATAGTGCTCACATTACTAGACATGCAAAAATTGTTTTAGATTGAGACAAATGCCTTTAACTATGTTATTGGTACAATTATTACTCAGCAGGGGCACCTAGTGGCATATCACAATGAGACACTTTCAGAAACAGTCTGAAAGTATCCCACCTATGAAAAGGAGATGTATTCCATTGTGCAGGACTGTCAACAATGGAAGCATTACATTCTTGGTAAGGAAACAATCATCCACACATACCACAAACCCCTACAGTTCATACAGACAAAAGGAAAGTTGCAGAATGATCACCATCAGAAATGGTCCACATACCTACAAAAATTCACTTTGAACATTAAGTACAAGAAGGGAAACACAAATAATGTTGTAGACTATCTCATATGACTTCCCTTCATGGCACTAACCACTGTGTTTTACTCTTATGGACATGAGACTTCGATGTGGCCACATCTTTACAAAAGCAATCCAAAATTTGGCAACACATACCAGATGATCTTGGAAGGCAAGAATATTCTTGATTTTCACCTCTAGGGTGCATAGTTATATTCCACCTGAGACACCTCTGTGTTCTTTCAAGCGAGCATGTGAAGATAATATGGGATGCACACTACATTCAAGTCACTAGACATTTCAGAGTAGAGAAAATAGTGGCAGTGTTGCAGAAGTATTTTTATTAGCCGAGCCTTTGACAAGAATTTGGGAAGTACATTAGATCCTGCATTGCTTATGTCATTTCCAAACTGAACATCACAAAGAAAGGCTTATATACTCCTTTTCCTACTCTTAGTTGGGCCTTCCTTCTACTAAACATGGAAACAATTTCCTTTTTGTGGTCATAGACAAATTCTCTAAGATGGTCATTCTGGTGGCCTGCAAGAAAAGTATCACAACAAAAGCCACTGCTAAGGTATTCTTTGAACGAGTGTGGGTACGGTTTTGGATCCCATAGTCCATTATCTTAGATTAGGATAGGAGGTTTCTAAGTACATGTTTTTCAAGCCTCTAGTCGATGTTGGATACCAACCTCACTAATTCCACGACATTCCACCCCCAAACTGATGGCCAAATAGAGGTAGCCAATAGGATGTTCGTGCACATTCTACACATGTACAACTAAAAGAATCCACACACATTAAATGAAAGCCTCCCCTATGTCTAGCACAGTTACAACAGAGTTGTCCATATCTCAACTGGCCACAACCCATTTCAGGTGGGATTAGGATTCCAGCCACTATGTCCCATTGATGTGGTCATACAATTTGCAGTTACTCAAGTAGATTTGGCTCATGTCCAGGTCGAAGCTGACAGGGCTAACAACTTCATTGAGTGCATTCAGGATGTCCATGATGTATTGGATAGAGGCAATGCTAAGTGAAAGGAACATCATGATCAACATCGAGTGCCACACAGGTTCCACGGCGACAAACTTTGGTTACATTTGCTGAAGGAGCATCTCGCTGGGGCCCACCACACACTTGAACCACTCTAATATGGGCCTTACTCCATCACTAAGGATGTGGGATGAAATTATTTTGAGTTCATAATCTCCCCATTCCTTGGCATACACCAAGTGTTCAATGTGGGCCGACTTCGACCATACTTTCCACCATTACTAGACACATCAGACATTATAGAACAACTCACACCAATAGAGAT
Organism: Pinus tabuliformis; assembly: GCA_031772625.1. Lineage (NCBI taxonomy): Eukaryota > Viridiplantae > Streptophyta > Pinopsida > Pinales > Pinaceae > Pinus > Pinus tabuliformis. The sequence goes on along the minus strand of CM062814.1, from coordinate 446,734,996 downwards.
AAACCCAGACTACATGGAATAGGACACAACTAATTAGATCATGGACATGCATATCAAGAAGAATCACCTGCAGAAGATCCAATTGTATCAGGTTGTCAAAGCTGACCAACTCTTGCACAAAGGAAAGTGGCTCCCTAGGGACCAAGTTTAATAGAAGTTTCCCCATCTCATGGAGGCACTCAGCGTAATGGGGGTCATTTCTTCCTAAGGGGGGAGGACTGATACAAGTGGATATTGGTGGAAAACTGCCTATTCCACTTGGACCCCCACCATTGTTTCTTTCTAGCTTCCTTAATATTAGCACAACTTACTACTTTTCAGAGTTTTTCAGGTCCTAAACTTTTGAAGTTGTTTGGAGGCACTAAAAGGAATTTTTAGGGAAAGTGGAGAGACATTATGAGGTATTATTATAGCCAAGCTAAGATCGTATGCCAAAGTTATGAACTTGATAATTTAACGTTCCAACTTACCCCAATGGGGCCCACACACTTTTGACGCTTCATCTCCTAGGGTTAGGTTTTTGGATGTTTATGGTTTCTATATTTTTCTCAATGCTAAAAAGGCCACCAAGCCTCATTGTAACATAGTTCAGTGGCATGTATCCACCAAATATCTTCTTAGAGATAAGCTACTGACGCACGATCTAGTTTATTTCTATTCTATATCTAAGCATATTTCGGTTCTTTGATATTAATGAACTAAAGTTTTATTTCTGCTGCATCTCGGTGTTTATGTTTGTATTTGTTTTATGTTTCATTCCTGTATAATTCTGGATCAATGGTATTAGAGCGTTCTTCTCTTTCTATTTATTTCTTTGCATGTCCCCAATGAGGTCAAGGTATAAGGAGTTAAGGCTTGAATTGGTTGAACGTTTGCAAGACCAGCCTCGTAAACCTCGACGACCTCCTGTTGTGGAAGAAAATAAAGATGAGGGAGCAAGATATCCTTTAAAAATATTGTTGGAGAAATCCCTCGAGTAGTAGAGGAATGTAATGATGGATAACTTTTCCTAGATTCTTTGGAAGCTATCCACAGATGACGCATCTTCATTTAGCAGACACTCTGTAGGCCACGCTCCCTTTAAGGTACAAGTCAACATCGACATTCCCATATTTGAAGGCCAGATAGATGCATATGTTGTAGATAGATGGTTAAATATTTTGGAATGATGTTTTTCGGTTCATGACTTTTCCAATCGTGAAAATATTACTTTTTCACTCCTTAAATCCACCCCCCATGTCAAGGACTGGTGGGAAACCTATTGTAAACAGAAGGACAAGAGGGAATCCTCACTGTTTTCAGTCGCACCCACATGGAATTATTTTTGAGATGCCATCAATGAAAAATATTACCCTTTCAAGAACTATGAATATAAATACATAAAGTGGACAATGATTTACAGGCAAGGGACCCAAGCATGCTAGAGTTCACAAATATTTTTCATGCCCTTCATATGAAGTTGGGTATCAAGGATTCATGTAATTTGATACACAAGTACTGCAATAGTATACATAAGTACATCTAGGACGACATGGAGTTCCTGGACATATCTTCACTTGGCGTCGCCTATCGATACACTGTCAAGGTCGAGAAAAAATTTAAATAAAAGAAGCGAGACTTTGGATATGTGAATCTAAAGCAAAGGAAAGGCGCCCCCAAGCCATAGAGTAAAGGATAAATCCAAGGCGGGGGCAAGCTGAGACAACCCATTGAAGCCACAAGAAAATATAAACACCATGAAGACAAAGAAGGACACAGGGAAATGGTGTGAGTTCCATAAGAGTCCCACTCACAATGCAAGTGAGTGTTGAGCCAAGAAGTCACTGGTGGCCGAGTTGAAAGCTTTTGAATTAGATGCATGTTTCGAATCTAAATCAAAACCTGACAAGGGAAATGACAAAAGGAAGAAGATTATTGATGCAGAGCCTAGTGTCATCGTTGCCACCACCAAGCTCCAAAATATTGAGCCTGAAAATCTATAGGAGGAGGAGTGGCTCTTCGATTCACAAATGTGGCTGAAGGGTTCTCCGTTGCAGCTCATTGTCAATAGCAGAAGCCAAAATAACTTCATTTCAGTAGAGGTCATGAAGCGGTTGGGTGTAATGACCACACCACACTCGCAACCATACACCATCAGGTAGCTTCACCAAGGACAAGATCTCCGGGTCAGCCAGCAGTGTCGCCTTCGCTACAGGATCAAGTCCTTCACAGATGAGGTATTGTTTGATGTTGTTCCTCTTGAAGTTTTTGATGTATTATTAGGCCAACCATACTTGTGGAAATGTCATGTCATGTATGAGTCTAGGCCTCACACTATTATTATTTCTTTTGGAAATAAGTTATACATTATACTGAAGGTAGCACCGCCTACTTCCATCTCTTTGATCTCTGCTAGTAAGATCATTTCTCAGACTAGGAAATTTGTCTTCCTTATGATTCCCCATGAGCATAAGAAGAAGGTTGTGGCCATATCCATATTCTCCAGATAGGGCTCTTCCACATGACAACAAAAAATGGGCAAGGTTGTGGAAGAGTACAGGGACATTTTCACCTCACCCATAGGGGGACCGCTACATTGTCTGGTCAAGCACTCCATTGATCTAACCCCAAACACACCGCTACCCAATAGGTCAATCGATTGACACTCTATTCTATAGAATGATGAAATCAAGAGGCAAATTTATGAGTTGTTGTAGAAAGGGCACATTAGGTCAATTTCATCACCTGTTGGGAGCCTCATCATGTTGGTACAAAAGAAGGACAAGACCTGGAGACTTTGTACAGACTATCAGGCGTTGAATAATATCATTGTCCAGAATAGGTATCTAATACCACACATTGATGACCTTCTCGACTAACTAAAGGGGGCCAAATATTTTAGGAATATTGACATGAAATATGGTCATCACCAGTGACATATCAAATCCCGCTGATTTTTGGGACTGCCTTCAAATCCAAGGAGGGCCTTTTCAAATGGATGGTCATGCCTTGAAAGTTGATGAATGCCCCCTAACCTTCATCAAGATGATGGATGACATATTGCATCCCTTCACCAACTTATTTGTGGTAGTCTATTTGGACGACATCCTGATCTTCGACTAGAGTTGGGAAGAGTTCCTTCACCATATTCGACAGGTCCTCCAAACCCTGTAGCAACACAAATTGTGTGCCAACCTAGAGAAAAGTACTTTTGGTATGACCCAGGTTCAATATCTGGGGTACATCATTGAGGAGGAGGGTGTGAATGTGGACCTACCCAAGATTCAAGTTACTTGGGATTGGCTTGCCCAAACCACTCTAACAGAGCTCTAGAACTTTCTAGGTCTTGCCAATTTCTACCACAGGTTAGTGTTTGGTTTCTCTCATATCACTTGGCCTTTGAGTTAAGTCACCAAGGGTGGAGTGAAAGAAAATTTATTTTGGTATGAATCACAAAAGAAGGCATTTTCTAAGTTGAATCATTATCTTTTCTATGCACTAGTGCTCACATTACCTAACCTGCAACAACCATTATAAATTGAGACAGATGTCTCTCACTATGTTATTGGTGCAATTCTTACTTAGCAGGGGCACGCAGTGGCATATCACAGTGAGACACTTTTAAACACAATCTAAAAGTATCCCACCTATGGTAGGCCTATTGACAATGAAAGAATTACATTCTTGGGAAAGAAACGTTCATCCACACAGACCACCAGCTCCTGTAGTTCATACAAGCACAAGGAAAGTTGCATAATGATCACCATTAGTGTTATAGCTCCAAATCTCACTCTTGATGTTTGTGATGCTGCATTTATGGCCTAGGGCAACCCCTCCTTCCAGACCTACTCCAAATACTTAAAAAACAGTGTTTTACTCTCTATATGCAACATTGCCCTGAGCTAAACGTGTGTGTAGTCTTAAAACACTTGAAAAAAATTAAATCTCCTTAATCTCGGGCATAGATTATGGGTTTTACCTATTAGTGCCCGTGGCACAACTGTTCCCAACCAATTCCCAACTAAAAAAGTAATTTTGGAGAAGTATAAAAAGGCTTCAATGGGAAGCCCTAAAGGAGGAGAGAATAGAGAGAAAAATCACTCTGTTGAGATTATCCATGATCAGGTCTGAAAGGAGGGGTTTCCCTAGGCCATAAATGCAGCATCACAAACATCAAGAGTGAGATTTGGAGCTATAACAATTAGAAATGGTATACATACTTGTAACCGTTCCATTTGAAAATTAATTCCAAGAAGAGAAGCACCAATAATTTTGTGTATTTCCTTATCTGACTGCCAGTCATGGCACTGACCACTGTGCTCGAACCTTGTGAACATGAGGCTTCGAGGTGGCCACATCTTTACAAGAGTGATCCGAAATTTGGCAAGACATACCAGATTCTCCTCGAAGGAAAGAAAGTTCTCGATTTTCACCTCCAGGGTGCACTGTTATGCCACCTGGGACACCTATTTATTCCTTCAAGTGAGTGTGTCAACAAGATCAAGAACACTCGCTAATAAAAGATCCAATTGTATCGGGTTTTCAAAGTTGGCCAACTCCTGCACCATGGAAAGTGGCTCACCAAGGACTAAGTTAAGCAGAAGTTTCCCCATCTAATGGAGGCACTCAACACAATGGGGACCATTGCTTTCTAAGGGGGGAGGACTAATCCAGGTGGATATTGGTGGCCACCCACCTAATCCACTTGGACTCCCACCGTTGTTTCTTTTCAGTGTCTTTAATTGTAGAAAATCTTGCTAATTTTGGAAAATTTTCAGGTCCTAAACTTTCGGAGTCGTTTTAAGGGAATAAAATATTTTTTTAGGGAAAACACAGACACTAGAAATGTTCCAAATTAGATTAACTATATTTTTTCAGCCTCCTTTTTTATATCTTTAAAACAAGGTATTATGATATCCAAACAAAGGTTTAATGCCAAATTTACGACCTTGAGAAGTTGACGTTCCAAATTACCCCAATGGGGCCCAAAAGCTTTTGCCACTTAATCTCCTAAGGTCAGGTTTTTGGACATTTAGGGTTTATCATTGTTTGTCAATGATAAAAAGGCCATTACGCCTCATTATAGGATAATTAAGAGGCATGTAGCCACCACATCTCTTCTAAGAGACAAGATACCATCACACGAGGTAGTTTATATCTATTGTGTATGTAAGTATATTTGAGTTCTTGGATATTAATGAAACGGAGTTTTATTTCTACTACCTCTTGGTGTTTATGTTTGTGTCTGTATTTTGTTGTGTTCCTATATAATTCTAGATCAGTGGATTCAGAACAGTCTACTCTTTCTCTGTTTTTCTTTGCATGTCCCCAACTGTTGAATTTCCATGACCTTGGATCTAGGTTAGAGTCTTAAAATCAATTATGCTACCAAACCAAGAATCTCAACCATAAACTACTTTACATTGCGGAAATATAAAGCAGTAAATCAATATGCACAATGATACACAATTTTAAACAAAATTGTACAATAATGTACAATCACCAATATTCGTTATATTAATCCAAATATGATAAATACAATAGTCTATGGTTACAAGATACAATGACAAACTTGGTTGCAACACTTCTATGTCGTATCTTGTCTTGTCGGTCCATCGCACCCGTACTTCTCACTAGTAGTGCCTTAGTCTGTTAAGGCCACTACACATCAAGACTCCAAGAGGGCTACCTCCTATCACTGTTGCAAGTCACTTCTGCTACAATGAACACGGGCCCATCAACTGCTCTCTTAGTTTTCCAATTCCTGAGCTCCAATCTGCCACGCTAGCAACAACTTTAGTCCATCAAAGTGTTGCACTTCCGCATCATCCTTCACCCAACCTTCAGCTGCTCTTTATCCTTCAAGACAGCTCATTTAGGGCTAGTTTGGGTAGCTAAAACACTATCTTCCAACCAGCTCTATGACACCCAATCTCATCCTTTCAAGTTCTGCGCCTAGGATGGACTTTTGACCTCCACAAAATGTCCACCAAATGGAACCCACAGGCTGCACTACAAACTAATCCAACTAGAAATATTTCTCAACACAAAACCATACTAACCTATGCTTATGGGCTGATGAGTACTGTTGAATGTCTGTACTACTAGTTAGGGCTGAAACACATCCTACTACGACACCATTCTCCACATCCAGTCCTCTTCCCTAACTGTGGGTTCCCTTTAGATATCTCAGGCCACTACCTGTTGTAATTTTGGGCTACGAACAACTAACCAACATGCCTCCACACTTGCCGAAACAAGGGTATGGACCTACAGCTAGTTCTGCTCCTCATAATAGCCTCTCAGCCTCCATATTTAGGGCACTTAGGGCCTGTGGCTTTACCAAAATTAACCTCCAGAATTGCGGGCTATTCAATAGGGGTAAACCCTCCTCAAATCACAACAAAACCACACCATAAATCTGCCCAGTGTTGGGTTGTGTTATATTCTTTCCACGACTAGCCCACGTAGTTAACATGGGGGTTAAAGGGGGGGCAGAGCCCCCCATTCATTGTGCTGATTGCGTGGGGGGGTCACAGGGGTTTTGAGGGGTGCAGGTAACCCCCCTCTATGGGGTCCGGGCAGACGTAACCTTTTGTGCATATTTTTTGCACATGGTTTTGGACGATATGGTTTTCGGTCCATGGTTTTGGATGCAATGGTTTTTAGTCCATGGTATTGGATGCTTCGGCATGTATAAATATTTATTGTAACATTGAAAGGAACATAATGAAAAATCAAGCTGGTAGTCCCGGTTTTGGGATCCAGGGGAAATCTCTGTGTATATGTGTTTATGTGTTATGCTCTCGCATTGTTTATTTTTTGTGTTTTAGAATTCATATGCAGGTAATTTCTGTACAGGGTTAAAACCTACATTTGGTATCAGAGCTATTTTTGGCTTCAAGGGGATGCCTTTGTTGTTGAGGGGTTTCACTCGAGCCTGTGGTAGACCCTGTTCACTGGGAGATCTGCGAGATCGATTCTGGTGGTGAAAGAAGATGGTGAGTAGTGGAAAGAAAGAGATCGAGAAATTTAATGGTCAGAGTTTTGAGTTGTGGAAACTCAAGATGGAGGATCTGTTGGTGGATAAAGATCAGTGGATTATGGTAGATCTGAGTACTAAACTAACAGGAGTGTCCGATGAAGAATCGAAGAAGTTGGATCGGAAGGAAAAGAGCACAATATGATTGTGTGTCTCAGATTCAGTATTGCTAAATGTATCAGGGGAAGCTACGATGAAGGCTTTGTGGGACGAGTTAGGGACTTTGTACTAATCTAAGTCTCTGGTGAATAAACTGTTCCTGTGGAAAAAGTTGTATAACTTGAGGATGCAAGATGGAAACTCGGTGACAAAGCATCTGAACGCATTTAATACGGTGGTAAGTCAGTTATTATATGTTGATATTAAAATTTCAGATGAAGATAAGTGCATCAGTTTGTTGTGTTCTCTACTAGATTCGTGGGATAGTATGGTTATTGCAATAGGTAGCAATACAACTACCTTGCAGTTTGATGAAATATTCTCATCCTTGCTGATGGAGGAGATGAGACAGAAAAATATGGAGAGCCAGAATGGTGATGCCTTGTCTGTATGAGGATAGTCCCATAACAGAAACAAAAATAATTCATTGAGTGGGAGATCTAAATCTAGAGGGAGATCTAAATCTCCAAGAAAACCTGTAAAGGTGGTGTTCTAGAAATGTGGAAAGGAAGGGCACTACAAAAGGGATTGTAAATCTAAATCTCCTGATAAAGGAAAGGGATATGATGATGCTCCTTCTATAGAGGTGAAAACCACCTCAGATGAAGGTGGGGATGTGTACTTCGCTTCTTCAAGTACACATGTATATGAGGAGGCATGGTTGATTGACTTAGGTGCATCCTTTCACTTCACTCCCCATAGAGAGTGGTTCTGCGAGTATCAAAAATACGATGGTGGTGATGTCTTCTTAGGGGATGATAGGAAGGCTAGAATCATTGGTTGCAGAAAAGTAAAGTTGAAGTTGCAAGGTTGAAGGGTTAGAACACTTCCGGGTGTTCTGCATGTTCCTGCATTGGCCAGAAATCAGATTTTTGTAAGCAAGTTGCATGATGTAGGTGTAAAAGTAGTGTTCGAGAAGGATACCTGCAAGATGATTCTGGAGCACTGGTATTGATGCGGGGTGTTCAGATTGGAACTCCGTACAAGCTGTAAGGTAGCACTATTGTTGATGGGTGCAACAACTCTGTGGTTCCTGAAAGTGGAGCAAAAAATCTAGTGGTCTCTGGAGAGAAGACCATGTTGTGGAATCAAAGGCTTGGACATATTAGAGAGAAGGGCCTTCGAATACTTCATGGTAAAGGTATGGTATAAGGTATGAGTAATAGCTCTCTGGATTTTGATTTCTGTGAAAATTGTGTATATGGGAAGCAGAATCGGGTGAGTTTCCCCTCTGGTGGTAAGAGGGCGAAACAAATATTAGAACTTGTGCATAGTGATGTGTTTGGACCTATGAAGGTTCCATCACCGGGTAAGTCTATGTACTATGTATCATTTATAGATGACTTCTCAATGAATCCATGGATATATTTCCTTAAGAAGAAATCTGAAGTCTTTGATAGGTTTAAAGAATTTAAGGCTCTGGTGGAAAACCAGACAGAGAAGAAGATAAAGGTGTTTAGGACAGATAACAATGGAGAGTTTTGTAGTAAGGAATTTGAAGAATTCTGTAAGAAGTGTGGTATAGCACGGCAGAAGAGTACTCCATACACACCTGAGAAAAATGGAGTTGCAGAAAGAATGAACAAGACGTTGATGGAAAGGGCAAGAAGCATGCTCAGTGGTGCCAGGTTAGGACAAGAATTCTGGGCAGAGGCGGTGGAGACAGCATGTTACCTGGTCAACAGATCACCTTCATCAACGTTGGAGGATATTACTCCATAAGAGATATGGACTGGTAAGAAACCCTCTCTTTCACATCTGAGGGTATTTGGATGTGATGCACATATACATGTTCCAAAGGAGAAATGAACCAAGTTGGATAGTAAATTTGAAAATTGCATCTTTATTGGGTATAAGGATGGTTTAAAGGGTTATAAGGTTTGGAACCCAGTAATAAGGAAGGTTGTGTACAGTCGAGATGTGGTGTTCAGAGAGTTAAAAGATGTTATTAAACATGAAGTCCAACCAAAGGAACCTGAGAAGATAGAGTTTGAGCTTATGGAGGAAGATTCAGACTCTACAACAGAGGAGGAATCAGAAGATGAAGAGCCACAAACTCCGGGTGTGAGAAGATCAGTTCATGGAAGAAGGTAGCCAGAAAGGTATAGTCCATATAATTTATGTTCAAATTTTCCTTAATCTATTACTGACGATGATCCCAGAACTATGAAGGAAGCAGTGTATCCAAAGGATGGCAAGCTTTGGAAAGAGGCCATGGTTGATGAAATGACATATTTGCACAAAAATGAGGCTTGGGATCTAGTGGAGTTGCTGGCTGGAAGGAAACCCATTGGCAACAAATGGGTGTTCAAGAAGAAGACAAATGCAAAAGGAAAGGTGGAGAAATACAAAGCTTGGTTGGTAGCAAAAGGTTATTCCCAGGTGCCGGGAATTGATTTTGGTGATATTTTTTTATGTTGATGCCAAGGTAACTTCTATTAGATTACTTTTATTTGTTGCTTCTGTTTTTGATTTTGAGGTAGAACAGATGGATGTGAAGACAAAATTTCTTCACAAGGATGTGGAAGAGGAAATCTATATGAAGCAACCTGAAGGCTTTGCGGTGAAGGGTAAGAAAGAACTAGTATGCAAGTTAAAGAAGTCTCTGTATGGGTTAAAACAGTCATCAAGGATGTGGTATCAGAAATTTGATACATTTATACGGGGACTTGGCTTCACTAGAAGCAAAGCAGATCACTATGTGTATTTTAAATTAAATGGTGACTGTTTTATTTATCTGGTCTTGTATGTGGATGATATGTTGCTGGTTGGAAATGACAAAGAAATTATCCAAGATTTGAAGACCCAGTTGTCCTCCAAATTTGACATGAAAGATCTTTGTGCTGCAAACTATATTTTGGGAATAGAAATTAAAAGAGATCAGGCAAAGAGGAAGCTCTGGTTAAACCAGAGAAAGTATGTTGAGACAATACTATAGAGGTTTAATATGCAGGATAGTAAACTGGTGAAGGTTCCTATTCCTGTAGGTGTGAAGTTATCTATTGAACAATGTCTCAAGACACAAGAAGAGGAAGAGGACATGTCCCGTGTTCCATATGCAAGTGCAGTAGGTATCCTAATGTATGCAATGATCTATACTGGACTAGACATTGCACATGCAGTGGGAGTATTGAGCAAGTTTATGTCAAGACCAGGGAAGGATCACTGGACAACAGTGAAGCGAGTTTTCGGGTATTTGCATGGCACTAGTGATTATGGTTTGTGCTACCAAGGAAGACCAAGATTGGACAGAGTGTTGGATATTCATGGCTTTGTTGATGCAGACTGGGCTGGAGATATGGATCAAAGAAGATCTACAAGTGGGTATGTGTTTAACCTATTTGGAGGTGTAGTCAGTTGGATGAGTAAGAAACAATTTGTAGTGGCACTATCAACTACAAAGGCAGAATACATGGCAACCACTCATGCAAGCAAGGAAGCAGTTTAGTTGCAGAGATTGTGTTCAAGTATGGGGTTAGTACAAAGAGCTATAAGGATAGACTATGATATTCAAAGTGCAATTTTCTTGGCAAAGAACCCTGCATATCATTCAAAGATAAAGCACATTGATGTTCAGTATCACTTTGTGAGGGATATGATAGAAGACAAAAAGGTGTTGCTGGTAAAGGTGGACACCTTTAAGAATACTACAGATGCATTGAAAAAATCTGTGAGCTCTGAGAAGTTCTCTTGGTGTAGAGAAACAATGGGTGTTGTAGGGCTAGATAAACGACTAAGCTCTCTTGTGGACCCCTGTGGAAAGAAAACAACAAGTGGGAGAATTTTGGGTTGTGTTATATTCTTTCCACAACTAGCCCACTTAGTTAACCGGGGTGTTAGAGGGAGGGTGAAGCCCCCCCTTCATTGCACCAATTACGTAGTGGGGGGGTCACAGGGGGTTTGAGGGGGCAGGTAACCCCCCTCTATGGGGTCTGGCTGGAACTACCTATGGTTTTGTGCATATTTTTCACACATGGTTTTGGACACGATGGTTTTCGGTCCATGGTTTTGGATGCGATGGTTTTCGGTCCATGGTATTGGATGCTTCAGCATGTATAAATATGTATTGTAACATTGAAAGGAACATAATGAAAAATCAAGTTGGTAGTCTCAGTTTTGGGATCCAAGGGAAAATCTTTGTGTATATGTGTTTTATGTGTTATTCTCTCGCATTGTTTATTTTCTATGTTTTAGAATTTGTATGCAGGTAATTTCTGTACAGGGTTAAAACCTACACCCAGGCCTGTGACTGCTTCTCTGTCTAGAAACTTGGACCTGCGGGAGAGAGTAAGCCCATACAAACACACCCCGCACTTGTCTTTGTTCCTCCTCTAATCTGCGGCTGCCTCAGAGATAGTTTTCTATGGGAAGATGCAAATTTGGATGTCTAAAATGACTCCATATAACCTTTTATATATACAATCAAGAAGGGATCTCAAAATGTAACGTTTGAAGTAACACGTCCATTGGATTCTTCAAGTCGGCCTACCTGACACCTAATAATAATTATGTCAACTTCAAAAATTCATATCTCTTTAACCAAAACTTAGATTTGGATGATTTTCGATGTGTAGGAATCGTCTTTCCGAGAACTATCATCCTCATCCATCACATGCCATGAATCCATCATGGTTTTTCCCAAAAACACGATGTGTGTCAAAACCCCATACCTGGGTTTTGAGCCCACAAGCTTCCCATGTGGCGCTTTGTCCTCCAAACCCTGAACCCTAGGGCTTGGAGTACCTCCTAAGATAAAAAACTCAACCATCACACGAGCTAGTTTATTTATGTTTTGTATGTAAGTATATTTTAGTTCTTTGATATTAATGAAATGAAGTTTTATTTATGCTGCGTCTCAGTGTTTATGTTTGTATCTGCATTTTGTTGTGTTCTTGTATTAGACTGGATTAGAAATTTCAAAGCAGTCTTCTCTTTCTCTATTTTTCTTTGCATGTCCCCAACAAGGTTAGGGTATAAGAAGTTAGGGCTCAAACTACTTGAACCTTTGCAAGACTAGCCTCGAAAACTCTGATAGCCTCCCATGGTGGAAGAAAAGAAAGATGAAGGAGTAGGAGACCCTTTCAAAATATTGCTCGAGTAAGCCCTCAAGCGACAAAGGAACACGATGATGGATAAATTTTCCCAAATCCTTTGATGACTACCCAGAGGCGATGCATATTTGTTACAGATCCAATTTGGGACATCACTCCCATCATCTAGACCAGTGTTTTAGGGCTCATCAAACCCTAATTTGAGTTGCTACATGCCCTAAACAAGTCACCCTTTTGAATGCCTCCTTCCCAGATAGTTTCATGACTTGAAGACATCCTGAAATGACCTCTAAAGGGACCAGCACAGGTAGGCCCATGTAAGGGTGTGCTGCAGAGCAGTTAAGTCCATGCCAGGGTGCTCTATAGAGCACTTAGGCCCTCTTTCACTTGCACTGGGCGAAATTGAGCGAAATTAACATAGGCTTTCGGAAATATTCTTATCTCTTGGAGTCATCTAGAAGTTTCCCTCACTTATCAACTCCTATGAGCTCGAAAATGGATGAGGAATGAGTTAAGATGCATCCTATCCACTCATCCCTTCCTCAACGGAACTAATTCTAGGTATGGAAGGCCATTCAATACCCCCATATATGACATAACCTACTTCATCTTCCTATAAATTGAACACTCATCTAAGTGATCAAGGGTTGGACTATGTTGAATTGTAAGGAGATAATGTTGCTATGAGAATTGACTTTGAGACAAGTATTGTTATGCTACAAGTTTGTCATGCTTTTGATGTGATGTGGATGGGATCCAAGCTGGAGGAGTGACTTCGAATTAGACTTGATGGTTGTAATTCCTTCTTCTATTCAATAAAGTATTTGAACCTTTTTCCCATATGCTTATCTTGTTATATGATGCTTATATGTGTGAATGTATCTGATTCCATTTACTTGTATTCAATAGATCTTTTGCTTTGATCGGTTCTTTGTCTTTTGTTGATGTTTATAGGTACTTCTCAAGCGTGTTAAGTACGGGAAGGAGCGACAGGATTGATACAAAGGAGATAAGAGGAAAGTGGAACTACAATTAAGTCTTCTCATCTTCTTTGTCTTATCTATTGCTTATAGGGAAAGGTTAAAGTGCTTTAAACTATTGTTCTAGATATGGCTACTTATTTAGGGAATTAGTAATTTATCCGTAGATACCAAATTCTCCAAAACAATCTTCATCCAACAACCCCTCTGGAGGTGCCACTCCCTTTAAGGTACAAGTAAACTTTGACATTCCCATATTTGAAGGCCAGATAGATGCAGATGTCGTAGATAGATGGTTAAATATGTTGGAAGGATATTTTTTGGTTCACGAATTTTCCAATCAAGGAAATATTACTTTTGCACTCGTCAAAATTGGCCCCCATGTCAAGGACTGGTGGGAAACCTACTATGAATAGAAGGACAAGAGGGAATCCACATTGTTTTTAGTTGCACCCACTTGGAATTCTTTCTAAGATTCCATCAAGAAACAATATTACCAAGTCAGGAACTATGAAGATAAATACATAAAGTGGACCACGTTGTAGCAGGGAAGGGACCAAGATGCTCCGAAGTTCACAAATATTTTTCATACCCTTCACAAGAAGTTGGGTATCAAGGATTTTGAGTGACATTTGGTACTCAAGTACCACAACTATCCACAAACTATACATCCAGGATGAGATGGAGTTCTTGGACATATCCTCTCTTCGTGCCACCTATCTATACGTTTTCAAGATCAAGCAGAAATTTAAATTGAATATGTGAGGCTTTGGATGTGCGAATCTGAAGCAAGGGAAAGGAAACCCTAATCCATAGAATAAAGGACAAAGCCAAGGTGGGGCAACCCAAGACAACCTGCTAAAACCGTAAGAAAATAAAAATACCACGAAGGCAAAGAATGACATAAGTAAATGGTCTGAGTTCCATAAGAGCCCCACTCACAACACAAGTGAGTGTCAAGCCAAGCAATCACTGGTGGTCGATTTGAAAGCTTCTGAATTAGATACATGTTCTGACTCTAAGTCAGAAGTCGAAAAGGGGAATGACAAAACAAAGCATATTATCAATATGGAGCCCCATGCCACTGTTGCCACCACCAAGCTCCAAAATATTGAGTCTGAATATTCGTAGGAGGGTGATTGGCTCTTCTTCTCACAGATGTTGGTGAAGGGTTCTCTGCTACAGTTCATTGTCGACAGTAGAAGCCAAAAGAATGTCATTGCAGTAGAGTTCATGAAGCGGTTGGGCTTATGGACCACACTACATGTGCAGCCGTACACCATTTGGTGGCTTCACCAAGGATGAGATCTACGCATCAGCCAACAATGTCACCTTCCCTATAGCATCAAGCCCTTCATAGATGAGGTGTTATGTGATGTTTCTCCTCTTGAAGTTTGTGATGTATTATTAGGAAATCCATATTTGTGGAAGCATCATACCATGTATGAGTCTAGGCTTCACAATGTTATCTTTTATTTGGGAAATAAGTTATAAAAGATACAGAAGGTAGAATTGTCTACTGCCATCTCTTTGATCTCTGCAAAGCAATGTAGTAAGATCATTTTCCAGGCTAGGAAATTTTCCTTTCTTATGATTTTCCCTAATGGAAAGAAGATGGTTATGGAAACACATGCACCCTTAAGATAGGGCTCCTCTCCACAATAGCATCATATGGACATGGTCATGGAGGAGTACAGGGATATCTTCACCGCACCCACAAGTGTATCCCTACATTATCAGGTCAAGCACTCCATCGATTTGACCCCGAGCACGCCAATACCAAATAGACCAATTTATCGACACTCTATTATGGAGAATGATGAAATAAAGAGGTAGATTTAGGAGTTGTTGTAGAAAGGGCACATCAAGTCGAGTTCATCACCCTATGGGAGCCTAATCATGTTGGTACAGAATAAGGACAGGACTTGGAGACTCTGTATTGAATATCGGGTGAATAAGATCACTGTCTAGAATAGGTATCCAATCCTACAGATTGATGACCTTCTAGACTAGCTCAAGGAGGTCAAATATTTTAGCAAGATTGACTTGAAGTCTGGTTATCACCAGGTACCAATCGAACCCTCTGATGTGTGGGAGACTACCTTCAAATCCAAGGAGGGCCTTTTTGAATGGATGGTCATGCATTTCAGGTTTATGAATGCCCCCGCAACCTTCATGAGGCTGATGGAAGACATATTTCAGCCCTTCACCAACTCATTCATGGTATTGTATTTGGATGACATCCTGATCTTCATCTAGAGCTATGAAGAGCACCTCCACCATATTCAATAGGTCCTTCAAACCCCGGACAACACAAATTGTGTGCCAATATAGATAAATGGACTTATGGTATGACCCAGGTTCAATATTTGGGGTACATCATTGATGAATGGGGTGTGCATGTGGACCCAGCTGAGATACATGTTATCCAAGATTGGTCAATACCAATCACTCTAACTGAGCTCAACAACTTTTTGGGTCTTGCCAATTTCTTCAACAGGTTCATGTTGGGGTTCTCTCATATCACTTGGCCTTTGATTCAAGTCACCAAGGGTGGAGAAAAAGCATAATTATCTTGGTCTGAATCCAAATAGAAGGCATTTGTCGAGTTGAAGCATCATCTCTACTTTGTACCAGTGCTCACATTACCATACCTAGAAGAATCATTTGAGATTGAGACAGATGCCTTTGACTATGCTCTTAGTACAGTTGTTACTTAGTAGGGAACCCAGTGTCATATCTCAGTTAGACACTTTCAGACATAGTCCGAAAGTATCCCACCTATGACAAAGAGATCTATTTCATTATGTAGGGTTGCCAACCATGGAAGCATTACACTATGGGGAAGGAAACAATCATCCATATTGTTGGGTGCGTCTTATATTATTTTCCCTATTGGGGGGTTTCAAGGGGGTAGTATCCCCCCCTATATGGGGTCTAGGGTAGCGCCCCATGAAATTCATTTTGGACCCTATATTATGTGGGCAGACCTACCTATGGTTTTGTGCATGGGTTTTGCACATTGTTTTGGGCATGATGGTTTTCTTCCAATGGTATTTTGTAGATCCGGTCAAGGTAATTAGAATTATGCTCTAATCCAAGGTTAATAGATTTGGGTTTATGAATGATTTGACATGTATAAATATGTATTATATCATTGAAATGAACATAATGAAAATTCAATCTTGTAGTCCTAGTTTTGGGATCCAAGGGAGGATCTCTGTGTATTTGTTTTGTGTTTCTCTCCATTGTATATTTTCTATTTTTAAGAATTTATTTGTAGGTAATTCTGTACATGGTCAAAATCTACACACACAGACCACCAGCCCCCGTACTGTAGAAATTCATTATACATTCAAACTGCTAACTGTAATTTATTAAAATAATATAATTGAATCTACTCTACCAACTGCGGAAACAATTAACGATCATGAAATCACGAAGCATACAAGAGAAAGAATTCAATCAATGCATTACACCATGATTTCATGGGGAAATACATAGCTAAAATCCCCTACTATCTGTATATTGCATTAGTCAAATATGAGAATATTTCAATGCTTTGCTCAAGCCCCAGAAACCTATGCACTATCTCTATCTATCTCGCTACTTCCTAGACAAGCCTTGGCCAATACTTAACCAATTTTCTTCTTGCCCAGGTCCTTATTTCCTTTCATTGTTTCATTTTTAATTATCCCCTTTTAATTAGGGAAATTCCTCAATTGGAATTACGCAATCCATCACAGGCCTTCCTATGGCTGCATGCACCACATGTATAATTTGGATGATTATACAACTAATAGTACACTGCCCTTGAACTATAATATCAACTAGGTAACTCATAGATCACACATGCATGAGTTATTTATTTCCCAATTATTAGTTAATTAGTTGAACACTAAAGTTGCACCAACAATTGGAACTCATTTAACTGAGTTTAACTCAGTAAAACTGAATTAATTAATTACAACTCAAAATAAACTCAATTAGGGCTCCTATAAAGTAGGAGCCACTCTACATGACTCAATTTAGACCCTCAAATCAAGTTAACTAAAACAACTAAGTCAAATTAACTTATTTAACTCGTACAAGTTGTCTTGTGATGTGGAATTGCAATTTTTCTCCTAATTTAATTCAAGGGAGGTTTATTGAAGGAGGCGGGGTGATGCCTCAAAAATTTGCCATCCCATTATTTTTCGAACTTGAGAACGAGAGGGTCAAAACCCACCAATGGATGCAAATCGCCAAGTCAAAAGGGGTGGAAGACATTGGGCACATGGAAGAGAAGCTCAAAGAAATGGGCAAAGAGCTAAGTGGCTTAAGGGACAGAGAAGCAATCATGAGAGACCAACTTGAGAGGGAAAATGCATGGCTAAGGGGACGACTACAAGAAAGGGAGAACCAACTATCATGTATGGCCAGTCTCTCATTGGAGGCCATCCAATGTAGGATGCCAGCTAAATCCTATGCTCTTTACCTGAAAGAGCAATGGCTGCAGTTTTAGATTAAAACACTAGCACAAAGGGGCACCATGCCATTTCAGGACTACAAGAAATTTATTGATATTTGTGATCAAAGTACACTAGAGGATTGGGCCAACATGGCTGAGTTTTATTTGCACAACATGGAACTAATAGACATGAATGTTTGGGATCCTAATGCCAAGCTAGGAGATCTACAATTAATGGCTTTGGCATCATGGATGAACCATGAAGAGTCAAGGGCTGTAGAGATGAAAAGAATATTGGCTAGAGAGAAAAATGAACCTCTTTTCATCAGACCTAAACAATAAAATCCCATGGCCATACTCAACACCGATAATTTGATTACAAATGACCCTCAGCTAGCACCTAGATATCTTGTTGCCCAAGAGAAAGCAATTTCACATTTTGAGGATATCTTAGGCTGCTAGGAGATGATAGTATACATGCCTTCCTAAGGAGATGGAACACACTACCACACAGCTTTAAGATTAGGGAATATCACTCCCTTCAAAGGTTGAGAGAGGCACTCAACAAGACACCTATGTATAAGATATCAATGAAAAGGTTGAAGGTCAATTGGATATGCCTAAAACTTAGTCCACCACTACTCCTAGGGATGTTAGAAGGGCGAAAAGAATAAGAGGAAAAGAGGCAGTGGGAAGAAGTATAAAGGAAAGTAGGCTTCTATGAACAAGAAGAAGAGACCACAACGGAGGCATGGGATGTCAGAGAGGCTACGAGAGCCATGAAGGACATGGACATTTACTAAGTTGCTCAGAGGATGAGCAACACATTCAGTAGGGGGGTGATGATGAGCCTCATCATTAGGTAATTATATGGGCCTTAATTCACCTCCTAGCCTAGCCAAACCAACTATTCTAACAACTTATTGCATACTTTTGATTATATTTTGTTTTTGAGAAGAGTTAGAGTTGGATATTTTTCTTTGTGGTGTAATGTGCATTTAATGCATGATTAAAGGATAAAAGCAAGGAATTTTGGCAAGGACCTTGGTCAAAACTCGAATGGGACAAGGGAGAGGAATTATAGGAGGTAAATCCTCCTCATTTACTACCCCTCCATTCGAATATTCCTGCATCAACTCAGAGTGCAAACAACCAAATCATGAGGACTAGAAGGCAACCAAGCAAGTGAAAGGAAAAGCACCAGTTTATCTCAAGTTTGGGAGCTGAGCCTACCTAACGTTAAGGAAGTCATTGGAGACTTCAGATGTATAAGTAGAGAGGCCTAGGACCTCAGTAGGATTCAGATTTTCGATTGTAAAACTCTACTCTATTTTCGAGCAACAAGACTTGTGACAATTTTTTATGTAATCCATTGTTTTGATAATAAGAATGAGTTTTGTTTTAAGCCAACATTGAGTTAGCTTAGAGAGCTGAAGCTCTTGGGTTAGGGCCCAACCCTAGTAGCCAAGGATCCTCTTTATTATACATGTATGTTAGCATAGATTCATAGTTTGGTTGTTCCTTTTCTTAAGTAGTTGAATTTCCATTACAACAGTGTAGATTAGATTGGTTGTATGTTAGTTTTCTTCCATTTGTGCCTTCTTTTAGTTAGCAGGTTAGCAAGGAGAAAAAGGATCACCACAAGGTTGTAATCAGGTGCCTTGGCCTCACTTACTCCCTCTGGGACCATGACTTGAGGAAGAGACACTTCAACAGCCCCAAAAACAAAGATTTCTAGTTCTTGCATGAGCTTTGGAGTTTGTTGTCTTGATTCAACATTTGGTTCATTTCATTGTCATCTTTTTCCATTACTCTATTTTTGCAATAAGATCTCACTTATGTTCTCATTTCCTTCAACACTTTCTTCATGCATAATATAGGCAATTGATTCATGTTTTTCTAGTTTATGAAGATGTATCTTGTTGCCTAGTTCTTGTAAGACACACATGTTTTAAGCATTGAAAGTACTTCAGGAGGAGGTTTAGACTTCATCACCAGTGTCCATCTTCCACCTCATCAACCTTAACCATCTCTTTTTCCACCACCACCCTCACTAGTTTTTTTGTCCTTTTTCATTGAAATTCCCCTAGACACATTGAGTGAATCTAGCCATCTCTTCTCTTGGATATTGACTCTTGAGTGTTCCTAGACCTTATAACACCCTATCCCACTCATCACACCTCTTTTCCTAGCTTCCCAACACCTCCAACACCTCACAATTAGCTCTCCCATGTATCCTGTAGGTTTCTTGTAATTCCTACAGGATCATCCTGTAGGTTTCTAGTACATCATGTAGGTTTACCTAAAACAACCTGTTTTGAGGACAAACTGATGGGGAACCTCTAGGAAGTCACAAAAAGCCTTCTAGGACCCTGCCACCCCATCCAATCACTCCATAATCCTTTTAGCCATCCTCAACCACCTTCCATCCACCTATCACATCCATAGGAACAATTAAATTGCATGCATGATTTTACCAAAAACCCCAAAAAAGTGAAAACAGATTTAGTTTAGTTTTCTTGCTCAAACATTAGTATGGTTTGATGCCCTTTACTTCTGTAACTTAGATAGTAGCATTAGGTTAGTGTTGATTTAGCAATTCTGCTTAGCATAATTGTTTAAATGGTTAATTAGGATATGGTGTGATTTAGCATTGCATGTTGTTTTCCTCATTACTGCAGTAGAGTAGCTCTCTTAGAATAGATTTTCTCTTTTTCCATCAAAGAATCAAGATTCTTCTGACTCTATAGAAGTTTGGCTTGGAACCCATGGGGTCTCTCACCAGATGAACAGTGAAAATAGGCAGGACCTTCACTTTTACTTGTGCATATAGGACTATCACCTCCAAGTTTGTATGAACCCCTAGTAGATAAGTAATGTTGGTAGCCCAGGAGTTGAAGCATCCTTGCTACAATACTGGTGCTCATCACAAATGTTGCAAAACTTTGTTGCCCACCTAGAACTTGTGTGGCACTTAATGCAGATCATGTCGCTACTTGTACTTAGCATTGGCTCTATCTAATATGTCATGGACCTGCTGGCAGATGTATTGAATGCTCTCAATGAATTTTTTATCCCTGTCAGCTTTGGCCTAGACATGAGCTGAATCTACCTGTCTAGCTGTAAATGGTGTGGCCACATCGATAAGACATAGTGGCTAGAATACCAATCCCACCTGAAAGGGGTTATACCTAGTTGAGATATGGAGAGATTTATAGTAGTTGTGCTAGACATAGGGGAGACTTTCATCCCATGTGCATGGATGCTTCGAGTTGTATATGTGCCTAATGTGCACAATCATTCTATTGATGACCTTTGTTTGGCCATCATTTTGGAGGTGAAAGGTTTTGGACTTAATGAGCTTGGTGTCCAACATTGACCATAGGCTTGACCAAAATGTAATCAGGAACCTGCTATCTTAATCTGAGATAATGGACTATGGAATCCCAAAGTGTACCCACACTTGTTCAAAGAAGAGCTTAGCAATGGATTCTACTGTGATAATTTTCTTGTAGGCCTCCAGAATGGCCATCTTATAGAATATGTTTACGACCATGAAAATGCAGCCATTTTCATGCTTAGTAGAAGGAAGACCCGACATGTATTCCATGGATATTGATTCCCAAGGTCGGCTAGGAGTTGGAAGAGGAGTATATAGGACTGACTTCTTGATGTTCAGTTTGGAGATGGCATATGTGGTGCAATATGTTATGTACTTCTCAACATCGTTTCGAACATCAACCAATAAAATACTTCTACAACACTGCCACAATTTTCTCTACTCTAAAATATCCAACAACCTAACTGTAATGTGCCTCCCAAATCATCTTGGCATGCTCACTTGAAGGAACACAAAGGTGTCCTAGGTAGCATAATCGTGCACCATGGAGGTGAAAATCAGGAACTTTCTTGCCTTCTAGGAGCATCTGATATGTGTTGCCAAATTCTGGATCGCTCTTGTAAAGATGTGTCCACCTCGAGGTCTCGTGTCCATAGGATTCGAGCCTAGTGGACAACGCCATGACTGACGGTCAGCTAAGGAAGTGTGTAACATAATTGGTTCTACCCTTCTTGTACTTAATGTTAAAATGGAACTGGTCAGCTATGTGGACCATTTCTGATGGCGATCATTCTGCAACTTTCCTTGTGTCTATATGAACCGCATGTTGAAAATGCAATAAGAAAATCTTGATTTAATTTTCCCTTGAATTAAATTAGGATACAAATTGTAACTCGACATCATAAGATAACTTGTATGAGTTAAATAAGTTAATTTGACTTAGTTGGTTCAATTAATTTGAGTTGAGGGGATAACTTGAGTCATGTAGAGTGGCTCCTACTTTATAGGAGATCTGGTTGAGTTTATTTTGAGTTGTAACTAATTAATTCAATTTAACCGAGTTAAAGTCAGTCAAACTAGTTCCAACTGTTGGAGGAATTAGTAAGAGGTCTAGTAGTGGGGTGCAACTTCAGTGTTCAACCAGTTAAATGATAATTCAACCATAAATAACTCATGCACATGTGATCTACGATTTATCCAGTTGAGGTTGGAGTTCAAGGGCAATGTACTATTAGTTGTATATTCAACCAAATTGTACAGGTGGTGCACGCAAACAAACGAATTCCTATGATGGATTGCACAATTCCAATTGAGGAATTTCCCTAATTAATAGGGCCTAATTCTCAAGGAAACAATGCAAGGAAATATGGACTTGGGAAAGCAGAAAATTGGCTAAGTATTGTCTAAGGCTTGTCTAGGAAGTAGTGAGACAAATAGAGATAGTGCAAAGGTTGCTTAGGATTGAGCAAAGCATTGTAATATTCTCATATTTTTTGACTAATGCAATATACATATAACATGGGCTTCTAGATGTGGATTTCCCCAGGAAATCATTGTGTAATTTGTTGATTGAATTCTTTCTCTTTTATGCTTCGTGATTTTTCAATCTTTAATTATTTCCACAATTGGTAGAGTAGATTCAAGTCTATTGCTTTAGTAAAATAAAATTATTAGTTTGAATGTATAAGGAATTTATACATGGTATTAGAGTTGAAATCATGCTAGAAGACAAGAATACGAGTTTGTCCTTGCAAGTGAAATCGAATTTGCAGCATCATTCTTAAGAGATAGTGGGATGTCTTTCTATGGATTGAGACTCAAGTATGCCCTTGAGGGTAGCTCGAATTATATTTCTTGGAAGGACAGGATGGAGGTAGTGTTGGAAGACAACGAGATGAAGGAATTCATAGACAATGATATTCCTAAGCCTCTAACAATGGATGCTCAATATCTGTAGAGTGGAAGAAATGTGTGGAAAAGGAAACGATCATACTAGAAGGAGTTCGAGATCATATTTGTTATAGACATTTTTGTGCCTCGCAGCATGAAGCATGAAATGTCGATAATTACAGGGATCCAAAGTCCCTAAACATGTTGTTCTTACCCCTAGAGGAACAAGGTCAGCAAACCACAGCATTTCCTATCAGTTCTCCACCTGAAAACACTCAAAAACAGGCTATTTTTGGATCATGTCAGCTGCTCCACTGAGCATCTGCGCTGAATGTCAACTGCTCCTCCTTGTACCTGCGCTGAAAGTCAAAACCAATGAAGGCTACCTGCGCTGGGCGAGATTGGCCAAGTGGCACAGTCATTCTGCAAGGTGTCAACTGCCCAGGAAGCTTCCAAACTGACACTTGGTTCAAGGAATTCGCCCTATGATGAGTAAGAGGTACTTGATCTCCATGTGGAAGCAAGGATCTCCAAGTGGACTCAAGAACTGAAGTTTAACTGAAGAGGGAGAGGACACAAGGCAGCTTTATGTCAGTCTCAAGCTGACTCATCCTTTCTCCTTCTACCCTATATATAGAACTCTCTCATGAGGTCTAGGGAGGCTGGAATTTTGTGCAAAGTAAGGAAGTGCTGTTGGTTTACAGTTAGAGTTATTGGGTGATTGCTTTTACAGAGGAGAAGAGGAGATTTCTTGCTGCTGGGGAGGTGCTGCTGGATTGGAGCCATTTATGGTTGTAACCTTCTCAGAACCTTTATCTTCTATCAATAAAGCTTTTGGTGTTCTCCTATATACTTGTATTGCAATGATGTATTGTTTTTATCGGTATATTTGATCCATTCTAATCCATGCATCAGTTATGAGTACATGTTTCTTGTAGTTTCCCTCTCTTGTTTTTGCAGGATCTTTGTGTAGCTGGGCCGGCAAAAGGAGCAAGGAGCTGGGAACAAGAGGCAAAGAGAGAAGACAGGATCGACAAAAGCGAAAGACATCGGTTGGTCAATCTTTTCTTCCTTCTCTGTACTTTCATAAAGGAAAAATATCAAAGCTTTACTTTCAGTTGTTGCTAAGGAACTATCACCCTTAGAGTCGGGATAGGGTCATTCCGAGTCGGATACTTTTCCCCACAACAAACTGGCGACTCCACTGGGGAGCTAGTATCTTGTTGGTTATTGTGTTTCTTGCTATTCATCTCATAAACAAGGAGAGCACCAAATCGAACTGCAATTGAGTCCTTCAATTGCAAAGTAGAGGGCAGCTGCTCTGGCTCAGTTTCTGAGCAAGTTTATGATTTGAAGAGCTGATCCACAAGGACTCTTGTGCTCTTTGTGATAGCTTTTCATCCTCTTGATCATCCCTTAGCTTGTACTTGACCTATAGCTTTTTATTTCAGCAAAAACAGTGAATTTTTGAGCTTTTTATGACCCGGAAACCCTTGTAAATGCAACTCTCGTGTCTCAGTGCAGGCTGTCCAAAGGCAGTCTGCATTTCAGCGCAGGTACTCCCTTCGGGAACTGCGCTGAGAGTCAGTTTGACAGACCAGAGCCTGCGCTGAACCAGTTAGGCTATGTCTTCCTGAGGTTTCCCACTGAGTCTTGGCCCTGTTTTCACTGTTATTTTGCTGCTGATTGCTTGTCATTTGTACTTGCTGTAAACCAACTTTCCTTGACATTATTCCGCCTCAGTTGTGTGATGAAACTGTAATTGTTCTTTCAGTATTTCTTGTTTCAGTTACAGTTTCCCATTGTGAAAAGCAAACCAGTATAGCTGTGGCCTCTTAGATCCTGAACTGTAAAAGTGTCTTTGTGATCTTAAGAGCTAGTTTTATTACTGTTCATGGCTGTTTGAGTTTGTTTGTTTTTCATCTTGTGGTTTGAACCTATACATTTCCAGTGTCTAAACAATTCAATCTTAAGGTGTCTTCTGATTGTGGACAAGCTTGTTTACTTCCGCTTGAAATTAGATTCAAAGTTACACAACAGTTTCCTTTTTGTCTTACATCAACATTAAGGATAAAGAAAAGAAATATCTGCATTATGCATGTGCATTATTGACATTTTGCATGTTGATTTAGGAAAAAGTGCATTTAGTGTGTGTTCCATGATCTGTGTGAAAAGTTGATGTCTTTCTTTTCCCTCAGTAGATTAAGGTTTTCAAAGTTGAAAGATTGAAAAGTTTTGCTTCTCATCTTAGATTGCATTTAGGAAGTTGTATATATACATCTCGTGGTGATCCTTAAAGGCAAACTGCTAAGCAAGATCAACATTAAAATGAATTGAATTTACATAACAACGCATTGAAACATAACGCAAACACATAGAGGTCTAAGCTAGAGACGTGTTCCGGCGTCGTTAAACGTGATATCTTAGCGTTGAGTGGTTGGGTGATTCCTCCACGGTGAAGCGATAAGTATCAATACGGATTTGTGCTCCCGCGTACCGTCGAGTATATTGGGAGACCCCTATAGGAATAAAGCCTTTATCCTTAGGAAGCCGTGTCGGCTGCCCTACTGATCGCGATGCAGTGAACACAGCATTCACGAAGATCGACCACCCGTACCGTAAAACGTATTCTGTGGTTTCGCGAAAGGTTTGGCACACCCTCTGCCTAGATCTCCAGAGCAGTTTCTTTTGGCCTTTTTCAAACTCTATAACTGAAAAAGTCCAACCGAGCATTTGTCACTTCGGGCTCGTTAATACATCGAAGGCGACTAGAGTCATCTTTAGCTTTTTCTCGACTCTTAAAACATGAAAAAGCAAAGTTGTGTCTAATAAAGCGTCGTTATAAAATTCATTTTAAACGGAGCATAATCACCTCTTATTCCCGCGTTGATCTGTGAGTTGAGAACATGGAACGCCCCAACCAAGGAAGTCCACAAGATGGAAATCCTAGTCCTTTCTCCTCTTGGGGAGAAGTTGGTGCGCCCCATATGGCCACATTGTCGCTTCCAGGACTGACAATAGGCCTGCCAGTTTGGCTGTTCTCGACCAATGTAGTTCAGGCCACCATGGTTCCTGATCAATCGAGTCAACTGTTAGATCAGTCTAGAGCTGCCCACCAGCCTTCTACTTCTGATAACTCTTCCTCCAATCCTTCATCTTTGCAAGGTAGAGCCGGCAAAAGTCAGCCTGCCAAGGAGAAGAAGGAAAAGAAGAAGAAAGAAAAGAAGAAGAAGGAGCCTAAGGCGACTGGGGGCAAGCAAAAGACATCTGACGAAAACCCACCCACTGCACAGACCGGGCCTAAATCGCCATGTGTCATATGTAGAGGAGACCATTTCCATAGAGATTGTCCCTGTATTCCCCGGATACTAAGGGACTGGTCCCCTCGTCTGCACAATTCAGGGGCATCAACCTCTGACAATCAGGTTGATTGCTTTCCGTCAACCAGCGAAAGTGAAGGATCAAGACAAAAAGGGGGAGTAAGATTCCCCTGTAAGTTGTGTGAAGGCAGTCATGCCATCCACCGTTGTCCCTTCTTAGACGAAGCGAAGAGAGTTTTGGAAGATCGTCCGGTTTCACCGGTAAAACTTCCTCCTGGATACAAAAAACTCGTGCCAAGTCCTTCGTTGGTTGAAAATACAGCTGGCCCGCTCAAGTGGTCGGCTGAAGCATCAGTCACTGAAAATGAACCTACTGAATCCAGACCGGACGAAAGTCCAAAGGTCGATACGGCAGTTGACCCGGTTCTACCTTCAGAAGTTTCATCTTCAAATGACACCGTCGCCGAAGAGTCATCTTCATGCGACACCCTCACTGAAGAGAATAAGGATGACACCATCCAGGTTCTTTTCATCAGCACAGACTCTGATGAGCGTCAAGGCAATGCGCCCATTCCTTTATCGCAGGAAGGAACATCATCAGGGTCATATCCGGCCGTATATTCGGTCCCACCACCAAGCAACCTGGTTGTATCCTTTGATTGGAATCAACTAGGCAGACCCCGGTTACCAGCCAGTGTACCATTCAGAATCATTGTCCAGATCTATAGAATGATCATGGCTGGTACTATCATTGATGAAGGGGCGTCTGTGAGTATCCTTTCCTCTGTTGCTTGGAAAGCACTGGGTTCCCCGGCGCTTTTACCTGAGTTAAGAAATCTCTCAGGTTTTGATAAAGGAACCAGTCGACCATTAGGAATCCTCCCCAATGTGCCTGTTACATTGAAAGGGAAGACCGTTAATTTGAACGTGATGGTCATCCAAGGACCCTTGGATTATAACCTACTCCTTGGACGTGACTATATTTATTGCATGGGAGCGATAGTCTCCTCACTCTTTAGAGTAATGTGTTTTCCACACGAAGGAAGGATGGTCAAGCTCGTAGACCAACTTTCATTTCCAGGATCTCGCATCGCAAATAGTCAAATACCATTCCTAAATGGTCTGTTCACACAAGATTCGCCTCCGCCCCCAGTCCTCCTTCCCGATGAGTGCGAGTGATTCGGAAAGAAAGACTGGAACCCAGGGGGCATGCACCCTGGTCTGCTTCGGGCAGAAGAAACCCTGGGTATAAGGTAGAATTTCCGCAGAAGAATATGACTAGTCCGTACCCCGTCCGTGGATGGAAGAGGGGTTGTTCTGGAAGAGTATTCTTTTGTTAAAGTTATGTGTTTGGCAAAAGAGTCATTCACCTTTGTCTAAAGAGGTGGGCAATGCCCAAGTAGGAATTCCCTTATTGCGACAAGCAGTAACCATCTTTGGGGAAAAGCAAGCCTCACCCATTAAAACAAATGTTTTGAAGGATAAGTAGGGGCAGCCTCCAAAGAAAGAGATTCTATTGTTGTGACATAGGGTAACCATCTTTGAGTAACCTAATGATAGACATCGCCGAAGAAAGAGATTGATTTGCGGCAGCAAGTAGAACCCTCTTCGGATAATAAGAAAGAGGCAAGCCTCCCTCAATAATACCAATGTTTTGTCTTTGAGTAGTGTTCTTCTCTTGTCACAAATAGCTGTTCGTTAAAAGGTGGGCCGACGGGAAGACTGAGTACCGCGTAAGACCCCTTAGAATAACGAGAAGACTAGTATCGTTAACATTAGATTAGCAAGATGACAAGTAGCTGTGAACACCCAAAGAAAAGCAGAGGTGGGGGAGAGGAGGGGCAGCCTCGAAATCCTACCCTATACCTGGGGGCATGCAAACCTTCTGGAGTGCAAGCTAGGGGCGGTTATTTATCTGGTTTTAAGATTAACCGTTTTCTGAACTTACATAAAGGAAGGATGAGTTGGAGCATAGCTGTGGTAAGGCGCAAGCTCTATAAAAAATGGATCCTTAGAGGAGGCATTCTTATTTTATGACTGGTATTTCGAGCAGTTTTAGCACATAGTTCATGCTCGTTAAAAAATAAACGCAAGATCCGAGCAGTTTTAGCGCATAGTTCATGCTCGTTAAAAAATAAACATAAGTTCATGAGCAGGCTTTCCTTTAGAGTTCAAGCTCATTCAGAAAAAATGAACCGGTAAATACCCTTTTGAGATCGTAAATTCATCAGCCATAAAAGCCTTGGTCGTGTTTGTGCACCGTCACCTCCACCGTCATTTGGCCGACCATTCACTTCCATTTGTGTGTTTACCCATTTTGAGGAACATCTGCGAAGAGTGATTTCACCTAGCCATCCTTGTGACACTGCCGTGATTGGAAAATTCCAACTTGTACCTGGAA
Organism: Pinus tabuliformis; assembly: GCA_031772625.1. Taxonomy (NCBI): domain Eukaryota; kingdom Viridiplantae; phylum Streptophyta; class Pinopsida; order Pinales; family Pinaceae; genus Pinus; species Pinus tabuliformis. The sequence continues at coordinate 446,706,384 of CM062814.1, read as the reverse complement.
TCAGTTGCTATCCCTGTTCATCACTCGTTCCTCAAAAGACGAGTCCTCTTTGAGCTCTTTTCAGACTCGTAAAATATGAAAAGTTTGCCGAGTTTTGGCCTTCCAGCTCGTTAAAAGGACCGGAAGAGCTATCCCTCATTTAGACTTTAATCTTTTTGGACCTGAGGGATTATTACACAAAAAGATCGAGCGCTTGTCTTGTTCGGCTCGTTAAAAGTACCGAACACCCATCCCTTCTGTATTGTTTTATACTTTTTCGGACTTAAGGGATTAGATGACGAAAAAGGAATTATGGAGTTAACTTTCTATACCTTTTCAGACTCTCTAAAAATGAAAAGGACCGAGTTTTCCTTGTCGTTAGACTCGTTAAAATGATTAAATAGCGACAAACTTGTCTTTAGACGAGAACGAGTTTCCCTATCGCTAAGCTCGTTAAATCATAGCGATGGGCTTGCCCGAAGGGCAGGTTATAGAACAAGCATATGTTATCCTCCTCAAGCTTGACAAAAATAAAGAGGTACTGGTCAGAAATGACTGGGGAAAAATTGGGAGAACATCAAAGCTTAATGGTAGCAAGTCGCTCTTGAACATGACACTTTTCTTCCGTACCACATCGGGTTGGGTTGTCTCATTCACCGGTCTCATCACCATGGTCTTCGCCAAACCATCCACATTTTGGGGTAATGCTACCGATCCATCGCATCAGTGTCGTTATATGTTCAAGAGAGGTCATTCTGAAAGTGTCAACCGTGTCCCATCCACTGCCATACATTATCCTTCATCCATTCATGATCGCCACCCTGAATCATGTGTCACAGTTTGTTTTCACCTCCACTAAAATCATTAGCTCCGTTCCGTGTCATTGATGTGGGATTCATTAAGGCCCTCCTTTGACGGATCGCTTCTTGTCGACTTCAGCTCATTATCCAAGAAGTTGATCTAGGGACAACCCCATCAGTACTTTGAAGCTTGCATGCCTCAATGGCAAGTTTCTCACTTCCGGCGACAGGTATACATCAATGACCTTCGACCAGAAGATTTTGCGTGGCGTTCGACGCCAAGTCCTTTATTCACGCCACGTGAATTGTACTGCAGTACCTTGAGGGTCATTATCATTATCGGTGATTCCTCTCGCGCTTGTTATCATTGACCGGTAATCAAGCGATGTCTTTCCATGTTCGACTTCAGCGAAATTCTCACATGGATCGACTTGTACTTAGAGTGAAGATCGAACGAGTTTGAAGACCCCAGATCTAGTTTCATCCATCTGGGCTGCGATACATATTCAGGAAATATAAAAGCATTTGTCATGTACATCATTGCAGCAGATGATCATCCTACTCAAAGGATGATAATTTCAGCAGAAAATTATCGGTCTACCATCAGACGATCGTCTGTTCTATGTACCAAAATGTATTTATAAAGCTGAGCATGGGAATGCCCGCCTCAGCTAGATCATGAAAGCAGAATGAAAAATAATGTATTGTATTGTATTGTATTACAGGGCACCTCTCAGCACTTGAATGAACTTCGGACCCTCTGGATAAAGCATTTCACCCGATAAACGGCCTCATACTTTAGGGGGCAACTGTTATAGACATTTTTGTGCCTCGCAGCATGAAGCATGAAATGTCGATAATTATAGGGATCCAAAGTCCCTAAACATGTTGTTCTTACCCCTAGAGGAACAAGGTCAGCAAACCACAGCATTTCCTATCAGTTCTCCACCTGAAAACACTCAAAAACAGGCTATTTTTGGATCATGTCAGCTGCTCCACTGAGCATCTGCGCTGAATGTCAACTGCTCCTCCTTGTACCTGCGCTGAAAGTCAAAACCAATGAAGGCTACCTGCACTGGGCGAGATTGGCCAAGTGGCACAGTCATTCTGCAAGGTGTCAACTGCCCAGGAAGCTTCCAAACTGACACTTGGTTCAAGGAATTCGCCCTATGATGAGTAAGAGGTACTTGATCTCCATGTGGAAGCAAGGATCTCCAAGTGGACTCAAGAACTGAAGTTTAACTGAAGAGGGAGAGGACACAAGGCAGCTTTATGTCAGTCTCAAGCTGACTCATCCTTTCTCCTTCTACCCTATATATAGAACTCTCTCATGAGGTCTAGGGAGGCTGGAATTTTGTGCAAAGTAAGGAAGTGCTGTTGGTTTACAGTTAGAGTTATTGGGTGATTGCTTTTATAGAGGAGAAGAGGAGATTTCTTGCTGCTGGGGAGGTGCTGCTGGATTGGAGCCATTTATGGTTGTAACCTTCTCAGAACCTTTATCTTCTATCAATAAAGCTTTTGGTGTTCTCCTATATACTTGTATTGCAATGATGTATTGTTTTTATCGGTATATTTGATCCATTCTAATCCATGCATCAGTTATGAGTACATGTTTCTTGTAGTTTCCCTCTCTTGTTTTTGCAGGATCTTTGTGTAGCTGGGCCGGCAAAAGGAGCAAGGAGCTGGGAACAAGAGGCAAAGAGAGAAGACAGGATCAACAAAAGCGAAAGACATCGGTTGGTCAATCTTTTCTTCCTTCTCTGTACTTTCATAAAGGAAAAATATCAAAGCTTTACTTTCAGTTGTTGCTAAGGAACTATCACCCTTAGAGTCGGGATAGGGTCATTCCGAGTCGGATACTTTTCCCCACAACAATATTGCCTCCAATTTACACGGGAAGGATACTCCATATGCAATATGGAAAGACTCGATAGAGTTGTTTCAGAATAATAGTGAACACATGAAGTTGGCACTGAAGGAAAAGATTTGGAAGATCAAGATGGAGAAGGGCGACATAATACCACAGTACCTGAGAAAGTTCACCCAATGTTGGGATGAACTTGGGAGCATTGGTACTATATTTGTTGAAGATGATCTAGTGATTCTAGCACTTCTATGCCTTCCCAAGAGTTGGCACAACTACCAGTATTCGGTAAATGGGAGGGGAAGCTACCAAATTGGGAGTGATTGTGGTTTGACTTGGTGCAAGAAAAGATAAGGTGGAACACCAGAGATGGAACCTCATCCAAGCATGATGATGAGGAGAATTGTGCCTTGGATGGAAAGGAAAATAAAGGGAAAGGGAAGAAATCCCAATCCAAAGGAGATTATAGTCAGGGAGGCAAGGAGGAAGAGTTATCGAAGATTAAATGTTTTCACTGTCATGAGTTGGGACACTATGCCACATAATTTTCACACAAGAAGGATGGAAAGAAGCCCTAAGTAGGAGTAGTAGGTAGTGTGTGGTATCATTGCATGCATGGTGACATCGGAGATGGCTAGTGTGTGGTATCTGGATAGTGGAGCCTCATTCCATATGATGAGAAACAAAGCATTTTTAAGTAACTTGGAGATGAAGGACCTACAGATGCACATCAAGATGGGAGATGATGGAAGGTATAACTCAACGAGTATCGATATTGTTACTTTTCAGAAGGAGTTTGGTTCTCTTCTCACATTAAAAGTTGTCATGTATGTTCTAGGTCTGAAGAATGATTTAATTTTATTTGCTATGTTGGAAGACCATGGCTATGATGTCATATTTAGCAAAGGAAAGGCTTTCCTTTATCACATAGCTGTAGGACAAGTGAAGCAGATCAATGTTTGGGTGAAGAATCTCTAAAAATTAGATGTAGAAGATTGTGCAACATTAAGCACAAAAGCAAAGAAGGTGCAGAGCCAAGACATTGGTGAATTATGGCATAGGAAACTTGGCCATTTGCACCATGGAGCCTTGAAGATCATGAAATTTTTTTTTACAAGACTTCCCAAGGGTGCATTAGAGTAGGATACATGCAAAGGGTGTACACTAGGGAAGTACACCAAAGATGCCTTTCATGATAAAGACAATTGAGTTCAAGTGATCCTTGAAAGAGTTCACTCAGATGTGTGTGGAGTGTTCTCAACATCCTCCATAGCCAAGAATAGGTGTTATGTGATATTTGTAGATGATTTTTCACATAAGTGATGGATATTATTCATTTAGAAGAAAGACCAAACATTCTTGAAATTTTGTGAATTCAAAACACTTGTTGAGAAATACACAGACAGAAAAGTGAAGGCTCTTAGGAGTGATAAAAGTGGATAATATGTGTTGAATTATTTCAATAACTTTTGTGCATTAGAAGGAATTCAACAAGAGTTAATAGAACCCCATAACCCACAACAAAATGGGGTTGATCAGAGGAAGAACGTAAGTATTGTGGTAGTTTCATGACTTGTTACATGATTAGGGCCCACCATTGCACTTATGAGTTGAAGCATGCAACCTAGTTGTATATGTGCAGAACAGGAGTCCACATCGGATTCTCAAGATGAGTATATCAGAAGAATATTTTTCAAGGAAGAAAATAGATGTGTCACACTTCATGATATTTGTTTCATCAATTTACTATCATGTTACCAAGGATGAAAGGAAACATCTAGAGATGACAACTGAGTTGGGCATATTTGTGGGGTACGCTGATACACCTCATAACTATCAAGTGTACCTACCATCTCATAGGATGACAATTTTTCGTAGAGATGTGAATTTCGATGAAGAGAAGGATATGAGATGTTCCCTTGGGAGGGAGCTTCAATTACATGTATATGAGTAGCTTTTTGCTCCAAAATAAGAACCTCAAGATGATGTGGAGTAGCCACATGCAGAATAGAAGAGAGTGGAACCACCCACACATGCAGAGACATACAAAGATGGAAGGAAGTGCACTAAATAAGTTGGCAGATTGATGCATGATGCTAGAGAGAATGTGGGAGCACCCACATCATAGCATAGGTAGTGGAGGTCATCGGATCGATACATTCGCTACATGTCTTTAATGAGCGAGTGTGTACATACAGAGCCATCCTGATTCGAGGAAGCAGTTCAACAACCAATATAGTTTGATGCCATGGTAGAGGAATATGATTCCATTATTAGTGACAATGTTGGGAAGTTATCCCAAGGATAGAGGACAAGTCAGTGGTAGGTTCTAGGTGGATCTACAAGGTGAAGCAAGCAACAGAAGAGAGTGTCAAGAAACACAAGGAAAATTTTTGTGGTCAATGGGTTCTCTCGGATGGAGGGAATTGATTACGAGGAGACCTTTGCTCTAGTAGCAAGGTACTCTCCAATCAAATCTATTCTAGCACTTTCAACGCAGATGGGATGGAAGATACATCAGATGGATGTGAAGACAACCTTCCTTAATAGAGTGATTGAGGAAGAGGTGTACATTGAGCATCCAGAAGGATTTGAGACCTTCAAGAGAGAGTTGCATGTGTACAAACTCAAGTGAGCATTGTATGGATTGAAACAAGCACCCCATGCTTGGTACACCAAGATTGACATATACTTCACCGGGTTGGGCTTCATCAAAAGTGAAGTAGATGCAAACATTTACCATATTGTAGTTGAAGGTAAATTATTGATTATAGTATATTTATTTTGGTGATCTAATTCTAATAGGTGATGAGAAGCTGGTCAAATATTTCAAAGGGGATATTGCAAGAGAATTCAAGATGAAGGACCTAGGGCTCATGCATTATTTCCTTGGTATGGAGGTATAGCAAGGAGAGGAGAAACTGTTTGTCTCTCAAGGAAAGTATGCCAATAAGAGATTGAAGAAGTTTCACATGGACAGTAGCAAACCAATGGAGACCCCTGTTAGCCTCCTGTTGCAACAGGTTTCATATTTCATGATTGACAGTGAAAGTGCCAAAAATGTTCACCTTTTTCATGCTGCTAAAGTTCCATTTTTTAAGGTTTCTCAGTTAAAGGAGAGCCAAACAGTCTAAACTTGGTTTCCCTAGGTTTAAACTTCTTGCTTTGGAATATAGAGAGTTTATCTGTCCAAACAGTTTAAGCTTGGCAAATTAGTAGCTAGGAAGAGAATGAAGGAGCCCAACAGCTTAATCTGGGCCCTTGGAAGCAATAAGGGTAATTTTTATATAGGAGGGCAGTTTAAAAGAAAAAAGGCAATCAGGGTTTGCAAGTCTAAGTGCACCCTTCCGAAAGAAACAAAAAATGCTAGGTGTTGTAAATTGGCTAGGTAGCCTGGGGCTGCAGAAGCAAGATTATCTTCAGTTTTTGGGCATTGTCAAGGAAGGCTCATCTCATTAGTGGCAGAGGTATCAAAGCAGTGTTTTTCTGGCGGAATGTTGAAAAGCATGTCTAACTTCCCCTCACCTCCCTCTCAAAGTTCCTTACTAACATCCCCCTAAAGGACCTTGGGATCTGCCCAACAAGTCCTACTCTTACTTCTTTTTTGTAAAACATTAAGTCAAGGTTTTGGCTTTCTTCATGAAAAGGAGCCACATTTCTTGTGTAAAAATCATGTTTTCATCTTTTACATAATCTCTATGTCTATTTTCACTTCATAGACTTACCATTGTTCTCTTTCCTTTTCCACTCCACCATTATCATATTAACTCCTAATTCTACTATGTAGCTCCCTAATTTCTTCCCTATCCCTATTCACTACTAAAACTATATGAAATCCCCAAAAAAGATATTAAATAGCCCCTCCCCTTGGCACTATAGCCATATTTCCTAAGTCCGGGGAATGCTAAGCTCGTTTGGGGCCTGGCATTAACCCTTCCGCGTCCTAACCCGGGGTTAATATGACATTTGGTTAAATTAACAACCACTGTTCCCCCCCCCACACATAAACTTTACACTAAGTTCTTCTGCGCATACATTCCCTTTGGAATTAATTTGATATTCGATCAAATTAATAACCACCCGCGCCATTTGCAAACCCACTAAACCCATATAACCCAAAGTTTAAACCCCCGTAGCGCTGTATAAAGATTTAACATTCGGGCGGGCCCAGTGCGTTATCATCCCGTCAAATCGTTGTTCCGACCACCGTCGGATCGGGCCCTCCCCATCCGACGGCTCTCGGCGATTTCGGAAGCGCCTCGCTGCTCAGCCGTTAGCTTCCGATGGCAAGGCAGTTTCTATGTCGTACAAAAGACACCTGTCCACTTTCTATTGCATCGGAAGGGCTCTGATGGATACTGCTCCCGTATAGAAAGCGGTCCGACGAAACCGCTTTCAGCCTTCTGTAAGCGCGCCCCATGTCACCTATCCTCTTCTACGTGTCTGCCTTGTCACTGCGCCATGTCACCAGCCCAGTCGATCGCCACGTCACCCTCCATACCCAGCCCGCCAATGACGTCATGCTGACGTCATAGTTAAAAAGCGCCAAAAGTGTCAAATTATCATAAGAACGCGCAAATCGACCGTTTTATGTCATTTTCATTGCTCAGTTGTGGGAACTCTCTACATGCTATTTTACGTTGTTTTCCGCCCAAGTACAAAATTCGATCAAACAAGTCGCTGCCGCCTGAAAATTTGTTGCCATTGCTCTCCATTGCACCTGCTCACTCGCTACCGGCGCCATAAATCTAGGTATTTACCCGAAAAAACGCCCATAACCCTGTTTTTATATTTTCTCTGCAAAAATTGCCACTACACCTAAAAACTCACTTGAAACCCATTTAGCACCAATGACACTCCTCTCTGCTCCACTATGTAACCTGTTATACGTCCAAATCCTGGCAGCTCTGTCGTCCCCTGATAAAGTTTCCATTTAGCTCAAAATCCAGCTCCAATTTGTCCGCAGAACCACTGAAGACAGTCTACTAAAGCCCTCCAATTTCCTCCCTCTCAGTGAATTTATTGCAGAACATTGCACACTCTGTGTTTCATTGAATTCTGCTCATCAAAACATATCTGCACAGAGCTTAAAACTCTGAGTTCCTGGCCTGGAAAACCATTATCAGAATTCCGGTTTTTGCTGAAGTACTGGCCTAATCCAGCTGTAATTATTGTCGAAACATGGAGACCCCAGTTGCCCTGAATATTGCACCACTGAATGCTCCACATAGGGACTTGGAATGGCTGCCCCTTGCTGACAGGGATTATCAAATGAAGGAAACAGTTGAAATAAGCAACAAATATCACATTGAAACCTTCTGTGAGATAAGGAGAAAACACAGAAGCGGTACTGATGACATGGGTATCTGGGAGTCCAACTTGCCCATCTATTATCTTCCACAAGTGAATGTATTCCCAGACTTTATCCATCAGTGTTGTGAGCATTATGAACCCACTCAAAGAGCAGTTTTGGCTCCATCTAGGGCTGTTTTGTTTCACATCACCCCTCAATCCATAAATGAGATGCTAAGCTTTGAGCCAACCAAGCCTCTGGTGCCCCTTTCTATGAATCTTCTACTTAACCAAGGCACTAAACTTCCCAGCTCATAGGTCGCGAGGATTGGCCAATTATTCATGCTCCCTGATTACCAGCCCCGGCAACCTCCTCCTTATCTACATGTCTGGTTCAATGAAACAGGGAGACTGCTAGTAGATATGATATCCTGCATCTTAGGATTCAATACCAGTGAGTATGTTGATGAGGTAATCTTGGTAATGCTGTCCATGTTTACTCTAGGGCAATCCCCCCACTGTCCAGTATGATTATGCTACCTTCATAGCTGACAAATTTCATGAGCAATTCATGAACCTAGAGAGAGAAAGGGTGTTTAAATATACTTCCTACATATATCACTTGTTGCTGTACTATCAGCCTGATAGTTTCCCGGTCTTCCTCAAAAGGTTGGATGCTAAGGGGAGGCGAAGGTCTGTAATATTTTGGTCATCAGTTTGCCACCATGTTTATTACTCTCCATACACCTACTGTGAGTTCATTGACCTATTTATATACCCATCTTCCTCCTTACTGGTGAGCACTCCTCTCCCTAGACTCACTGATAAAATTCAAAAAAACCCGCAACTTTCCAAGACCTACAGTATTGGAGACTGGTATTTTTATCAACACCACATAGTAATCAAGATTTATGGGTGTGAGTTGGCCCCTTACAGACTGCCCAAATATGCCCCCATGAGACTTTTTGCCTTGGAATACTTCCGGCAGTTTGGTAATCCAGACATGCTTCACTTCTATGGCAAAAGCAAAAAGGCACAGCTGAAAATCAGACATCAATTGGGCCCATTTATTTTCAATAAAAGAGAAGAAGCCTAGAAGGAGGCAAACAAGATGTTGAAAGACTTTCTGTTATTGAAAACAAGTTTTTACTGGGCACCATATGACCCAAATCACTTTATCAGCCTTAGAAGAGTCAAGTACAAGCTTGCAGCATATGAACACTGTGATATCCCCCAAATTGAACAATTTGCCAACCAACTAGAATGGGTAGAGGGCACACTAGTTGAAGAACTGTCTGAGGAAGAGATAACAAAAAAAGCAATCAAAAACCTTGAAAAAACGATTGACTTGGAATCTTTTGGATAGGTGTTTTTTGCAGCTCCTCAGCACCTTGGAGTAGGCACCTCATCTGCCACGACCCCCCAGCAACCAGCCCAACAGACTGTCCCACCAGCAGCAACAGACAAAGGTAAAGAGGTAGAGCATTCAGTAGAGCATTCAGAAGAGCAAGTACACAATTTGGGACAGCAAGAAAAAATGGCGGATCAACCGGTTTCTACTGATGAACAAGGTCAAGGGAAAGACTCTTCTACACAAACAAAGGTAATAGAAATTTCGGTGTTGTAGACACCTCTCAATGAAGAAATATCAAAGAAAAGGGACAGACAACAAGAGACACCTCCTGGCACATCCATAGAGCAGCAAGGAGAGAAAAGACAAAGGTTAAATCCTTTTTCAGAACAAGAAATGCCAGAGGTGCCCACAGAGCAGCAAGTTCCTCCTAGCATGGAGACATCGTCCAGCTCATTTCAGCAAGAGCATGAGAGGCAGCGTGGCGTGGAGGTGACATCCATAATACAACATGGCTGACAGCCCTCTGACATCAAAAAAGCATTTACTGATATCAAGGCTAGGAATGAGCCAGTGAGAATCCAACTGTATAATTAGTTAATAAGGATGGCTCCCACCAATCAACAAAGACTAATGGCGACCTATGACATCCAAGAAGGCAAGATGACCCTTGGTCACTTCAGGCCTACAACTCAACAACCCCAATCAGCTACTGATTACATTAGAACCAATCTGGAGGTGTTTGCCAAGGATATACATCCAATGGACCAGATTGAATTGCACAAGCAGACAGGGGAAATGCTATATTCTACTCTAGCAGATAAGACATTGCTAGCTCACAAATTGCAAAATTCTTTGCACAACACTGCTGCCCAACTTGAGTTGGAAAAGGCTTCGTCACAGGCCAAGGACAATAGAATCAAGTCCTTGGAGGAGATTATCATAGAGATGGGACATGATCCCTCTAATCCCAAGGGCGTGCAAGCTCTTTAAAAAAAGAGGGATGAAGACATAGCTGCCCTTAGGAAACAAATCAAATTCTCATCTACGTTGCATCCTCAGACTACAGAGGTAGCTCAACAGAAAGAAGAAAAGGATGTAGTAGCTTTACTCATGACTTTGCATAAAAGGTTGGCAGAAACAAAGACTGCCTTGGAGGCAGCGTTACAGGGAAGAGAGGGAGAGTTGGCCTCTCAGCCAATTCAAACAGCTCAGATCCTCACAGCCGCTCGTCCCACGACCAGCACAACAATCCCCCCTATTACTCCAGTAGCAGAAGCAAGTACCTCAAGTTCAGCACCAACTACAGCAACTACCTCAACACCTACAGAGAAAGACACCAGCTTGAAAATGGACAATATGATGAAGGAAATAGAAGCTATGGAATTGCAAATGACAGAGTTGATACAAACCTAAGAAAAGATGGCTACAATTGAGAAAAAATATGACAAATCAAAGCAGGAGATAGCTAAGAAGACAAGAGAGGTCAAAGCCTTAGAAAAAAGAATAAAAGAGCTAGAGAAAGAGCTCACTTTTGATAGAACTCTAGCTGATATAAAGAAAATTCTATGGGCCAAAATCGGCCAATCCATTACAGACCAATGGCAATCCATTGAAAATATTCACGAGTAAATGGAGTTGATAAATTTGGCTCAGTTCGAAAACCAAAAGGCCAGAGCATCTTTGAGAAATATGCCCGAGGAAGCAAATAGGATGATCCAATTCTTGAATACTCGCGCCAAGGGGAAGCTGGCAGCATTAGGAATTAGTAGTAGGACTGAAACTATCTTGCTAGTAAAAAAGGTGTTAACCCTTAGGAACTTTGTGCAGGCATTGGACAGAAAATGCCAAGAGATGCAAGCTGAGGTGGATGAGTTCAAGGCAAAGATCATGGCGTTACATAGCAGAGGACTGCCAAGTTTCTTAACCAGTGCCGGAAGACTACTGTCACATGACCTTTATGCTAACAGAGTCAATAATTTTGCTGCCAACCAAATCACAGCTTCCTCCAACACTTCAGAAGGAACAGGGCCTCCATCAGGACAGAGTATTTTTAATAAATTAGAAAATCTATTCTACATTTCATAAGAGATAAATCACCTGTTCGAATTCCAACCCACCTTCCATAGGTACACAGAAGCTGAGGAAATATTGATAAAGATACAAAGGCATCAGTTGCCTACGAAGGACTGGTGGAAAGGGATAAAAGAGATATTGCTCAGGTGATTTTGTTTATTAATTATTTTTGGTCAAGTTACAGGTCAGCATATACAAATGGCAAGATGTGCCTGTTAAAGGTAAATTGGGATAGAGCAAAATCTAAATGATAATTACAGCTCATCAAATGCTAAAAAGCCAAGCATGCAGGACAAAGACCCAGACAGCAGCAGGCAACGTACCAACATCAGGGGACACGCGCTAAATAAATGCATAGCAGGCAGCCCACTCACTCAAGCTACAAAGTCAAAAGTTTTCTGACAAAAATAGACAGCTAGGAATTTAATATTAACTGCAGTGTTTAATGTTTCATTTACTCCCTGGCAGGAGTTGGTGATGGAATTTATTTCTCAAAGATTCATCACCTAGATATTTTGTAACCTCTTTTTTATATATACGACCTCTTGCACTGTAAAAGGGGTTGGTCGGCTAATGTATCCAAGAGAGACTCGCACTGTAATTCTGATATTTTTCTATAATCAAAGACTACTTACAAGCTTGGAGAATGCACTCTTTGATGTGTTGTTAATGTTTCTGAAGAATTAAATGAGGAATTCTTGTGCTGCAAAATGAAACAATAAGTGTTCCTTACCTCTGTTATTTCATTTTCATATATGCTTAAGTCACATAGCAAAGGATTGGTTTAGAATTTGCTTTGCTGCACTCTATGCCCAGGTTTTGTGGCTTCTTAATGTTTTCTTCTTTATCTAGACATAAATATGAATTCTGTTATGGCTTATATTGATCTATTTCACATATGAATGACTGTCATCTAGGAATTCTTAGCTGCTCCCAGATAGAGTTCATTCATCTTCTTTCTGCTAACCTATTTGAGGGATTCTTTGTTGCCTCTCATTCCTTAGCCCTTCTTCATCCTTTTAAAGCTCGAAAGTTGTTTCATGAGCAGCTACCTTGCTCCTCATTTTTCTTATAACCAAGAAAACGCACCAGCAGTTTTACTCCATGACTCCATGCCCAATGGTTTGAAACTTACCACAATATGCATTGCCTCTCTGCTTGTAGCATCACCCTTCCCTCCAAAACACAAACAAAAACCCTGAACTCAATAGCTAGCCTAAAATCATCATCAACAAAGCTAAATCACAAAGAGAGAGCCCTCTCTGACTGCAGGTGGGCTAGAAACTGCAGTCCAAAGTTGGTTTGTGGTTACCTCGGCCGTATCCTTTCCGGAGCTTAAGGACAACCTGAGTGATAACATAATGGCGACTCCACTGGGGAATCATCCTCAGATAATTTCATAAATCAAGTTGGAAAGCTCCACTAGGGGAGAACCAGACCAAAAGTTTCTTTTTAGTTTCTGGAGCAGGTCATCTGTTCCTTCAGGAACACTTTTACAAAGTTTAGTTCTGATCTGTGATGATGGACAGAGATCAGACACTCCAAAGTTGAATCATCCATCTGGCGACTCCACACCATCTTCACAATCAGGACTCCACTGGAGGAGCGGACCTGAAAGAAAATTTTCAAAGTTTTGAGCAGTTTTGCAGCCAAGTAATCCCATTTCACAGTGGTAATAGTCAGATAGGATGACTGGGTGTGTGGAAAATGAAGTTAAACAAGCTGTAAATGAATTCAGAAAGTTGTTATCAAAATATGAGCTTGATGAAATTTTTTTTAGACTGTTGTTGATTAAGATCAACGCAATACAACAGCCTCAAATCAAAATGTGTCTTCTTGATTTAGTTGTGGAAGAACATGAAAATGAGATTGAACTTTTGCATTCCCAAATCCAGTCATATGATTTTCAAGATCCTAAATTTTTTTTCCAAGGACTTCCTTCTCCAACTCATGGGGAAATTGTACTGCCTTCTGACTTACAAATTAAGGATGACTATGCTTTCAAGACAAAGGCTGAAGGACTGGTTGCAAAATTCGTTGCAGAGGATACAGTTGTTCCATTAAACCAAGAAAGCTCAGATAGAACCATCCCACATGATGCTTGTGTTGATCCTGTAGCAGATTATATGGAGGCTTTTCTAAACTCAAAATTTGTAACATGTTTTCTCTATGAGGACCAAGTATTCCAGCAGTGGCCTTTTTATGTCACAATTTTGACCATGGGGGCACATGACCCAACAATCTTTCTCATTTCACCAACTGTCAGTCAAACAGTTAGTTTCTTTTTACAAGTGCTTAAATGGTTGCACTGGTTGTTTCATTTTACCTAACCAGCAAACAAGTACTGATTAGGGTAGGTAGGTAGGATTTCAGTTTCTGTTTGGATAAGCAGCTCGTTGTAGTTGAAGCCCGAAGTGAAGGCCCTAAGCTCCTCAAGTATGTTGTCATGTTCATAAATAAAGCAGCCAGTAAAGGGAAAAGTTTTTTAGAGTACAACAGCCGCAGAAGATCTAGGCAGTCTGACCTGCTGTTCTTGGCTTTTCACAAGGAAAAGCCATCCCCAAGTGGAGCCACTGTTAGCCTCCTGTTGCAACAGGTTTCATATTTCATGATTGACAGTGGAAGTGCCAAAAAAGTTCACCTTTTTCATGCTACTAAAGATCCATTTTTTAAGGTTTCTCAGTTAAACAAGAGCCAAATATTATAAACTTGGTTTCCCTAGGTTTAAATTTCTTGCTTTAGAATATAGAGAGTTTATCTGTCCAAATAGTTTAAGCTTGGCAGATTAGTAGCTAGGAAGAGAACGAAGGAGCCCAACAGCTTAATCTGGGCCCTTGGAAGCAATAAGGGTAATTTTTAGATAAGAGGGTAGTTTAAAAGAAAAAAGGCAATCAGGGTTTGCAAGTCTAAGTGCACCCTTCCGGAAGAAACAAAAAATGCTAGGTGTTGTAAATTGGCTAGGTAGCCTGGGGCTACAGAAGCAAGATCATCTTCAGTTTTTGGGCATTGTCAAGGAAGGCTCATCTCATCAGTGGCAGAGGTATCAAAGCAGTGTTTGTCTAGCCGAATGTTGAAAAGCATGTCTAACTTCCCCTCACCTCCCTCTCAAAGTTCCTTACTAACATCCCCCTAAAGGACCTTGGGATCTGCCCAACAAGTCCTAGTCTTACTTCCTTTTTGTAAAACATTAAGTCAAGGTTTTGGCTTTCTTCATGAAAAGGAGCCACATTTTTTGTGTATAAATCATGTTTTCATCTTTTATATAATGTCTATGTCTATTTTCACTTCATAGACTTACCATTGTTCTCTTTCCTTTTCCACTCCACCATTATCATATTAACTCCTAATTCTACTATGTAGCTCCCTAATTTCTTCCCTATCCCTATTCACTACTAAAACTATATGAAATCCCCAAAAACGATATTAAATAGCCCCTCCCCTTGGCACTATAGCCATATTTCCTAAGTCCGGGGAATGCTAAGCTCGTTTGGGGCCTGGCATTAACCCTTCCGCGTCCTAACTCTGGGTTAATATGAAATTTGGTTAAATTAACAACCACTGTTCCCCCCCCCACACATAAACTTTACACTAAGTTCTTCCGCGCATACATTCCCTTTGGAATTAATTTGATATTCGATCAAATTAATAACCACCCGCGCCATTTGCAAACCCACTAAACCCATATAACCCCAAGTTTAAACCCCCGTAGCGCTATATAAAGATTTAACATTCGAGCGGGCCTAGTGCATTATCATCCCGTCAAATCATTGTTCCGACCACCGTTGGATCGGGCCCTCCCCATCCGACGGCTCTCGGCAATTTCAGAAGCACCCCGCTGCTCGGCCGTTAGCTTCTGATGGCGAGGCAGTTTCTTCGCCATACAAAAGACACCTGTCCACTTTCTATTGCATCGGAAGGGCTCTAACGGATACCGCTCCTGTACAGAAAGCGGTTCGATGAAACCGCTTTCAGCCTTCTGTACGCGCGCCCCATGTCACCTATCCTCTTCTATGTGTCTGCCTTGTCACCGCGCCATGTCACCAGCCCAGTCGACCACCACGTCACCCACCGTACCCAGCCCGCCAATGACGTCATGCTGACGTCATAGTTAAAAAGTGCCAAAAGTGTCAAATTATCATAAGAACGCGCAAATCGACTGTTTTATGTCATTTTCACTGCTCAGTTGTGGGAACTCTATGCATGCTATTTTACGTTGTTTTCCACCCAAGTACAAAATTCGATCAAACAAGCCACTACCCCCTGCAAATTTGTCGCCATTGCTCTCCATTACACCTGCTCACTCGCTACCGGTGCCATAAATCCAGGTATTTACCTGAAAAAATGCCCGTAACCCTGTTTTTATATTTTCTTTGCAAAAATTGCCACTACACCTAAAAACTCACTTGAAACCCATTTAGCACCCACGACACTCTCCTCTCTGCTCCACTATGTAACCTGTTATACGTCCAAATCCTGCCAGCTCTATCGTCCCCTGATAAAGTTTCCATTCAGTTCAAAATCCAGCTCCAATTTGTCCGCAGAACCGCTATTGCAGAACCTTGCACACTCTGTGTTTCATTGAATTCTGCTCATCAAAACATATCTGCACAGAGCTTAAAACTCTGAGTTCATGGCCCGGAAAACCATTATCAGAATTCCGGTTTTTGCTGAAGTACTAGCCTAATCCAACTGTAATTATTGTCGAAACATGGAGACCCTAGTTGCCCTGAATATTGCACCACTAAATGCTCCACATAGGGACTTGGAATGGCTGCCCCTTGCTGACAGGGATTATCAAATGAAGGAAACAGTTGAAATAAGCAACAAATATCACATTGAAACCTTCTGTGAGATAAGGAGAAAACATAGAAGCGGTACTGATGACATGGGTATCTCGGAGTCCAACTTGCCCATCTATTATCTTCCACAAGTGAATGTATTCCCAGACTTCATCCATCAGTGTTGTGAGCATTATGAACCCACTCAAAGAGCAGTTTTGGCTCCATCTAGGGCTGTTTTGTTTCACATCACCCCTCAATCCATAAATGAGATGCTAAGCTTTGAGCCAACCAAGCCTCTGGTGCCCCTTTCTATGAATCTTCTACTTAACCAAGGCACTAAACTGCCCAGCTCAGAGGTCGCGAGGATTGGCCAATTATTCATGCTCCCAGATTACTAGCCCCGGCAACCTCCTCCTTATCTACATGTCTGGTTCAATGAAATAGGGAGACTGCTAGTAGATATGATATCCTGCATCTTAGGATTCAATACCAGTGAGTATGTTGATGAGGTAATCTTGGTAATGTTGTCCATGTTTACTCCAGGGCAACCCCCCCGCTGTCCAGTATGATTAAATGAAATGCAAAAAATCCTGCAACTTTCCAAGACCTAGAGTATTGTAGACTGGTAATTTTATCAACACCACACAGTAATCAGGATTTATGGGTGTGAGTTGGCCCCTTACAGACTGCCCAAATATGTCCCCATGAGACTCTTTGCCTTGGAATACTTCCGGCAGTTTGGTAATGCAGACATGCTTCACTTCTATGGCAAAAGCAAAAAGGCACAGCTGAAAATCAGACATCAATTGGGCCCATTTATTTTCAATAAAAGAGAAGAAGCCTGGAAGGAGGCAGACAAGATGTTGAAAGACTTTCTGTTATTGAAAACAAGTTTTTACTGGGCACCATATGACCCAAATCACTTTATTAGCCTTAGAAGAGTCAAGTACAAGCTTACAGCATATGAACATTGTGATATCCCCCAAATTGAACAATTTTCCAACCAACTAGAATGGGTAGAGGGCACACTAGTTGAAGAACTGTCTGAGGAAGAGATAACAGAAAAAGCAATCAAAAACCTTGAAAAAGTGGTTGACTTGGAATCTTTTGGACAGGTGTTTTTTACAGCTCCTCAGCACCTTGGAGTAGGCACCTCATCATCCATGGCCCCCCAGCAACCAGCCTAACAGACTATCCCACCAGCAGCAACAGACAAAGGTAAAGAGGTAGAGCATTCAATAGAGCATTTAGAAGAGCAAGTACACAATTTGAGACAGCAAGAAAAAATGGCGGATCAACCGTTTCTACTAATGAACAAGGTCAAGGGCAAGACTCTTCTACACAAACAAAGGTAACAGAAATTCCAGTGTTCCAGACACCTCTCAATGAAGAAAGATCAAAGAAAAGGGACAGACAGCAAGAGACACCTCCAGGCACATCCACAGAGCAGCAAGGAGAGAAAAGACAAAGGTTAAATCCTTTTTCAGAACAAGAAATGCCAGAGGCGCCCACAGAGCAGCAAGTTCCTCCTAGCATGGAGACATCGTCCAGCTCATTTCAGCAGGAGCATGAGAGGCAACATGGTGTGGAGGTGACATCCACAATACAACATGGCCGACAACCCTCTGACATCAAAAAATCATTTACTGATATCAAGGCTAGGAATGAGCCAGTGAGAATCCAACTGTATAATCAGTTAATAAGGATGGCTCCCACCAATTAGCAAAGACTAATGGTGGCCTATGACATCCAAGAAGGCAAGATGACCCTTGGTCACTTCAGGCCTACAACTCAACAACCCCAATCAGCTGCTGATTACATTAGAACCAATCTGGAGGTGTTTGCCAAGGATATACATCCAATGGACCAGATTGAATTGCACAAGCAGACAAGGGAAATGCTATATTCTACTCTAGCAGATAAGACATTGCTAGCTCACAAACTGCAAAATTCTTTGCACAACACTGCTGCCCAACTTGAGTTGGAAAAGGATTCGTCACAGGCCAAGGACAATAGAATCAAGTCCTTGGAGGAGATTATCATAGAGATAGGACATGATCCCTCTAATCCCAATGGCGTGCAAGCTCTATTAAAAAAGAGGGATGAAGACAAAGCTGCCCTTAGGAAACAAATCAAACTGTCATCTACGTTGCATCCTCAGACTACAGAGGTAGCTCAACAGAAAGAAGAAAAGGATCTAGTAGCTTTACTCATGACCTTGCATAAAAGGTTGGCAGAAACAGAGATTGCCTTGGAGGTAGGATTACAGGGAAGACAGGGAGAGTTGGCCTCTCAGCCAATTCAAACAGCTTAGATCCTCACAGCCGCTCCTTCCACGACCAGCACAATAGTCCCCCCTATTACTCCAGCAGCAGAAGAAGGTACCTCAAGTTCAGCACCAACTACAACAACTACCTCAACACCTACAGAGAAAGACACCAGCTTGAAAATGGACAATATGATGAAGGAAATAGAAGCTCTGGAATTGCAAATGACAGAGTTGAGACAAACCAAGGAAAAGCTGGCTACAATTGAGAAAAAATATGACAAATCAAAGAAGGAGATAGCTGAGAATACAAGAGAGGTCAAAGCCTTAGAAAAAAGAATAAAAGAGCTAGAGAAAGAGCTCACTTTTGATAGAACTCTAGCTGATATAAAGAAAATTCTATGGGCCAAAATCGGCCAATCCATTACAGACCAATGGCAATCCATTGAAACTATTCACGAGCAAATGGAGTTGATAAATTTGGCTCAGTTCGAAAACCAAAAGGCCAGAGCATCTTTGAGAAATATGCCCGAGGAAGCAAATAGGATGATCCAATTCTTGAATACTCACACCAAGGGGCAGCTGGCAGCATTAGGAATCAGTAGCAGGACTGAAACTATCTTGCTAATAAAAAAGGTGTTAACCCTTAGGAACTTTGTGCAGGCATTGGACAGAAAATGCCAAGAGATGCAAGCTAAGGTGGATGAGTTCAAGGAAAATATCATGGCGTTACATAGCAGAGGACTGCGAAGTTTGTTAACCAGTGCCAGAAGACTGCTGTCACATGAACTTTATGCTAACAGAGTCAATAATTTTGCTGCCAACCAAATCACAGCTTCCTCCAACACTTCAGAAGGAACAGGGCCTCCATCAAGACAGAGTGTTTTTAATAAATTAGAAAATCTATTCTACATTGCACAAGAGATAAATCACCTGTTCGAATTCTAACCCACCTTCCATAGGTACACAGAAGCAGAGGAAACATTGATAAAGATACAAAGGCATCAGTTGCCTATGGAGGACTGGTGGAAAGGGATAAAAGAGATATTGCTCAGGTGATTTTGTTTATTAATTATTTTTGGTCAAGTACAGGTCAGCATATACAGATGGCAAAATGCGCCTGTCAAAGGTAAATTGGCATAGAGAAAAATTGAAATGATAATTACAGCTCATCAAATGCTAAAAAGCCAAGCACGCAGGACGAAGACCCAGACAGCAGCAGGCAACGTACCAACATCAGGGGACACGCGCTAAATAAATGCATAGCAGGCAGCCCACTCACTCAACCTACAAAGTCAAAAGTTTTCTGACAAAAATAGACAGCTAGCAAGCTAATATTAACTGCAGTGTTTAATGTTTCATTTACTCCCTGGCAGGAGTTGGTGATGGAATTTATTGCTTAAAGAGTCATCACCTAGATATTTTGTAACCTCTTTTTATATATATACGACCTCTTGCACTGTAAAAGGGGTTGGTCGGCTAATGTATCCAAGAGAGACTCGCACCGTAATTATGATATTTTGCTATAATCAAAGACTGCTTACAATCTTGGAGAATGGACTCTTTGATGTGTTGTTAATGTTTCTGAAGAATTAAATGAGGAATTCTTGTGCTGCAAAATGAAACAATAAGTGTTCCTTACCTCTGTTATTTCATTTTCATATATGCTCAAGTCACATAACAAAGGATTGGTTTAGAATTTGCTTTGCTGCACTCTATGCCCAGGTTTTGTGGCTTCTTAATGTTTTCTTCTTGATCTAGACATAAATATGAATTCTGTTATGGCTCATATTGATCTATTTCACATATGAATGACTGTCATCTAGGAATTCTTAGCTGCTCCCAGATAGAGTTCATTCATCTTCTTTCTGCTAACCTGTTTGAGGGATTCTTTGTTGCCTCTCATTCCTTAGCCCTTCTTCATCCTTTTAAAGCTCGAAATTTGTTTCATGAGCAGCTACCCTGCTGCTCATTTTTCTTATAACCAAGAAAACACACCAGCAGTTTTACTCCATGACTCCATGCCCAATGGTTTGAAACTTACCACAATAGGCAGTGCCTCTCTGCTTGTAGCATCACCCTTCCCTCCAAAACACAAACAAAAACCCTGAACTCAATAGCTAGCCTAAAATCATCATCAACAAAGCTAAATTAGAAAGAGAGAGCCCTCTCTGACTGCAGGTGGGCTAGAAACTGTAGTCCAAAGTTGGTTTGTGGTTACCTCGGCCCTATCCTTTCCGGAGCTTAAGGACAACCTGAGTGATAACAACTCCTCTAGCAGGGAATTTGAGGAGGGAAGATGCTATTTCGGGTGAAGTAGTGGAGGCTATTATTTGCAGCCAGGTTGTGGGTTCACTTATGTACTTGGTGAACACACAATCGAACATGTGTTTTGTAGTTAACCAACTTAGTCAAGCAATGGTTAAGCCAACCAAACTATATTGGAATGAATCCAAACATGTGTTGAGATACCTCTATGGCAGCACTTAGTTTTGGCTTTGGTATACATAGAGAGAGGGAGTGATGCTTCAAGGCTTCAAAGATGCAGGTTGGGTAGGGAGTCCATCAGGCAAGAAGAGCACATCAGGGGGAATCTTCAGCATCGGGTCAGCAACAGTTTCATAGTACAACGTGAAGTAAAGATTAGTTACACTCAGCTCAACAGAAGCAGAGTACGTGGATGCTAGTTGTTAACACCCAGGTTGTTCCCTATGACTCCCAAGGGAATACGGCCGGGGTAACCACTAACCAATCTTTGGGTTACAGTTCCTAGCCTAACTGCAACCAGAGAGGGCTCTCTCTTTATGATTTGTCTCTGTTATGATGGTGTTTTAGGCTAGCTATTATGCTCAAGTTTTGGTTTATGTTTTGGTTGAAGGATTCTCTTTCAAGTCTTATGATATAGTGTTTAGATAGTATAATACCATTGGGCAATGGAGTCTGGAGTTGTGAAGTGATCTGATACGCTGGATTGGTGGTGTTCAAACTGCAGGGCCTATTGTGTATTTTAGACAGACAAAATTAGATCAAATGGTGATGTATGTCAACCAACAGAAAGCAATTAAGAATTTTCTATTAAGTTGGTGGGGTGAAGGTGAGCACACTGCACAGGAGCAAAACTTGAATTCCTGTGACAAAGGTCACTGTGAAAGATGTATTCTGAAAGTGCAGCAATTAAGAATTACACTTATCTAGATTACAGCTGAAGAAAACATTCATAAACAACACAGATTGAACTCAGGGTACTCAGTGAATAAATCCTGAAAGCTATTCTTTTTCCTTGTTGCTTAGTATTGAAATCAGATAACATATATGGATTTTAACAAAACAACTAATTAACAGAGAGAGATACAGAGGCTTATTGTATGGTGAAATACACAGGGATCCAGCAGTTATCAACAGACACCAAAACGCATCCAACACCTCAGTAATCCGAGAAATTCCATTGCTTTCTCTATTAACTTCTGAAAGGATTACAACATAAGAACTTCTTCAGGAGAAATCAACAACAACCCTTGCAATCTTATGCGAAGGGGACTTTATAGGAATGCGTATACAAAATATCTCAGGCATTGAGTCATCCGAGAGAGAAAATATCTTCATTACTACGTTCAGAAAGTAGGCAAGGAGTTATTATAACTTTGAATGCAGCGTAAATGCTCTTTATGTCTGTCAGAGGATTCTTTTGACTTTTGAGAGTCACTGAGTCGGTTGCATTACTCTGTTTTAATTCTGGAAATACGCATTTACTTTTGGCTGCGCAGTGCATTCTCGGGTTTGCCAGCTGTGGTCTTCTATTTCTGCTTTGTTGGCCGCTACATCCGCTGAGTTGGCTCAGCTTTGATTTATGCTGCATGCTGACTTTGCTGAACTGTGCTTTTTATAAAAATTTGTAAAAAATAGAAATTGGTGAATGCCTTACTGATTACAAAATTCTCTGTATTGCATCTGTCCACCATTCCTGTGTAGGGAGCTGATGCCTGAGGATGGCCTCCATTGTCTCTTCTGCTTCTGTATATTTGAAAAAATTTGGGGCCACATCAAACAAGTGATTAATTTCATTCATTATAAAAAATAGATTTTCTATCTTACTATAGAAAACCTGCCCTGCAATAGGCCCTGTGTCTTCTAAAGTGCTGGCCCTCTCATTGATCTGTGCTGAGGCAAAAACATTTAGTCTTTTAGCATACTATTCATGGGTGAATAATTTCCCTCCGCTGTTCAGTAAGCTAGGGAGTCCTCTACTCTGCAATACCTGAAATTTCTCCATGAACCTATTCACCTCTGTCTGCATATCCTGGGTTCTTCTGTCCAATGTCTGTACCAGATTTCTAAGAGTAAGAACCCTCTTGATCATTTGAATAGTCTCAGTTCTATTTGTGATTCCAATGGTGGCTAACTGAGAACTTGTTTTGTGGTTAAGCACATTGATCATTCTTGTAGCAACTTCAGGCATATTTCCTAATAAGGCTCTTGATGTTCGGATTTCCTTCTGTGCCTTTGGGATGAGCTCTAGTTGCTCATGGATTGTCTCAATATATGGCCATTGGTTGGTGATGGATTGGCCAATATTGGACCATACTATTGCTCTGATCTCAGATATGATTTTATCTAGCTTGAGCTCATTCTCAAGCTCCTTGATCCTATCTTTAAGGGCTTTGATTTCCTTGCCCTTTTCTGCCACTTCTCTTTTTGTCCTATCATGCCTTTCATTGACCTTGTCCAGCTTTTCTCTGGTTTCATGCAGCTCTGTCATCTGAGCTTCCAATATCTGTATTTCATTCTTTAATTACTGCATGTCTAGGCTCTGTGCCTGTTCTGTACTTGTAGGTGTTGCTGAAGTGGATGTAGCTGTTTGTTCAGGTTGTTGAGGTGGAGGCACAGTGGTAGGAGCAGCGTCCTCAAGATTGATGACTTGAGGAAGAGGCTGAGAAGTCTGACCTCTTGTCTTTGCTTTAGTGCTGCTTGTAAAGCCGCTTGAGTAGCCTCAGACTCTCCTAATTTCTCTTGTGTCTGCAGGAGCTGCTTATATATAGATATTAGCAGATCTGTGGCATCCTTTTCCATCCTTTGTTGGGCTACCTCATCTGTTTGGGGGTGAATGGTAGCTGGGAGTTTGACTTTCTTCCTTAATGCAGCCATGTCAGCATCCCTTAGTTTCAAGATCTCCTGTATCCCTTTGATGTCATTGGGGTTATGCCCAATTTCCACGATGATGTCCTCTAGGGATCTTATCCTGTTGTCTTTGGCCTGAGATGAAGCCCTCTCCAATTCTAGTTGAGAGGCTGTAGCATTGAGGCTGCTTGTTAATTTGTAATTCTCCAACGTTTTGTCTGCCAAGGAGGCATACACCATTTCGCCAGTTTGCTTGTGCAGCTCAATTTTATCCATTGGGTGGATGTCCTTGGCCAAGACCTCTAGATTAGTCCTGAGATAATCTGCAGTAGATTGTGGCTGGAGTGCGGTGGGTATGAAGTGACTCATAGTCAACTTGCCTTCGTCCACATCAAAGGCAGCCATTAATCTTTGTTGGTTGGAGGGAGCCATTTTCAACAAATGGTTATATAATTTGATTTTCATGGGTTCACTCCTTCTTTTGATGTCTATAAACTGCTGTTTGATGCCTACCTCTCCTTCCCTCTGCTGGCTGGAGGAAGTGACCTCCCCTCCCATGATTCTGTCTTGTTCTTGGTGGGAGGAACTGACCGAGGCTTCCCTGCTGGGTGGGCCCATACCCATTGCTTGTCTAATTGCCGCATCATCCTCTGAGAAGTCATTTAATCTCTGTCTCTTCTCCCCTTGATTGATGGATGACGTCATGGGTGTTTCTCTATCCCTTTTTCTACTTAGGTCCTCCTTCTGTGGAGTTTGAAGGATCGAGGCATCAGTAATGTTTTCAGGCCTTGATTGTTCTACATTTTGGGCCTTCTGCTCAGTGGTAATTGGGGCATCTACCACTCTTTCTTGCTATAAGGGCTGCTGTGTTTCAGGTTGCCCTTCTCCTTGCTGCTGTTGTTGTTTTTGTTGTTGCTACTACTCCGCCTGTTCTTTCTCTCGCTGCTCTGGCTCTATCTCCATCACCTGTTCTTTTCCCTTCTCTGATATATTTCCAGCAACTCTTGTGGCTTGCTGTTGGGCGGTTGAAGAGGATGCTGCTGCTCCAATTTGTGTGCTCGGTAGTGAGCTGACCTGTGAATAAAACTCAAGGTCAGCCATTTTCTTTAGGTTTCTTAGAGCTCTTTGATTAAGCTCTTCTTGAGTAACAGCTTCTTCTAAAGTCCCTCTCCTCCATTTGCTTTGATTGGCATGTTTTTCTATGTGAGGAAGGCTGCAATGATCATAAGCAGACAATTTGTATTTAAGCCTCCTCATGGTAATGAAGTTATTAGGGTCGTAAGGTTTCCATAGGAAGCTATATTTGAGACCAAGGCCCCCAAGCATTCTATCTGCTTCCTTCCACCCTTCCTCCCTTTCGTTATAGAGGAAATGGCCAAGTTGACTTTTGACCTTTAGCTGTGCCTTCTTACCTTTGCCTGAAAAGTGGAACATATCCACAAAGCCAAACTGCCTGAAGTATTCTAAGGCAAGTAGTCTCATAGGCACAAATCTGGGTAGTCTAAATGGGGGCAACTCACACCCATATATTCTGATGACGGTGTGGTGTTGGTAGAAGTACCAATCCCCAATATTGTATGCTTTTGATAAATGCAGGAGTCTTTGCATCTCATCTGTCAATCTGGGAGGAGGTGAGCCCAAAAGTAGAGTCATGGCTGGATGAATGAAGTGATCAATGAACTCACAGTAGGTGTATGGAGAATAGCAAGTGAGGTGGAAAACAGAGGTCCAGTACACCACAGATCTCAGATTTCCCTGTGCATCTTCTCTCTTCATTGGGAAGGAGAACTTCTCATGCTGGAAGTATAGAAGCAAATGATATATGTAGGAAGTGTATTTAAATACCCTATCTCTTGATAGGTTCATCAACTGATCATGCATCTTGTCTGAGATGTATGTGGCATAGTCATAGCAGACTGGTTTTCTACCTGGAGCAAACATGAGCATTATGTGCATAACCGTTTCATCCACATGTTCCACTGAATCATATCCCAGGATGGGACTGATCATGTCAACAAGGTCCAGGCCCAATTGGTTGAGGTAGACAGAGTTGATGGGAGGAGTTTGTACAGTGTCAGCTTTGATGAATAACTGGTTAAGCTTTGTAATCTGGGCCTCTGTCATTCTGGCTCCCTCCATTATCAAATCAGCTAATGATAGAGGGACCAACTTCTTATCTGTTTTGAACTGCAGAATTTCCCTGATGGCTTCAGGGGTAATGAGAAACAGAATTGCACCTGAAGAATCAAGCACCACCCTCTGGGATGCATCATAATACTCAGCACATAGGTGGATGAGTTCTGGGAATTGGTTGACCTGAGGTAGCTTGAAGATTGGGAGAGAGGAATCCCAAATTCCCAAGATGTCTGTCCCATTCTGATGTTTGATTTTAATTTCATTTAGTATTTGGAGATGAAACCTGCTCCTGCTTAGCATTTCTTCTGATATGTTATAATCTAAGTCAGCTAATGCTTTCCAGCCCAATGCTTTGTGAGGGGCATTCAGAGGAGCTACATTGAGGGCTATAGGAGCCACAGGGGGATCCATGGTTCTTCTTAGGATTCTGTTTTTCAAGGACTGGTGTTACTATGCAAAGTAACACAAACAGCGCTTTTTCTGAGGAAAATGAGAATTTCTGAGGACAAAGAGTGAATGGGAAAGGTTGTAGCGATTGAAATGCTGCTTTTAAACCAGTGGGTGAGTAGCAGAGTTGAACAACGTATGTGTTATGGAAAATTTGGTTTTTGCAGGCAACTGGTTCACAATTGCGCGAACCAGTGAGAAAATTGCGTTCAGTTTGCCCAATGTGGCCTTGTAAACATGTAATGGCAGCACTGGTATGGTATTAGTGTTGGTTCAGTGGAGTTTAGTGGTGATTTTAGCATTTCAAGGTCTGTTCATAGGCTTATAAGCGGAATTCAGCGAAAATGGACTTGCAGAGTGAAAATGAGTAATACCTGTGGAATCTGGTCGGTTAAAACTCGCTAATGCTTGAAGGATGGACACTCTGGCGGTCTGGAAGCCTTTTCAACGGGCTGGTGCAGGCTTGAACGTGAAATTACATGCAGAGCAACAATGCGGCTTTCTCCAAAAAAATAGCAAAAACGCGACTTTTTGGCTCAAATATAGATTTTGGTGATTTTGGCGCGCTTTTGTGCTGACGTCAGCATGACGTCATAGGTGGGGTCAGGGTCGGATGACGTCAGCAGGACGTCATCCAGCCAGGTGGCGGGTTCTGGTTGGTCCACGGGGATGGTGAGGTGGCAGGACAGGTCGGCCAATGGATGAGCGGAGGGATGACGCGACGGCATGACTGGCGGTGAAGGGGCGATGACGTGGGGATGATGTAATGCAGGCGGAAATGAAAAACCGGAAACCGCGGCGGTTTCATATCGCACCGCCTATGGTACGGTGGCGGTAAATGTCAGTAGTACCTCCGATGAGCCGTGGAGGGGACGCGTGGCTGCCGCATGACGTAGCCAAAATACGGCCATCGGACGATATCCTTCGTACAGCAGATGTGCTCCGATGCCGCGATGGCCGTCGGATCTGGAGGGGCATGATCTAACGGCTGTCGGAACTTTGATGTGATTGGGGGATAGGACAGATAAGGATCGGACGTCGGAAAGGGTCCGATGCAACCAGAGCCGTCGGATCTAGAGTCGTTTGATCGGACGGTCATCAGGAAGGTTAAGTGATAGATGGGTACGGGGAGCGGCGGAGTTTATTTTAATAATATTTCTGGGGATCTGTGCACGGGCGGGGAACTTCAGTAAAGTGGGTTTTTTGCGAATTTTAGTGAAATGAACCCGCCCTTTAGACTTAGGATAAAAAGGAAAAAGGTTGGTTTTTCATGATTTTTAGCCATTTTGAAGCGGGTAAGGGTAGAAACTAGGCTTTTAGGGGGTTTTTCATGTGCAAATGGGGGTCAAAAAATGAGGAAATGAATTTGCAGAGGAAAAGGGAGATTTAGCTTAGGTTTATCAAGATGACCAGGTGTCATCTGATCCCTGACATGGGACTATATGGCTATAATGCCAAGGGGGAGGGATATTTATACAAAATTTGGGGTTTATACACCATGGTGTTAGTAATATTAGGGAAAAGGTGATATAAGGGATCTATATAATAGAGTTAGTGTTAGCATGGATGATGGAAGTGAATGGGGGGAAAAACACTAAGTTCATTTGAAACTTACTTAGTTTAGGGAGTAGATCAAAATGAAAAGATTTTTAGACAAGAAATGTGGCTTTGGATGAACAAGAATCATTATGAAACCATGATCTTCCTCCCTGAATCTCAGCTCATAGAGGGATGTTAGCAAATGAAAAAGAAAGGGGGAAGGAGGGAGGTTAGTTATGGTCCTTGCTGTAACTTGATGAATATGAACACCTTGTCACTTGATAGACTTTGCCTTGGTAATCATAGTCAACATATCTGCAATGGTAATGATAGCCTTTCTGCAACTCCAACTACTTACCCAACTACTTTCCTAGCATTTTTATTTCTTCTTAGAGGGTGCACTTGGACTTGCAGACCCTTACTTGCCTTTTCTTTTCTTTGGCTTTTTCTTTGTTATTTCTATCTACTTCTACCCTTATCTCCTCCAAGGTCCCAGATTAAGCTGTTGGGAGCCTTTTCTTCTCTACCTGAACTACTTGTCTGCCAAGATTAAACAGTTTGGACAGACTCCTTTCTCTATTCTACAACTGTAAATTTAAACCATGGAATGATCCAGATTAAGCTGTTGAATCATCCATCAAAATTTGAAGCTCATACCAAGCTATAAGCATAGATTGGGTTCTCTTGGAAATATGTGATCTTTGAGTCATCAAAGCAGAACAAATTTGGACCTTCCATAGCCAATCATGAAATATGAAACCTATTGGTATAGGTATCTAACAGTGGCTCCACATGGGGATGGTGTTTCTTTTGAAAGACCAAGAACAGCAGGTCAGATTGCCTTGCTCCATTGCTGCCCATATCATCCTTAAAGTTTGCTGCTTTGAAGTACCAAATTTCGTGCTTCCCTTCTTGGTAGACTTCTGATTCTATTTACCTTTTGCTGGTTGGTGAATAACTTGGAAAACTGCATTTTTACAATCTAAACAGAAAATAATATGTACATCTGCATATATACAAGGGAACCTCAGGTTGCACTCATGGGAAATAGTCAAAATAATGCTTCAGCATCCTGCCATTGACAGGACCTTCATCCAAGTCAGTTTCAGTTAGACTTTTAAGGAAGTAAGTGTTATTACCTTGTACTGCTTGGACAGCAAATGGTCCTCTCCATAAGGAATCAAATTTTCCATGTTTTCCTTTCTCTTCTCTTCTTGCATCCCACTTGAGGACTTTATCACCAATATTGAAATTTTCTGCTTTGGTTCTCCTGTCAAAGGCCTTCTTTAATTTTTCTTGTAACCCTTGAACTCTGCTGAAAACCTGATCTCTAGTTTGCTGCAGACATATGATTTGATTTATCCTTCTTTGCATATCATTTGGTTCGGCTTGGTTTTCTTGAAGAAGCTTCATAACAGGCACTCCTATTGATGAGGGAAATTTGGCTTCTAGTCCATAAACCAACTCATATGGGCTGGTCCCAATTGATCTTTTGGTTGTTAGTCTATCTGCCCATAAGGCATTGACTAGTTTCTTGTGCCAATTCTTTTTGTTTTCTTCCAGCACCTTTTTTATGATGTTCACCAGGCTCTTGTTAGATGATTCAGCTAGGCCATTTCCTTGGGGATAGTATGCAGTAGAGTGACCCAAAGTAATATGATATTTGTGGCAGAAGTTCACCATTTTCTTGGATCTGAAAGCAGCAGCATTGTCTGTTATTATTTTGTCAGGACAGCCAAACCTAGCCAGTATGTTGTTTTCCAAAAACTGAATGATTACTGAGTCATTTGCTTGTCTGCATGGGGCAGCTTCAATCCATTTGGTGAAGTAGTCTGTGGCTGTCAAAATCCATCTATGTTGGCCTGAAGATGAGGGATGAATTTCCCCAATGAAATCCAAGCCCCATTGTTGAAAAGGTCTCTCTGTTGCAATGGGTCTTAGGGGGAGTGGCAGCAACTGTCTTTTGCCCTCAAACACTTGGCATTTGTGGCATGAGGTTGTGAATTTCTTGACATCAGAGAACATGGTGGGCCAGTAATAACCAGCCCTCAGTATTTTGTCCACAGTGGACTTCCAGTACAAATGTCCACCACAGTCTCCTGCATGAAAATCTTG
Organism: Pinus tabuliformis; assembly: GCA_031772625.1. Lineage (NCBI taxonomy): Eukaryota > Viridiplantae > Streptophyta > Pinopsida > Pinales > Pinaceae > Pinus > Pinus tabuliformis. The sequence continues at coordinate 446,676,623 of CM062814.1, read as the reverse complement.
CATGATATTGTTAGTTTCATTTTCCATTAAACAGTGCAGCAATATACCTTCATGGTTTTTCCAAAGTAAATTTCCATCCATCACACAAAATCTAGATGTTTTCATTTTTAGGAACCTACACTTAGTTCTGGACAGTCCTGGGGGAGCACACAGGTTTTGTAACACATAACAGATGTCGGAGTACCAAGGGGATTGTTCAAAGGCTACATTGATCTTTGGAGTCGCCAGCTCTGTTTCACTGTCCAGCTGATTGATATCTAGGGCTTGGAAAATTGCTTCTGTCATTAACTTGGCCAGACCTTGCCCTTTTATTAGCTTTGTAGGTTTTATTTCGATGTCAAATTCTAGTATGTTTGCAATCCATTTTCCTCTCCTGCCCTCTAGGTTTTCTTGAGTGAGTATTCTTTTACAATAGGACTTGGCACATATGCTATGACATGGGAATAAAGGATATAAATCCTAAAATCCTTAATTGCTTTGACCAAAGCATAAGCTTGCTTTTCCATGATTTGGTATTTCAGAGGTGCATCTCTAAGGGCTTTGCTAAAGAAAGCAATTGGTTTCTCATTTCCTTGGTCATCTTTCTGCAGCAAAACAGCAGCAATAGTATGCTGGGAGGCGAAAGAGAAAATGATAAAGTCTCTGTCAAACTGAGGATTGGTTAACACTGGGGTTTGAGTCAAGGCCAATTTTATACCTTCAAAGGCTTGATTTGCTTCAACAGTCCACTTTACTTTTGAATCCTTTTTTAACATGTTGTTTAATAATCTGATTAGTTCTGCTAAGTTTGGGATAAACCTTCTTAAGAAATTGATTTTTCCTAAGAATCCCTGCAACTCCTTGACATTCCTTGGGTGAGGCATTTGTAGGATAGCTTGTATCCTATCTGGGTCAATTCTTATGCCATCTTTTGAGATAATGTGTCCTAAGAGTTTACCTTCTTCCAAGCCAAACAATGATTTCTTGGGATTTAAGGAAATGCCATATTTCCTGCATGTTAGGAAAATCTGTCTCAAATGTTTTAGATGTTCTTGGTCAGATTTTGAAAAGGGTGTAAGATCATCTAAGTAAATGACTAGGAAGTCATGAATCTCTTTTGCAAAAGCAATATCCATTGCTCTTTGAAATGTTGCCCCTGCATTTTTCAATCCAAAGGGCATTTTTACATATTTGAAAGTTCCCCATGGGGTTGTGAATGCAGTTTTGTCTTGGTCATCAGGGTGTACCAAGATTTGATTAAAGCCTGAGAATCCATCAAGCAATGACATCCTTGAAGCCCCCACCACTCTTTGGAGAATGTGATCCATTTTGGGTAAGGGGTAGTTATCTTTGAGTGATACTTGATTTAGATTCCTTAAGTCTACACAAAGTCTAATCTCACCAGTTTTCTTTCTTGTAGGGACTAAATTTGAAATCCACTCAGAGAACTTGATTGGTGCTATGATACCAGCTTTGAACATTTTTTGCAATTCCTTTTCAATGGAAGGAAGGAGTATAGGATTGATCCTTCTCAACTTCTGCTTGAATGGTTTTTGATTAGGCTTGAGGGGAATGGTATGCTGGATGACAGAAGTATCATAGGACTTTAGATCCTCATAACCCCATGCAAAAACATCTTGAAACTCTTTAAAGAGGTCAATGTATTTGGGTTTTTGATCAGGGGGCAAAGAAGCAGACAGTTTTATTATTTTAGGCTTGTCAATGGTACCAATATTGCATTCTTCAACGGCTGCATCTAATGGCTGCATTTTTGGCTTCCTAGGGATGTCATTTGAATCAAAAATGTCCTCTAGCGGGGTAAGGCCTGTTGGAAGGAAATTGTCTTTGAGTTCTATGATTTCAGCTTCAGCGCTGGTCACCTCTTCACAGTCAATTTGGTGAATTTGCTGAATGTTTTCGTTGTTGAAAATGGTTGGATTCAGTAATTGTTTTGCTGTTCTAGGTGATATTGGATGAACCATTTGTTGAAACAGTATTTGTGATTGACTTGCTCTGTCAAGCATTTGTGTTTGACTTGCTGACTCAAGTATTTGTGATTGACTTGCTGACTCAAGTATTTGTGATTGACTTGCTGACTCAAGTATTTGTGATTGACTTGCTGACTCAGTGTCAATATTTAATCCTGCAAACTCTTGTTGTAAGGTTAAAAAATTGTTTATTTGCATATCATCCTCAAATACTTGCCATTCTTTGACATTGTTTGGAATGGAGGGTCTGTACTTGACCTCGGCTGTGAAGCAGTTGTTGGGTTCCAGTGGAAATTTGAAGGTGCTGGCAAATGTTGCCAAACTGTGTGCATGGAGATTGTGGCTCCTTGAAATTTTTGTGATAAGGAACTCAGAGAAAGTGTCCAATATTTCAATTACAGCGGACCTGTAAGACCTCAACCTTTTGTCATTGGTGACAAAACTTCCTTTCACTTGTTGAATCACTAGATCAGAATCTCCCATGATCGAAACCATAGGAGCTTGTAATGCCTTTACTAGCTTGAGACCTAGTAACAGAGCTTCATACTCTGCCATGTTATTAGTGCATCTAAAGTTTAATCTATAAGCTCTGCCTTCTGCATGGGTTTTCTCTTTGTTATGTATCCAAACTCCAGCTCCTGCCCCTAACTTGTTGACTGAGCCATCAAATTCTAGGACCCACAGGATATCTTGCTTGACAGGAGATTTAAAGATCTGTTCATGGGATGGCAATGTAAGCAGGAGTTGGGGTTTCTTCTCTAGCTTGTCTTCTAGGACAGTTTCATCACTTGATTGAAAATCTTTGACAACTAGAGGAGGGGTAGTGTCTAGTGCTTGACTGATCGATGTTTTATGGGTGGTACTTCCTTGATTAATGTTTTGTTCTTGCATGAGTGTTTTGGTCCTAATATCATTGTTTGAGAGGCTTGCGCTGTCATTGAAGAGAATGAACGAATCTATGTCTGAATGGACAGCATATACAGGAAAATTTTGAGGCTTTTCCTCACTGCTGACCATGTATTTCATGAGTGTTTCTCTGTAGAGTCTTTTTGGTTGCCCAAAGACAGAGATGGTGGCATATGACATATCTAATTGCAGGGAGCCTTGGAGTTTAGCTCCCCATGATCTTGATAACAGCATCCCATATTTAGGTGGGATATCAGCGACTACAACATCCATTAGAATGGTTTTGTTAGGGTATTGAACCAGGGACACACATAAATCTTTTATTAGACCTAAACACTTGACTTGGCTGGAGTCAAAGGAAAACAGGTCCTTGTATGGTCTTGTTATATCCAAATTCAATCTTTCCATGACCGCTTTTGGCATGAGGTTGTGAGAGGCACCTGAGTCAAACATCGCATTATGCAGTATTTTGTCATGAATATGCAAGCTGACATAAAAAGGTAATATCCCTGTGACTACTATTTTTCCATCTACCTCTGGGCCAAACAGTAATTCCGGAGTGTCATCTAACACATTTACATCATCTTTGCTATTAGTGAGTTGAAGGGATTTCTTGATCTGTTGCTTATAGATGTCATGCTTGGCTAGCTCTGAGAGGGGAATTGCTATCTTTAGCTTGCCAATCTCTGTGCCTAGGTCAAAAGGTTTATCAGCTTGGGTTTTGGAGTTATGGATAGCAGCCCTTTCTTTGCTCATTAAATCTTCTTGTTGGTTTTCATCTTGACTTTGAGACCTGCCCCTTTCACTCATGTCTTGAGGGGTAATATTTAAATCAGGGTGAGAGGACGAAGTTGCCATAGGCTGATGTAGTGGTGACAATAGTTTGGTGACCTCTTCAACCACTACTTCTTCTGTAGGCAAGTTTGTTTTGTCATTAGGTTCTGTGACTATGGTTCCTTTAGACTGCTGTTTATCCTTTATCTTTTCAGGCTGATTTACATTCACAGTCCTACTCCTTAGCTTGTACTGTTTATGGACTTCATAGACAGCAGTATCATATCCTTGTTTAAAATCAAAGGATTCTCCTGATTTAGTTTGGAATATTTTGATTTCATCATCCTCATGATCCTCTTGTGTTAAGAAAACTTGGCTTTTACCATCTAGACCCATTAGATTAATCTCAGGATCTTCATTGAGTTCATTAGATGTGGAAGTTTCTGCATAATTTTCTTGGAAAGGGGGTCTAATGTCTTGGTCAGCACTTGTCTTACCCATGTTTTGGTTTTGAGTTCTCCTAAAATTCGGATTTCTAGGAGGGTTGTTTTGTGGTGCTTCCCATGATGACTTTCTTTCAACCGATTCCACTCTTTCACCCAATCTCTTCATGCTATTTAGTATTGCATCCAGCTTTTGATCAAAGCCCGAGGGTTCTTCTTTGAAGGCAGTCCTTTTTTCCAACTTTGCCCTGTTTCTTTTGGCAATTAGGTTAGCTTCCACTGTGACAGCAACCCTTTGAGCTTCTTCAAGGGTTGGAGGATCTCTTTCCTTCAACTGATAGGCCATATCAGGGTCAAAACCATCAGGGAATTTATATAGGGCTAAATCAGGAGGGGGCCTTAAGTTCTGTGGGATAGCATTATATACATTGTTAAACCTAGCACAATATTCCAAAACTGTTTCTTGGGGACCTCTCTTAATAGTGTCATATTCACCAAGTACGTGGAGAGGATCTTTCTTCTTCTCCCATCTGTTAGTAAAAGCTTCGTAAAGCTGATCAGGAGTTGTAATGGAGTTTGCATTCAGGGATCTGAACCAAGTTCTAACATCCCCAGTTAAGCTTTGAACAAAAATTCTCATTCTGACACTGTCATCATCTATTTCATAGGTCTCAAAGTGGTCTTGCATCTTCTTAGCATGCTGGACAGCTATTAGAGAACCATTGGAGTCAAAATATGAGATTTTGCTTTGATAATCTTGAGGTAAAGCTGCAGCATTAGCTGGTATCTGCAGAGGTGCATACCTGTTAGCCATATTTATGGGATTTAGAGGGTTGATAGGAACAAACGGGACAACAGGGATCACTGGTATAACAAGGTTAATGGGATGAGTGGCTAGTGGGAAACTGGTTAAAGGAGTATGTGCAGTGGATGAAGGTGAAAGAGGAGGACTTTGAGATGTTGATGGTGAACTAGGAGAACCTGGGACAGACCTAAAGAGGACTTTAAGTGGAGTAGAAAGGTTAGGAAAATCTTCAACTGAGGTCAAAATAGCAGGCTGGTCCTGCTTTTGTTGCTTCCTGATGTTTTTTCGGATGGTATTTGGATTATCAACAACGATGGGTGGATTAGGGTCAGGATTTGCCCTAGTGTACCTTGGGTTTTTCTTGGGAGCCAGTTTCTAACTGTTTTTCAGGACTCTTATAGGAAGTTTTTATATATGCACGGACTAGATGAAGATTTTGGAATGGCTATATATGTTTCAAAGCTAAGATGAAGATTCCCTAATTAGCTCTTCCCTAAAGCTGTCACTGTGGTACAGAAACAGTTCTAAGGCCTCTTGGCTGGTTTCAGGCTTGATGGTAGCTTTGGAAGACAGATAGTAATTGAAAAATCCTAAGAAGTCCCCAGTGGAGTCGCCAATTATGTTAACACCCAGGTTGTTCCCTATGACTCCCAAGGGAATACGGCCGGGGTAACCACTAACCAATCTTTGGGTTACAGTTCCTAGCCTAACTGCAACCAGAGAGGGCTCTCTCTTTATGATTTGTCTCTGTTATGATGGTGTTTTAGGCTAGCTATTATGCTCAGGTTTTGGTTTATGTTTTGGTTGAAGGATTCTCTTTCAAGTCTTATGATATAGTGTTTAGATAGTATAATACCATTGGGCAATGGAGTCTGGAGTTGTGAAGTGATCTGATACGCTGGATTGGTGGTGTTCAAACTGCAGGGCCTATTGTGTATTTTAGACAGACAAAATTAGATCAAATGGTGATGTATGTCAACCAACAGAAAGCAATTAAGAATTTTCTATTAAGTTGGTGGGGTGAAGGTGAGCACACTGCACAGGAGCAAAACTTGAATTCCTGTGACAAAGGTCACTGTGAAAGATGTATTCTGAAAGTGCAGCAATTAAGAATTACACTTATCTAGATTACAGCTGAAGAAAACATTCATAAACAACACAGATTGAACTCAGGGTACTCAGTGAATAAATCCTGAAAGCTATTCTTTTTCCTTGTTGCTTAGTATTGAAATCAGATAACATATATGGATTTTAACAAAACAACTAATTAACAGAGAGAGATACAGAGACTTATTGTATGGTGAAATACACAGGGATCCAGCAGTTATCAACAGACACCAAAACGCATCCAACACCTCAGTAATCCGAGAAATTCCATTGCTTTCTCTATTAACTTCTGAAAGGATTACAGCATAAGAACTTCTTCAGGAGAAATCAACAACAACCCTTGCAATCTTATGCGAAGGGGACTTTATAGGAATGCGTATACAAAATATCTCAGGCATTGAGTCATCCGAGAGAGAAAATATCTTCATTACTACGTTCAGAAAGTAGGCAAGAAGTTATTATAACTTTGAATGCAGCGTAAATTCTCTTTATGTCTGTCAGAGGATTGTTTTGACTTTTGAGAGTCACTGAGTCGGTTGCATTACTCTGTTTTAATTCTGGAAATACGCATTTACTTTTGGCTGCGCAGTGCATTCTTGGTTTGCCAGCTGTGGTCTTCTATTTCTGCTTTGTTGGCCGCTACATCCGCTGAGTTGGCTCAGCTTTGATTTATGCTGCATGCTGACTTTGCTGAACTGTGCTTTTTATAAAAATTTGTAAAAAATAGAAATTGGTGAATGCCTTACTAATTACAAAATTCTCTGTATTGCATCTGTCCACCATTCCTGTGTAGGGAGCTGATGCCTGAGGATGGCCTCCATTGTCTCTTCTGCTTCTGTATATTTGAAAAAATTTGGGGCCACATCAAACAAGTGATTAATTTCATTCATTATAAAAAATAGATTTTCTATCTTACTATAGAAAACCTGCCCTGCAATAGGCCCTGTGTCTTCTGAAGTGCTGGCCCTCTCATTGATCTGTGCTGAGGCAAAAACATTTACTCTTTTAGCATACTGTTCATGGGTGAATAATTTCCCTCCGCTGTTCAGTAAGCTAGGGAGTCCTCTACTCTGCAATACCTGAAATTTCTCCATGAACCTATTCACCTCTGTCTGCATATCCTGGGTTCTTCTGTCCAATGTCTGTACCAGATTTCTAAGAGTAAGAACCCTCTTGATCATTTGAATAGTCTCAGTTCTATTTGTGATTCCAATGGTGGCTAACTGAGAACTTGTTTTGTGGTTAAGCACATTGATCATTCTTGTAGCAACTTCAGGCATATTTCCTAATAAGGCTCTTGATGTTCGGATTTCCTTCTGTGCCTTTGGGATGAGCTCTAGTTGCTCATGGATTGTCTCAATATATGGCCATTGGTTGGTGATGGATTGGCCAATATTGGACCATACTATTGCTCTGATCTCAGATATGATTTTATCTAGCTTGAGCTCATTCTCAAGCTCCTTGATCCTATCTTTAAGGGCTTTGATTTCCTTGCCCTTTTCTGCCACCTCTCTTTTTGTCTTATCATGCCTTTCATTGACCTTGTCCAGCTTTTCTCTGGTTTCATGCAGCTCTGTCATCTGAGCTTCCAAGATTTGTATTTCATTCTTTAATTTCTGCATGTCTAGGCTCTGTGCCTGTTCTGTACTTGTAGGTGCTGCTGAAGTGGATGTAGCTGTTTGTTCAGGTTGTTGAGGTGGAGGCACAGTGGTAGGAGCAGCGTCCTCAAGATTGATGACTTGAGGAAGAGGCTGAGAAGTCTGACCCTCTTGTCTTTGCTTTAGTGCTGCTTGTAAAGCCGCTTGAGTAGCCTCAGACTCTCCTAATTTCTCTTGTGTCTGCAGGAGCTGCTTATATATAGATATTAGCAGATCTGTGGCATCCTTTTCCATCCTTTGTTGGGCTACCTCATCTGTTTGGGGGTGAATGGTAGCTGGGAGTTTGACTTTCTTCCTTAATGCAGCCATGTCAGCATCCCTTAGTTTCAAGATCTCCTGTATCCCTTTGATGTCATTGGGGTTATGCCCAATTTCCACGATGATGTCCTCTAGGGATCTTATCCTGTTGTCTTTGGCTTGAGATGAAGCCCTCTCCAATTCTAGTTGAGAGGCTGTAGCATTGAGGCTGCTTGTTAATTTGTAATTCTCCAACGTTTTGTCTGCCAAGGAGGCATACACCATTTCGCCAGTTTGCTTGTGCAGCTCAATTTTATCCATTGGGTGGATGTCCTTGGCCAGGACCTCTAGATTAGTCCTGAGATAATCTGCAGTAGATTGTGGCTGGAATGCAGTGGGTATGAAGTGACTCATAGTCAACTTGCCTTCGTCCACATCAAAGGCAGCCATTAATCTTTGTTGGTTGGAGGGAGCCATTTTCAACAAATGGTTATATAATTTGATTTTCATGGGTTCACTCCTTCTTTTGATGTCTATAAACTGCTGTTTGATGCCTACCTCTCCTTCCCTCTGCTGGCTGGAGGAAGTGACCTCCCCTCCCATGATTCTGTCTTGTTCTTGGTGGGAGGAACTGACCGAGGCTTCCCTGCTGGGTGGGCCCATACCCATTGCTTGTCTAATTGCCGCATCATCCTCTGAGAAGTCATTTAATCTCTGTCTCTTCTCCCCTTGGTTGATGGATGACGTCATGGGTGTTTCTCTATCCCTTTTTCTACTTAGGTCCTCCTTCTGTGGAGTTTGAAGGATCGAGGCATCAGTAATGTTTTCAGGCCTTGAGTGTTCTACATTTTGGGCCTGCTGCTCAGTGGTAATTGGGGCATCTACCACTCTTTCTTGCTGTAAGGGCTGCTGTGTTTCAGGTTTCCCTTCTCCTTGCTGCTGTTGCTGTTTTTGTTGTTGCTGCTGCTCCGCCTGTTCTTTCTCTCGCTGCTCTGGCTCTATCTCCATCACCTGTTCTTTTCCCTTCTCTGATATATTTCCAGCAACTCTTGTGGCTTGCTGTTGGGCGGTTGAAGAGGATGCTGCTGCTCCAATTTGTGTGCTCGGCAGTGAGCTGACCTGTGAATAAAACTCAAGGTCAGCCATTTTCTTTAGGTTTCTTAGAGCTCTTTGATTAAGCTCTTCTTGAGTAACAGCTTCTTCTAAAGTCCCTCTCCTCCATTTGCTTTGATTGGCATGTTTTTCTATGTGAGGAAGGCTGCAATGATCATAAGCAGACAATTTGTATTTAAGCCTCCTCATGGTAATGAAGTTATTAGGGTCGTAAGGTTTCCATAGGAAGTTGTATTTGAGACCAAGGCCCCCAAGCATTCTATCTGCTTCCTTCCACCTTTCCTCCCTTTCGTTATAGAGGAAATGGCCAAGTTGACTTTTGACCTTTAGCTGTGCCTTCTTACCTTTGCCTGAAAAGTGGAACATATCCACAAAGCCAAACTGCCTGAAGTATTCTAAGGCAAGTAGTCTCATAGGCACAAATCTGGGTAGTCTAAATGGGGGCAACTCACACCCATATATTCTGATGACGGTGTGGTGTTGGTAGAAGTACCAATCCCCAATACTGTATGCTTTTGATAAATGCAGGAGTCTTTGCATCTCATCTGTCAATCTGGGAGGAGGTGAGCCCAAAAGTAGAGTCATGGCTGGATGAATGAAGTGATCAATGAACTCACAGTAGGTGTATGGAGAATAGCAAGTGAGGTGGAAAACAGAGGTCCAGTACACCACAGATCTCAGATTTCCCTGTGCATCTTCTCTCTTCATTGGGAAGGAGAACTTCTCATGTTGGAAGTATAGAAGCAAATGATATATGTAGGAAGTGTATTTAAATACCCTATCTCTTGATAGGTTCATCAACTGATCATGCATCTTGTCTGAGATGTATGTGGCATAGTCATAGCAGACTGGTTTTCTACCTGGAGCAAACATGAGCATTATGTGCATAACCGTTTCATCCACATGTTCCACTGAATCATATCCCAGGATGGGACTGATCATGTCAACAAGGTCCAGGCCCAATTGGTTGAGGTAGACAGAGTTGATGGGAGGAGTTTGTACAGTGTCAGCTTTGATGAATAACTGGTTAAGCTTTGTAATCTGGGCCTCTGTCATTCTGGCTCCCTCCATTATCAAATCAGCTAATGATAGAGGGACCAACTTCTTATCTGTTTTGAACTGCAGCATTTCCCTGATGGCTTCAGGGGTAATGAGAAACAGAATTGCACCTGAAGAATCAAGCACCACCCTCTGGGATGCATCATAATACTCAGCACATAGGTGGATGAGTTCTGGGAATTGGTTGACCTGAGGTAGCTTGAAGATTGGGAGAGAGGAATCCCAAATTCCCAAGATGTCTGTCCCATTCTGATGTTTGATTTTAATTTCATTTAGTATTTGGAGATGAAACCTGCTCCTGCTTAGCATTTCTTCTGATATGTTATAATCTAAGTCAACTAATGCTTTCCAGCCCAATGCTTTGTGAGGGGCATTCAGAGGAGCTACATTGAGGGCTATAGGAGCCACAGGGGGATCCATGGTTCTTCTTAGGATTCTGTTTTTCAAGGACTGGTGTTACTATGCAGAGTAACACAAACAGCGCTTTTTCTGAGGAAAATGAGAATTTCTGAGGACAAAGAGTGAATGGGAAAGGTTGTAGCGATTGAAATGCTGCTTTTGAACCAGTGGGTGAGTAGCAGAGTTGAACAACGTATGTGTTATGGAAAATTTGGTTTTTGCAGGCAACTGGTTCACAATTGCGCGAACCAGTGAGAAAATTGCGTTCAGTTTGCCCAATGTGGCCTTGTAAACATGTAATGGCAGCACTGGTATGGTATTAGTGTTGGTTCAGTGGAGTTTAATGGTGATTTTAGCATTTCAAGGTCTGTTCATAGGCTTATAAGCGGAATTCAGCGAAAATGGACTTGCAGAGTGAAAATGAGTAATACCTGTGGAATCTGGTCGGTTAAAACTCGCTAATGCTTGAAGGATGGACACTCTGGCGGTCTGGAAGCCTTTTCAACGGGCTGGTGCAGGCTTGAACGTGAAATTACATGCAGAGCAACAATGCGGCTTTCTCCAAAAAAATAGCAAAAACGCGACTTTTTGGCTCAAATATAGATTTTGGTGATTTTGGCGCGCTTTTGTGCTGACGTCAGAATGACGTCATAGGTGGGGTCAGGGTCGGATGACGTCAGCAGGACGTCATCTAGCCAGGTGGCGGGTTCTGGTTGGTCCACGGGGATGGTGAGGTGGTAGGACAGGTCGGCCAATGGATGAGCGGAGGGATGACGCGACGGCATGACTGGCGGTGAAGGGCCGATGACGTGGGGATGATGTAATGCAGGCGGAAATGAAAAATCGGAAACCGCGGCGGTTTCATATCGCACCGCCTATGGTACGGTGGCGGTAAATGTCAGTAGTACCTCCGATGAGCCGTGGAGGGGACGCGTGGCTGCCGCATGACGTAGCCAAAATACGGCCATCGGACGATATCCTTCGTACATCAGATGTGCTCCGATGCCGCGATGGCCGTCGGATCTGGAGGGGCATGATCTAACAGCTGTCGGAACTTTGATGTGATTGGGGGATAGGACAGATAAGGATCGGACGTCGGAAAGGGTCCGATGCAACCAGAGCCATCGGATCTAGAGTCGTTTGATCGGACGGTCATCAGGAAGGTTAAGTGATAGATGGGTACGGGGAGCGGCGGAGTTTATTTTAATAATATTTCTGGGGATCTGTGCACGGGCGGGGAACTTCAGTAAAGTGGGTTTTTTGCGAATTTTAGTGAAATGAACCCGCCCTTTAGACTTAGGATAAAAAGGAAAAAGGTTGGTTTTTCATGATTTTTAGCCATTTTGAAACGGGTAAGGGTAGAAACTAGGCTTTTAGGGGGGTTTTTCATGTGCAAATGGGGGTCAAAAAATGAGGAAATGAATTTGCAGAGGAAAAGGGAGATTTAGCTTAGGTTTATCAAGATGACCAGGTGTCATCTGATCCCTGACATGGGACTATATGGCTATAATGCCAAGGGGGAGGGATATTTATACAAAATTTGGGGTTTATACACCATGGTGTTAGTAATATTAGGGAAAAGGTGATATAAGGGATCTATATAATAGAGTTAGTGTTAGCATGGATGATGGAAGTGAATGGGGGGAAAAGCACTAAGTTCATTTGAAACTTACTTAGTTTAGGGAGTAGATCAAAATGAAAAGATTTTTAGACAAGAAATGTGGCTTTGGATGAACAAGAATCATTATGAAACCATGATCTTCCTCCCTGAATCTCAGCTCGTAGAGGGATGTTAGCAAATGAAAAAGAAAGGGGGAAGGAGGGAGGTTAGTTATGGTCCTTCCTGTAACTTGATGAATATGAACACCTTGTCACTTGATAGACTTTGCCTTGGTAATCATAGTCAACATATCTGCAATGGTAATGATAGCCTTTCTGCAACTCCAACTACTCACCCAACTACTTTCCTAGCATTTTTATTTCTTCTTAGAGGGTGCACTTGGACTTGCAGACCCTTACTTGCCTTTTCTTTTCTTTGGCTTTTTCTTTGTTATTTCTATCTACTTCTACCCTTATCTCCTCCAAGGTCCCAGATTAAGCTGTTGGGAGCCTTTTCTTCTCTACCTGAACTACTTGTCTGCCAAGATTAAACAGTTTGGACAGACTCCTTTCTCTATTCTACAACTGTAAATTTAAACCATGGAATGATCCAGATTAAGCTGTTGAATCATCCATCAAAATTTGAAGCTCATACCAAGCTATAAGCATAGATTGGGTTCTCTTGGAAATATGTGATCTTTGAGTCATCAAAGCAGAACAAATTTGGACCTTCCATAGCCAATCATGAAATATGAAACCTATTGGTATAGGTATCTAACACTAGTCAAGTAAACATATCGACATCTGGTATAACCATCTTAGATATTATGTGCAGAGGTGGATCATGTTGCTAGAATACATTCCTATAGAGGAAGATGATGCAGATATCTTGACTGAGGCACTGTCAAGAGGAAAATTCAAGTTCCATAGAGATAGGATTGGGGTATATGATAATCCCTTTATTTTTGAGAGGGAGTGTTGAAAATGCAACAATAAAATATTGATTTAATTTTCCCTTGAATTAAATTAGGAGAAAATTTTCAATTCCACATCACAAGACAACTTGTATGAGTTAACTAAGTTAATTTGACTTAGTTGGTTCATTTAATTTGATTTGAGAGTCTAAATTGAGTCATGTAGAGTGGCTCCTACTTTATAGGAGCCCTAGTTGAGTTTATTTTGAGTTGTAATTAATTAATTTAGTTTAACTAAGTTAAAGTGAGTGAAATGAGTTCCAATTGTTGGGGGAACTAGTAGGAGGTCTAGTAGTGGGGTGCAACTTCAGTTTTCAACTAGTTAACTAATAATTGAGACATAAATAACTCATGCATGTGTGATCTACGAGTTACCTAGTTGATATTATAGTTCAAGGGCAGTGTAATATTAGTTGTATAATCATCCAAATTATACATGTGGTGCATGCAGCCATAGGAAGGCCTATTATGGATTGTGTAATTCCAATTGAGGAATTTTCCTAATTAAAAGGGGCTAATTAAAAATGAAACAATGAAAGGAAATAAGGACTTGGGCAAGAAGAAAATTAGTTAAGTATTGGCCAAGGATTTTCTAGGAAGCAGTGAGATAGATAGAGATAGTGCAAAAGTTGCTTGGGCTTGAGCAAAGCATTGCAATCTTCTCATATTTGACTAATGCAATATATAGATAGTAGGGGATTTTAGCTATGTATTTCCCCATGAAATCATTGTGTAATGTATTGATTGAATTCTTTCTCTTGTATGCTTCGTGATTTCATGATTGTTAATTGTTTCCGCAATTGGTAGAGTATATTCAAGTCTATTATTTTAATAAATTACAGTTAGCAGTTTGAATCTATAAGGAATTTCTACACTACAGGGGCTGGTGGTCTGTGTGTGTAGGTTTTAACCCTATACAAAATTACCTACAAATCAATTCTTAAAAACAGAAAATATACAATGGAGAGAAACAAAAAACAAATACACAAATATCCTCCCTTGGATCCCAAAACCAGGACTACAAGATTGATTTTTCATTATGTTCCTTTCAATGTTACAATACATATTTATACATGTCAAAGCATTCATAAACCCAAGTCCATTAACCTTGGATTAGAGCATAATTGTAATTACCTTGACAAGATCTACAAAATACCATTGGAAGAAAACCATCATGCCCAAAACAATGTGCAAAACCCATGCACAAAACCATAGGTAGGTCTGCCCACATAATATAGGGTCCAAAAGAAGTTTCATGGGGCGCTACCCCAGACCCCATACAAGGGGGATACTGCCCCCCTGAAACCCATGAATAGGAGAAAGAATATAGGACACACCCAACAATATGGATGATAGTTTCCTTGCCCATAGTGTAATGTTTCCGTGGTTTACAACCTTGCACAATGGAATAGATCTCTTTGTCATAGGTGGGATACTTTCGGACTATGTCTGAAAGTGTTTGACTGAGATATGCCACTGCGTTCCTTACTAAGTAATAATTGTACCAACAACATAGTCAGAGGCATCTGTCTCAATCTCAAACAATTGTTGTAGGTATGGTAATGTGAGCACTGGTACAAAGCAGAGATGATGCTTCAACTCAACAAATGCCTTCTATTTGGATTCAGACCAAGATAATTATGATTTTTCTCCACCCTTGGTGACTTGAATCAAAGGCCAAGTGATATGAGAGAACCCCAACATGAACCTGTTGTAGAAATTGGCAAGACCCAAAAAGTTGTTGAGCTCAGTTAGAGTGATTGGTATTGACCAATCTTGGATAACATGTATCTTGGCTGGGTCCACATGCACACCCCATTCATCAATGATGTACCCAAAATATTGAACCTGGGTCATACCATAAGTCCATTTATCTATATTGGCACATAATTTGTGTTGTCCAGGGTTTGAAGGACCTATTGAATATGGTGGAGGTGCTCTTCCCAACTCTAGATGAAGATCAAGATGTCATTCAAATACAATACCACGAATGAGTTGGTGAAGGGCTGAAATATGTCTTCCATCAGCCTCATGAAGGTTGCGGGGGCATTCATAAACCTGAAATTCATGACCATCCATTC
Organism: Pinus tabuliformis; assembly: GCA_031772625.1. Taxonomy (NCBI): domain Eukaryota; kingdom Viridiplantae; phylum Streptophyta; class Pinopsida; order Pinales; family Pinaceae; genus Pinus; species Pinus tabuliformis. Next base: position 446,661,501 of record CM062814.1, on the reverse strand, counting down.
AAAAAGGCCCTCCTTGGATTTGAAGGTAGTCTCCCACACATCAGAGGGTTCGATTGGTACCTGGTGATAACCAGACTTCAAGTCAATCTTGCTAAAATATTTGACCCCCTTGAGATAGTCTAGAAGGTCATCAATCTGTAGGTTGGATACCTATTCCAGACAGTGATCTTATTCACCTGATATTTAATACAAAGTCTCCAAGTCCTATCCTTCTTCTCTACCAACACGATTAGGCTCCCACAGGGTGATGAACTCGACTTGATGTGCCCTTTCTACAACAACTCCTGAATCTACCTCTTTATTTCATCATTCTCCATAATAGAGCATCGATAAATCGGTCTATTGGGTATTGGCATGCTCAGAGTCAAATCGATGGAGTGGTTGACCTAATAATGTAGGGATACACTTGTGGGTGTGGTGAAGATATCCTTGTACTCCTCCACAACCATGTCCATATGATGCTATTATGGAGACGAGCCCTGTCTGAAGGGTGTAGGTGTGGCCATAACCATATTCTTTCCCTTAGGGAAAATCATAAGAAAGGAAAATTTCCCGGTCTGGAAAATGATCTTACTACATTGCTTTGCAGAGATCAAAGAGATGGTAGTAGACAATTCTACCTTCTATATCTTTTATAACTTATTTCACAAATAAAAAATAACATTGTGAAGCCTAGACTCATACATGGCATGACGCTTCCACAAATATGGATGTCCTAATAATATGTCACAAAATTCAAGAGGAGAAACATCACATAAGACCTCATTTATGAAGGGCTTGATGCTATAGGGAAGGTGACACTGTTGGCTGACGCATAGATCTCATCCTTGGTGAAGCCACTGGATGGTGTACGACTGCACATGTGGTGTGGTCCATAAGCCCAACTGCTTCACGAACTCTACAACAATGACATTCTTTTGGCTTCTACTATCGACAATGAACTATAGCGGAGAACTCTTCACCCACATCTGTGAGTAGAAGAGCCAATCACCCTCCTACAGATATTCAGGCTCAATATTTTGGAGCTTGGTGGTTGCAACAGTGGCATGGGGCTCCACATTAATAATATGCTTTGTTTTGTCATTCCCCTTTTCAGCTTTTGACATAGAGTTGGAACATGCATCTGATTCAGAAGCTTTCAACTCAACCACCAGTGATTACTTGGCTCGACACCCACTTGTGTTGTGAGTGGGGCTCTTATGGAACTCAGACCATTTACCTATGTCATTCTTTGCCTTCGTGGTGTTTTTCTTTGCTTATGGTTTTAGCAGGTTGTCTTGGGTTGCCCCATGTTGGCTTTGCCCTTTCTTCCATGGATTAGGGGTTCCTTTCCATTGCTTCAGATTCACACATCCAAAGCCTCACATCTTCAATTTAAATTTTTGCTTGATCTTGAAAACATATCGATAGGTGGCATGAAGAGAGGATATGTCCAAGAACTCCATCTCATCCTGGATGTATAGTTTGTGGATAGCTGTGGTACTTGAGTACCAAATGTCGCTCAAATTCCTTCACACCCAACTTCTTGTGAAGGGTATGAAAAATATTTGTGAACTTTGGAACATATTGGTCCCTTCCCTGCTACAACATGGTCCACTTTATGTACTTATCTTCATAGTTCCTGACTAGGTAATATTGTTTCTTGATGGAATCTTGGAAAGAATTCCAAGTGGATGTAGCTAAAAACAATGTGGATTCCCTCTCATCCTTCTATTCATAGTAGGTTTCCCATCAATCCTTGACATGGGGGCCAGCTTTGATGAGTGCAAAAGTAATATTTCCCCGATTGGAAAATCCATGAACCAAAAAATATCCTTCCAACATATTTAACCATCTATCTACGACATTTGCATCTATCTGGCCTTCAAATATGGGAATGTCAAAGTTGACTTGTACCTTAAAGGGAGTGGCGCCTCCAAAGGGTTTGCTGAATGAAAACTGTTTTGGAGAATTTGGTATCTACGAATAAATACTAATTTCCTAAATAAGTATCCATATCTAGAACAACAGTTTAAAGAACTTTAACCTTTCCCTATAAGCAATAGATAAGACAAAGAAGATGAGAAGACCTAATTGTAGTTCCACTTTCCTCTTGTCTCCTTTGTATCGATCTTGTCACTCCTTCCCATACTTAACACGCTTGCGAAGTACCTATAAACATCAAAAAAGGACAAAGAACTGATCAAAGTAAAAGATCTAATGAATACAAGTAAATGGAATCAGATACATTCACACATATAAGCATCATATAACAAGATAAGCATATGGGAAAAAGGTTCAAATACTTTATTGAATAGAAGAAGGAATTACAACCATCAAGTCTGACTTGAAGTCACTCCTCTAGCTTGGTTCCCATCCACATCACATCAAAAGCATGAAAAACTTGTAGCATAACAATACTTGTCTCAAAGTCAATTCTCATAGCAACGTTATCTCCTTACAATTCAACATAGTCCAGCCCTTCATCACTTAGATGAGTGTTCAATTTATAGGAAAATGAAGGAGGTTATGTCATGAATGGGGTATTGAATGGCCTTCGATACTTAGAATTAGTTCCATGGAGGAAGGGATGAGAGGATAGGGTGCATATAAACTCATTACTCATCCATTTTCGAGCTCATAGGAGTTGATAAGTGAGGGAAACTTCTAGATGACTTGAAGAGATAAGAATATTCCCGAAAGCCTATGTGAATTTTGCTCAATTTCGCCTAATGCAGGTGAAAGAGGGCCTAAGTGCTCTACAGAGCACCTTGGCATGGACTCAACTGCTCTGCAGCGCACCCATACATGGGCCTACCTACGCTGGTCCCTTTAGAGGTCATTTCAGGATGTCTTCAAGTCATGAAACTGTCTAGGAAGGAGGCATTCAAAAGGGTAACTTGTTTAGGGCATGTAGCAACTCAAATCAGGGTTTTATGAGCCCTAAAACACTGATTTGGATGGTGGGAGTGATGTGCCTAGTTGGATTTCTAACAAATATGCATCAACTCTGGGTAGTCATCAAAGGATCTGGGAAAATTTATCCATCATCGTGTTCCTTTGTCACTAGAGGGCTTCCTCGAGCAATATTTTGAAAGGGTCTCCTACTCCTTCATCTTTCTTTTCTTCCACCATGGGAGGCCATCGGAGTTTGTGAGGCTAGTCTTGCAAAGGTTCAAGTAGTTTGATCCCTAACTTCTTATACCCTAACCTTGTTAGGGACATGTAAATAAAAATAGAGAAAGAGAAGACTACTTTGAAACCATTGATCCAATCTAATACAAGAACACAATAGAATACAGATACAGGCATAAACACTGAGATGCAGCATAGAAAAAACTTCATTTCATTAATATCAAAGAACTAAAATATACTTACATACAAAATATAAATAAACTAGCTCATGTGATGGTTGACTTTTTATCTTAGGACGTACTCCAAGCCCTAGGGTTCAGGGTTTGGAGGAAAAAGTGCCACAAGGGAAGCTTGTGGGCTTAGAACCCAAGTATGGGGTTTTGACACACTTCGTGTTTTGGGGAAAAACCATGATGGATTCATAGCATGTGATGGATGAGGATGATAGTTCTCGGAAAGACAATTCCAATGCATCGAAAATCATCCAAATCTAAGTTTTCGTTAAAGAGATATGAATTTTTGAAGTTGACATAATTATTATTGGGTGTCAAGTGGGCTGACTTGAAGAATCCAATGGACGTGTTGCTTCAAATGTGATGTTTTGAGATCCATTTTTTATCGTATATATAAAAGGTTATATGGAGTCATTTTAGACATCCAAATGTGCATCTTCCCATAGAAAACTATCTCGGAGGTAGCCGTAGATTAGAGGAGGAACAAAGACAAGTGTGGGGTGTGTTTGTATGGGTTTACTCTCTCCCACAGGTCCGAGTTTCTAGCCAGAGAAGAAGTCATAGGCCTGGGTGTAGGTTTTAACCCTATACAGAAATTACCTGCATAAAAATTCTAAAACATAGAAAATAAACAATGCAAGAGCATAACACATAAAACACATATACACAGAGATTTTCCCCTGGATCCCAAAACTAGGACTACCAGCTTGATTTTTCATTATGTTCCTTTCAATGTTATAATACATATTTATACATGTTGAAACATCCAATACCATGGACCGAAAACCATCGCATCCAAAACCATGGACCAAAAACCATCGCGTCCAAAACCATGTGCAAAAAATATGCACAAAACCATAGGTAGGTCCACCCAAACCCCATAGAGGGGGGTTACCTGCACCTCTCAAACCCCCTGTGACCCCCCCGCTATGCAATTGACGCAATGAAGTGGGGACTTCGCCCCCCCTCTAACTCCCCGATTAACTACATGGGCTAGTTGTGGAAAGAATATAACACAACCCAACATTCTCCCACTTGTTGTTTTCTTTCCATAGGGGTCCACAAGAGAGCTTAGTCATTTATCTAGCCCTACAACACCCATTGTTTCTCTACACCAAGAGAACTTCTCAGAGCTCATAGATTTTTTCAATGCATCTACCCACTTGTAGATCTTCTTTGATCAAGATCTTCGGCCCAGTCTGCATCAACAAAGCCACGAATATCCAACACTTTATCCAATCCTGGTGTTCCTTGGTAGCACAAACCATAATCACTAGTGTCATGCAAATACCTGAAAACTCGTTTCACTATTGTCCAGTTCTCCTTCCCTCGTTTTGACATAAACCTGCTCAATACTCCCACTGCATGTGCAATGTCTAGTCTAGTACAGACCATTGCATATATTAGGCTACCGACTGGACTTGCATATGGAACACGGGACATGTCCTCTTCCTCTTCTTGTGTCTTGGGACACTGTTCAGCAGATAACTTCACACCTACAGGAATAGGAACCTTCACTGGTTTACTATCCTACATATTAAACCTTTGTAGTATTGTCTCGACATACTTCCTCTGGTTTAACCAGAGCTTCCTCTTTGCCCGATCTATTTTAATTTCCATGCCCAAAATATAGTTTATAGCACCAAGATCTTTCACGTCAGATTTGGAGGACAATTGGGTCTTCAAATCCTGGATAATTTCTTTGTCATTTCCAACTAGTAACATATCATCCACATACAAGACCAGATAAATAACACAGTCACATTTTAATTTAAAATACACATAGTGATTTTCTTTGCTTCTGGTGAAGCCAAGTCCCTGTATAAATGTATCAAATTTCTGATACCACATCCTTGGTGACTGTTTTAACCCATACAAAGAATTCTTTAACATGCATACCAGTTCTTTCTTACCCTTCACTGTAAAGCCTTCAGGTTGCTTCATGTAGATTTCCTCTTCTAGATCCCTGTGAAGAAATGCTGTCTTCACATCCATCTATTCTACCTCAAAATCAAAAGCAGCAGAAATAGATAAAAGTAATCTAATATAAGTTACCTCGGTAACAACAAAAAAAATATCACCAAAATCAATTCCCAGCACCTAGAAATAACCTTTTGCTACCAACCGAGATTTGTATTTCCCTAACTTTCCTTCTGCATTTGTCTTCTTCTTGAACACCCATTTGCTGCCAATGGGTTTCCTTCCAGCCGGCAACTCCACCAGATCCCAAGCCTCATTTTTGTGCAAATATTTCATTTCATCAACCATGGCCTCTTTCCAGAGTTTGCCATCCTATGAATATACTGCTTCCTTCACAGTTCTGGGATCATCATCAGTAATAGATAAAGAAAAATTTGAATAGAAATTAGATGGACTATACCTTTATGGCTGCCTTCTTTCTCGAACTGATCTTCTCACACCCGGAGTTTGTGGCTCTTCATCTTCTGATTCCTCCTCTATTGTAGAGTTTGATTCTTCCTCCTTAAGCTCAAACTCTATCTTCTCAGGTTCCTTTGGTTGGACTTCATGTTTAATAACATCTTTTACCTCTCTGAACACCACATCACGGTTGTACACAACCTTCCTTGTTACTGGGTTCCAAACCTTATAACCCTTTAAACCATCCTTATACCCAATAAAGATGCACTTTTCAGATTTACTATCCAACTTGGTTCGTTTCTCCTTTGGAACATGTATATATGCATCACATCCAAATATCCTCAGATGTGAAAGAGAGGGTTTCTTACCAGTCCATACCTCTTGTGGAGTCTTATCCTCCAACATTGATGAAGGTGATCTGTTGACCAGGTAACATGCTGTCTCCACCACCTCTACCCAAAATTCTTGTCCTAACCTGGCACCACTGAGCATGCTTCTTGTCCTTTCCATCAACGTCTTGTTCATTCCTTCTGCAGCTCCATTTTTCTTAGGTGTGTATGGAGTAGTCTTCTGCCATGCTATACCACACTTCTTACAAAATTCTTCAAATTCATTACTTCAAAACTCTCCACTGTTATCTGTCCTCAACACCTTTATCTTCTTCTCTGTCTGGTTTTCCACCAGAGCCTTAAATTCTTTAAACCTGTCAAAGAATTTAGATTCATTCTTAAGGAAATATATCCATGTATTCCTTGAGAAGTCATCTATAAATGATACATAGTACATAGACTTACCTGGTGATGGAACCTTCACAGGTCCAAACACATCACTATGCACAAGTTCTAATATTTGTTTCGCCCTCTTACCACCAAAGGGGAAACTCACTTGATTCTGCTTCCCATATACACAATTTTCACAGAAATCAAAATCCAGAGAGTTGTTACTCATACCTTCTACCATACCTTTACCATGAAGTATTCGAAGGCCCTTCTCTTCAATATCCAAGCCTTTGATTCCACAACATGGTCTTCTCTCCAGAGACCACCAGATCTTTTGCTCCACTTTCAGGAACCACAGAGCTGTTTCACCCATCAACAATAGTGCTACCTTATAGCTTGTACAGAGTTCCAATCTGAACACACCGCATCAATACCAATGCTCCCCGAACCATCTTGCAGGTATCCTTCTCGAACACTGTTTTTACACCTGCATCATCCAGCTTGCTTATAGAAATAAGATTTCTGGCCAATGCAGGAATATGCAGAACACTCGGAAGTGTTCTAACCCTTCCACCTTGCAAATTCAACTTTACTTTTCTACGACCAATGATTCTAGCCTTCCTATCATCCGCTAAGAAGACATCACCCCCATCATATTTCTCATACTTGCTTAAGCACTCTCTATGGCAAGTGAAGTGAAAGGATGCACCTGAGTCAATCAACCATGCATCATGATCTACATGTGTACTTGAAGAATCCAAGTACACATCCCCACCTTCATCTGAGGTGGTTTTCGCCTCTGCAGAAGGAGCATCATCATATCCCTTTCCTTTATCAGGAGCTTTAGATTTACAGTCCCTTTTGTAGTGCTCTTCCTTTCTACATTTCTAGAACACCACCTTTACAAGTTTTCCTGGAGATTTAGATCTCCCTCTAGATTTAGATCTCCCACTCGATGACTTATTTTTGTTTCTTTTCTGGGACTATCCTTGTACAGACAAGGCATCACCATTCTAGCTCTCCATATTTTTCTATCTCATCTCCTCCATCAGTAAGGATGAGACTATTTCATCAAACTGCAAGGTAGTTGTATTGCTACCTATTGAAATAACCAGACTATCCCACAAATCTGGTAGAGAACACAACAAACTAATGCACTTATCTTCATCTGAAATTTTAATATCAACAGATAATAGCTGTCTTAACATAGTATTAAATGCGTTTAGATGCTCTGTCACCAAGTCTCCATCTTTCATCCTTAGGTTATACAACTTTTTCCGCAAGAACAGTTTATTCACCAGAGACTTAGATTGGTACAAAATCCCTAACTTGTCCGACAAAGCCTTCATCGTAGCTTCCCCTGATACATTCAACAATACTGAATCTGAGACACACAATCGTATTGTGCTCTTTTCCCTCCGATCCAACTTCTTCCATTCTTCATGGTACACTCCCCTTGGTTTAGTACTCAGATCTACCGTGATCAGCTGATCTTTATCCACCAACAGAACCTCCATCTTGAGTTTCCACAACTCAAAACTCTGACCATTAAATTTCTCGATCTCTATCTTTCCACTGCTTTCCATCTTCTTTCACCATCATTCTTTCACCATCAGAATCGATCTCCCATTGAACAGGGTCTACCACAGGCCCGAGTGAAACCCCTCAGCAACAAAGGAGTCCCCTTGAAGACAAAAATAGCTCTGATACCAAATGTAGGTTTTAACCCTGTACACAAATTACCTGCATACGAATTCTAAAACACTGGAAAATAAAAAATGCGAGAGCATAACACATAAACACATATACACAAATATTTCCCCTGCATCCCAAAACCGAGACTACCAGCTTGATTTTTCATTGTGTTCCTTTCAATGTTACAATACATATTTATACATGCCGAAGCATCCAATACCATGGACTGAAAACCATCGCGTCCAAAACCATGGACCGAAAACCATCGCGTCCAAAACCATGTGCGAAAAATATGCACAAAACCATAGGTAGGTCCACCCAAACCCCATAAAGGGGGGTTACCTGCACCTCTCAAACCACCTGTGACCCCCCCCCCCCGTTATCAGGAAATCTAGTGTCTATGCAAAGCTGCTAGTCCCACTAAGGCTGGTAGCTACCTTAGAAACAAACAAACTAAAACCACTTTCGTTTTCCTTTATGAGAAGTAGATAAGAGGGGAACAAAGGAGACCAACCTCTGTCTTGCGCTTGGTTCCTTTCTTGATTCCTCTCCCTTCTGATAGATCTTTGCCACTCGCTTCCTCATAAACCCAGCTTCAAATAACACCTGTAGAATCAAAGCAGCATAACACTATCCAAGAACATAGATCTACTATCATAAACAATATATGACCATATATATATTGACCACACAAATGCATATATCATTAATCATACAAGAATGTGGAGGAAAACTTGAATAGCTTTACTAATAATCAAGAATAGTAAAGAGGATTACAACCAATTGTTTTGAACCAGCGTCATCCTCTCAGCAAGAAAGCCCTTCTTCACCTCATGAAAAGCTTAGATCACCCAACACTATGATGTTACACCAAGAAACCAACAACACTTCCTTACAAGATACAAAATTCCAGCCTCTACATCTCTGGGATGAGGGATCCATATATAGATGTTTGCAAGGGGGGTGAGTCAGCTTTTGAGATTTGATTAGTGTCATTTCTCTGATAGTTCTTGATTCCACTTGGAGATTGATGATCTCTTACTCATCCCTGGGCGAATGCAGAGAGGCAAGTGTCATAAGAGAAGTTTCTGGAAGATTCCATGATCTTCCACCTCACATATTGACCCTGCCATTTGTCCACTCTCGCCCATCGCACCCCATAGAAGGGCTTTTCAGTATGCATCGCAGCTCCTCTGTGCATTTAGGTGGGATGCAGTGCACTTTGACCATGGAGCAGGTGAGATGGTCCAATTTTGACCAGTTCTGAGTAGTTTTTCATGGAGAACTTCTGGGAGATGCTGTAATCAGTTGACCTTGTTCTTTTAGGGGTTGGAACAACACTTTTAGGGACTTAGGAGCCCTTGGTTTATGGACATTTATGATTGGGGTTGCAGTGCCCAAAAATGTCTATAACAGTTGCCCCCTAAAGCATGAGGTCGTTAATCTTTTGATGTCAGGTGAAATGCTTTATCATGAGGATCCAAAGTTTTTTCAAGCTGGAAGGCGACCTGTAATAAGATACAATACAATACATTATCTTCATAATATTTTCATGATCTAGCTGAGGCGGGCATTCCCATGCTCAGCTTTATAAATTCATTTTCATGTACATAAGACAGACAATCGTCTGAGTGCAGACTGATGATTCTGGTAGAGCCATCATCCCTTGGATACGATGATTATCTGTGCAGTAATGATGTACATTTGATGTCTTTATTTTCATGAATATATATCGCAGCCTGGATGGATGAAACTAGATCCAGGGTCTTCAATCTCGTTCGCTCTTCACTCAAAGTACAAGTCGATCCATGTGATAGATGTTCTGGAGTCGAACATGGAAGGACATCGCCTGATTACCAACCAATGATGTAAGTTGTTAACAGGCACAAGAGGAATCACTAATAATGATGATGACCCTCAGGTACTATAGTACAACTCACGTGGTGTGAATAAGGGACTTGGCGTCGAACACCATGCAAAATCTTTCGGTCGAAGGCCATTGATGTAAACCTGTCACCGGAAGTGAGAAACTTGCCATTGAGGCATGCAAGCTTCAAAGTACTGAAAGGGTTGTTCCTAGATCGACTTCTTGGATAATGAGTTGATGTCGACAAGAAGCGATCCATCATAGGAGGGCCTTAGTGAATCCCACATCAATGACATGGAACGGAGCAAATGATTTTAATGGAGGTGAAAACGATATGATGACATAAGGTTCAGGGTGGCGGTCATGAAAGAATGGAGCATAAATATATTGTAGTGGATGAGACACAGGTGAATTCTCTGAGCGACTTCTCTTGAACATATCGGCGACATGGACATGATGGATTGGTAGCGTTAACCCCAAATATGGATGGTGTGATGGAACAATGGTGATATGACTAGTGAACGGAACAACCCAACCCGACTCGGATGTGGAGTGAAAATGTCATGTTCAAGAGCGACTTGCTACCAATAAAGTTTCTTCAAGTTTTCTTCCCAATTTTTCCCCAGTCATTGCTGACTAGTACCTCTTTATTTTTTTCAAGCTTGAGGAGGATAACATATGCTTCTTCTATAATTTTCCCTTCAGGCAAACCCATCGCTATGTTTTAATGAGCCTAGCGATAGTGAAACTCGTTCTTGTCTGTATGGACAAGTTTGTCACTATTCGGTTTTAACGAGTTTAATGACAAAGATTACTTGGTCCTTTTCAATTTTAGAGAGTCTGAAAAGGGACATAAAGAAAACTCCAATAATCCTTTTTCGTCATATAATCCCTTGAGTCCAAAAAAGTATAAAACAATACAAAAGGGATGAATTTTCGGTAATTTTAACGAGCCGAACAAAACAAGCGCTCGATCATTTTGTGTAATAATCCATCAAGTCCAAAAAGATTAAAATCTAAAGGAGGGATAGCACTTGTGGTCACTTTTAATGAGCTGGAGAGGCCAATTACTCGGCAATCTTTTCATATTTTACGAGTCAGTTGAAAAGAGCTTAAAGGAGACTCGTTTTTTGAGGAACGAGTGATAAATTCGGGTAGCAGCAAATTCTAGGTAAGGTTCGAAATTTTCCAATCATGGCAATGTCACAAGGATGGCTAACAGGATCACTCTTCGCAGTTGTTCCTCAAAAAGGGTAAACAATCAAATGGAGGTGAATGATCGGCCAATATAGAGTGGGGGTGATGTTGAGGACATAACCAAGGTTTCAAAGGCTGATGATAATTTATTCACGATGGTTATTTACCGGAAATTGGTTCATTTTTTAATGAGCTTAAACTCTGGGGGAACATTTGCTCATTGCTTATGTTTATTTTTTAACGAGCTTGAATTCCGCGTTAAAACTGCTCGATCCAGTCGTATAATAAGGATGTCTCATTTAAAATGGCATTTTTTCAAAGCTTTGCCCTGCATCCTTTCTTTGTGCAAGTTAGGAAACGACCAATCCTACGAGTTTAAAGGGTTAGAGGACCTACAAATTTAAAAAATAAATGGTCACTCTTCGCTTGCACGCCAAAAGGTTTGCATGCCCCCAGGTATAGCGAAAAATTTCCAGGTTACCAAAGATTGTTCTATCCATACTTCAGGCAAAACACTTCCTTGGTGATGTCTACCGAAATAAACAAAGGTGAGTGGTGCAACTGGCTCCACTCACATAACTTTGACGAAGGAATCTTATTCCAGTCTAATTTCATAAACTAGTCATATATCCTTCGCGGAAACCTACCCTATACCCAAGGTTTTCTTGTTGAAACAGGCCAGGGTGCATGCCCCATGGGTTTCAGTCATGTCCTCTGAATCACTCGCGCTCATCAGGTGGATGGAGTGGGGATTGATGAGACATTCCTTGCATGAAAAGACCATTCAGGGATGGTATTTCACTATTTTATATGTGTGAACCAGGGAATGAAAGCTGGTATACGAGCTTGACCACTCTTCCTTCATGCGGAAAACACATTACTCTAAAGAGTGAGGAGACAATGGATCCCATGCAATAAATATAGTCGCATCCAAGGAGTATATTATAATCCAGGGGTCCTTGGACTACCATTACGTTCATGTGAACAATTTTCCTTCTCACTGTTATTGGCACATTGGGAAGGATTCCTAACGGTCGACTGGTTCCTTTGTCAAAGCCTGTTATATTTCTCATTTCAGGCAAAAGCGATGGAGAACCAAGCGCTTTCCAAGCAATTGAGGAAAGGATACTCACAGAAGCCCCTTCATCTATGATGGTACCGGCCATGACCATTCTATATATTTGAGCAATGATTCGAAATGGTACACTAGCCGGTAAACGAGGTCTGCCTAGTAGATTCCAATCGAAGGAAACAACTAGGTTGCTTGGAGGTGGGACCGAATAGGCATCCAGATACGACTCTGACGAACTTCCTTCCTACGGTAAAGGAACTGGTAGACTACCCCCATGTTCGTCGGAGTCTGTGCTTATGAAGAGAATTTGGACGATGTCTTTCTTGTTCTCTTCGGTGACTGTATCATCTGAAGATGGATCCTATGAAGGCAAGACCGGGTCAACTGCTGCCTCGACCTTTTTACTTTCATCTAGTGTGGATTCAGATGGTTTATCTTCAATAATAGATGCTTCGGCTGACCACAATGGCATGTTAGCTGGATTTTCAACTAGTGACGGACTTGGTAAGAGCTTCTTATATCCAGGAGGAAGTCGTAACGGTGAAACCGGACGGTCATCCAAAACTCTTTTAGCCTTGTCTAAGAAGGGACAACGGTGGATGGCACGATCACCTTCGCACAGTTTACAAGGAAATTTACATTTTCCTTTTTGTCCAGGGACTTCACTTTCACTAGTTGATGGTGTATCTTCAACATGATCGTCAGAGGTTGATGACACCGGATTGTGCAAACAAGGAGACCAGTCGCTTAAGATCCGAGGGATGTAAGGACAATCTCGATGATAGTGGTCTCCTTTGCAAATGATACATGGCGATTTAGGCCTAGACGGTGCAGTGTGTGGATTTTCGCTAGACGATGCCTGGTTGCCCCTTTTCACCTTTGGCTCCTTCTTCTTCTCTTTCTTCTTCTTCTCCTTCTTCTTCTCATTTACTTGATTTTTGGCTTTACCAGCTTTATCAAGCGAAGAGGAAGGAGGAGAGGGAGAATTGGACGAAGTAGAAGGTTGGGGGGTAACTTTGGTATCGTTTAGTTGCTGACTTGATTGTTTAGGAATCACGATGTTCTGAATGACAGAGGTCGAGAAGAGCCATACGGGCAAGCCGATTGTCAATCCTGGAAGTGACAATGTGGCCATATGGGGTGCACCAACATCTCCCCAAGAGGAGAAAGGACTAGGATTTCCTCCAAGGGGAAATCCTTGGTTGGTGGACTCCATTTTTCTCAACCTAATACCAACGTAGGAAAGGTGATGTTTATTCTGATTAAAATAAATTTTAGATGCTTTGACACAACTTGTTTTTTCAATTTTTAAGAGTCGAGAAAAAACAAAAGATGACTCTAGTCGCCTTCGATTTTTAATGAGCTTGAAGTGACAAGTGCTCAGATGTACCTTTTCCTTTAAGGAGTCTGAAAAGGAATGAAAGAGACTACTCTGGAAATCTAGATAGAGGGATTACCAAACCAATCAAAAAACTGCAGAATACTTTTTACGGTACAGCAGTCAATCTTCCCGAATGCTGTGTTCAGTGCATTGCGATCGATAGGGTGGCAGACATGACTTCCTATGGATAAAGGATAAAGCCTATTGTTGTCTCCCAATATATACTCGACGGTACGTGGGAGCACAAGTCCGTACTGGCACTTGTCGTCTCAAAGTGGAGGAATCACCCAACCAGCAATGAAAACAATAGTTACCAGACTTTACGACGCCGGAATACATCTCTATCCTAGACTTCTAAATGTTGTGCGTTAGGTTCCAAAGCATTTTTAGATTCATTAAATTTATTTTACAGTTGATCTTGTTTAAGAAATTTTCCTTTCAGGTTCACCGCGTGACGTAGATATACAATTCCTAAAATGCAATCTAAGATGATAAACCATCATTTAATATTCTTTTTGCAATGAAAATCCTAGCTACTAAGGAAAGAGAGATGATATTCTTTCAACATAGAGCAGAGAGCACACACTATATGCACTGTCCTAAATAAAACCAACAAACAGTCTAAATGAAAATGCACATGCATGTATTTGTTTTCGGCCTTCTTAATGTGTGAATGATAAAAAGAAAGCTAAGCGCAAATCTGAATTATTTTTCAAAGTGACATTACTAACAAGTTTCTTTTCAAGACAAAATGAAGACAATGACGACACTTCGTTACTTGGAATTGAAAACTTGCTTTCGACACTTGAAAAACTACTAATTCAAATCAAATACAAGAGTAAAAGTGTAATCGACTATCAAGAACAATCGGATTCTCTTCTATGATTGAAAATGACACTTGCGACACTTCCAAATCAAGAAACAACAGTTCAATTACGCTACTTCCTTGTAAAAGAGAACTGAAAATGGCTCAAAATACATAAAAACATTTACAGTTCTTTGCACAATGGAGGTGGAATAATGGTAAGGAAGGGGGTTCTAATAGAGGTATACTGACTACAGATATAAAAACTCCTGAATAGCGCTGAAAAGAGTGAACACAGAAACCAAAATCTAAGAGCAGAATAGGTCCTGTTTGATCAGTGCACCTGTAACATAGGGAAAGTGAGATGCAGCGCACGTACTACACATGGGAAGTACGATGCATCCAGATTCCAAAGAAGAGATAGTGCAATGGTCTAGGGACGAGACTTCAACTAGGTTCCGGGTCACAGTTTGCAGCTCAGTTCAGGGATTTAGGCCGAGAAAGTGGTAATCAGTAAATAAAGCATAGGGGTAGATCTAAATAGGTTACTAGATCCACCACAAGGGCAATTAGAGAGCTTGTAAATCGATTGTTCAGTTCATAAACAAAACCTACAGATAGACTAAAGCAGCATTGATCTACTTTTCATTTGCATAGCAAATGTAGTTTGAAGGCTAGTTGGCTTGACTTCAGGCTCCATCTGTAAGTTTATAAAGCAAACAAATATAGACAAACAAACAATCTATTCGCTCCCCAGTGGAGTTGCCATTTTGTTATCGGGAAATCTAGTGGCTATATAGATCTGTTAGTCCCACTAAGGCTGGTAGCTACCTTAGAAACAAACAAACTAAAACCACTTTCATTTTCCTTTATGAGAAGTAGATAAGAGGGGAAAAAAGGAGACCAACCTCTATCTTGAACTTGGTTCCTTGCTTGATTCCTCTCCCTTCTGATAGATCTTTGCCACTTGCTTCCTCATCTACCCAGCTTCAAAGAGCACCTATAGAATCAAAGCAGCATAACACTATCCAAGAACATAGATCTACTATCATAAACAATATAGGACCAGATATATATTGACCACACAAATGCATATATCATCAATCATACAAGAATGTGGAGGAAAACTTGAATAGCTTTATTAATAATCAAGAATAGTAAAGAGGATTACAACCAATTGTTCTGACCCAGCGTCATCCTCTCAGCAAGAAAGCCCTTCTTCACCTCATGAAAAGCTTAGATCACCCAACACTATGATGTTACACCAAGAAACGAGCAACACTTCCTTACAAGATACAAAATTCCAGCCTCTAGATCTCTGGGATGAGGGATCCATATATAGATGTTTGCAAGGGGGTGAGTTAGCTTTTGAGATTTGATTAGTGTCCTCTCTCTGATAGTTCTTAATTCCACTTGGAGATTGATGATCTCTTACTCATCCCTGGGCGAATGCGGAGAGGCAATTGTCACAGGAGAAGTTTCTGGAAGATTCCATGATCTTCCACCTCACAGATTGACCCTGCCATTTGTCCACTGTCTCCCATCGCACCCCATAGAAGGGATTTTTAGTATGCATCGCATCTCCTGTATGCATTTAGGTGGGATGCAGTGCACTTTGACCATGGAGCAGGTGAGATGGTCCAATTTTGACCAGTTCTGAGTAGCTTTTCATGGAGAACTTCTGGGAGATGCTGTAATCAGTTGACCTTGTTGTTTTAGGGGTTGGAACAACACTTTTAGGAACTTAGGATCCCTTGTTTTATGGACATTTATGATTGGGGTTGCAGTGCCCAAAAATTTCTATAACACCCCCCCACGCAATCGGTGCAAAAAATGGGGGGCTTCGCCCCCCCTCTAACCTCCGGGTTAACTACGTGGGCTAGTTGTGGAAATAATATAACACAACCCAGCACTGGGCAGATTTATGGTGTGGTTTTGTTGTGATTTGAGGAGGGTTTACCCCTATTGAATAGGCCGTAATTCTGGAGGTTAATTTTGGTAAAGCCACAGGCCCTAAGTGCCCTAAATAGGGAGGCCGAGAGGCTATTATGAGGAGCAGAACTAGCCGCAGGTCCATACCCTTGTTTTGGCAAGTGTGGAGGCATGTTGGATAGTTGTTCGTAGCCCAGAATTACAACAAGTAGTGGCATAAGATATCTAAAGGGAATCCGCAGTCAGGGAAGAGGACTGGATGTGGAGAATGGTGTTGTAGCAGGATGTGTTTCATCCCTAACCAATAGTGTAGACATTCAACAGTACCCATCAGCCCATAAGCATAGGTTAGTATGGTTTTGTGTTGAGAAATATGTCTAGTTGGATTAGTTTGTAGTGCAACCTGTGGGTTCCATTTAGAGGACATTTTGTGGAGGTCAAAATTCCATCCTAGGAGAAAAACTTGCAATGACGAGATTGGGTGTCATAGAGCTAATTGGACGATAGTGTGTTGGCTACCCAAACTAGCCCTAAATGAGCTATCTTGAAGGACGGTGCTGAAGTGCTGAAGAGCACCTGAAGGTTAGGTGAAGGACGATGCTGAAGTGCAACACTTTGATGGACTAAAGTTGTTGTTAGCGTGGTAGATTGGAGCTCAAGAATTGGAAAACTAAGAGAGCAGCTGATGAGCCTATTTTCATTGTAGTAGAAGTGACTTGCAACAGTGATAGGAGGTAGCCCTCCTGGAGTCTTGATGTGTAGTGGCCTTAATGGACTAAGGCACTACTTGTGAGAAGTACGGGTGTGATGGATCGACAAGACAATATACGACATAGAAGTGTTGCAACCAAGTTTGTCATTATATCCTGTAACCATAGACTATTGTATTTATCAGATTTGGATTAATATAATGAAGATTGGTGATTGTACATTATTATACAATTTTGTTTAAAATTGTGTATCATTGTGCATATTGATTTACTGCTTTATATTTCCGCAATGTAAAGTAGTTTATGGTTGAGATTCTTGGTTTGGTAACATAATTGATTTTAAGACTCTGTCCTAGACCCAAGGTCATGGAAATTCAATAGTTGGGGACATGCAAAGAAAAACAAAGAAAGAGCAGACTGCTCTGAAAGCATTGATCTAGACTTATATAGGAACCCAATAGAATAAAGATACAAACATAAACACCGAGGGGTAGTAGAAATAAAACTTCGTTTCATTAATATCAAAGAACTCAAATATACTTACATACACAATAGATATAAACTACCTTGTGTGATGGTATCTTGTCTCTTAGAAGCGATGCGGTGGCTACATGCCTCTGAACTATCCTATAATGAGGCTTAATGGCCTTTTTATCATTAAGAAACAATGAGGAACCCTAAATGTCCAAAAACCTTACCTTAGGAGATTAAGTGCCAAAAGCTTTTGGGCTCCGTTGGGGTAATTTGGAACGTCAACTTCTCGAGGTTGTAACTTTGGCATTAAACCTTTGTTTGGATATCAAAATACCTTGTTTCAAAGATATCGAAAAGGAGGCTGAAAAAATATAGTTAATCTAATTTGGAACTTTTCTAGTGCCGTGTTTTCCCTAAAAAAATATTTTATTCCCTTAAAACGACTCCAGAAGTTTAGGAGGGCTACCTACACATCAGGACTCCAAATCTCACTCTTGATGTTTGTGATGCTGCATTTATGGCCTAGGGAAACCCCTTCTTTTAGACCTGATCATGGATAATCTCAGCAAAGTGATTTTTCTCTCTATTCTCTCCTCCTTTAGGCCTTCCCATTGAAGCCTTTTTATACTTCTCCCAAAGCAGTTTTTTAGTTGGGAATTGGTTGGGAACAATTGGGCCACGGGCACTAATAGGTTATCAACAGGTAAAACCCATGATCTCCACCTGAGATTAAGGAGATTTAATTTTTTTTAAGTGTTTCAAGACATATACGTGGGTTGGGTATACTTAGACCCGCGTACACACGCATTTAGCTCAAGGCAATGTTGCGTATAGGGAGTAAAACACTACTTTTAAGTATTTGGAGCAGGTCTGGAAGGAGGGGTTGCCCTAGGCCATAAATGTAGCATCACAAACATCAAGAGTGAGATTTGGAGCTATAACACTAATGGTGATCATTATGCAACTTTCCTTCTACCTGTATGAACTACAGGAGCTGGTGGTCTGTGTGGATGAACGTTTCCTTCCCAAGAATGTAATTCTTTCATTTTCAATAGGCCTACCATAGGTGGGATACTTCCAAACTGTGTCTAAAAGTGTCTCACTGTGATATTCCACTGGGTGCCCCTGCTAAGTAAGAATTGCACCAATAGCATAGTGAGAGACATCTGTCTCAACTTCTAATGGTTGTTGCAGGTTAGGTAATGTTAGCACTAGTGCATAAAAAAGACGATGATTTAACTTGGCAAATGCCTTCTTTTGTGATTCATACCAAAATAAATTTTCTTTCGCTCCACCCTTGGTGACTTATCTCAAAGGCCAAGTGATATGAGAGAAGCCCAACACTAACCTGCAGTAGAAATTTGCAAGACCCAGAAAGTTCTAGAGCTCTATTAGAGTGGTTGGGGCAAGCCAATCCCAAATAACATGTATCTCGGCTGGGTCCACTTTCACACCCTCCTCATCAATGATGTACCCCAGATATTGAACCTGGGTCATACCAAAATTACTTTTCTCTAGGTTGGGACACAATTTGTGTTGTTGCAGGGTTTGGAGGACCTATCGAATATGGTGAAGGAGCTCTTCCCAACTCTGGTCGAAGATTAGGATGTCGTCCAAATAGACTACCAAAAATTAGTTGGTGAAGGGATGCAATATGTCATCCATCATCTTGACGAAGGTTAGGGGGCATTTTCCAACTTGAAAGCCATGACCATCCATTTGAAAAGGCCCTCCTTGGATTTGAAGGCAGTCTTCCACAAATCAGTAGGATTTGATATGTACCTGGTGATGACCATATTTCATGTCAATATTCCTAAAATATTTGGCCCCCTTTAGTTGGTCGAGAAGGTCATCAATGTGTGGTATTGGATACCTATTCTGGACAATGATATTATTCAACGCCTGATAGTCAATACAGAGTCTCGAGCTCATATCCTTCTTTTGTACCAACATGATGAGGCTCCCAAAAGGTGATGAAATAAACTTGATGTGCCCTTTCTACAAAAACTCCTAAATTTTCCTTTTGATTTCATCATTCTATAGAACAGAGAATCGATAGATCGACCTATTAGGTAGAAGTGCGTTCAGGGTTAGATAAATGGAGTGCTTGACCTGACAATGTAGCGGCCCCCTATGGGTGAGGTGAAGATGTTCTTGCACTCCTCCACGACGTTGCCCATTTGCTGTTGTCATGTGGAAGAGATCTATCTGGAGAATGTGGATGTGGCCACAACCTTCTTCCTATGCTCAAGGGGAATCATAAGGAAGACAAATTTCCCAGTTTGAGAAATGATCTTACTACATTACTTCGCAAAGATCAAAGATATGGAAGTAGGTGGTGCTACCTTCAGTATAATGTATAACTTATTTCCCAAAGAAATAGTAATAGTGTGAGGCCTAGACTCATACATGACATGAAATTTCCACAAGTATGGTTGGCCTAATAATACATCACAAACTTCAAGAGGAAAAACATCAAACAATACCTCATTTGTGAAGGACTTGATCATGTACGGAAGGCGAAACTGTTGGCTGACCTGGAGATCTTGTCCTTGGTGAAGTCACCTGATGGTGTATGGTTGCGAGTGTGGTGTGGTCATTACGCCCAAATACTTCATGACCTCTATTGAAATGAGGTTATTTTGGCTTCCACTATCAACAATGAACTGCAACGGAGAACCCTTCAACCACATTTGTGAATCAAAGAGCCACTCCCCCTTCTATAGATTTTTGGGCTCAATATTTTGGAGCTTGGTGGTGGAAACGATGACACTAGGCTCTGCATCAATAATCTTCTTCATTTTTTCATTTCCCTTGTCAGGTTCTGATTTAGAGTCGAAACATGCATCTAATTCAAAAGCTTTCAACTCAGCCACCAGTGACTTCTTGGCTCAACACTCACTTGCGTTGTGAGTGGGACTGTTATGGAACTCACATCATTTCCCTGTTTCCTTCTTTGTCTTCATGGTGTTGTTATTTTCTTGTGGCTTCAATGGGTTGTCTTAGCTTGCCCCCACCTTGGATTTATCCTTTGTTCTGTGGCTTAGGGGCGCCTTTCCTTTGCTTTAGATTCATAGATCCAAAGTCTCGCTTCTTTTGTTTAAATTTTTGCTCGACCTTGACAACGTATCGATAGGTGACACCAAGTGAAGGTATGTCAAGGATATCCATCTCATCCTACATGTACTTATGTAGACAGTTGCAGTACTTATGTATCAAATTACACTTAGAATCATTGATACCCATCTTCGTGCGAAGGGCATGAAAAATATTTGTGAACTCTAGCATGCTTGGGTCCCTTCCCTGTAAACCATGGTCCAATTTATGTATTTATATTCATAGTTCTTGAAAGGGTAATATTGTTCCTTGATGGCATCTTAGAAATAATTCCATGTGGGTGCGAATGAAAATAGTGAGGATTCCCTCTTGTCCTTTTGTTTACAATAGGTTTCCTGCTAGTCCTTGACATGGGGGGCGACTTGAAGGAGTGAAAAAGTAATATTTTCATGATTGGGAAAGTCATGAACTGAAAAACATCATCCCAAAATATTTAACCATCTATCTACAACATATGCATCTATCTGGCCTTCAAATATGGGAATGTCGATGTTGACTTGTACCTTAAAGGGAGCGGTGCCTCCAGAGTGTCTGCTAAATGAAGATGCATCATCTGTGGATAGCTTTCGAAGAATCTAGGAAAAATTATCCATCATTGCATTCCTCTACTACTCAAGGGATTTCTCCAACAATATTTTTAAAGGATCTCCTGCTCCCTCATCTTTATTTTCTTCCACAACAGGAGGTCGTCGAGGTCTGCAAGGTTGGTCTTGCAAACGTTCAACCAGTTCAAGCCTTAACTCCTTATAGCTTGACCTCGTTGGGGACATGCAAAGAAATAAATAGAAAGAGAATAACACTCTAATAACATTGATCCAAACTTATACAGGAATGAAAAATAAAACAAATACAAACATAAACACTGAGATGCAATAGAAATAAAAATTCAGTTCATTAATATCAAAGAACTGAAATATGCTTAGATATAGAACAAAAATAAACTAGATCAGGCGACAGTAGCTTATCTCTAAGAAGATATTTGGTGGATACATGCCACTGAACTATGTTACAATGAGGCTTGGTGGCCTTTTAGCATTGAGAAAAAATGGGAAACCCTAAACATCCAAAAACCTAACCCTAGGAGCTGAAGCACCAAAAGTGTGTGGGCCCCATTGGGGTAAGTTGGAACGTCAACTTCTCAGGGTCATAACTTTGGCATACGATCTTAGCTTGGCTATAATAATACCTCATAATGTCTCTCCACTTTCCCTAAAAACGCCTTTTAGTCCCTCAAAATGACTTCAAAAGTTTAGGACCCAAAAAACTCCCAAAAATAGTAAGTTGTGCTAAAATTAAGGAAACTGAAAAGAAATAGCGATGGGGCTCCAAGTGGAATAGGAGGTTTTCCACCAATATCCACTTGTATTAGTCCTCCCCCTTAGGAAGAAATGGCTCCCATTGCGTTGAGTGCCTCCATGAGATGGGGAAACTTCTACTAAACTTGGTCCCTAGGGAGCCACTTTCCTTTGTGCAAGAGTTGGTCAGCTTTGACAACCTAATACAATTGGATCTTCTGCTGGTGATTCTTCTTGATATGCATGTCCATGATCTAATCAGGTGTGGCATGTTCCATGTAGTCTGGGTTTATCTCTATTGGTGTGAGTTGTTCTATACTATCTGATGTGTCCAGTAATGGTGGAAAGTATGGCCGAAGTCGGCCCACATTGAAGACTTGGTGTATGCCAAGGAATGGGGAAATTACAAACTCAAAATAATTGCATCCCACAATATTATTGATGGATTAAGGCCCATATCGGAGTGGTTCAAGCTTGTGGTGGGCCCCAACAAGATGCTCCTTCAACAAATGCAACCAAACTTTGTCGTCGTGGAACCAGTGTGGCACTCGATATTGATCATGATGTTCCTTGCACTTATCATTTCCTCTATACAATACGTCATGGACGTCCTAAATGCACTCAATGAAGTTGTTAGCCCTGTCAGCTTCGACCTGGACATGAGCTGAATCTACTTGAGTAGCTGCAAATGGTATGACCACATCAATGGGACATAGTGGCTGGAATCCTAATCCCACCTAAAATGGGTTGTGGCCAGTTGAGATAGGGAGAACTCTGTTGTAATTGTGCTGGACATAGGGGAGGCTCTCATCTAGTGTGTGTGGATTATTTTAGTTGTACATGTGTAGAATGTGCATGATCATCCTATTGGCGATCTCTATTTGGCCATCAGTTTGGGGGAGGAATGTCATGGAATTAGTGAGGTTGGTATCCAATATCGACTACAGGCTTGACAAAAATGTACTCAGAAACCTCCTATCCTAATCTAAGATAATGGACTATGGGATCCAAAACTGTACCCACACTCGTTCAAAGAAGACCTTAGTAGTGGCTTTTGTTGTGATACTTTTCTTGCAGGCCACCAGAATGACCATCGTAGAGAATTTGTCTATGACCACAAAAAGGAAATTGTTGCCATGCTTAGTAGAAGGAAGGCCTGAATAAGAGTAGGAAAAGGAGTATATAAGCCTTTCTTTGTGATGGTCAATTTGGAAATGACATAAGCAATGCAAGATCTGATGTACTTCCAAAATTATTGTCAAAGGCTTGGCTAATAAAAATAGTTTTGCAACACTGCCACTATTTTCTCTACTCCGAAATGTCTAGTGACTTAACTATAGTGTGCATCCCATATCATCTTCACATGCTCACTTGAAAGAACACAGAGGTGTCTCAGGTGGAACATAACTATGCACCCTAGAGGTGAAAACCAGGAAGATTCTTGCCTTCCAAGATCATCTGGTATGTGTTGCCAAATTTTGGATTGCTCTTGTAAATATGTGGCCACATCGAAGTCTCGTGTCCATAAGAGTCCAACACGGTGGTTAGTGCCATGATGGGAAGTCATATGAGATAGTCTGCAACATTATTGGTGTTTCCCTTCTTGTACTTAATGTTCAAAGTGAATTTTTGTAGGTATGTGGACCATTTCTGATGGCGATCGTTCTACAAATTTCCTTTTGTCTATATGAACTACAGGGGTTGGTGGTATCTATGGATGATCATTTCCTTACCAAGAATGTAATGCTCCCATTGTCGATAGACCTGCACAATGGAATACATCTCCTTTTCATAGGTGGGATACTTTCAGACTGTTTCTGAAAGTGTCTCATTTGTATATGCCACTAGGTGCCCCTGCTAAGTAATAACTGCACCAATAACATAGTCAAAGGCATTTGTCTCAATCTAAAACGACTTTTGCATGTCTGGTAATGTGAGCACTATTGAAAAGCAAAGACGATTATTCAAATCAACAAACACATTCTGTTTGGATTCATACCAAGAGAATTTTGCTTTCGCTCCACCCTTGGTGACTTGACTCAAAGTTCAAGTGATGTGAGAGAACCCCAACATGAACCTAAAGTAGAAATTGGCATAACCCAGAATGTTGCGGAGCTCTATTAGATTGGTTGGGGCTTGTCAATCCCGAATAAATTGTATCTTGGTTGGGTCCACATGCACACCCTTCTCATCAATGATGTACCCTAGATATTGAACATGGGTCAAACCAAAAGTGCATTTCTCCATATTGGCACATAATTTGAGTTGTCATAGGGTTTGCAGGACATGTCGAGTATGGTGGAGGTGCTCTTCCCAACTCTGGATGAAGATCAGGATGTCGTCCAAGTACACTACCATGAATGAGTTAGTGAATGGTTGTAAGATGTTGTCCATCAACTTCATGAAGGTTTTGGGGGCATTCATCAACCTATAAGGCATGACCAACCATTCGAAAATGCCCTCCTTGGATTTAAAGGAAATCTTGCACACATCAGAGAGTTCGATTTGTACCTCGTGATAAAAAGAATTCAAGTCAATCTTGCTGAAATATTTGGCCCCCTTAATCTAGTACAGAAGGTCATCAACTCGTGGGATTGGATACCTATTCCAGACAATGATCTTATTCTGCACCCGATAATCAATATAGAGTCTTGAGGTCTGTTATAGACATTTTTGTGCCTTACAGCATTGAGCATGAAATGTCCATAATCTAAGGGATCCAAAGTCCCTAAACATGTTGTTCCTACCCCTAGAGGAACAAGGCTAACAAACCACAACAATTCACAGAAGTTCTCCACCTGAAACTGCTCAAAACAAGTCAATTCAGGATCATTTCAATGGCTACACTAGCTGTTTGCGCTGAATGTCAAAGCCAACACTGGCTACCTGCGTTGAATGTCAACTGGAACAAAGGCTACCTGCGCTGAACGAGAGTGGACAAGTGGCAGGCTCATTTCTCAAGGTGTCAAGACCCGGGAAGCTTCCAAAATGACACTTGCCTCAGGGAATTCGACTGGTGATGAGTAAGAGGTTCCAAATCTCCAAGTGGAAGCAAGAACCTCCAAGTGGACTGAAGAACTGATAGAGGGAGAGGACACTAGTCAGATCTCAAGCTGACTCATCCTCTCTCCAAACATCTATATATGGATCTCTCCTCCATGAGATCTAGGGGCTGGAATTTTATTATTGCAAAGAATTGTTGTTGGTTTGAGACTGGAATCATTGGGTGCTTAATGCTTTGAAGGGGCTGAAGGTAGGAATTCCATTTGCTGGGAAGGAGATGCTGGATTGGAGCCCTCTGGGTTGTATCTCTTCCTGAACCTTGTTATTCATCAAGAAAGCTATCTTGGTTTCTCCTATATGCTGATGTATTTTGATGTATGAATGTATTAGTGTATTTGGTTTATTTCTAATCCTAAATCAGTTATGAATGTGAATATCTGTCTTTGTGTAGTGTTCTTCTCTTGTCTCAAGTAGTTGTTCTCTTGTCGCAAGTAGCTGTTCTCTTGTGATCTTTCAGGAAGTTGTAGCTGGATAAGCAAGAAGGCAAGTAGCTGTGAACACCCAAAGAGAAGGGAGATTGGATCGAGGGACAAACGGAAGACACCGGTAAGTCTATTGATCTCTCTTCTTTCACATTTCATAAAGGAAGAAACCAGTATAGCTGTACTCGTTTGTTGCTAAGGCACTGTCACACCTTAGGTGGATAGGATCGTCCTGCATAGGCATTTTTCCCAACAACAAATTGGCGACTCCGCCGGGGAGATTTGTTTAGTCATTTTATTTGTGTTTCTATCATTTGTTTGCATCATAGACTTGACAGCAACAGTCGAACTGCATCTTTCCCGGATGCAAAGTAGAAAGTTGCTGCTTTGATCCAGTTGCTGGACTTGTCTATGATCTAAACAATGGATTCACAAATGATTTGATGATCCTTGTGATAGATCTTAGTAGCTTTCAAAGCATCCCTTTGATTACACCTTGCTTGTTGCTTTTATTTGGCCTGAAACAGTTGATTGAGTAGCAAACTGTGACCCAGAACCTGAGGGAAACGAGAGTTTCTCCTTCAGCGCAGACCCAGTGAAGGGATTCTGCATTTCAACGCAGGTCCCGTGAAGGTTACCTGCGCTAAATGTCAAAACCCCTGTGTTGAGGTTGCGCTGAACCAGTTTGTCTTCGTGCAGCTGGGGTTCTCTGCTCTGTTTTGCCCTGTTTTGATCTCTGTTTTTTGCAGCCTGTAACCAGCATAGGTACCAGTCTGAAAACCCCTTTTCTTTGCTTACATTCCGCCTCCTTTTGTACAAAAAGACTGTGAGTGTTTTTATGTTTTTGTGGCGTCATTTACAGTCTTCCTTTGCATGAGTGAAATAGTCATCCTGTAGCCCTTGATTTAGATCTATTGGTTGTGATCTTAGAAGAGAGTTCATTGGCTGTTTGCAGATTGATTATACATTTGCTTTTGCTTATTGGTTTGAGTTTGTCCTTTTTAAGTGTTAAAACAAGTATTCATTTCGAAAATCGTTAAATATTGTAATCTCTTCTATCTTCTCTGATTTCGAAAAAGTAAACTTGTTTGTATTGATCATTTAAAGGCAAATTCAAAGTTGTACAAAAAGCTTTCTTTGTAGGCATCAATACTAAGAAAGCGGAAAAAAAACACCTGCATTATGCATTTTGCATTTGATAGTTTGCATGTTGGATTTAGGAAAAGTGCATTAGAGTGTGCTGATTGCTCTTTGAGAAAAGATGGTGTCTTTATTTTCCCTTAGTAGCTAGGATTTTCAAAGTTGAAAATATATAAAGCTTGCTTATCATCTTTAGACTGCATTTAGGAATTTGTATCATACATCTCGTGGTGAACCTTGAAAGGCAAACTTTAAAAAGATCAACCTAAAATAAATTGAATGAACTTAACAACGCTTTGCAACATAACGCACAACATAGAGGTCTAAGCTAGAGACGTGTTCCAGCGTCGTTAAGCCTAGTGACTGTCGATCTCGTGGAAGGTGGGTGATTCCTCCTGAGGGACGATAGCGCTAGTACGGATTGTGCTCCCACGTACCGTCGCGTATATATTGGGAGACCCCTATAGGAATATATCCTTTATCCTTAGGAAGCCGTGTCGGCCGCCCTACTGATCGCAATGCAGTGAACACAACATTCACGAAGATCGACCACCCGTACCTTAAAAAGTATTTAGCGGTTTTGCGAAAAGTTTGGCACACCCTCTGCCTAGAACTCCAGAGCAGTTTCTTTTGGCCTTTTTCAGACTCTATAACGGAAAAAGTCCATCCGAGCATTTGTCACTTCGGGCTCGTTAAAACATCGAAGGAGACTAGAGTCATCTTTAGCTTTTTCTCGACTCTTTAAAACTGAAAAAGCAAGTTGTGTCTAAAGCGTCGTTAAAATTTATTTTAAACGGAACAATCACCCTTTATTCCTGCGTTGATCTTTAGGTTGAAAAAATGGAGCACACCAACCAAGGGATTCCCCTTGGTGGAAATCCTAGTCCCTTCTCCTCTTGGGGAGATGTTGGTGCACCCCACATGGCCACATTGTCACTTCCAGGACTGACAATTGGCCTGCTAGTTTGGCTCTTTTCAACCAATGTCGTTCAGAACACCACCATTCTTGAACAGTCGAGTCAACAGTTAGACCAGACTAGAGTTGCCCACCAGCCTTCTACTTCATCTTCCTCTCCTCCTTCTTCTTCACTTGACGGAACTGGTAAAACAAAAAACTAGGTTCCTAAGGAGAAGAAGGAAAAGCAGAAGAAAGAGAAGAAGAAGAAGGAGCCAAAGGCGACTGGGGGCAAACAACTGTCGGCTGACAAAAATCCACACACAGCACTGACAAGGCCTAAATCGCCATGTGTCATATGCAAGGGAGACCACTTCCATAGAGATTGTCCTTGTATCCCTCAAATACTAAGGGACTGGTCTCCCCGTTTGCACAATTCGGTAGCATCAACCTCTGATAGCCATGTTGACTGCTCACCATCAACTAGTGAAAGTGAAGCCACAGGACAGAGAGGGAGATCTAGATTTCCCTGCAAACTGTGTGAAGGTGATCACGCCATCCACCGTTGTCCCTTCTTAGACGAGGCTAAAAGAGTTCTGGAAGATTGCCCGATTTTACGAACGCAACTTCCTCCTGGATATCAAAAACTCCTGCCAAGTCCTTCACTAGTTGAGAACCCGGCTAACCCGCCCAGATGGTCAGCCGAAGCACCTATCATTGAAGATGAACCGTCTGGATCCATGCCTGACGGAAGTCAACAGGTTGATACGGCAGTTGACCCGGTTTTTCCTTCAGAGGCTCTATCTTCGAATGATACCATAACAGAGGAGAATAAAGACGACACCGTCCAAATTCTCTTCATCAACACTGACTCTGATGAACAAGGGGGCAATGCCCCCATTCCTTTATCGCAGGAAGGAAGTTCGTCAGAGCGATATCCGGCCGTTTATTCTGTCCCACCACCAAGCAACCTGGTTGTGTCCTTTGACTGGAACCAACTAGGCAGACCCCGGTTGCCAGCAAGCATACCATTCAGAATTATCGTTCAAATATACAGAATGGTAATGGCTGGCACTATCATTGATGAGGGGGCATCTGTGAGTATCCTTTCCTCTATTTCTTGGAAAGCGCTTGCTTCGCCAGCGCTTTTACCTGAAATGAGAAATCTATCAGGTTTTGATAAAGGAACCAGTCGACCTTTAGGGATCCTCCCCAATGTGCCTATAACATTGAAAGGGAAGACCGTTCAAATGAACGTGACGGTCGTTCAAGGACCCTTGGATTATAACCTACTCCTTGGACGAGACTATATATATTGCATGAGAGCTATAGTCTCCTCACTCTTTAGAGTAATGTGTTTTTCGCATGAAGGAAGAATGGTCAAGCTCGTGGACCAACTTTCATTTCCGGATCACGCATCGCAAATAGTCATGTACCATCCCTAAATGGTCTATTCACGCAAGAAGTGTCTCAACCCACGGTCCGTCCTCCTGATGAGCACGAGTAATCCGGGAGGATATGACTGGAACCCAGGGAGCATGCGTCCTGGTCTGCTTCGGCAGGAAAAATTTAGGTATAGGGTAGGTTTCCGCGGGAGAATATGACTAGTCTGTACCCCGTCCGTAGAGGAAGAGGGGTTATTCTAGAATAAGATTCTTTTGTCAAAGTTACGTGTTTGGCACTAAAGTCATTCACCTTTGTCTATTTCGGTAGACATTGGCGAGGAAGTGTTTTGTTTGAAAGATAAACAAGACAATCTTTGGGTAACCTGAAAGAGGTGAAGTCTCTCTCTTTAAAACAATTGTTTTGAAGGAAGAGAAGTAGAGGTAACCTTGAAATCGTGCTTTATACCTGGGGGCATGCAAACCTTTTGGAGTGCAAGCAAAGAGCGGTTATTTATCTGTTTTTTGGGTTAGCCGTTTCCTAACTTGCATAAAGAAAGGATGCGGAGCAAAGCTTAGTGAGATGAAGCTCCATAAAAAATAGAATCTTGATGAGACACTCCTATCTTATGACTGGGTAATCGAGCAGTTTTAGCATAAAGTTCATGCTCGTTAAAAAATAAACGCAAGATCCGAGCAGTTTTAGCGCATAGTTCATGCTCGTTAAAAAATAAACATAAGATCGAGCAAGTGTTTCAATCCGCGTTTAAGCTCGTTAAAAAATGAACTATCCCGGTAAATAACCACGGTGAATGTAATATAATCAGCCGTTAAAGCCTTGGTCGTGTTTGCACCATCACCTCCACTTTTCATTTGGCCGATCGTTCACCTCCATATGATTGTTTACCCATTTTGAGGAACAGCTGCGAAGAGTGATTTCACCTAGCCATCCTTGTGACACTGCCGTGATTGGAAAATTCCAACCTGTACCTGGAATCAGCTGCTATCCCTGTTTATCACTCGTTCCTCAAAATACGAGTCTTCTTTAAGCTCTTTTCAACTGACTCGTAAAATATGAAAAGATTGCCGAGTTTTGGCCTTCCAGCTCGTTAAAGGACAGGAAGAGCTATCCCTCCTCTAGATTTTAATCTTTTTGGACCTGAGGGATTATTGCACAAAAAGATCGAGCGCTTGTTTTATTCGGCTCGTTAAAACTATCAAAAACTCATCCCTTCTGTATTGTTTTATACTTTTTCGGACTTAAGGGATTAGATGACGAAAAAGGAATTTTGGAGTTGACTTTATGTACCTTTTCAGACTCTCTAAAAATGAAAAGGACCAAGTTATCCTTGTCGTTAGACTCGTTAAAATTATTAAATAGCGACAAACTTGTCTTTAGACGAGAACGAGTTTCACTATCGCTAGGCTCGTTAAAACATAGCGATGGGCTTTCCCGAAGGGCAGGTTATAGAACAAGCATATGTTATCCTCCTCAAGCTTGAAAAAAATAAAGAGGTACTGGTCAGCAATGACTGGGGAAAACTTGGGAGAAACTAAAGAAAACTTTGATGGTAGCAAGTCGCTCTTGAACATGACACTTTCCTCCATACCACAATCGGGTTGGGTTGTTTCATTCACCGGTCACATCCATGGTCTCGCCATACCATCCATATTTGGGGTAATGCTACCGATCCATCACATCAGTGTCGCCATATGTTCAAGAGAAGTCGTTCAGAAAGAATCAACCGTGTCCCATCCACTGCCATACATTATCCTTCATCCATTCATGACCGCCGCCCTGAATCATATGTCACAGATCGTTTTCACCTCCATTAAAATCATTAGCTCCGTTCCGTGTCACTGATGTGGGATTCATTAAGGCCCTCCTGTGACGGATCGCTTCTTGTCGACATCAGCTCATTATCCAAGAAGTTGATCTAGGAACACCCCCTTCAGTACTTTGAAGCTTGCATGCCACAATGGCAAGTTTCTCACTTCCGGCGACAGGTATACATCAAGGACCTTCGACCGAAAGATTTTGCGTGGTGTTCGACGCCAAGTCCTTTATTCACACCACGTGAATTGTACTGCAATACCTTGAGGGTCATTATCATTATCGGTGATTCCTCTCGCGCTTGTTAATGGTTTACATCATTGACCGGTAATCAAGCGATGTCTTTCCATGTTCGACTTCAGAACAATTCTCACATGGATCGACTTGTACTTAGAGTGAAGATCGAACGAGTTTGAAGACCCCGGATCTAGTTTCATCCATCCGGGCTGCGATATATATTCAGGAAAGATAAAGACATTGACATGTACATCATTGCAGCAGATAATCATCCTACTCAAAGGATGATAATTTCATCAAAATTATCAGTCTATCATCAGACGATTGTCTATTCTATGTACAGGAAAAATGAATTTATAAAGCTGAGCATGGGAATGCCCGCCTCAGCTAGATCATGAAAGCAGAATGAAAAATAATGTACTGTATTGTATTTTATTACAGGTCTCCTCCCAGCATTGGATGAACTTCGGATCCCCCTGATAAAGCATTTCGCCCGATAAACAGCCTCATACTTTAGGGGGCAACTGTTATAGACATTTTTGTGCCTTACAGCATTGAGCATGAAATGTCCACAATCTAAGGGATCCAAAGTCCCTAAACATGTTGTTCCTACCCCTAGAGGAACAAGGCTAACAAACCACAGCAATTCACAGAAGTTCTCCACCTGAAACTACTCAAAACAAGTCAATTCAGGATCATTTCAGTGGCTACACTAGTTGTTTGCGCTGAATGTCAAAGCCAACACTGGCTACCTACTTTGAATGTCAACTGGAACAAAGGCTACCTGCGCTGAACGAGAGTGGACAAGTGGCAGGCTCATTTCTCAAGGTGTCAAGACCTAGGAAGCTTCCAAAATGACACTTGCCTCAAGGAATTCGACTGGTGATGAGTAAGAGGTTCCAAATCTCCAAGTGGAAGCAAGAACCTCCAAGTGGACTCAAGAACTGACAGAGGGAGAGGACACTAGTCAGATCTCAAGCTGACTCATCCTCTCTCCAAACATCTATATATGGATCTCTCCTCCATGAGATCTAGGGGCTGGAATTTTATTATTGCAAAGAATTGATGTTGGTTTGAGACTGGAATCATTGGGTGCTTAATGCTTTGAAGGGGCTGAAGATAGGAATTCCATTTGCTGGGAAGGAGATGCTGGATTGGAGCCCTCTGGGTTGTATCTCTTCCTGAACCTTGTTATTCATCAATAAAGCTATCTTGGTTTCTCCTATATGCTGATGTATTTTGATGTATGGATGTATTAGTGTATTTGGTTTATTTCTAATCCTAAATCAGTTATGAATGTGAATATCTGTCTTTGTGTAGTGTTCTTCTCTTGTCTCAAGTAGCTGTTCTCTTATCGCAAGTAGCTGTTCTCTTGTGATCTTGCAGGAAGTTGTAGCTGGATAAGCAAGAAGGCAAGTAGCTGTGAACACCCAAAGAGAAGGGAGCTTGGATCGAGGGACAAACGGAAGACACCGGTAAGTCTATTGATCTCTCTTCTTTCACATTTCATAAAGGAAGAAACCAGTATAGCTGTACTCATTTGTTGCTAAGGCACTGTCACACCTTAGGTGGATAGGATCGTCCTGCATAGGCATTTTTCCCCACAACAAGGTCCCATCCTTATTTTGTACCAACACGATCGGGTTCCCACAGGGTTATGAACTCAACCTGATTGAACTCCACAGGTATGGTTGGCCTAAATACATCACAAACTTCAAGAGGGGAAACATCACACAATACCTTATCTATGAAGGGCTTGATGTTGTAGGGAAGGCAACACTGTTGGCTGACACAGGAATCTCATCCTTAGTGAAACCACCTGATGGTGTACGATTATGGGTGTGGTGTGGTCGGTAGGCCTAACAACTTCATGACCTCTATTGAAATGAGGTTCCTTTAGCTTTCACCATCGACAATGAACTCCATAGGAGAACCCTTCACCCACATTTGTGAGTGGAAGAGTCACCCCCCGTCCTCTGGAACTTCGGGTTCAATCTTCTAGAGCTTGGTGGTGGCAATGGTGGCACTAGGATCCGCATCAATAATCTTCTTCCCTTTGTTGTTCCCCTTGTCAGGTTATGAATCAGAGTCGGAACATGCATCTAATTCGAAAGATTTCAGCTCGACCACTAGTGACTACTTGGCTCGAAATTCACTTGTGTTGTGAGTGGGTCTCTTATGGAACTCACACAATTTACCTGTGTCATTCTTTATCTTTATGGTGTTTTTCTTTGCTTCCAACTTCAGTGGGTTGTCCTGGGTCGCCCCTCCTTGGCTTTGTCATTTGTTCTATGGTTTGGGGGAAACTTTCCCTTGCTTCAGATTTGCATATACAAATTCTATCTTCTTCTGTTTAAATTTATACTCGATATTGAAAACATATTGGTAGGCGATGCCTAGTGAGGAGATGTCAAGGAACTCCATCTCATAATGGATGTACTTGTGTAGATATCCATGGTACTTGAGTACCAAATGCTGCTCAGAATCCTTGATACCCAACTTCGTGTGAAGGGTATGAAAAATATTTGTGAACTCTGACACGTCTTGGTCCCTTCCATGCTATAGCGTGGTCCACTTTATGTATTTAACTTCATAGATCCTGAAAGGGTAATATTGTTCCTTGAAAGCATCTCAAAAAAAATTCCAAGTGGGTGTAGCTAAAAACAGTGAGGATTCCCTTTATTCCTTCTATTCACAACAGGTTTCCCACTAGTCCTTGACATGGAAGGAGAATTTAAGGAGTGCAAAAGTAATGTTTTCCCAATTGGAAAAGTCATGAATCGAAAATATCCTTCCAGTAGATTTAACCATCTATCTATGGCATCTACATCTATCTAACCTTCAAATATGGGAATGTCAAAGTTGACTTGTACATTAAAGGGAGTGGTGCCTCCAGAGTGGTTGCAGGTTTAATATGCATCGTCTGCAGGTAGCCATTGAAGAATATGGGAAACTTTATCCATCATTGTGTTCCTTCGTCACTCAAGGGCTTCCTCGAGCAATATTTTGAAAGGATCTCTTGCTTCATCGTCTTTCTTTTCTTCTGCCATGAGAGGTCATCGAGGTTTGTGATGTTGTTCTTGAAAATGTTCAACCAGTTGAGCCCTAACTCCTTATACCTTGACCTGGGGATATGAAAAGAATTATAGAGAAAGAGCAGACCACTTTGATACCACTAATCTAGACTTATATGGGAACACAACAAAATATAGATGCAAACATAAACATGAGATGCAACAAAAATAAAACTTCATTTCATTAATATCAAAGAACTCAAATATGCCTACATGTAGAAAAAAAATAAACTAGCTCAGACATTGATAGCTTATCTCTGAGAACAGATGTGGCATTTATATGCCTATGAAATATGTTATAATGAGGCTTGGTGGCCTTTTTATCATTGAGAAACAATGAGAAACCCTAAACATCCATAACCTAACCCTAGGAGATGAAGCACCAAAAGCTTGTGCGCCCGATGGAGTAAGTTGGAACGTCAACTTCCCAGGGTTGTAACATTGGTAGACGATCTTCATTTGGCTATCATAACACCTCATTTAAAAAATATCGAAGAGGAGGCCGAAAATAAAATGGTAAATTAGAATGACACTTTTCCAGTCTCTTTTTTTTTCCCTAGAAACGACTTTTAGTCCCTCAAAACGGATCTAGAAGTTTAGGACCCGAAAAGCTAGCAAAAATAGTAAGTTGTGCTATGATTAAGGAAATTAAAAAGAAAAAATGGTGGGGGTCCAAGTGGAATAGGCAGGTGGCCACCAATATCCACCCGGATCAATCAACTTTGAAATGCCATGTACTCCTTAAATTCCTTTTGTGCTTGATTTTTCAAGGGTAGAAACTAACATTCTTCTTCCACGTACCCAATTTTCTTGTAGTGACCATACTTTGGTTTGTTCTTTAAGTTCTATGCAGTTATCCATCTATTGATGTTGGAAGGCACAATCACTAACTTTCCATTTAATTCTACAATCTTTCCACCTTATTACATAAGGTGTGCAAGCCTGCTTTTCCTAGGTATTCTCTGTCCTCAAATGTATTTCCTTGTTGTAGGTATGTTCTATCATTTTCTTTATAAATAAATCATGTTCTCCTAATATTGGCATACATAGTGAACCCATGAACTTGGCTACAATTATTTTCATTTTTACGTAGGTTTAGTTTTATTATTGACATGTCATCAATTTGATCTTTATCCAACATTTTGTCCTTGAATCTCAATAATTACCATTTGATTTTCAATTTTCTTTAAAAAGGTAGAACTTCTTCATGATTCTATTGGAATTCATTATGTTAACTTTTAATAGGCCATCAACCTTACTATTCTTATATTTCTTGAAAATCATCCTACCACAAGAGTGAGGATTATGTCATCACCATTTTTGCAAACACAAGAATCAACATAGATGGAGCTATTAGACACTGACATGATGATGCATTCACTCAATATGGTAATGTAATTTGGAAATTTGGGAGTGTTATACACAATACGGTGCTCATACATGATGGTTAGGGACAATTATTCATCCAACCAATTAGGCCTTCTTAACAATTATTTTGAAATTAGTCTTTTTACGAAGGACATAATAACAATGACATATCACTTTAATTACAATAAATGTTACTAGAATTAGGTTGGTCAACATTTGAAACTGTGATTGGAACCAGACAAAACTAGAAACAAAAATGGACCACAAAACTAGTTCATCAAAAGGTTATATATATATATATATATATATATATATCCAAACCATTATACAAAAATCTCCAAATTTTCTCATGTATATAGCAAGGAGCATATAACCAAAGTAGCATTGAGTGTGATTCATTCTTGAACCAAAATAAATCAACAAATTAGAGGCTCTAATTATATGTTCCAAATTGGAAAAAACCAGTTTTGTACTAAAATAATTAAGATTTTACTATATCTCTAATGTACACCTAAGTCCTAATCATGAACACTATATCTAACACCCTCTCATAATGGTCATATTGCATGAAAATTGCTTGTTCCAAAGGAAAATCAAAACTTTGGACAAGAAAACTTTTTGCATCCCTTCATGAAACTTTTTTCTCTCTTCATGAAACTTAGTAGATAAGGCATAATAATTTTTTTTCTTATCTTCTTGTTTCTCTGGGTTCTCTTATCTAACAATCAATATATCTTCACCATTCTCTATTCAAGAAAAACCATGTTATTCTATACCCATAACAATGGTATTTTTTCTCTTTTTCTCTCTAATAAAACATCTATTATTACTGAAGATGACATCTAAGTGTATGCCATGCTTTATAATCCAACTAACAGAAAGTAAATTATTTTGCAAATAGGGGACATGGTAGACATCTCTAAATCACAAACATTTACCTCTCATCTAAATTTTCATACTACCTGTTGTAGCTCCCAGAGGCAACCTTGGATTGCTTATAAGACCAATGCCTCGGCACATCTAGATTGGTGTGTCTCAAATGATTTACAAGAAACTGGAGACATCACTTATGTTATATATATATATATATATATATATATATATATATATATATATATATATATATATATATATATATATATAATGGATTGGTTCATTTATCCGATGAAATAAGACACGTATTTCTGGTACTTCTTCATAGGTTCAGATCTCATAAATAAGCATAAAAATAGTGGAGGTCGAGTGTTTCAAGGTCTTATAGCTTAATAAGCTTTTGCAGATCAAATGAGAGAGGACCAAGAGAAGGACTAACACGTAAAGATTAAGGCATTAAGGATTTCTATACTTATTTGAGTTACAAGAAGAAATAATGAATGAAGGAGGAGCTAAAAGCTATAATTCATGTGTTGCAGATTTAAAGATCTAATTTCAATAGTCCACGTAGGCATATACATAAACAATGTTGAGACAAATGAATCCGTGAAACTGTTACAAGGATTTGCATTAACATGTAGATACTATTGAATATGTGAGGGAGCTTGAAATATTTCTAGCAACCATAATTACATGAATTCAGGGAAGAAGCATGAACCTAAAAATGAGTTTGACAAGGAGGACACATATCGTAATACTTGAAAAGGAAAGTTCTCCTTGATGTTCTGAAAAGATCTATATTATAAAGAGATACAATCCAAAAATAACATGTAGTGTTTTCTATAGAATTTTTGAACCCTTTCTAAGTCTTGCTTTCCCCTATTTATCTGGAAATAGGAGCAAGAACATTCATTACAAAAAACTATCTCTAGCCTAGTCTTAGCTATCAGGTCGACTAGCTGTCTCAGTCATAGATGTCTTTATGTCCCAAAACATTACATAATTAAAATCCTCATTGAAAGGAGGCACGTTATAGTACATCAAATAAATGAACATATGATGTAAAATATACAAAGATCTTATTGCCCATCCTGTAATTGTCTCTGCTACAGGAGTTGTGCTAATTAAGGTATGGATTTGTGCATTGCTTCACCCACCTCTGCCTTTTCTGCCTTTAATTTATTTGACATTGGCTCTCGGACTCATGTCACAGTGGGCTTCTATTGGATTATCCCATCCCGTGCTTTGAATGCACCACTTGTTCCTCTTAAAACCATAGCTTCCGACCCATCATGCCCTTTGAACCTCTATCCTGCACTATCGGTGCCTTGACGTGGTGGGTGATATGTATTATAGTTCAACAACGCAGTCTCTCAGGTGCGAACCTTTTTCTTCTAAAAAAGCGAAATGGGAACTTTTGATTTCCCCCTTAGCCCCCCCTTTTTATAGGCCCTTGTGTGGCTTTACTCATATGGCTGGGGGTTGGAACCAGGGGCTGGAATGAGGGACTTAGCCTTCAAGCGCTAAGGCTTTTAGACCTATGTCTTGGAGCCTTTTCCTTTGTATCACAAAATCCTGCATATCGGCACTTTACCATGCTTTTTCGTTAAGCCTCTTCCCTAAACACTTGCGATCGTCGATAATGCGGGTTTGTGGGATCACTTAAGACATCGCAATCACACTACAAGAGAGGGGGGCCCTTTACCTTTTTCCATAGTGCGGGATGATAGTCCGGACGTGAAATCTTCCTGAGGAAGAACCACTATAACATATCGCATCGGGGAGGGATTCCTACATATCGCAATCGCAGGTACCTTGGCTTTATCTTTTTCCCTTAACAGTTGTGATCACCAATCTGCAAGGTGATGTCATCACTGCCACATGTCACCCTATGAGTGGTGACACGTGGCACCTATAAATGGCCCCATTTCATCCTGAAAATGCTGAAACTGGGTGACACATGTCATTTTCCACATCATCATCCATACTACCACATCATTGATGATGTTAGATACCATGTCTGCTCTGAGGACCAATTAGAGGCGTTCACGTGGCCCCCTGGAGGAGAGAGAAAAAGGCCTGCCTAGCCCTGTTTTTGTAGGCATTTCCTTTGTTAATGAATTTTGGTCCTCCCCAATGATTTTTCACTAAATCACAATATCGCAATCCATCGAGGTTATTGGGGAGGTAGCCCCTCTGTTCTTGCAATCACCGATAATGTGGGATACCTCCACGTGTACAAGAGATAAAGGGGTGACCTAGCCTCTATTTTTTCAAGCACTTCCTTTGTTAATAGTTTTCGACTCTCCCGCGAAAATTTTACACTATAATGTAGAATCGGGGCCTGCATGGTATTTTAAGTTTGGAACCCGCCGATATGCATATCTTGTAGGACTGCATGACGAGGGTTATGGGATCGTTGAGATCCAAAATGTGGGGCCCTCCAGGAGTGTGGGAACTTGCAGGAACTATGGGCCCGCCGGGATGCGGGACTGCGGGATTGCTGGGATGTGGGATACAGGATTGCGCCACATGGAGGAGAGAGAAAGGGAGCCATCCACCTTGGTTTTTCCATGGTTTCCTTTGTTAACTCTTTTCAACCCTCCCCTGACGATTTCACATTATATCACAAGATTGGCCCCCGCAAGTTTTGGAGTTTTTTGTGACTGCAGGACTATTGTGACAGCCGATTTGTGGGATGCCCTAATACTTAGCCATTTTTTTGGTTTTATAGGCTTTCTAAAGGAAATCTTCAACATTCCCTAACTTCTAAACCAGGAGTCCTTTTTTGAACTTCTAATCCAGCAGTCCTTTTTTGGACTTCTATATACCATTGAAAAGATTTTTCTGAGAACTAGGCAATGGAAAGGGTCTAATTAAGCTCTGAGATATTCTATGGCGTGGGAAAGTGGCTCCAAACTTCACTACTCCTGGGCAACCTTGATCAATTGAAACCCATAATGCAGTGAGTGACAACATTGGCTCCAACTAGGGATAGTGCCTTGCTAGAAAGGTGCTAAGGACTTGTAGACCAGTAGCTTTTCCTTCCATTGGGCATGGACTCATTCTTAAAGAAATATAATTCTGTGAAAAGGGACGTTTTTTTTACAATAAACTGAAAAATTCAAATAACAATTCAACGCACACATTGGATATTTACAATGAGCAAGAGACATATATCTCTAATTTTGAAAATAAAATTTTAGGAACTAACCATTTACATGCAGTTGCAGTAGTTCACCATCCAAGTTTTCAAGTATGTAAGTGTTATTTCCCCTCTCTTTTGTAATCGTGAAAGGGTCAAACCATAGTGGATCAAACTTCCCATGTTTTCCTTTGTCTTCTTGCTAGACATCCCACCTGAGAACTAAATCTTCTTGCGGAGGAGTTCTATCCTTAGCCTTCTTGTCAAATAAAGATTTCATCCTTTGCTGGTAGTTTGAAAATTTGGTCCCCACCTTCTCTTTGTTCTCGTGAAGCGCCACCAACCGATTTATCCTTCTAGTCAAGGTTCTTATCTCTTCCTTGGCTTCTTGTAGCAAATTAGTGACTGGCATTGCTAGTTGGATTGGGAAGACAACAAATTTGCCATATACTAGCTCAAAAGGTGATTTCCCAGTGGATCATTTGTGTGTTACATGGTTAGCCCACAGAGAAAACTTTAGTTGGGAGTCCCAGTTCCTTTGATTTTTAGTGATGGCCTTCTTTAGAACCCTCACCACAGTTTTATTAGAAGACTCAACCAAGCCATTCCCTTGAGGGTAGTATGTAGTGGAGTGTCCAATAATGATATTGAATTTATGGCAAAAGTTGGTGAACTTGGCAGATTTGAAGACCTTTGCATTATCAGTGATGATTTTAAAAGGAAACCGAAAGCGGGATAGTACGTTCTCTTCCATGAATTTTATCACCACTGAGTCAGTATAATTTCTAGCTGGGATAGCCTCTACCCACTTTTGGAAATAGTCAGTGGCTGTTAAAACCCATTTGTGTTGGACACTAGATGGGGGGTTTATTTCTCTAATAAAGTCCAATCCCCACTGCCTAAAAGGCTCCTCCATGTGCACAGGAATCAGGGGGAGAGGAGAAAAGTTTTGTCCTTCAACAAACAATTGACATTTTTGGCATGACCTGACCTGAGAATAAACATCTCCAAACAGCGTGGGCCAGTAGAATCCTACCTTGAGCATTTTGTGTGATGTTGCCTTCCAACTGTAGTGTCCTCCACAAACTCCCCCATGGAAATCCTCAATCACTTCATGGGTTTCTCCCTCCACCAAACATAGTAGTAACACCCCCACCGGGTCCTTCTAATAGAGCATTTCGTTGCATATAATGTATTTCTGTGCCTGCAATCTCAGACTCTGGTATTTAGATCTATCCAGTCCCAATGGGCATCTTAGGAATAAGAGGTAATGAACAATGTTCTTATACATGTGAAATACCTCATATTTGGCATAGATCTCCTACGTAGTTGTTTTAATTCTGCTCTGGTGATCCTCTGGTCTGCCTTCCTCTATGATTAGGCTTATCCCTAGAGCTTGGCAGTTAGATTCAGATAAAATATTGGCCAACCCTTGGCCTTTGATGAGCTTGGTAGGCTTTATTTCTAGCTCATATTATTATATTTTAATTATCCATCTACCCGTCTTTCCTTCGTTGTCTCCCTGCACCAGGATTTCCTTGACTATAGTCATTGGGATGAACACTATGATTCCTAATTGCAACACATACATGAGGAATGACTTTAGCGCCTTGACCAATGCATAGGCTTGTTTCTCCAATATATTATACTTCAGCTTAGCATCCCGTAGAACTTGGCTGAAAAAGGCAATGGGTTTCTCATAAAATTCTTTATTTTTCTGTAACGGCACAACATTAATGGTATGTGGAGAGGTGAAAGAAAATATGTAGAAAGGAATTGAATAGTCGGGGCTGACTAGCACTGGGGCCTCAGCCAAAGATTATTTGATCCTAGTGAAATAATCACGGGGGACAGAGCTCCACTTAACTTCATTCTCCTTCTTGAGCATGTCTGTGATACCTTTAACTATCTCAGCATAGTTGGGTATGAATCACCTTAAGAAATTTATCCTCCCCAAAAAGGCTTGGACTTCTTTCTTGTTTCTGGGCAAGGGAATAAGGCTGATGGCTTTGACTCATTTAGGATCAATCTTTATTCCTTCCTGTGCTACTATGTGTCCAAGCAGCTTCCCCTCACTCAAGGCAAACTGAGATTTCTTATGATTCAGAGAGAGGCCATAGCTCCTTCACTTCTTGAAGGTAAGCTTTAAATGGGGAATATGCTCTTCATCAGTCTTAGAAAACAATGTGATGTCGTCTAAGTAGACCACCATAAATTTAAATTTCTCGCCCACTAAGTTTATGTCCATAGCTCTTTAAAATGTGGCCCCTGCATTTATCGACCTAAATGGCATGCGGGTTTACATGAATGTTCCCCACAAGGTGGTGAAAGTAGTATTTTTTTGGTCCTCGGGGTGGACTGCCACTTGGTTATATCCAGAGAATCCGTCCATCATGGACATTCTGAATGCACCCACTACCTTTTGCAATATATTATCCATCTTGGGTAGAGGGTAGTTATCTTTTAGAGATGCCGTGTCTAAATTGTAGAAGTCTAGACATAGCTTTATATTTCCATTCTTTTTCCGGACAGGGACCAAACTAGCTACCGACTCAAAGTATCTTAAAGGTACTATGATCTTAGCCTGTAGCAACTTCCTTACCTCCTTTTCAATGGAGGGGAGTAAGAGTGGATTTATATGTCTGAGTTTCTATTTGCATGGCTTTATCCCACTCTTCAAAGGAATATTATGTTGAATAATATTTGTATCAAATGATTTCAAATCATCATAAGACCAAGCAAATACATCTTTGTGAGTTTTGAATAGATCTAAATACCTCTGTTTGTATTGCAAGGGGATTCATTTAGACAACTTGATTGCCTGGGGTTCCTCCTCTGATCCAATGTTGCAGTATTCTACTTGCTCATCCTTCTTTGGGGCCATTTGTTTGGATGTTATGTCATCTTTATTGAAAAGTATTTCTAGTGGAACAAGTCCACGAGGAATGGTGTTCCCTTTTAGTTGCAAAACGTTTTTCCCAGCCATTGTGTCTTTCCCCAAGTGGCTTCTTGTTCTACTTCTTCTTATTCTTGATCGATGGTGGAATGGGAAAACTCCCCAACAACTTCTATGAATCTTTTTACCTGCTCGTCATCTTCGAATACCTGCCAGTGTTTGACATTATTAGGTATTGAAAGCCTGTGTCCAACTTCTATCTCATATTTGAGGAGTGGATTATGTGGGGGCCTGAAAGTGCTTGCACCTATTGTGAGAGAGTCAACCATCCTATTTTCTTCCTTGGGTAGAAACTGGATGTTAAAGGCCAAGAAGAATTTTTCGATTAAGTCCCACACTTCATTTCATTATGTCCTCGGCCTAGGGTGTTTGGCTTGGCATTGGTCTTGGATTTGCCTTACGACTAGCTCAGAGTTTCCATAGACCTAGAGGCATTCAAGAGTCATATTTCTTGCCATTTGTAGCCCCACGAGCAATGCTTCGTACTTTTCCACAATGTTGATCACCTCAAATTTGAGATTGAAAGAGAGGGGTATCATGTTGCCTTCCAGAGATACCAACAATATTCCAGCTCCATTCCCATCTTTTGAGTTTCATCCATCGAAGAATAATTTCCATACTTTGTTTTCATTTGTTCGCAAGTGCTCTAACTACCCTGTTAGGTGTACCAATGTTTCCTCTAGTAAGGTATCATACTCTTCTAGGAACATAGAGGAAATGTCACTATCCTTCCCATGCACTGGGGAGTTTTCGAAGCCTTTAGCTATGGTCACGGTTTTCACAAACCTAGATTCTCTGTATAGCCTCTTTTACTCACCTCTAAATGTGGGAATGGTGGCATAAGTCAAATCTAGATTGATAGAGCCACCCACCTTGGAGCCCCAAGATCTGGATAAGAGCATTCCAAAGTGAGGAGGTATATCAACCACCACTATATCCATTACCACACTCTTCACCGAGATCTGAACTAGGTTTATCACCAGATCCTTTATCATGCCTAAGCACTTGACTCTCTTGGAGTCAAAGGAGTACATGTCCTTGTATGGTCTGGTGATCTCTGAACCCAGATGTTCCATTACTAATAGTGGCATGAGCTTGTGTGAGGCCCTAGAATTCAACATGCAATTATGAAAAAAAGGGTCATGGATCACCAAAGTCACATAGAAAAGTGTAGTAGAAGCGTCCAACTCTTCCACATGTGACCCAAAAACAACCATGGGCCTCTCATCTTGAAGGTTCAAACTATCATGGGATGGTATAGAGGTGTCTAGATGCATGAATTGAGAGACTTGAGCTTTGTAATGAGGTTGCTTTAGAAGTTCAGTCAGAGGAAGGAATTTTTACCTTTTCTAGCTCCTTCTCAAGATTGAATATATGTTGGGCCTTTTCTGTATCTCCTAGCTCTGTTCTTTCTCCCTTCCCACAGGCAGTTGTCAACCGAACAGGTGCCTCCTTTTCTT
The DNA here is from genome assembly GCA_031772625.1 of Pinus tabuliformis. Lineage (NCBI taxonomy): Eukaryota > Viridiplantae > Streptophyta > Pinopsida > Pinales > Pinaceae > Pinus > Pinus tabuliformis. Next base: position 446,617,662 of record CM062814.1, on the reverse strand, counting down.
TGTGCCCCTTAGGACCATTTCTCTCCTTATTTGCAGAGACTCCTATCTTGGGTGGGTCGGGATGGAGCTTACCTTTCCCTTTGTCTAGTGCTAGAGGAACCACTTGGGGAGCAGCTTCCCCTTGTTGTTTTGAGTATTTCATCCTCTTCTTTGAAGATCTTAGACTATACTTATGTTTTTGATGTGTTTACATGAACTCTGCAAACTGTTTGAAATAATAATCCATATCTTCCTCCTCTGATGATGCTTATCTATGATTACTAGCCTTGTGGTGAGCCCTATTCTTATGTTCTTCTTTAGCAAAACCAACATATATTTCCCTACATCTCTTGTGTATCTAACGATTGTTTGTTGGGACCATCTTCAAATTATAATGGATGAGGGATCTGATCAAGCTACTCCTTTCTTTCCCTTGGAAGTAGTTGCAGTGGAGGTCTTCTATATTGTGGGTTATAGCCTTGGTTGTTGACTTGAGCATTCTATTTAGAGAGGTTCTTGTTCTCGATTTCGAGCTTTCCAAACTTTTGTGATAAACTCTTGATGATTTTGTCCAGATCGTCCCACTTCTGGTCTGATGATTCTCCATCTCGACCAGAGGAGGATGCCTCTTCTTTTCCTCTTTTGGGTTCAGTAGGTTCTTTCTTTACCCTTGACTTCCCTGTTGAAACCAGATTTGCTTCCACCTTGAGGGCATCGATCTAAAGTTGGTCTAGAGTGAGAGACTTCCTTTTGCTCAGGGTAAAGCCAACGTTAGACTCAAAGGCTCCCAAGAAAACCACACAAGCTGCAGCTGGGGGAGGCTTTATGTCGACTAGTTGGTTATTGTACTGCTTATTGAATCTTTTGATAAATTTTGAAGTATCCTCCTTCAAATATTTTCTAATGGCATTAAAATCAGTGATGAGGTACTCATGACTCCTCTTTTCTCCCCATTTCTGTGTGAAAGAATTTTCCAGCTCCTCTCCGATAGTGATGGAGGCATTCGTAGGCCTTTGAACCACTTTCTAGCCTCTCCATCGAGGTATTGTACAAAAAGTCTCATGACCGCATCCATTTGTTCCACATTTATGTTCTCAGAAAAAGCACTGAAGGTTTCAATGTGACTTTATGCCATGTTATCATGTTCCCCATTGAGCCTAGGCAGATGCTTTAGTTAGTCCTGGGGCATTTCACTCAAGGGTTGAGGTAGATTAAGTGGTGCATACTTATTTAGAAAAAATCCAGGAAGAGCCATTTGGACTAGTGGGGAGGGATTAAAATTTGCTGAGGAACTAGGGTTAAGACCAGAGGAGTTGCAGGGGAAGGACGGTATGTCAGGGCCTTTGGAGTAAGTCCTAAATAATGAGTAGCAGCAGGTTGGGAAGTAGAGGAGGGAAATTCAAAGGCTAGTGAGATGGTAGCAGAGTCTGGGGGAGTTTTCTCTTTCCATAATTTCTTGAAAATCAACCTTTCTGGGTTAGATATAAATGGGGCTTTCTACTGGGATGTATCTGAGCGAGTATGAGGCCTTTTAAAAGCTAGGGTTATGAATGATAATGAGGGGGGTGTGGAGTTGCTAAGGTGATATGAGTGAAATCAAAACATACTTCACTCACTTACATGAAGGGTGCTCAGTTTGTCATATCCTGGGGGGGGAATCCTTCAATAAGCTCCTTGACAATGATGCTAAAAGATGTTGTAGCTCCTAGAGACAGCCTTGGATTGCTTACAAGACCAATGCCTAGGCATGTATAGATTTGTGTGCCTCAAATGATTTATAGGAAATTGGAGGCATCACTTATGTTATATATATATATATATATAAATAGATATATATATATATATATAATGGATTGGTTCATTTATCCAAATAAATAAGACATGGATTTTTGGTACTTCTTCACAGGTTCAGATCTAAGAAAAAAGCATAAAAATTATGGAGGTCGAGTGTTTCAAGGTCTTACAACTTAATAAGTTTTTGTAGAGCAGATGAGAGAGGACCAAGAGAGGGAGAAACTCATCACATAGAACATAAGGCTTCAAGCATTCTATGCTTAATACATAGAGCTTGAGGCATTAAGGATTTCTATACTTATTTGAGTTACAAGCAGAATGGAGGAGTTGAAAGCTATGATTCATGTGTTGCATATTTAAAGATATAATTTCAATAGTCCACAAAGGCGTATACATAAATAACGTTGAGACAGATGAATATGTGAAACTGTTACAAGGATTTTCATTAACATGTAGATACCAATGAATCCGTGAGGGAGCTTGAAATATTTCTAGCAACTATAATTGCATGAATTCAGGGAAGAAGCATGAACATAAAAATAAGTTTGACAAGGAGGACACATACTTTAATACTTGAAGAGGGAATCACCAGTGTTTCCTTGATATTTTGAAAAGATCTGTATTACAAAGAGATACATTATGAAAATAGCATGTATTGTTTTCTATAGAATTTCTAAACCCTTTCTAAGTCTTGGTTTTCCCTATTTACCTAGAGAGGGGAGCAAGAACATTCACTAAATCAAAATATCTCTAGCCTAGTCTCATCTCTCAAGTCGACTAGATGTCTCAGTCAATGATGGCTCTATGTCCAAAATCATTACAGAATTAAAAGCCTCATTGAAAGAGACACATTACAGTACAACAAATAAATGAACATAAGATGTAAAATATACAAAGATCTCCTTGCCCATCATGTGGTCACCTTTGTTGTAGGAGTTTTTCTAGTTAAGGTATGGCTTCCTGCACTACTTCACACACCTTTTTATTTTCTGCCTTTAATTCATTCATTGTTGGCTCCTGGACCCGTGTCACAGTGGGCTTCTGTTGGATTAGCCCATCCTGTGCTTTGAATGCACCACTTGTTCCTCTTAAAACCATAGTTATTGACCCGTCACACCCTTTAAACCTTTGTCCTGCACTATTGATTCCTTGACATGGTGGGTGATATGTATTACAGTGTAACAACACAGTCTCTCAGGCACATGCCTTTTTCCTCTAAAACAAGCGAAACGAGCACTTTTGATTTCTCCCTTAGCCCCCCTTGTTATAGCCACTCATGTGGCTTTACTCATATGACCAGGGGCTAGAACCAGGGGCTTAGCCCTCAGGCACTAAGGCCTTCAGACCTGTGTCTGGGAGTCTTTTCCTTTGTATCGCAAAATCTCGCATATTGGTGCTTTACCGTGCTTTTTCCTTAAGCCTCTTGCCTAGAAACTTGCGATCACTAATAATGCAGGATTGCAGGATCACCTAAGACATCACAATCACACTTCAGGAAATGGGGACCCTCTACCTTTCTCCATAAAGTGGGATGACAATCCAGATGCGAAATCCTCCTGAGGTAGAACCACTATAACATATCCCATCGGGGAGGGATTACCACATATCGCAATCACAAGCACCTTTACTTTATCTTTTCCCCTTAACAACTGTGATCGTCGATCTGCGGGGTGACGTCATCACTGCCACTTTTCACCTCTAAAGTAGTGTACATATGCAGTTTGTATTAATAAAAATAGCGTACTTTTATCAGAATATAAAATTAGAGGTTTGAGTTTTAAAATATTGATTCACCCCGCACACACCCCCCCCTAGTATTTTTCCCAAAAATTCATTGTAAAAAAGAAATGAATAAATGCATAATATGTTTGGATAATATGTGACCATTATTCTATGCAAAAGATCCATATTTTTTCAAAGTTTACTAAAATTAGTATCTTTAGTTGAACCCAATGTCTTTTTTTTCCTAATGGATGAGGGGGGAACAAGATTTTGTTTGTAAAAGAGTTGTATTCCTTTATTACTATTTATTATTTCTAGACATATAAACAAGAGGGGAGTTAGGGTCATACATATACAAAATATAACATTTCGAGTTAGGTGATTCAAATATTGTGGGCATGATATAAATATGATTTATTTTTGAATTCACACCATACCCATCTCTCCCAGTTTGAATTGCTAGTATGACTATGTCCATACCTTCAATTCTTCTAATTCAACTCAAATAAAACCCCAATCCATTTTGTTCCAAATTCTCATATTTACTCTCTAGACCAAGGAAAAGGAAATAGGGATGGATTTGAAACCTTAGTTGATGACTTCGATTGGGTTTTATCTTTTCAGATTAAAATTGCTTTCTAGTAGGAGGTTTCCCTTGACTTTCCTACCAGTCAGATTGGATGAGTGATATGTATTTATAGTTTTGTCTTGCCAGCCAGATTGAATCAATAATCTATATTTGCAGCTCTGCCTTACCAGCCAAATTGAATGAGTGATTTATATTTTTAGTTATGTATTGTAATTGTGTTCTAGGATGTCACTTCTAATACTAATTTTGTTTAGTATATGCATTTATTTTATTCATAGGGAGTTTTGATTATTGTCTTTCACAGGGACTTTGTTTGTAAGAGTATAAACTTTGATTAGTATGCATGCAACCATGAAGGAGTTTTTGTTGTAGACAAGACAAGTGTTTTACCCCCTTCCATTTCAAAACATCGATTGTCATACTTCTTTTTTACTAAATCTATACCATATTTCATTGACCTTTTTATAAGAGAGCCATTTCTTAATGTAGAATTCATGTATTTTACAACTATCAGTGTTTTGATTATTTCTTAATATTATCTATAATGAATACTATTTGTAACTTGGTTTTATAACTTTATTTTAGTTACATATATCACCAATTGATAGGACATGAAGTTGAGGTTATGGTTGTTCATAATACTCTAGTTGGTTGATGTCAAGCCTTAGGCTTGTCAAAATTGAATGCATCTCAAGTCAACTTCTTGATTATTTTATATGTATTGGAGTGCCTTTAATAACATTTTTTTTTTCATTTTAAGTTTTTATGGTTTCTATTGTAAGTCCCTTTTAAAAAGTTGGGTTTACGTTAATGGATTGTATTAAATCATATATATACATTTATATTATGATATTATTGCAATGAAGTGTTTGGAATATTTGGGCTTTGTTGTTATCTTCCATATCTAAACAAATCTATATATTATATATCTAATGAAAAATCTATTTTTTCTAATTATCTTGAAAAGGGAAAAAAGATGCATATGAAAAATTGAAATTGTGGCTAAGTCTAGAAAATTTGTACATACTAATGAAAGTATAAGCTTAGTCATCTAATGGATAAATGGATTTACTGTTAATGTGAGAAAATAATTTTCTATTGTGTTTTTTAACTATCTCAAATATAGTTTGTAGGAAGGAGCATAGATTATTCATGCTATTCTTGCTCAGTAAAAGAGGGCCAGGGAATAATACTCTTATATATGATCGGTTTTGCAAGCCATGTTGATCCTTAGGGTTTCTTATTGGCTATCTAAATAGAAGTGTTTTGTAGACTATGGATTAGGGAATCTCAGAGGATCCCATAATTTATGGGAGTCCCTTATTTTTTCATTTTTATTACAGTTCTCTTATACTCTATGAATAGTATCTATCCATTGGATGGTCAACGTTATATATTGCATATCCATGTTAGTGTGCATACAATTTGGATAAGATTTGACAAAGAGTGACCTCCAAAAATCAGGTCATTTTTTATTTGAGTTGAATTAGAAACTTGATATCTATCTACCATCCAACCGGCTATAAATTTTGAGCGACCTTAAACCATGAAGTCATGAATGAAGTCATTTGACCTCTTAGAAGAAAAGTAACCACCTTTGATGACATTTTCATTTTAGACTTTTCCACCAGACTTGTTAATGTTTGATTCTGAAACATGTATGAGAGGTGGTTTTAGCCTTGCATTTGAAGATGGATTTATTCAACTCAAATGGTTTTATTTGAGTTGAATTCATTGAACACATTTCTTTAAAGGGTGATATCTCAATGGAAGAGCACCTGCCTTGCAGGAAGTTGATGGTTCAATTCCATCGTGCCCTAACACGAATTAATCACTAAAGAAATAAAAAGATTCACATTCTGTATTTTGCTTCTAAACATATTTTTTTACTGTCTCTAAAGAGATAATAATTGGGATTAAAGAGATATGTATGTATAGAGACAATATATCTTTAATTGTATCTATAGTCTCTTGAGAGACAAAAATGAATTGTCTTTTAAGAGACAATAATAGTTGTGTTCTATATTATCTTTATAGAGACAATTTTTATGACAATAATTTGAGACAGTCACTTAAAGAAAAATTTTAAGATAATTTACTCAAATTTTGTCTTAAAACCCCCCTTTATGTACTAGTGATTTTTATTAGTGACTTCCATCAATTCTTATATTACTAGATCTTGATTTGTGTGCTATGTAACATTGTGTATGCATCGTTTTTACAACAAAGCCACTCCACAGGTGTCTTTGTCAAAAAAATTCCAACCTCCAAGCTCCATGCTCAAGAAAGTACATGAAATTTCAAACTCACGCATCAAATATCTCATAGTTTTCACAAAGTCTCTCAAGTCAATCTATGATATCAAGATTATTACAATATTAAAAATGTAGAAATACATAAAATGAACAATAATAAAATAAGCTCAAACATATGTACCATCTTGATTCAACTTCTTAGAATCTCTCACAAACTCTCAACTAATAATTCTTTATAATCTCAAATTAAAGCTTTCTCACATAACAAATATATAACAATAATAATTCTAGAATACGAAAATTTATCATAATTCTAAGAGTAACATAATATAGCAATGTATTGCTTTTTTATCTACTTATTTCAAATTTATTAATGTTCCTCAAAAAGCTATAGGAGATTTTGGCATTTAGGTGGTTGGCAATTTGGTGGAATAACCATCCCTCTAGGTGTAAGGATATTAGGGTAATTCCTTATTTTGATTTACATTACAATGGTAACTAGTTAGACCATAGCCCCTTTCTAATACAAAATTTGAGAAAAGAAACATTTGTTGTCCTAAATCCTCCATAATTGTAATTCAATCTCTTGAAAATCACAACCCCTAAAAATTAGTTAAGTTGCGTACATTCTCTTAAAAAAAATAATTTTTAATTTTTCTTGGCAATGATCATATAAAACAAAAAGTTGAGACTATCTAAATGTTCATAAAACACCATTTTTTTATCTAATCTATTTTATTAAATCTTTTAAATTTATTTAAATTAATCTCTCTTTCACTGGCTTTCTCTCTATGTAAAAACAAATCAACGGAGTCATAAAATCCATGTAAAATGTGTATATATATTTATTATCTATTTATTTATATAGATATATTTATTTCTATAAAATAAATATTTATCTCTTAAAAAAATATAAATATTTAAATTTAATTCATTTATTATCTTTTATTATTAACTAAACTGATAATGCACTTAATAAGTGCAAATTTATTTCTCAAAACAAAATATTATATTATATTCATGAAAAATCTCTTCCTCCTATTAAAATTATACTTTTAAATATACAAATACCTCAACTTTATCTTTCTTAATTATTAATTATTTCTATGGGATCATTTTCCATTAAACAAAATATTTTCATGTGATCTCTAATAAGTTTCATTCCCTCACCATCACGGCGTTAAGAATTTTATTCAAAGTAAATAAAATTAAATACTTTATTATTATATTAAACTAATCCTTACGCATCATGTAACATGCTTATTTCTCTATATATATTTTGAAATAGATGATCCATCATAATTATAAAAAAAAAAAAACACCGAAGAAACTTGTTAAGAGAAGTGTACTCTTCAACTCCTGCTTTCACTTACGTTATTAATAACCTCTCCCATTGTTATTAAATTCTCTCTTAACCCCTCCCATGTTCCTCGAAATTGAGGAGAAATACATGACCAATGCAATTCCAAATGGAAACTGACATATTGACGAGGAAATGTAGGCCGAGCACCTTCCCGGAACCTTCACACATCGCTACCACTATTTATTATATTGCATGCATGATGAAAACAAATAAGAAAAAAAAGATTATTAAATTGAAGGGGTGTTTCCGCTGAGTTTCGTGGCAACTTCCTCCAAAGCTTCTTAAGAGGAATGGCAGGCTCTGTTACCTATCTTTCCGTGAAGCCTAAGTAATATCCAGTTTCTTTATATATAGATGTGCTCTCAGTTGTAGGAATTATTGTTGAGATATATAATTCACTCTCATTCATCCTAAATACCAAAGATGGTGCGTGATATGATCAGAAATTGTGCGGTTTCTAACATTCGTGTCATGTCTATGTACTGGAGAACTGTTGTGTCCATGGCACTGAGGCGAGTGCAGAAATTTTGTAGCATCTGCAACTTTTATGTTTATGTTTGGGTTTCTCAGATGATGAAAATCAAATTTTCTGAGTTTAGCGATCCTAAAGACTCGGAGATAATGGCAGCTGGAGAATACGAGTCATCTGCATCTATGAATGATGAGAGGAGCAGTGAGTGTGTAAATGAAAGATGCATGGTTGTCGTCCATACATGGGATGTGCCTCGGTTGTTCAATACCTTGGACACCAATGGTGATGGCATCGTCCGGGCAGAGGACGTACTAGGGTTACTGCAAAAGCTTGGGATGCCATGCATCTCTGATGATAATATGAAAGTCGTGATGGGTTCTCCGGGGCATGTGAGCTTTGATGCATTCTGCAGTTTTTATCTGAATCTGTGGGAGGAAGCTCTTGAGCATGCAGAGGCAGAGGCAGAGGAGAAAGTGTTTATGGAGGAGGAGTTGGTGGAAGCGTTCAGTGTTTTTGATAAGAATGGGGATGGGTTCATCAGCCCATGGGAACTTCAACAGGTCCTGCTCAGCTTAGGACTCAAGGAGGGACAAGATTTGGGGAATTGTGAAATGATGATCTCAAGATTTGACAGAAATTCAGATGGGAGAATTGATTTTGAGGAATTTGAGAACATGATGACCCTGATGACAGATAAATCTTTGTAAATGTCTTGTACAATTATCTTTGGTAAAGAAATACAAATTTGGAAATGAAAGTTAATGGAAAATTTATGGACCTTCTTCAAATTTAGGTTATATTATTAAATAAATGATAAAGGAAATAAAATTAGTTAAATATTATATTACAAATTTCAATTATTTGGTAGTTAGGACCTGCAGTTTAGGTTAAAGGCAGTTAAATTAAAGTAAACATGTTGAATTTAAAATTAGTATATTTTAATAATTGACTTATTTTATTATTTAGTAGAAAGAGCCATAGTTTTTAAATCCATGCTTATGAGAGAGTATAGCAATAAAGTTTATGTTCTCTCATATAAAATTGCAATCCAGGGCATAAAATAGATTTTCAGAGACTGGTAGTACTTGGTATTCGACCTCTGCCCTGGAAAAGATCAGGAGACTGATTTCTTTTCACCATTGAGCCGTGGATTTGGCATATTTAAAAGAGATTGGTGTGTATTGCCAAAATTAAAAGATAAATATATTGACAATGGTTTTATGATTTAATCTGGCAAATAGATATGTGTTTAGATAGATAACATTAATAGGTTGAATGGATTATGTTTTAAAGTTCACATTAAGAGGGCAATTATTAAAAATTTCAAAGAATAGGTACAAGTTGCATTGGAGATTTTCTGAACTCACTCTGTATTTTGGCACTATGGTTCAAAGGTTGTCTTTCAAATACTTCAGATCCTCAAACTCCAGGAATGCAAAATTTTTCCAAAGCACCTAAAATAAGGTTGTTTTTCATATACTTTAGATCCAGGAATGCAATTTCTTTCCAAAGCACCAAAATTTTTACTGCGCAACAAACACATATGTAAGTAAAGAATATCCAACCATATATTAGGAACAACCTAAACTTCAGCGACATCCAAGCCCATGTCAGATTTGGCTTTAAATGAATTTGAGTTAATCGAATTTATTATAATCTATTGTTTGAGTATTTTTCTCAAGTAATTGGAACAATAGATCTGAGTTAAATAAAGGAATTTATAACAGACTTGAATACCGTCCATTTAACAGTTTACAATAACCTCATCGATGCTTCAGTCATGAAGCTTTGGGTTTGAATGGAGTTGCTGACTTTTCCACTTCGTAGTCAAGTTGGCCTCTGACTCCCAAAAATCCAGTTGGTAACACATAAACTTTAGCTTTTGTAAAACATAAAATAAAACTTAACTATAGATATGTAATAATTATACGTAGATAATTAAAATTAAAATAAATTAATTAAAATAATATTAAAAGGAAACAAAAACTGAATGCATTATAATAACAAAGGTACATAATAGTTAGAATATACAGTTTAGTTTAAATATAGCTCAATTAAATTAAAAAATAATAAAAATAAAAAGTTAATTACAAAAATAAAACTATTAATAAAATATTGTAATATAAATGTCATTATTTAAAATGAAGAAATATGATTAGTTTATATTAACATATATACACTTTAATATAAAAATTTATTTAGTTAAATATATTTATGTATTTTACTTTATTATACGTACTGTTGTGGAATTATCTATTGATTTTAGATTGACGATGTATTACTTTGGTCAAACTTATTGAATAATTTTTAATTCTATAAAGTAAAACTTTAAAATTTATTATTTTATTTATTAAAAAAAAATTATTAACATTTATTATTTTATTTATTAAAAAAAAATATTAACATTTATTTGTAATGCTATTGGCTATAATATTGAATATCTTATAAGCCCTAGTAACTCGTGGTATAATGGTAAGCCTTCAATATTAATGCTACACATTGATCACCAATAGGACAATCTTGTCTTAAACATCTTATAAGCCCATGCCTAGTAACTTGTGGTGGTAAGACTTGAATATTGATGCTACACACTCATCACCAATAGAAAAATATTGTCTAATCATATATGACGCATCCATTGCACGGATCATAATGCTAGTGAAAAAAAACTGAGGAAAGGGATGACCAGTGATGTCATAAGTAACATTAATTATTAATATAAAGTTAACTTATTTGTATTCTTACTTGAAATGGTATTAACTTCAAAAATAAATTACATTATCAATTATATATATGTGATATTATACTATAGATTTTAAAATATTATATATATATATATATATATATATATATATATAACTATTTTTTATTGATTCACTCAAAATTATCTAATACTATAATTATTTTGATAACTATTTATTTTAGGATAATAATAAAGACTATATACCATTCATATCTAAATGATATAGTATATTTGTTTGAACAAAAAATTATGATGGTGAAGAAAACATGTACAATTACTATCTAATAAATTTAGTTATTTTTATTTTTTTTTGAAGTTTAATAACTTTATGAAAAAGTTATCTATATATATATATATATATATCACCATGGACTTACATTCCTTGAAATTTTAAAACTTTACAAAAAATAGTATTGTTCCCAATTTATCTATCTTTAATAATATTTTTTTATTTTAATCTAGGTATGTCTAGCTACTATATAGCACTGGTCTATATATATATATATATATATATATATATATATATATATATATATATATATATATATATATATATATATATATATATATATATATACACACTGTTATAATTAAATTTATTAAAATATATTCTTAATATAATAATAGTAATCTTACAAAAAAAATCTATAATTTATGAAAATGAAAATAATAGAAAAAAAATTCAAAATGTTAAATAAAAATGAAATAAATCTATAAGCAAAAAGTCAATAACTAATAGAAATGGAAGTTACTAAACACCTCAACCAATCACCTTACAAATAAATAAATTTGAATAATAATAATAAATGACAAAAATTGATTTGCTGCAAAAACATTTGGTCAAAGACAAACTAATACACACTCAAAACAAAATTGAATGAGTAATATCATGCATGTTGCAAGTATAATAAGTCATCCTAAATTGAAAATACAAAGAAAAAACTAAAATTCATGAAAATCGAAATAATTGAAAAATGATAAATAAAAAAATTGAATTAAAACAAAATAAAACAAAAAAAAAAAATAGTAACTAATAGAAATGGAAGTTACTAAACAACCCATAATAAGACTTCAATCAATCACCTTGCAAATAAATAAATTAAAAAAAAATAAAAATAAAAAAAATAAAAAATTGAATTCTCAATGTTAATCGACATAAATGAATGATCAAAACAAATTAATAAATAATCAAAAACAAAACTGAATGCATAATGCTTTTAGTTTGTTTTGACATTAGATTTTTTGATTATTAATTTAAGTTCAAGTATAATGGAATAAAATATTTGTAATTGAAAAATATTAAAATTATAATATATTGAGTTGTATAAAGAAGAAAAATAATTGCTAGGAGACATATCATAACTGAAATCACTTTCGCTGGCTAGTAAAGAAATGATTGTCTATCGAAATGAAATAGACCACAGAAACGCTCAGATTCAAACTGAGCCTCCTACAAGTGGTAAACAGAACGAACAAGTGGTCAAATGAGAGATATTATATATGTCATTTTTTGGTCACTTTTAGGTCTTCCATGCCTTCCATCGACCTTCCTGTTGCCTGTTGTATTTGATGAGTTAGCAGAGTCAGATGTATGGAGATAGAGAGAGTCTAATGCCTGTTGGAATGATGGCTGGAATGCAGTCTGCTTCATTGCCCTCAATGGACAAGACCTCCGGACCTTGATTGACTGACTGATTGTAATAATTAGAAGACGATGAATGCCAAAAAGCTGGATATAAAGATGTATTTTCTATATCCTCCTGTCCTTATCCCTCCTAAACCCGATCAATCAACCCTTGCTGCTCTACATAGTTACAACTGAGAACACCTCGAGAGATCTATTGGCACAATATGATGACCAGGGCAAAGAACGATCTATCTACTATATCAGTAGAACGTTAGTAACCTATCAAATAGGATACACTCTCTTGGAGAAGTTGCTAGAGCTAGGCCTTGTGAACTTTTATTGGTAGGAGTAGGAGGTTTAAGTTTACACTCTAGGTCACATTCCAAGTGAGCTAGGGGACATCCAAACTAGCCAAATAAGAGCACTAATATCACTGCACCGACTTGATGTCATTCAAGGAAGAGATGATATCATTACTTTCTTCATGCTTCTCTTTCAAGACCCTACCCGTAAGATTTTTCATCCACCAATGGAGGGTGATGGATTTCCGGTACTAGTTCCATTTACCCCTTGTATGACCCAGTTCAAGAACCCAATTGGTTACCTCCTCTAGGATTTTAGAGTTAGAATATGCTTGACAACCATTGGTGGTGAGGACTTTCAGTTGGCGGTTTTCTTCATGAATTTTAGGAAGGGGTAGCAGAATGAAAGATACCTACAACTTCCTGGGCATGTGCTTGGGAACATGGCCTACCCTACTGGCCTTTTCCTCCAATTCCCTGGTAGTTGCATATTCATTGCTATGGCATATTGCATGAAAAGGAGAAAATCCAGACAAGAAATCCATCTTACAACAGCCCAAGATTGGTAGAAGTGAGACAGAGAGGGCCAAAGACAAGGGAAAACCAAAAGAAACTGGGATTCTCAGTGGTGGAAGTCAACAAATAGATAACGACCAAATAATCAAAAGGGAAGATGAAGAAATCTTAGCAGGGTCACATGCTCACCATGAGACAGCGTGGTGTGAACCATAATTCACCCTAGTAGAATTGAAGACATAACCACTAAGCTTACATCATAGAGAAATAGAACTAGAGAAGAAAATAACTAAGCGAGAAGAGTAAGATGATACCTAGATGTATCCATGGTGGCTTGATTGGGGGAGCAATACCATACCACGTGGGTTCATATTGGGCGATATATATTGAGGGAAAAATGACATAATATATTGGGGAATATATAGGGGGTAAAGGGTTTTTATATTCACGGGTATAAAAATGGAGTTCAAAATTAATGAAAGAATATAAAGGGGTATAAAAATGTTAATGAAAATATGGATACCTACAATATCTAGTGAAAATAGGGGTTTTTTAAATTAGAGAGGTGTATTGGATTCATATTGGTGGGGGGTTAAATAATGTTATTTTTAGAGGTATTTTCCAATATGTAGTCAAATTAGGGGTATTGTTTAGTATGACATGAACGCACGCGATATGTCAGAGGTTCCTTGAGTGAAGCCCCCATGGATGTAACCATCCCACTTTACTTGATTAAGTGAATTCTCATGCATCGAAGACATGATAACACCACCAACTACTTCAACATCCAATGCATGTGTAAACTGCACAGTCCCGAAGTATGAAGCCTCTGTGCAACCATAATCTATCTCTAGACAAAAAGCCAACATCCCATGTGAGCAACAGGTACCTTCAGTCTCAGAGGGCGAGTTGGATTGCATGCAGACACATGTCACAGCCACTCCATTGCCAAAGACGAGTGACTACATATAAAAAAAAAACCTTCAATTGTGCCATATCTCTACAAGATTTTCGTCACAGATAGACCTGTCACTGCTAAACAACCAAGAGAATTGTCCAACTTGTGGTGGGAGAGGATCCCAAGCACATGAGAAAAGTCAGAGAACAAGGTTTCTCCTCATAGAACAATCCAATATATAAAGGTTTGAGATGGTAATGAATGAGGTGGGAATAAATCGCCTGTGTATTGCATGTGGTAAGTTGACTACCCCCCCAAATGTTTTGGGAGGGGGCGAGGTGGTGGGTTGCTGCTCCTTTACCTCCAATGTCACATTGCCCAACACCTTGATCTAGGGAAATATAGAATTATATTATAAATGAATAATTATTTATATAAATTATATATATATATATTTTTATATATATGAACTGTAAATTAATTTACAATTCCACCATTCACACTTATATATATATATATATATATATATATATATATATATATATATATATATATATATATAGATATATAAAGTGTGAATGGTGGAATTGTAAATTAATTTACAACTCAAAACTTTATAAATAAAATTGTTAATTACCATTCAAACTGAAATATTTTTCATCTAAGAGATTACCCTGAACACGCATGAACAACATACATATAAATCCATTATGGGCTCATACCTAAATCCTAATGTTCTAGGCACTTTAGGTTCACACATAACTGAAACATCTCTATGTGTAGGTTTCTTAGAACATAACATACTAAAGCCTACACCCACATTCCTCAATTAAAATTGTTTTAAGATTCATATGAAAACAAGGTTGGATACAAATCTTAGATTACATAGGAAAATATCTAAAGAGTACATCTAAGATGTCAAAAAAGTATTTTTTTCTCAATTTGTCATAATGTCGGAAGAATTTGGATATAAATCTTAGATTACATAGGAAAATATCTAAATAGTACATCTAAGATGTCAAAAAAGTATTTTTTCTCAATTTGTCATAATGTTGAAAGAACATAACTTTGGAGTACTTTATGCCTTAATTAAAATCATTAAAACACATACACACACTAGGTTTTCCACAGATACAACTTACAAGTATTTCCTCACTCTTGTTGCCAACAATCACATTTTAGTTATACCCTAGTAAAGGAAAATTATTTTTCAAACATCTATCAATACTATATCATATATCTTTTTATAAAGGAAAATTCCTGTAACAAAATGGCTAATAATACAACTAAATTTGACATAAAACTAACAACAACATATATTATGAATAGTTGTAATGCTAACACACCATAGTTTAAACTAACCATAATCTTAACATCAATATTGCTTTCTTAAAAAGTATGAAATTATTTCACTAACAATGTGTTATATGCTGGACATGAGTTTCATACTCATCTCTTCATATACAATATTGAAAAAGCATCATTTTCATTTAGTGGCATAAGAATTAATTAATTAATTATGACCTAAAATGAATAATTGATTATATGCATACATTTGTTTCCCTAAAATAAACGTTTATTTCTTAAAAATTTAGCTAAATGTTTAACCTTACTCACTCTCCTTTATTGTTATCTAATATAATAATGCACTCACTAAACACGAATTTATCAATATAATAGTCCAAACAAAATATTTTATTCATGGAAAACTTTTTCCTTTAGGGTATTTGTATATTTAAAAGTGTAACTAAATATTTTATTCATTTTCCTTTAAGGTACTTGTATATTTAAAAGCGTAACTATATATTTTATTCATGGAAAACTTTTTCCTTTAAGGTACTTGTATATTTAAAAGTGTAACTATATTTATGGATATAATAGTCAAAATAAAATATTATATTCATGAAAAAAATTTCTCGTTTTTGTGCGTGTAAATATTGTTTAACACCTAATTCTTTAAGAATTGGTATGGAATGTGAGTAATCAAAGGGTGGCCCAGAGACCTTTAAATATGGAATTCAATGGTCATATAAAATGTACATTGTATTTTAAATGTATATGATGTGAATAATAATGTATTTCTCAATAATAATGATATATGATGTGAATAATAATGTATTTCTCAATAATAATGTATCTCATGTTGTTCACATTCTATGTATTTTAACATGATATTATGTTTAACATGGTAATTAGAGCAAGAGTATTACTCCCTTGCCCAAATTTGAAGTTTTGTAGCTTCTCTCTTTGCAGGTCAGTTTTGCCTTCCCGCTCCCTTCCTTCATGTGTGTCAGAACTGACATTATTATTCTTGTTGCACGCTGTCCCACTGACCTCTCAACGAGATTCATGTTAGGTTTGATGCCCTTACTTCTTCTCTCGGCTACTATGTGTAACTCCTATTCTGTGTGTTGAACGGTTTTTGCATTGCTTCCTCTGCGTTGAAAGGAGAATTACTTCTCAGGTATGATTCACTACTCAACGCTCTCCTCATCATCTGATTGTGTTCGGTTCATATGGGATGTTGACAACCTTTGAGTGGGTTGAGCCTTTGCGTAGCAGGCCTGATTAAGTTGCACATTATAGTTCTGCTCTAAATTTCTAATAGTGGCTTGATACTTTGTTTCTCATTTTGCTATTCTATTTACTATTCGAGTTCTGCAATTCGACAACAATTTGAGTATGGAGAAATTTTGAAGCCTAGATCTCTATTTGACAATGCTTCTCGGGCTTGTAATTTTCGTCCCTCACATTTATGTGTTAAATTACATTTGGGTTGAATTAAATTTTCCAACGTCCTGAAAAACGGAGTGCTCCTCCCATGAAGCCAGACAACGAATACCCCTATTGTCTATGGCAGCTCCTCGACAAGAAGTCACCTTTCAGCAAACTAGAAAAAAAGACCCCAACAACATGATCAGTAGTGTATTAAAGTGATAACTCTTTTTCTGATAAGGATAAATTGAGGCAAACTCGATAAACATTTATGAAATTTACAGCAAGATCTGGACAACATTCAATGTTATGTATAATAATGCTGGAATGTATGATTGTTCTTTACGTTGGTAGTTCTTGTAATGTTCTCCATTGATTTTCCAGGGCCTCCACGACTGTGTTGTGGCCACAGAGAAAACATAGATAGCTGCATGTTTTTCATTGAAACACTTACAACGTTGTAGTTCTTTATACATCTCATCTCTTCAAGCATGTTCGACAATGAGATAGACATGGTTCTGATCGTAAAAGCATCCATACAAGCGAAGTATATTGGGATGTCTTAGGTGACTCTGTATTTCGATCTCCCTGCCTATTTTTATGTATAGTCATTTCCAGTATTTCTGAGAATTGGGAATCAGCAGTCGAATTGGCAAGCCCCCAAGATAAGCTTGATTTTGTAGCACAAAATACTCTCCTCGCTAAATTATTGTATTGTTTTGATAGCCTCGCAGTGTGACACAAAATGGTATGTTTTGATTCACTTTAGATTCAACGTTGAGAGTAAACAACACGTAGCCTCAATGAAATCTTGAGGACACTGGGATTTATTTAAAAACAAAAGCGCTGCTCAAAGTTTTGTTGAGAAATGCGGCCATTGCGATTCATTCCTTGTATCTTTATTTGAGGATTTTATATATCCTTGGCTTTTACCACATTGCTGATACAGGGAGATTGTAACCAAACAAAAGCTCCTGTTTTTCTTGGAGGCGGTCATACAAAAACGTTGTACATATGACAACATTTCATAAAACATTGAATGAAGTGAGTTGTGAGTTAATTTGCTTGGTTTTAGCAGTGGTATGTGCGTTGAGTATTTAACCTTGTATGTGGGTATGCATTGGGATGAAATGCTTTTTTGACCTACCAACGTTTGAATACTTCTAGGCATTATATAAAGTTGGTCAAAATTTTCTAAAGATTAGAATTATGTGAATAAGATATCGTGACATTGTCAACGCACAAGACTGATATATAGACAAATCAGATTGAGAGAAGTGTTGGGTGTATTTTATATAAAATATTATACTTTTCATTTGTTGAATCTTTATTTTTGCAAATGGCTTGAGGTAATAATGTATTAAAGTTACTCAATACCATGTTACTCAATACAATGATATAATCAACTTGTTCATACAATCAACTAATTGTTGATGATATGGTAAAATTGAGCAAAATCACTCACACAGACATTGGAATTTGCTTGCAAAATGCACAAAAAAATTGATTTTTTCAGCTTAAATTTTGATTTTTGCAAGTTGAATATCAATTTCAGTCAGATGAGTTACAACAAAAAAGACAACATTTTGAACTTGTTTTTCAGAGTAATCCCATTTTTAAGTCCAAAGTTGACACTAATTAGCAGCCAGAAATTGTTTAGATCATTGAGCCTAGTGCAAGAGCAGATTTGAATGCAAAAGTAGAAATTCAACCTGCACTTCCCAAGTCCATCATCAGACCTTGGGAAGAGCTTGTCAACAACAAGCATAAAATGTTAGAAAATTATATATTACAGAGCAATGGAACACATAAAATATTGCAGAAATATAAACACAGAAAACACACAAAACAAGAGAGACACAGATATACGTGGTTCACCCAGTTTGGGCTACGTCCACCACGAACAGCCAGTCCTTCCTTTCTATTATCCAACAAAATGAAGAGACACAACCTACAGCAAATCCATTGTAATATCCTCTGTTTTCTCTCACAGTCTCACCTCTTTGTTTCTCGCTCACAGAATACACATCTGTCACACAGCCTCAAATACAATACCCTCATACAAAGAGAGGGGTTGCCTTTTAGGGAAAAAAACCCTAAACTAAACATAAGTTCTACGTCAGATCATCCGCCTAATGAACGTCCCAGATTGATTAGAAATTACTATACTTTTACAAGGCAATTTTACAGTTGCTTTTAGCTTCGGGGTCGCTGCCCCCGAAACCCCCCGCCAGGGGGGGGCTCCCAAAGGTCGCAGCCACCCCCCCTAGACCCCCCCTGCAGCGAATATTTTACGGGCGGCATTGTCGCACCCATTTTGAACTGGGGTCCTATGTGGCGATACCTTTGAATATAGAAGATAATCAGGCTCCACACCCAACATAAAACTGTGATTGGATATGTAAATGATGTGTCCTTTCATAATCTAGACTATTACAAGCCCATAAAATTTCAGAGTGTAGGATTTTTTCATGACACTTCACTTTGAGTTGTTCTAGATTCTGGTCATCTTCCACAACAACAACAACAAAATGTTAAATGCCAACATTGTGACCGAGTTGACCATATGAAATACCATTTTTTTTATCTTCATCCATATGAAAATTGTCATAAAACCACTCATTCTTCAAATAGATGCTTCAGAAACAAGTTTCCTCCAAGAACAAAGATTCATCTTAGATGGATCGCTTCTTGGCAATGGGTTTCAACAATAGAGAACATATTTCAGTCATATGTCAAAATTTGTTCTAGAGTATTAAATAGTTTTGCAATTGATTTTTCTCCATCTTCTCACCTTGTGTGTGACAGTAGGGGAAAGTGATGGTCATTTACAAGCTTCAAAGCCACATCAAATGAGCCTAAGCCACAACCTGTCATACCAAACTTAGAGTTGTATCCAGAGACAGAGATATCCTTGAGCATGCATTTGGTTGGTGGTCGGCCTTAAACCATTTATGCGTGGTTGAGAGCTCTCTTTTCAGGTTAAGCTTCTACCTCCTCAAAGAATTCGGGACACTTCCTCTAGCAAAAGACTTCAACTTCTTGCCAGGAATTGCATTAAGCATTCTAGAGTTGGTGGTCATCCTTAAACCACTGCAAGTTGAAGGCCTCCCTCTCAAAATCATTAGGGACACTTCTTATAATTGAATATTTCAACATCTTGCCATATTTGGAAGAGTTCTGGGAACTGCACTAAACATTCCAATGTTGGTGGTCATCCTTAAACCACCCCCTTATACCAACATTTTAGAGAGCACATTCAACCTAGTGTTGCCATGCATTTTTGCACATTTTGTATTACAACTCTCTTGTTGGACTCATACATACGCTTTCAGATTAAGTGGGGGAATGTCGAACACCTAATCCTCTAAGGGTCGGTATGGAATGTGAGTACTCAAAGGGAATCCAAGAGACCTTGAAATATGGAAAACAACGGTCATGTAAAATGTATTATAAATGTACATCATGTAAATAATAATGTATCTCACAATTATCATTCACATCTGCTATTCACATTCTATATGTATTTACCAAATACCATTATACATTTAAATATACAAATACCCCAACTTTTATCTTCCTTGATTATTATTTATTTCTATTTAATTAAATATATATTTAACATTTATAATATTATATAAATATAAAATACTCTAAATATCATATCAATATTACCATTCACAATTTAGATCATTTTTCTTTAATCATTAAAATAAATTATGATAATACGATTTAAAATTATATCTATTTAGTTATATGGATATATTCTCTATAATATTATGTAAATATAAAATACAATACAAATATCATGTCAATATCACCGATCACAAATTAGATCATTTTTATTTAATCATTAAAAAAATATCGTTATGTGATTTAAAAAAAAAAAAAACCCTTACATCATCACATGACATTGTTAAAAAAGACTATCATGATTTAAAATAAATTTCCTTCTATCACCGTCATGACATTGTTATGAATTTTCTACGAAGTGAATAATTTTATTATTATTATTTAAAAATAATTAAATATTACAATATTTTGTAATTATTATATTAAACTAATTCTTAAACATCATTTATGTCAATTTTTTTATATATACATAATTTTTTTTTTAAATAATATAATTTATTTTAATTATACATCCACTTACAAAACGTAATGATGATAATAATAATAATATTAAATTTAACATTTCGATTTGAAAAAGTACTGAATCTAACAAAATACAAAATATTGAGGTATATGGCACAACATAATTATAAAAAGGAAGAAGAAGAGGAGGAGCGTGCTCCCTCAACTTCGCCATCTCCCCCCACTTACGCTATTAATAACCTCTTCCATTTTTGTTATTAAATTGTCTCTTCACGCGTCCCAACTTGGTCGAAATTGAGGAGCAATATCGTGACAAATGCAATTCCAAATGGAATCTGACATATTGACGAGGAAATGTGGGTCGAACACGTTCCCGGAACCTTCATACATCGCTACCACTATTTATTAAAACAGAAAAAACAAGACTATTAGATTGAAGGGTGGTTTCCGCTGAGTCTCATGGCAACTTACTCCAATAAAACAAAAGCTTTGTAAGAGGAATCGCCGGCCGCTACCATTCCGTGACGCCCCAGTAATATCAAGTGTTTTTTCACTACCCTTGCCTAATCAATTATATAAATGTTCATTTTTTCTAGCGCATGAGACCAAATTTCCATTATAAAGTGTTTGTAGTTTATTGGTTGGAGAAATCTTTTTATAATAGAGTTATATCGGAGTTTTCGGAGTTATGATATCGGAGGAACTCTTTTGGAATTCTTCGATACCAAAATTCTGACACATATCATATTGGTTCTTTATAATAATATAACATATATCCAAAGTTCACAAATAAACACAATGCATATATTGGAGGAATACTATATCAGTGTTTTTATTTTGTGACACCGCTCAAAATCCCCGACTTCTGATCATTCAATGCCTCCGACCTACAATATGTGTATTTTCCCACCACTGTCAGCATCTATGTTTGCATTGAATATATGGATCCGAAATGGTTTTCAACTATTTTAAATGTTAGTCCTAGTTCCACACTTGTATCGTAGTATTTGGCCCAGATCCATTACTTTGAACTCCAATATTCCACTCACCCCTGATATCCACACCCAATATGGTATTAATTCTGGTATAACCGGATTTTCGTATCCACTCCCATATCGCAACTTCTAAAATGATACTCTAATAAGATTGAACTCTGATTGTCGATATTGGTTACATATGCGATATAATTATTAAAAAGAGATGACTACAATAATGCATCTGTTTCATATCAGAGCTACCCAATATCACAAGTATTTTGTGTTGTTTCATTTTAAAAGTTGTGATGAGCCTTTCTTTGATACCACCTGGCTCTTGTCAATTGTCACCTTCAGGGAGTTGCTTTCTTATTAATAGAAAAGTCGTTACATATATTAGTTTCGTGTTTAATGGGAGTTAATACAATTTTTCATCTACCTGTATCGGGACTTTTGAATGGTAACAAATTTAAAACTGCTGATATCAAATCTCTGATACCACTCATATTTTTCCACGTATCATCCTCTCACCACTGTTATAGCAATTTCATTAAAATTAAAAGGTCTTGAGTCATATGTGTATTGAATTTTCGTCATGGCTAATTCTGATTTCTCTGTTATAGAAAAACGCAAGGGCTGATTCAAATATATCATTTGATCAACAACCACTCAGCCATGTGTCGAGATCCAAAGAGGAAATCAAAGAAAAATCTTAAACGAAGACTAATATCGTGAAGAGCGCAAGCCTACCTAGCTATCTGCTCAGTAGTGGTTGACAGAAAGCAAATTGAACTCAACAACAAGCTAAATTGGGCACTTTATCAATAGAGGCCAATCAACATTTTATATGTGATTCAACAAAAGAAATAACTACCTAATTTAATTGCTTGGTTGTGGAGAGATATGTGGAGTTGCTGATATTTTCACAATTTCACCTCAAGCTTTATATAAATAATCTCTCTGCTAATTGTATAAGGAATTTTTCGCCGAGGGGAATTTGATGATTAGAATTGCATGATAGGCACTGATATGCATAGTTAGAATAGGAATATGGGGATTCAAATCTGAGAGGCGGAGAATCAGAGTAATGCTTAGCCTTGTAACCTGTTTGTAGAGGGAGTTCAGCGCTCATGTGTACTATTGTAGTGAGATTGAAGAGTATTCTTTACAAACAAAGATTGAGTTGTTGGCTGCAGGGGATCTTCACTACTGCAGTATTTTGGTGTTCATGTAACTTGATTCAATTATGTAATAGAATTTACTTATGTAAGTGTATGCATAGCACTACTATTTGCATCAATTATTGAAATGAATTCTTCATCTTTCAATTGCATTCCTGTCGTATTGAAATGTAATTAAGACAATTTCTAATGATTCTAGTGATCAGCAAGTAGGCCTAATAGAATCTAATCAACAAAAAGATTTAAATAATCGCTATGTTAATCTATCTTCTCTTAAGGTGAATACTAAAAATTCGAAACACATTTTTACAACTGAAAGAATTCCATTAAACTAGAATTATGATAATAAAATAATTTATCAAGATGACTCTTTCCAGCCAACATTATATTGTGGTAGCCATTATTTTCATTATCATAATATATTTTCAAATCAAATTTCATTAAATAATGACCATTTAATCTGTCGGTTGAAAACAAGTTTATCACTAATTCTGAAAATTATGAAAATATTTCTCATTTAGATTATAATTCTTTAGTCATCAATGACATTTCAAAATCTTCTTCTCTCATCTTTTCTGATTCTGTTAGTACAAATTAGTTATTTGATTTCCAAGAGGAGGTAATTTATGATGAATACAGTGATGATGATGACAAAGATTTTTATCCTATACAAAGTGCACTAATTATAAAAAATGATTTATCTCATGAAGATTCACGTGCTATGATTTTGTCTCCTATTGTTGAACACAAATTTTATCCTGAACATTTTGATGAGTTAGCTTTGCAGGTTTCTAACACTTTTTATTTTGATTTTCTTTTGGAAATTTTCATCTATAGCATTTTGTTGGAATTCTCTTTTAGTGATAATTTGATCACTAGATTTAGTGATAGGTTCAAGAGTGGCCCTGTAACATTATGTTGTAATTTTAATGTTCATAGAAAATTGGTTATGATTTCTTTCTTTCAATTCTTTCATTATGTTTTCTTTGTTGATATTTTATGTAGGCATGTTCAATATCTTAGCATTGAACACCCTCAAGATGCATTAACTAAAGACAATTAATATGGCAGTTGTCTATAATGAGACTTTTTGGAAGCCTTTCCGGTGGGTTTTTCCGGTCAAAATCCGGCAGCAATTTATTGGAATCGCAAGTTTGATAGCTAGTTTCTGCACAATCAAGGCGTCCCAGGGGTTTTTCAGGGTGCTGAATCCAAATATGTAGTTAAAAAACCATTTTAACTGCAACAAATCAAGATTTAACCTCAATTTCTTCCGCCGGATTCCGTCACCGGAATCTCCAAAAAGTCGCATTATAGACAACTCCATTAATATGTTATTCGAAATTTTAATCCTGAATATCAAAAAACTTTTGTTTTTCAAATTAATCTGATGTTCATTTCATTTCAATTATATCATTATCGACAAAATTTAACTCTTGATAATGTTCCCTCACAATCTGCCTTGCTACCTTCTCCTTTAGTTAGTTTTGAATCTCTTACAAATGTACATCCATACTTTTATGATCTGATAGATATTTGTTTCGAGACAACGTTCCAAGAGAGATGGTTTTCAAATAAGTTATTTGTAAGTAAGTTGTTATTTGTACATACTTTATTTTTATATGTTGAAAATAGCAACAAGAAATACTAAATATAGAAGTGCTAAATTTAGCACTGCTATAAATAGCATTTCAAGATACCTTCCTATTTTAGTTAGTCCCTGAACTAAAATAGAGAAGTAAAATTTGAATTTGATCTTAGCAGCGATTTGTAAAATAATTAATTAATTCATCTTGAGTTAATTAGTTGTAGAAAATCAAACATGAAGTCTATGTGAAGACATGTAACAGTTTCTCCAATGATTGAGGAATTTATCCATCAGTTAAAGAGATAAGGATGAGTTGTAATTTGAGTTGTAATTAGTTAGCTCAATTAATTGAGTTAAGTCCAGTTAGATTAGTTCAAATAGTTTGTTGAACTAATTGTGAGTTCAGTTAGTTAATGCATGCATCCATGTAACATCTACACTTAAGATAACAAAATATTATTTCATAAATAACTCATGCATTTTAGTTCAATCAGAGACCCAGCTGAGGTCAGATGGAGGGACAATGTACTATCAGTTGCAGGAATATTCCATTGTGAATATCTCTTGCATGCAGAAGGAATTCATTCCTTCAGGATTGCGTAGTTACTTCTTCAGTTTAGTGAGTGTGTGATGAAGCCAATCACATAGGTGGCATCATTGGTCCACAAGAAAAACTGCGCAAGGAGATAGGAGGCTTGGAGGGCAGAGGAGATGGTTATGAGAGCCTTTGACTATCTATGAGCAGTGTTGTTTGATTGCAGAGAGAGCAGGATAGCTTGTGAGCTGATTCGTTTTGTATTCTGAACATATTTTTCACTTGTAATGTAATACAAAGATCGGGGTTTTTAGTTGAGGCTTTCCCCAGAGTATTCTTCTATGTTCATGTGTGATTGATTTCTCATTCTCAGTTATATCTGTTCTAATTGATCTTCCTCAAATTGATTAAGCTTCCACAAAGTTTGTTGTAGAAGTAGATCTTGTGTTTTGCTTTAGTATATTGCATAATCTATTGATCTACAGTGGGAATTTCTACATGGTATCAGAGCAAAGTTGATCAAAGCGAAGAATAATATACAAGAAGGGAGAAATTTGAAGTTTGAGGTTCCTGAATATAGAAATCGAGTTCTTATGACATCTCAATTTCTTCAATGGCGTTCAACAGTTTAAGACTCGAGTATGCCCTTGATGGAAACATGAATTATATAGCCTGGAAGGATTGCATGGAAGCAGTATTAGAGGATAACGGTCTAAAGGGCTTCATTGATCAAGAAGTCCCCAAGCCTGCAGTGACTGATGCTACTGAATTGGAAGAATGGAAGAAATGTGTGGCTAGAGTAAGGATAATCCTTCTGGAGGGAGTTCGGGACTACATATTCTCGAGTCTCCATGGGGAGGAGACATTGTTTTTGATGTGGAAAACATCGAGAGATCTATATTAGAACAACAACGATTAGAGGAAGGTGGCACTGAAAGACAAGCTTTGGAAAATCAAGTGTGAAAAGGGTGACACGATCTCTACATATCTGAACAAGCTCACCACCTGCAGGGATGAGCTTGGAAGTGTAGGGATCACAACAGCCGATGATGACATGGTGAGTCTTGCACTCCTCGGTCTTCCTAAGAGCTAGCATAGCTACCAAGACTTGATTAATGGAAGAGAAAATGTTATGAAACCAGCTCACAAAAAGATAGAAAAGATAGATGAACACCTTAGAAATAAGCCTCTTCGAGGGGGTAACCTCCTTTACATTACACAAATGAACAATTCTTAGATGATACAAATGAAAATACCTCCTTTCTATATATATGAGTCTAAGGGGTCATAATATAATCAGAGCCGACATGACAATAATAATGTAAGGGCACAATAATAACAATAGTGGGCTTCCGTGGGGCACAATAATAATAATATGGGGACTACATGGGCACAAAAATATAATAAGGGGGTTGTACTAATAATAATAAGGGGTTACAAGTGTAGTGTAGGGACCTAACATGACCCTCTCCTTCAAAAAGTGTTGTCCTCAACGCTTGAGTAGTTCTTGATGCTTCTGTATAAATTCTTGTCCTTCCATGTGGAATCTTCAACGGGTAAGTTCTTCCACTTGATGAGATACTCTGAAATTGATCTATTTCGTAGCTTTCGGTTTCTTGGTTCTATGACTCCTTCAAGTTCCGATATAATTTTTCCTTCCTTGTCAAGTTCTCACAATAATGTTTGAACTGGGATCTTCTGCAACTTTTGAATGAATTCCCACTCCTTTGGTCATATGGATATATGTAAGGCCTAATGTTTAGAGGAACACTTCGTGGAATCAAATGAATAGCATGATCATGATCACGAATAGGTGGGAGACCTTTGGGAGTCTCAAATACCTTGGAATGATTTTCCAAAACATTTTGGAGATCTAGAGAAATACATGATTTCGATGTGGGATCCTATAGTGAACATAATTGTTCAATTACACCCCATTGTTCTTTGTTTAGAAGCTTTGTTATGCTATTAGAGTTGATTATCTTTCCAGGTTTTCCTTCGATACCCCTCAATTCAACTTCCTTTCCTTCCCAAAAAAAATTCAAGAAAATTTCTTGAAAGTTAAAAGCTGTCGTACCCAAAGATTGTAGCCATTGGACTCCTAGTAAAACATCAGCACCACCCATTGGAATGGAAAGCATTGGGCTATTCAATACATACTCTCCCATGGATAGCTTGATATTATGGCACTTTCTAGAGCAATTTATAGTTCCTCCACTTGCAACCATCACTTAACACTCCAGTGCTGGATATAGGAAGCAATTTAATTCCTTGGCTATCTTACAATCAATAAAATTATGGGTATTGCCTAAATCAATCAACACCCTTACCTTTTTCTTCTTGAGATGTCCTTCTATCTTGATAGTTTGAGAAGTGGTAATTTCTTACCATGCATTACAAGATGTGGTCAGATTGATTTCTTGAGACTCGATGCTATCTTTCAATTCCTGAACATTTTTCTTCTTGACATGTCCTTCTATATTGATAGTTTGACGAGTGGTAATTCCGTCCAATGCATTACAAGATATGGTCAAATTCATTTCTTCTTTCTTGATGTGATCTTTCACTTCTTGAACCTTTTTCTTCTTGATATGTCCTTCTATCTTAAGAGTTTTAGGAGTGGTAATTATTTTCAATGCTTTACAAGATATGGTCGGATTCATTTCTTCTTTCTCTGGGGTTGGTTCCTGGTGTATATACTCTTCTTTTGATGTTTCTTGATCCTTTTCTTCCTCCTCTCCACAATCAATGTAAAATAATTTCTTCTCGGCACACCTATGACCTTTAATATATTTGTTATCACAATTGTAACAAAGCCCTTTTTCTCTTTTTTCTTCCAATTGTTGTGGTGTAACCCTTGTAGGTTATGGAAGGCTAGGAGAAACAACACTTCAATCTTTATAGTTGTGAGGGGTAGACTTCCTTGTTGCCATAATTTTGCTTTCCACTTTGTAACAAAGCCCTTTTCCTCTTTTTTCTCCCAATTGTTGTGGTGTTTCTCTAAAGAAGGTGTTGCTCTTTGTATCCTCATAATGTGCTATCATTTCCTCCATGAAAATTGACTACGTAACAAGTTGTTTATGAGAACAAAGTCCTTTAGACCATAAAAATTGATCTAGTTCTAAATATCAAGATACAATACGTACCTTTTGTAATAGTGGTACACCGTGTAGATCAAACTATTGCTCCATCTGTAGTATCCAATCTACTGGATCCTTTCCATCAAACTTCCTCATATCACATTTTCTTGATTTCAGGAGCTCAATCATAAGATGACTGTAACTTTGTACTTTTAGATCTCAAAGTTCTAAAATTGTCTCCTGCAGTAGCCCTATGAGTCCTCTTTCTAATCCGAAAGTCTGAACAAAATTTGATTCTCCAAGAAAGAGTTATGTCCAATCTCCTAAGATGACCTGATTATATAATGTTTCAGTAGAGCGAACTTGTACAACATCCCACGTGTCACTGTTTCGACCTTCAGATCTAAAACCTATAGATAGAAAACTACAGTCCGTCCTATTTCTGTAACTTCTTATGAAATTTCAATTTGTTGCTTAGAGAGAAAGTTATGACGATTTTCCCAAGGTCACCTATTTAGAATGTAATTCGGGAGTCTGCAAAAACCCTAACTTCCCCAGATCATATATCCAAAAATGTAGCGAGACAAGATCTAAAATTCGGACCCAAGATTCAAAATGATTTCTTATCAAATGGGCTTTTTCTTTGGCTTTTGAAACTGCGTAGTGAAAGAGTTATAATGAAAATCCCATGATGGCCTGTTTTAGTTGAAATTCTGGAGCTTGCAAAAACCCTAAATTCCTTAGATCATATCTCTGAAAATATAGCAAGACAAGCTCTAAAATTTGGACCTAAGGTTCAAAGCAAGTTCTTCTCAAATGGGTTTTTTTTTTCACTT
The DNA here is from genome assembly GCA_031772625.1 of Pinus tabuliformis. NCBI lineage: Eukaryota > Viridiplantae > Streptophyta > Pinopsida > Pinales > Pinaceae > Pinus > Pinus tabuliformis. The sequence continues at coordinate 446,588,398 of CM062814.1, read as the reverse complement.
CTGAAACGTCACAAAAAACAAGTTATAGCGAAAATTCCATGATGACCTATTTGGAGCAGTGAAACCCTAGAATCCAAAGCTCTGATACCAAATGTTATGAAACCAGCTCACCAAAAGATAGAAAAGATAGATGAGTGCCTCAGAAATAAGCCTCTTCGAGGGGGAAACCTACTTTACATTACACAAATGAACAATTCTTAGATGATACAAATGACAAGACCTCCTTTCTATATATAGGAGTCTAAGGGGTCATAACATAATCAAAGCCGACATAACAATAATAATGTAAGGGCACAATAATAACAATAGTGGGCTTCTATGGGGCACAATAATAACAATATGGGGACTACATGGGCACAACAATATAATAAGGGGGTTGTACTAATAACAATAAGGGGTACACTAGTAGTGTAGGGACCTAACAGAAAAATTGCCAAATTGGGAACAACTTTGGTCAGATCTGATGTAGGAGGAGATAAGAAGAAGCAACAGAGATGGGTCCTCATCAAAGCAAGATGATGAGGAATATCTAGCCTTAACGAGTAAGGCGAGGAAGGGGAAAGGGAAGGTGTCCCATTCCAAATCCAGTTCTTCCCATGGTGGTAAGAAGTTTGACAAATCAAAAGTGTGATGCTTTCATTGTCATGAAGTGGGCCATTATGCTACAAATTGTCCACAAAAGAAATCCAAGAAGGGATCCTCGAAGGGTTCTGATGGTGAGGCACTGACCTCATAGTTTGAGTTGGATTTCTCTCTTATCATATGCATGGTTTCATCCATGGTGGGATGTGTGTGCTACCTAGACAGTGGACCTTCATTCCACATGTCAGGTGATAAGAATCTTTTCAGTACCTTGGAGGAGAAGGATCTCCAGATGCGGATCGAGATGGGCAATGATGGAAAGTACTGTGTTTCAAGTGAAGGTACAGTTGTGTTTCAGAGAGAGCGTGGAGCTCCTCTCACCCTGACTGATGTGAAGTATGTACCAAGTCTGAAGAAGAATCTTGTGTCCATTGCTATGCTAGAAGATAAAGGCTATGATGTAGTATTTAGTAAAGGAAAGGTATTCCTGAGGCATATCGGCACTGGACAGACCAAGCGAATTGGGATTCGAGTAAATAATCTCTACAAGCTGGAGGTAGACGATTGTGTTGCACTGGGTTCCAAAGCTGAGATGGTGTAGAGCCAAGATGTTGGCAAGCTATGGCATAGAAGATTGGGCCACTTGTACCATGGAGCCCTGAAGATCATGCAGCAGATTTCTACTAGACTTCCCAAGGGAAAACTGGAGCAAAAAAATACATGCAATTGTTGTACCTTGGGTAAGTATGTGAAATCTTCCTTTCCAGATCGAGATAGTAGAGCTGGAGCAATCCTAGAGCGAGTTCACACAGATGTTTGTGGACCTTTCTCTACAGCCTCCATTGCTAAACAAAGGTACTATGTTATTTTTATTGATGATTTTTCTCATAGATGCTAGATCTACTTTATGCAAAAGAAGGATCAGACCTTCTTAAGGTTTTGTGAGTTTAAAGCCTTGGTAGAGAAAGAATATGGAAAGAAAATAAAAGCCTTGCATAGTGACAATGGTGGAGAGTATGTATCCCAACAGTTTAAGGACTTATGGGCTGCAGAAGGAATTAAACAAGATTTGACGGCACCCCATAAACCACAGCAGAATGGGGTGGCCGAAAGGAAGAACAGATCGATTATGGGAGTAGCTCGAGCGATGTTGCTATTAGAAAATTATATATTATAGAGCAATGGAACACATTAAATATTGCATAAATATAAACACAAAAAACACATAAAACAAAAGAGACACAGATATACGTGGTTCACCCAGTTTGGGCTACGTCCACAGAGAAACAGCGAGTCCTTCTTTCATTATATTATCCAACAAACTGAAGAGATACAACCTACAACAGATCCACTGTAACTCCCTCTTCGCTCTCAATCTCCTCTCTTTTCTTCACTCAGAATACAGAGATACACAGATGCAACACAATTCCCTCATATTTAGTGAGGGGTTGCCTTCTAGGGCAAAAAACCCTATAACCTTTGAATACAAAAGATAATTAGGCTCCTCACCCAACAGTTGCATGACCAAAGCCTACCACTGCATTTGTGGGCTGAGGCATGCAATATAGCAGTATACTTGTAGAATAGAAGCCCGCACCGTATACTGGGAATGAAGACACCTATGGAAGCCTTTTCCGGGAAGCGACCAGATGTGAGTCACTTTCAAATCTTTGGATCATCAGTTTACTGTCATGTGACCAAAGATGCCCAGAAGAAGCTAGATCCAACAGCTGAGTTGGGAATACTTGTGGGGTACACTGATACACCACACAACTGTCGGGTGTACCTGCCTACCAGTCAGAGGACAGTGGTACGTAGTGATTTGAAGTTTGACGAGACGAAAGCCATGCGAGTATCACTTGAGAGGGAGCTCAAGTTGTATGTAGATGAGGAAATTTTAGTTCCTAAGGAGGAGGAGCCTAAAGTTGATGCAGAACAGCCGCATGTAGAGGATCCGAGAGTGGAGACATCCACTCAAGTTGAGACTTCCAGAGATGGGTGGAAATTCTCAAGGGAAGCTGATAGGTTGATGCTAGATGCGTGGGAGAATGTGGGATAGTCATCTTCTCAGTGAAGACAGAGGAGGTCGCCTGAGCAGTACACTGGGTACATGGCCCTGGTTGGGGAGTGTGTAGAATCCGAACCTTCTTCATTCGAGGAGGCAGTGTAGCAACTAGTCTAGGTTGATGCAATGGTAGAGGAGTATGACTCTATCATTTGGAACAGTGTGTGGGATGTTGTCCCAAGACCTCGGGGAAATTCAGTGGTGAGTTCCAGATGGGTTTATAAGGTAAAGCAGGCAACTAATGGTAGTCTTGAGAAACACAAGGTTTGTTGCCCGTGGTTTCTCACAGGTCGAGGGGATCGACTACGATGAGACCTTTCCTCTTATATCAAGGTACTCATCTATTAGATCGATGTTGGCACTATCAGCTCAGATGGGTTGGAAGATCCATCAGATGGACGTGAAGACAACATTTATCAATGGGAAGATTAAGGAGGAGGTGTACATTGAGCAGCCAGAAGGTTTAGAGACCTTCGATCATGAGTTGCATGTGTGCCGACTCAAGAGGGCTCTGTATGGGCTGAAGCAAGCACCTCGTGCTTGGTACACCAGGATCGACAGTTATTTCACCAGGTTGGGCTTCACCAAGAGTGAAGAAGATGAGAACCTTTACCACACCATGGTAGAAGGTAAGCCATTGATCATTGTTCTTTATGTCGATGATCTAATTTTGATAGGTGATGATTAGTTGATCCAGTCTTGCAAGGAGGACCTTGCAAGAGAGTTCGAAATGAAAGATATGGGTCTTATGCACTACCTTCTAGGCATGGAGGTGTGGCAGAAAGATGGTGAAGTATTTGTGTCTCAAGGCAAGTATGCCAATGAGATACTCAGGTGCTTTCACATGGAGAAGTGAAAGCACATGTAGACTCCTCTAGTTGGGAAATGGAGGAAGGAGGATGTTACTTCAAGTGAGGTAGTAGCTGCTACTATTTGTCGATAGCTTGTAGGTTCACTTATGTATTTGGTGAACACACGACCCAACTTATGCTTTGCAGTGAACCAGCTGAGTCAAGCTATGGTTCAGCCTACCAAGCTGTTTTGGAAGGTAGCGAAGCATGTGCTGAGATACATCAGAGGCACATCTTAGTTCGGATTGTGGTACAAATGGACAGAGGGAGTGAAGCTTCAGGGATTCATAGATGCGGATTGGGCAGGAAGTCCATCAGACTGGAAGAGCACTTTTGGAGGAATCTTCAACTTGGTTCAGCTGCAGTTTCCTAGTACAATAGGAAACAGAGATTAGTTGCACTTAGCTTAGTAGAGGCTAAATACATGGTTGCTAGTTAGGCTACATGTGAGGCCATTTGGATGCAGAAGATTCTAGTGGGATTGTTTGGTCAAAGGATGGATCCAATAGTGATCTACTGTGATAATCAAAGTTGTATCAAACTCTCTGAGAATCCAATTTTTAATGATAGGTCCAAGCACATTGATATCCAATATCACCATCATCGAGACTGTGTGGTCAAGAGGATCATGTTGTTGCTGTATGTTTCGACCGAGGAACAGGATGCAGATATTTTGACGAAGGCATTATCAAAATGCAAGTTCAATTTCCACAGAGACAAGATTGGGGTTACTGATAATCCCTTTCTTGTTGAGAGGGAGTGTTGAAAATAGCAATAAGAAATGATAAATATAGAAGTGCTAAACTTAGCACTGCTATAAATAGCATTTCGGGATACCTTCCTATTTTATTTAGTCCCTGAACTAAAATAGAGAGGTAAAATTTGAATTTGATCTTAGAAACTATTTGTAAAACAATTAATTAATTCATCTTGATTTAATTAGTTGTAGAAAATCAAACATGAAGTCTATGTGAAGACATGCAACAGTTTCTCCATTGATTGAGGAATCTATCAATCAATTAAAGAGATAAGGATGACTTGTAATTTGAGTTGTAATTAGTTAGCTCAATTAACTGAGTTAAGTCCAGTTAGATTAGTTCAAATAGTTTGTTGAACTAATTATGAGTTCAGATAGTTAATGCATGCATGCATGGAACTGTTGCACTTCATATAACTGAATATTCTCTCATAAATAACTCATGCATGTCAGTTTAGTCAGAGACCCAGCTGAGATCAGATGGAGGGACAGTCTATTATCAGTTGCAGGAATATTCCATTGTGAATATCTCTTGCATGCAGAAGGAATTCATTCCTTGAGGATTACGCAGTTACTTATTTAGTTTAGTGAGTGCGTGATGAGGCCAATCACACAAGTGGCATCATTGGACCCCAAGAAAAACTACGCAAGGAAATAGGAGGCTTGGAGGGTAGAGGAGAAGGTTGTGAGAGCCTATGACTGTCTATGAGTAGTATCGTTTGATTGCAGAGAGAGCAGGATAGCTTGTGAGCTAATTCTTTTTGAAATCTAAACATATTTTCCACTTGTATGATAATACAGAGATCGGGGTTTTTAGCTGAGGCTTTCCCCAGAGTATTCTTCTGTGTTCATGTGTGATTGATTTCTCATTCTTAGTTATATGTGTTCTAATTGATCTTTCTCAAATTGATTAAGCTTCTGCTAAGTTTGTTGTAGAAGTAGATCTTGTATTTTGCTTTAGTATATTCCATAATTTGTTGATCTACAGTGGGAATTTATACATTATATGTATAATCAATTCAGATTTCCTTTTGTTGTTTCAAATTTTCTTTTGTTATTGATATTTGACTAGTGTGTACATGCAGTAAACAAAGTAGTTGAATGGTTACATTAGAAGTTTGATTTTATGTGGATTTTACCTAGTAATAATCTGTTTTTTTAGATTAATATTAGGAATAGATTAGATTTCTTTTTGTTAACTTTTTTTTAATTAAATAAAAAGATGATTTTAAAAATTCTAAATAAATACATGGAAGAAGACGAAAATCCATTGAGGTAAACTGACTATTAAATTCTTCCAGGTATGCATTTGCAATTTTATTATCATTTGTTTGTGTCTTTTTATTTCAATCTGTTCTTTTTTGCTCTAGTCTTTCTTTCTTATATTTTGTTGTCTTTTTTTAGGTTTTCATTTAATCCAAATTTTCTGAATAAGTTAGTTGTGATAAACATAAATACTAAATGGAGCATCTTTCAAACCTTACTAAGAGAGATTTTCTTAACTTGAAATTTTTCTTATCATTTTTGTGATATGTTTTAAAGTAAGATTTGAGAAAGGAAATAAATCTCTATTAATATGTCAAGTGCAATTTTTAATCAAACCTTGTCATTAGTTAGTTTTTAATAAACTTATGAAGCAAAACAACACTTCTGCTTGAAAAAATCATAACAAGATCTTAATGCCTTATGTCAAGATATTACTTTTATCTTTTTTGAGTTTTTCGATTTCATGATTTTGTTTGCAATGGTTTGTTTTGTTAATTTGGTTTGCATTTCTCTTTTATCATGCTTTTGGATCTGATTTCATGATATTTCAGTTTGTTCCCCTTTGAAAATCACCTTGGTAATATTACCGAATATTTTAGATGAAGAGCTTTTTGACATTAATCTTTGGTCTAATACATGGGAAATTTTTACTCTTTTTCAATGAAGTTCATTAGTAAAAGGAAGAATATCAAAATAATCATAGAATTGATATGTTTCAGCTTCATATTTGAAACTCTTATTGTGTTTCCTTGTCGTTTTGATAATTCCACTTATAATATAAGAGAATTCTATTTTGCGACAACTTACCTTAGAAACAACTACTAAAGTGACAAAAAAGAAACAAATAAGTTTTGTATTCAATAACTCTTCCATGTCATCCTATCTCGTAAGGAGAGGATTTGTCTCCCCATCTATTAGCACACATTATTAGAGTATAAATTAAAAATTGTGTGAAAAAACTAAAAGATAGGGGGTCTCCTAAAAGATCCAGCCTCCCATGATCACGAGCTTTCATTGTTATAACATTATCACGTATGGTCAACAAGCCTAGATAATGGCTCACAACACTTTTTTGTATGACAAGAGGTCTCATCACAAGCTGATTTATTCATGAATATCAACACTTGTGAATCGCATTGTCAATATCTAGTCGCCAAGCTAGAACAATGGTTTTTAGAGTTATTAATGAAATATGTCTTTTCTAAAATACTAAATAGTAGATGGGATATTGACATTCCTTTGGGTTAAAAAGGTGTTGATGGTGCTAGACCCGCCAAAATTCAATGGATCTCCCTAGTATGAAGTCCCAACTAGACCTCACACTATTTAGTGTAGGAGTCCCATCGAGGACGATGGCCCGGTTGCCATTATCATAGAAATTTTCCTTAGCTCTTGTTGTTCAGCACATGAGAGTGTTATGCTTGTATCTCCAAAAAGCAAGTTGAGTATGTCTGGTGAGTGTGTAATGTAACTTTGTGTCTGGTTCTCTTACTGTAAGGGAGAGGGTAAAAGTGAGCCTTTATATGAGAGGTAGTAGTACCACCCAGGGAGAGACACATGTGAAAACAACAAGGGTATGTCCAGCATCTAGTGGAGTAGTCCACAATGGGTGTGGCAGTCATTAAAACCAAATTGCAAAGGAAAACACGTACACCATCCAGCGGAGTAGTCCACATGAGGGTGGCGATCATTATATCCAAGAGAACAAGAATGATTTTCCTAATGTCCTGCAGAGTAGTGCACACGAACGAGACAATAATGATAAACAATACAACACATCTTCAACAATGTAAGTATTAAAATAACCAAAGTAGTTCAACTATCTTAGTACAATTTAAGAAAACATGCAATACAATTGTTTAAAGAGTAGCCTTACAAACATCTACAAAACATGCGTGAAAATGTGATGGCCTGAAACAGTCTTCTGAATTAAGAAAAAGTCCCAAGACACATCTGTACACCATACATCACTAGTCCCAATAGTGGGACATTGGATCCACTCCTTGCTCCTCAAATAACAAACTACAAACTCTCAAGCCTACGTGGGAGGAGCCAAGGTAAAAATTCCTTGCTCAGACAATGGGAGGGGTATATATAGCTAAGGGTGATGCTTGACCCTTATGACTCTTGGACTACCCTCATGACTGTTCAACATCCCATTACTTTTCAACTGACATGAATATTTGACTTTTATGTGCGTCCATTGGACTTCACTTTACATTACATTCAGTTACCACAAATATGACCCATAGTGGTGATGTGGTCGAGACAATTGATGACACAACTCGATATGACACTGCTAACATGTACTGGCTGACTGTGGTGTCCATGTCAAGTTATTGCACTATTGAGTGATGGATATACTATTAGTTTGCTTTGTCTTCTCCTCCGCATGGCATAGTGCTGCGGGGTCTTCGATGGTCTTGGCCTTGCTTAATGGTTCAATGCATGTGTTCCTTTTGCTTGTTGCTTGATATGCTTGGTACGTCTGTCCAACTGCAACAATTCTTCTAGCATGTGCGCTCCTTCTTCATCCCGTTCATCATCTTGCCATGATATACCAACATACTTGTTCCTGCAATTCACTCATGACGGGACGACATCAAATCCAAAACTTCCTAGTCTATCATGATGCATTGTTCTTATGTTCTAGATGACAGGGAGGGAGGAAAACTCACTGAGATAGTGCAGAGTGCAGCTTAGGATAGAATGAGGCATTTCAGGAGGACAACCTACACTGTCGGGAAAAACTGCACAATGAGAGTCATCAATGTCAGTTGTAAGGTGGGACCCTGAGGGGGGGAAATTTTGTGCAGTTTTCAGAGGGAACACAGAGTGGGTTGCAGAGGGACTATTGGTTAGTTCTGCGTAATTTCCAGAGGGAAGATAGAGCAGGGCTTCAGAGGGACTGCTGGTCATGACTACACAATTTCCAAAGGGAATACGGATCAGTGTTGAAGAGGGATTGTTGTTAATGACTGTGTAATTTCTACAAATAGTGCAGGACAGTCAGCAGGGGAACTTCCACATTTGTTTGTGCAATTTCTAGAGGTAGGGAAAAGAAAGGCAACAAGAGTCATTTGGGAAATTCTGGGAACAGTGAAGAGCAAGGCAACATATGAACAATTGTGCATGTTTGTACAATTTTAAGGAATAGTGCAGACCCAGGCCTTAGAGAAGTGTAGGCTCCCAGTTGGAAAGGAGGAGGATTGATGAGTGTGATTGAGAAATTCACAGTTTAGTTGGATAGGGAGGTAGTTTCTGCATAATTTTGGGAGGCAGACAGGTTTCTCACCTTCAGGATTGCGCATTGCAGCTGACCTAGGGGCCATACTCAAGCACTGTGGAGTTCTAGGTAGCAAAACTGGTCACTGAGGGCTAATACTTCACAGTGTAGCTCAATCGGGGTCTGGTGGAAGAGGGTTGTCCAGTTGGGAAAATTTTCAGGAAAATGGCTAAGTGTTGAAAGCAAGAAAACTTGTGTGGACTGACATTATGAACATACACTTAGCATAATTGATGACGAGAAAACATAGACCACCATGACAATAAGAAGAAACATGCCCTCAATGAGACTATCTTGGAGTTGAGAGCGACAAGTGTGGCACTTGTGATAGACCTTCAGAAAACTGTGAAGACACTTGTGTGGCATTGTTTACTTTTTTGTGTGTGATTATGATGGATGTTTACATAGTGAAGACAACCCAGACACACAAACACAGACCTTCAAACTCACTAGAATTAGATCACAAGAATGGCAAAGAAATCAACATGTCGAAAGACAACCGTTGGTCAAACAAGCAAAAAGGTGAAAAGACTTCACAAGAGCTCATGGGGTGAGCTCGAGCGTTTGAAACATTCAAATGAAAAACCAAGGAAGGCTCTAAAATTTGGATGCAAGCCAAAATTTTGGAGGGTGTTGCAGCTGCTACAACACTTGGTGACACACTAGTTGAATAGCAGTTTCTCTGTTTTGGTTCATTTTCAACACAGGACCTTAGCCTTTCAAGAAGTATTGATTCATTGTGCAGATCACTTCGGCTTCCCCACTTACCCTGTAGACAAACATGGTTCACCTTGTACTGACTTAGCTGAACACAACACAAAATGTAGCGAGACCACTATGTTTAAAAGTGGGAAGGGTAGTTTGGCTTGCGAGCTTAATATTTCCAAAGTATAAGTTTTCATCTCTGGTGTTGCTCTACTAGTAGCAGGCCTAGACAGTACCTTGGTGGAGTCACGTAGGAAACCAACATTGCTCCACTACCAGCGACCCTAGACAGTACCTCAGTGGAGTTGCTTACTTCACCTCTTTGTGTAGGAAGCCTTTCTCTTCTTTCACCTTTTTTCTTATTTTTTTTTTTTGAAAGAGGACTGTGCATAGGAACTTATTTATTTTGGGGCAGAATAGAGATCCAAACTTATTGAGATTAGAAGAGGTTGTTCCTTCAGAGAAGCATGTAAGATCTCGGATTTAGGTTTGCTCATTTAGATTTCCCCTTCTCTGTTTCTACTAGTTCGATAAGCTTGAACACATGGAGTAGAAAACTGAGTATAGGTAGGAGGTTTCCTAGACTCGACACGGGTTCATGGTTTGACCAAAACTTTCCTTACAGATGAATCATATTTTCCATCAAGACTTCATCGGAAAAAAGCTACAACCAAGCACAAAGAAGATGGACACAAGACTGGCCAAGTGTTGGAGTGTTACAAGAGTCTTTTAACTTCAGCCTCATGCACATTCAGAAGCCAGAACATAGTGCGGGACAACACTTATTTAAAAAACAAACAACTGAATAACAAAGCACAAATCAGCAAAGCAAAGAACAAAACAATAAATCAAAGCAGAAAAGAAAAGAAAATAACATTTTAAGTCTTGGCCATTGACAGGGAGAGTGTTAATCTTCCCGTCAAGTGATTGTAAACAATACATGTGTTGGACAAGCTTCTTGTGAATAGTAAATGGGCCAATCCATAGGGATTGAAACTTCGTATGTTTTCCTTTGTCTTTGTGGGGTTTATCCAACTTCAATACCAAGTCTCACATATTGAAGCTGGTGTTCCTTGCAGACTTCTTATCGAACCATCTCTTGATACGGTTCTAGTGAAGTGTGAACTTTTCTTTCTCTTTCACCCTTTCTTCCTGCAGCTTGTGTAATGTGTCCATCCTATGCTAAAACAATAGACATGGCTTGCCTTGGGATTCTTGGGATAATTGGAGAGCAGGAAAGTAGATATTTGGTGGGAGGATGGATTCTTTTCCATATACCAGGAAGTAGGGGGATGTGTTCAGAGAGGGTTTGGGTGTGACTCGATCAACCCATAGAGCATTCACCAAAGTGAAATGTCAGTTTCTTTGTTAAGAGTAAATGATCTTTTTTATGATGCGGATAAGATTAATGTTTGTAGACTCGGCAAGACCATTTCCCTGCGGGGAGTAGTTAGCTAAATGCTTTAAGGCAACACCATTTTTCAATGCAAAGTCATAAATATTTAACGAAGAGAAGTATGTTTCATTGTCAAAAGCAAGTGATACAAGAATGCAAAACCTTGAGATGATGTTCTATTTTACGAAGATGATGAATTCCTGGTCATTCACTTGCTTCAGTGGAACTGCTTTTGTCTACCGCGTGAAGTAATCTGTAGTAGTTAATATGTAGCGGTGTTGCTTTGGCAAATGTTGGAAAATATACCCAATGATGTCCAAGCCCCACTGTTGGAATGGTTCATCCACTGCAACAGGATTTAACAAGGTTTCTGACCTTCATTTTCTGTCGATGCATCTCTGATAGACTAGACACTTGCGGGAATAGGCATGCTCATCTTTGAATAATGTAAGGCAGTAGAAACCGGCCTGCATGACCTTGTGCACTGTTTTATTGTCTGTGAAGTGACCCCCGGCTGGTCCTTCATGAAGATCATGTAACACCATTTCTGAATCTTGTGCCTCCAGCCACCTAAGAAAAACATCGTTGTGTTGTTTTTTGTAAAGAATTTCGTACACCAACTGGTAAGATAAAGCTTTCAATCGGAGTGCCCTCTTATACCACATAAAGAAGTGAGAGGGAATGGTTCCATGCTCAAGGTACTAGCAGACATTTTCATACCAATATTTTCCATGCGAAGTGGCAGGGGGCTCACTCAACATTATACATTTAAATTTCTTGCTCCCAGCTGACGAGCTCTATTTCTTCATCTCGCACATGTACTGCTTCAGCTACTAATCTGCAAAGGCCATGATCCTTTATGATTTGAACTGACTTGATGTCAATATCATACTCATGTAGTCCAGTCATCCAGTTTGCCCATCTCTCACCGAGCTCTTGCTGAACAAGTAGTGATCTGACTGTTGGGTGTGGAACAAAGACAATCCAGTGATTTTTCAAGAGGTAGGGTCTAAAATGTTTAACTACCTTGTATATAGCATATGCTTGTTTTTCCATGGCAGGATAGTTCATTTCTGGTCCTTGTGATCTCGCGCTCATGAAAGATATGGTGCGTTCGTTGTTCAACTCGTCTTTCTGAGATAGCACAACAACAAGTGAAATATCGGAAGCAAACGTGTAGAGAAAGAAATCTTTGTTGAAGTTTAGGTTGCACAATGCAGGCGCATCTACTATGGCTTTCTTAATCTAGGAAAATGCTTCCTTTTCCTTCTTTCCCCAACTATACATTGTGTCCTTCTTGGTCATCTCTTATATGGGTTTGACAATTTGCGCATAATCAGAGATGAACTTTCTTAGGAAGTTGATCTTCCCCAAGAAGTACTGCATGGCTTTCTTTTTCATGAGATGAGGAATCTGCATGATGGTTCATACTCTGTCTGGGTCTACCTTGATCCCACTCTTGGCATGATATGCCTAAGGAGGTGTTGATGCCTCTAAAACCTAGCACCAACATTGGGGATAACCACCCGGTCCGGACCTTAGTACAACTCATTTTCTATTTGGTATGGTGGATCCAACTGGATATTATGGGACCAGTTTCCCAGTAATGTATGATTTGATAGATGATTGTTTTATAATGTATAATAAAGATGATAAGTTCTTTGACCTATAACTCAAAAATATACAAATATACTTATCTAACTCGGGTAATGTGTTAAAAATGCAATTTCTGATTATTCCTAACAGACAAATAATCATATAGATGGCCTACTTATCAATAGAAAGATGCATTCATATATAACGATTACTTTTTTAAGAAATTAAACAAAGTAATTATAAAAAACATATCACATTCATAACAATGTATATCGCTGACATATATCTTTAAAGTATAACAATTCTAAATCTTTAGAAATGACATGATAAATAATTGTTTGAAGAGCATACATATATCAACAATAGCAAATTTTAAAAGGGAATGCTTCATCACAGAAGGAAACAAGACAAAATAACAGTGATAGAAATACCAAATGCATTTGTGTCTTTCCAATGTAAATGACACTCCAATTCCACTTTCTTATTTGAGAAAACTTCCAGGAAATACAAAAGTGCAAGTCTTGAAAAAGTTTCTTTACCAAAATGTAGAACCTTGATCCACTACTGATAAAAATATATTTAGAAGTACAAAAATGTAACTTCTCAAGTCAAGTTTTATACAAATTGAGGATCCTTTCTTAAAAGACATGAAAGGGTTTAAATAATAAAATAAAAACAATTGTCAATAAAAATCACTTTGAGTTGTTGAAATTGCAAACATGAAAATCCGGATTTTGATCTGAGATTAAGATCCTAGATTAATTTTAAGGTATTACAGACTCATGTGCATGGATTTGTCTATATTACTTAGTGTAATGGATTGATAAGATTGTGAATGACATAGACAATGAAGCAGTTAAAGAAACATAATAGACAACACACATAACACAACAAGTTTAATCAAGGAGTTCACCCAACACTCCTAGGCTACATCTCCTAGTGCAGCCTTTAGTGGTGACCTCTCTATTATGTCTTTGAAAACATACTTTTACAAAAGTGAGCTCAATTTGAGTCTCACGCAACATATACAAAAAAACAAGGCTTTACTTGGATCCCCCAAGTCTTTCTGAGTACATGGACTCTCCTCATTGACTCTCAATCTCTATTTGCTCTTTGTCTCAACACTGCTTCCATTATGTCTCTATCAGTCTGTGGCTTTAAAGCCAATCGGCGATGTCTGTTCGTTTCCCCTTCTCGGGCTCTCTAGCTCCAGGCCTCTGTCTGCTCAAATCCCCTTCTGAGCAATAGCAATCATCGCATAACGTCTTCAGGGAAGGTGGCCACCTGTTCTACAACGGAAGGGACCATTGGACCTTTGAAATCCCCAAAAATGGTGTTTTCTATTTACATAGAGAAACACTGTAAAACATGGGAAAAATCCGCCAAAAAACTATTCATCGGACTTCAAATATTCATAAATCTGCACTATATTCCTATCAAGTCTGCCTTTATATCATGATCACATCTCCACCATTGATCTGAGGGATCTTGATCCAATGGTTGAGATTCATTTCGGGCGTCGAAGGCATATAGAGATTACCCACCCGAAAAGGCGGTTTTCTCATGCCACGTGTCGACCAATGGATGTGATCGGGTGGAGCCCTGTCAAAACCACTTACCGCCTACGGCACGCTCGAAATACTACTTGTTTGAGATCTCAAAACATATACACCTACATGTATAAACCCTTTCAGGTATGGTTTCATCGCTTTATTGGCATTTCTTTGGTTTTTTGTCTATTTAACGAAAGCGCGAAATACAAAGGAAAACCCTATTTTCTAGAACTCAAAATATATGTGTTTTCATTTATAATCCTGTTGGGTCCAGCCATCATAGTCGCATGCATCGTCCCCACTCCTTTGTGTTGGTTTGACTTGTCGCAATCGCATATCGCATAAGCCCCTGGGCCATTGTAAGTGCTCCGTTGTAATTTGTCGATGCGATATGGCGGGTTAACCTGGGCTGTCGATCTGTGCGCTTGATTGACGGTCCTCGTTGACCCCACTGATTGCTATCACAACATTTATGTGGCCGCCTCCGATAAGCTCTACCTGCCTTTGCCAATTGCGATATGCCGATTGGATCTAGATCGTTGATTGGCCAAATCCGATGGCTCTTGTGCAAAGTTGTTTTAAGCCTCCAATAGGCTTGATTTCACTGTTTTCTTCATGTTTTTGCCTCCCGATAGTGTAATCCACCATTTTTAAAGGTTCTTCTTATGCGACAGTTTTGAATGTTTGAAGACTTAGAGGGTGTTTAGGATCCATTTTGGATCACGCCTTCCCACTGAAAAAGCTTTTGGACCACCAAAAGTTGGTTTTTAAGCATCAATCAAGTGAGGATACAACTTCCTCACTTGTCCAATCTCTGTTCATCTTACACTACTTGGTTTTGAAACTTTGAGTCCAATTCTCAGGTACTCAACATCCCCACTGCACGTAGTTCTCACCTTCCTGTCCAGAACTATGTCTTCCTGCAACTCATTGAGATATTCAGGCAACAAATCATCAATAGAAGGCAACTGACTTTTCTCTTTAAGATCTTCAATCAATGAAAGTTCAAACAGTCTCAAGTTCTCTGCATTAACTACTGAATAGATGTGCATGTAAGCTAGCAAATCAACGCAAAAATAATTCTCACCAATTTTCTCAAGTATCTTGAAAGGCCCATACCTTATTGGCTTCAGCTTCTTACCTTCACCTTGCATTCTGTCTCTCATGTTGTACAACCATACTTGATCACCAACTTGGAAGCTATGATCAATTCGATGCTTATCATGCCTTGCCTTGTACTTGGCCTAGCTTCTCTCCAGTTGTTCCTGCACTGCTTGGTGAATTTCTTGGATCTATTCGATGAACTTGGTTTCTTTGTCCACATCACTGTGTCCATCAACTGCTATGTCTTTACTAAAGACAAAATCCAAGGGAGACCTTGGTGTAAAACCAAAACAAGTCTTAAAAGGAGATCTCTGTGTAGAAGAGTGTTTGGCACGATTGTAAGCATGTTGCACATAACATAAATGTTCATCCCAAAGCTTGGGATGCTTGCTGCATAGCCCCTGAGCAACTAGATCACTATCCTGTTGACCACCTCTATTTGGCCATCTATGTGTGGATGAAATGTTGTGCTCTTCTTCAATCTAGTGTCCATCAACTCCCATAGACTTGACCAAAACTTCCCTACACATCGGGAATCTCGATCAGATACAATAGAAGTTGGTAACCCAAAATGAACCAATACATGCTAAAAGAACAACTTTGTTGTTTGTTCAGCTATAATCTGCTTGTTACAAGGTATTAAAATACACATTTTGCTAACCCTGTCCACAATAACATATAGATAATCATGACCTTTTCTAGATTTTGGCAATCCCCCAACAAAGTCAATGGAAAAACTTTCCCAAGGATGAGAAGAACTGGAAGTGGAGTGTATAAGCCTAGTTTTCTATTATTGGGCTTTATTTTAGCACACATGGTACACCCTTTAATATATCTAGAAATGGTTTCATGCATTCTTAGCCAATAGCAGAATCTTTGCAGCTATGCAACGGTTTTACTTACCCCAAAATGACCTAATATTAGAGAAGTATGTGCTTCTCGAATTATATTAACTCTTTCAGTTTGAGGAATGTATAACTTTCCCAAATGATATAAGATTTGGTCCTTAACATGATAATCCAATTCTTCTACTTGTTTGCCATGACTTAAAGTTGCATATAAATATTTAAAATCTACATCTTGAGCATATCGTTCAATGTAGCTTTCATGCAATACTGAGTTATGCTTAAGTATAGTAGATGTATTTATGATTGTTCTCGATAACATATCTCCAACCTTCCTGTGTATGCCTTTCTTATATCTGATGACAAGATGAAACTGTTGTAGAAACCCCATCCACCTATAGTGTCTTGTTTGCTGCAATTTAGTTTGTGACTGTAAATATTGAAGTGGTTGATGATTTGTATGTATAATGTTTTCTTTGCCCAATAGGTAATGTTTCCACTTTTTCACACTCTGCACTAATGCATACAATTCTTTATCATATGTGGAATAATTAACTACTGCATAATTAAATGTCTCAGAATTATAACATATGGGTTTACCGTGTTGCATCAACACTGCTCCCATGGCATAGTCACTAGCATCTGTTTCAATCTCAAATGGTCTTTGAAGATCTAGAAATGCTAGTACTAGTGTTGTACTAATTTTTTCTTTCAAGGTGTCGAAGGCTTTCTTTGTTTGCCTTTCCACTGAAACACCTTGTTCAATCCTATCAAAGCATGTAAGGGAGCTACAATCAAGGAAAAGTTAGCAATAAATTTTTTCTAATATTGTGCTGCTCCTAGGAAGCTCTAACTTCTATAGCAAATTTGGGTTTAGGCCAGTTCACAATGACTTCAACCTTAGAGGGATCTATCTTCAATTCACCACCCCCTACGATATGACCCAAATAATTTACAGATGTTTTGCCGAATTCACATTTTGATAACTTAACATAGAGATTTTCTCTTTTGAAAACATCTAGAGTCTGCTTTACATGCTTCAAATGTTCTTCCCATGTTTTACTAAAAACAAGAATTTCATCTAAATATACAATTATAGAAGCATCAATAAAAGTCTGAGTACATCATTCATAACTCTCATGAAAGTGGTAGGAGCATTAGTTAAGCCAAAAGGCATAACCAGCCATTCATACAACCCTTGCTTCGTTTTGAAAGCAGTCTTCCATGCGTCTTATTCTACTACTTTGCCTTGATGGTAGCCACTATGCAAGTCTAACTTGAAAAAGTAAACAACTTCTTTTAGATGATCTAATAGATCATCAATGCGAGGAAGAGGATAACAATTCTTGATCATTATTTTATTCAGTGCTCTGTAATCAATGCACATCCTCCACGAACCATCTTTACTTCTCACCAACACGATTGGAGATCCGCATGGTGATGTGCTTGGTCTTATGAACCCTTTATCGAGCAGCTCATGTACCTGCTTCTTGATCCCTACATTCTCTAAAGCGGATAACCTATACATTCATGTTAGGCAATGGAGCATCTTGCTGCAAATGAATATCATGTACTATTTCCCTTTTGGGTGGTAGACCTTTAGGTTCTTGAAATAGGATATCATATTCTGAAACAACTTTTTCTAATTCAGCTTTCTGTTTAGCATCACAACCTTCAAATACATTGGTTTTATCAGGGTTCTTTTCCTTTACAACCATTAGTAAAATTTTATTGCATGAATTTACAATTCTTTTCATCTGCCCTGAGTTAATGAGAGTGTAGTTATTTTTGAGTTGATGAGCTCTTACAATATATTCTATTCCATATTTTGTGAGTTGATACTTATTTTTAGTTCTATAGAAAATGACTTTTCTATCATACAAGTAAGGACTTCCTAAAACAATACCACATATATTCAAGCGAACTATATCTAACTCAACCTCATCTACAAATGTTGACCCAAAGCAAACCTAAGTTTACATTGTCTAGTCACTTGTAGCTTTTCTTTATCACATACCCAACCTAATGGATATGGCTTCTTGTGAGGTGTGGTTAGTAGTCCCAACTTCTTTACAATTGCTTCAGAAATCAAGTTTACTTGTGAACCACTATCAAATAAAGTATCAATATTTTGATGCTTGGAAATAACTCTAATATGAAAAAGCTCATGTCTTTTCCTCTCATTTTATTCATTATCAATAGATTGTGCAGAATTACTAGTAGATGCTTCAGAATTTTTACCTTTTATACGTGTGTCTGTGACTATTGTTTCACCACCTGAGTCTGACCCCAAATCTTTCTAAATAGCAGCAGCAGCCTTCTTCTTCTTGCCATTGAACTTCTTGGGTTTCAGCTCCGGATGCAAAGACCAGCAATGTGCATCATCATGTCCATCCTTCTTGTAGTGAGTGCATGAAGGTTTGTCTTTCTGTACAACGTTTGCCTTCCTCTCTTTCCATTTCTACTTCTTCTTTTCCTTGTTCTTAATTACAGTGGGTTTTGATGATCCCCCAATCTTTGGGTTCACATTCTTACCTCTAGCCTTTAGATGTGTAGCCTGAACTGACACCTCATCTATGCTAGTAGGGTTAAACATGAGAATGGTGTGCCTCAAATAGCTATGCAGACCACCTATATACTTCAACAAATTAGTTGAGTCTAGAGAAATGCCTAGAATTAAAGCTCCTTTTCTAAATTCCTGGGTATAGCTTTGTACACTCTGCCACTTTAATTGGCGATGAGTTTTCCAACTCATCGTTACTTGCTGCATATAAGCTAGTGGATAGAATTTTTTTTTAATGGCAGAAACAAATTCACTCCAGGTAGAAAGAAATTTACCATGCTTCTTCAAATCAGTTTGTATCCTACCTTCCCACCACACTAGGGAAGTTCCTCCAAGGCAAAGGTTAGTCAACTAAATATTACTCCTTTATGAATCAATGTTTTTCACCCTGCAATACACATAAATTTGTCTAATCTAGTTATCTAGCTTTTCTGCATTTAATTCTTCATCAGAGATTGGCAAATCAAATTTTACATCTAATTTAATCAAAGATGTTTTCTTCTTTTTATTTTTAGGGCTAGAAGGAGGAGTTGATGGAGAAGGATTTTCCCCTTTCCCTTTTCCTTCTGAATGAGCAAATAGAAGAGGTTCCTCTACTCCTTTTCCTTGTTCGGGGGTTGAGGTGCTTGCACCTCGATCCTTATGAAATTCCCAATACATTTCTTCAACCATGGCTCTCATGGTCACGGAACTGTCCATGAACTGAGAGTCTGATTCCAATGGAATCTCTTCTGCCATTTTCCTCAGAGAATAGACTCTTCCAATTTTTGGATTAGTCTCAACAAGCTATCTTTCTCCTAGTTTGAGCTTTGACCTAGTTAGCATTCAAAAATCAAGCACAAGCTTGTCTAACCTTAGAAAACCTAAAGCTCTAATACCACTTGATCTGAAATTAAGATCTTAGATTACTTTTAAGGTATTACAGACTCATGTGCATGGATTTGTCTATATCACTTAGTGCAATGGATCGATAAGATTGTGAATAACATAGACACTGAAGTAGTTAAATAAACATAATAAACAACACACATAACACAACAAGTTTAATCAAGGAGTTCACCCAACACTCCTAGGCTATGTCTCCTAGTCCAGCCTTCAGTGGTGACCTCTCTATTATGTCTTCAAAAATAGAGTTTTACAAAAGTGAGCTCAATTTGAGTCTCACACAATAGATACAAAACAACAAGGCTTTACTTGGATCCCCCAAGTCTTTCTAAGTACACGGACTCTCCTCACTGACTCTCTATCTCTGTTTGCTCTCTGTCTTAGCACTACTTCCCTTCTATCTCTATCATTCTGTGGCTTTAAAGCCAATTGGTGTTGTCTGTTTGTTTCCCCTTCTCAAGCTCTCTGTCTCCTGGCCTCCATCCGCTCAAATCCCCTTCTGAGCGTTAGCAAGCATTGCATAATGCCTTCAGGGAAGGTGGCCACCTATTATGCAATGAAAGGGACCATTGAGCTTTTGAAATCCCCAAAAATAGATTTTTCTGTTTACACAAAGAAACATTGTAAAACACGGGAAAAATCCACCAAAACACTATTCATCAGACTTCAAATATTCATAAATCTGCACTATATTCCTATCAGGTCCGCCTTTATATCGTGATCACATTTCCACCATTGATCTGAGGGATCTTGATCCAATGGCTGAGATTCATTTCGGGTGTCAAAGGCATACAGAGATTACCTACCCAAAAAGCTAGTTTTCTCACGCCACGTGTCAGCCAGTGGATGGGATTGGGCGGAGCCCTGTCAAAACCACTTACTGCCTATGGCCCGCCCGAAATATCGCTTGTTTCAAATCTCAAAAAATATACACCTACGTGTATAAACCCTTTCGGGTCCGGTTTCATCACTTTATTCGCATTTCTTTGGTTTTTTGTTTATTTAATGAAAGCACAAAATACAAAGGAAAGCCCTGTTTTCCGGAACTCAAAATATATGTGTTTTCATTTATAATCCCATTGGGTCTGACTATTGCAGTCGCATGCATCGGCCCCACTCCTTTGTGTTCCTCTGATGCGATATTGAGATGCGACTTGTCTTAATCGCATATCGCATAAGTCCCCGGGCCGTTGTAAGTGCTCAGTTTTAATCTGTCGATGCGATATGGCGGGTTAACCTGGGCTGTCGATCTGCGTGCTTGATCGACGGTCCTCGTTGACCCCGCTGATTGTTATCACAACATTTATATGGTTGCCTCCGATAAGCTCTGGCTGCCTTCGCCGATTGTGATATGCCGATTGGATCTGGATAGTTGATTGGCCAGATCCAATGGCTTCTGTGTGATAGCCTTTGAACTGATTCATTGTATCTACTCTTTTCTTGCACTTGCAGCTGACAAATTGAGAGCATTTCCTAAATTTTCGGAGGATGACTCAACCTGGAATGTAGTTGACCTATGTATGTGGCATCTAAAATCTCGAGAACCATGTGATTGACAACATCGGCAAGGAATTTGGTGGCCATCTGCTGGATGTGCCGCTTGACTAGGAAGAACCAAAATGCATCCGAAGTCAAGTTTTTCACTCTGCCGATTTGTTCCTCTGCTGGCTAGATCCTGTCTCCATTGATTTGCTAGCGCTTTTTCTTTTGGGAGCTTTCCTGGGGAGCAATCAGAGATCAAGTTAGCTCCATATAAGTTGTCATTTATCAATTCAATCATACTGTACATTGTAGCCCTAGCTCTGGAAGTAGCTCTTTCGATCTTTATTAACTATGATTCCCACTCTGAAAATAAGACTTCTTTATGTGATTCTTGGATTTTCGATAGATTAGCAGCCATGCCTTCCTCTGTACTTTGCCAAGAGAGAAATTTTGTGACCTTATCATCTGTGTTTTCAAATTCCAACCTGGTTTCAAATGCCTTTTTAATGAGTGATGCAGTGATGATGCGCAATGGGTCAACCAATGATATTTTATGGCAAAAGATATTTAGTTGCTGAGATAAGGCTTTAGTCACTTCTAGGGCTTCTTTCTTGAATTCATCAATCTTCAGATAACCTTTGAATTTATCTACATGTAATTGTAGTTGTGCGATTTGTTCTTCTTTGGCCTTCTTTCCCTGCTGAAGTGCCACTTGAAGTTTGATGAGTTCATGAGACAACTTTTGTTGTTTCTGGAGAGCTTGCTGATCGATTTTTTGTTTCTCCAGATTTAACTGTTTTTTCAGTTGCTCATTCTGTTGTTTTTTCTCCACTAACTGTTGCTCAAGCTGACCGATATTTTGTTATTCCACTATCGTTTGCTCTTCAAGTTGGGTGATCCTTAAATCCTTTTCTTTAATTAGTTGGCTAACTTTGGAGGCCTTGTCCATTTTAGTGGTTGTATAGGCACCTGCTTATTTAGATAACTTAGTTAAATCCTCAGAAGGATTAACTTTTGAGTCTTTCCATATCA
Source organism: Pinus tabuliformis (assembly GCA_031772625.1). NCBI lineage: Eukaryota > Viridiplantae > Streptophyta > Pinopsida > Pinales > Pinaceae > Pinus > Pinus tabuliformis. The sequence goes on along the minus strand of CM062814.1, from coordinate 446,566,430 downwards.
CATTCATCAGTTCAACTTGAGGAGTTGAGAATGGTCCCTGGTCTATTTTCCTCTTTTTCTCTGTCTTTTGACCACAACCCTATTCTTTGGACTGTAAAATACATCCAGGGGTGGTATTTCCTCAACCTTCAATACAATTTCTTCGGAAGGATTCTCTAGAATTATTTCAACATCAAGTTGAGTGTTAATTGTTCCGACTGCCCTTTCAATTGTAATACTAGTAACAATAGGCTCCTGTGTTGCAGGCGATTTCAGTATAATGATATTTTGGGAGTCATTTTGGTTCTTGATCTGCTGATCGAGTTGATCCCATTCCTTGATTAAGTTGGCATCAATATGCACATTGGTATCTAGGAGCTCGTTGGTCTTTTCATTTGTCTTCTCCTTCTCGGGAATCTTCTCAGTAGTGTGTTCTTCATTGTGGCCTTCTTGCTGCACCATAGGGGTAGTGTTCAATAAATCCAGAGGTATGGTTTGTAACCTCTATGTCCTGAACTACATAAACTTATCTATCTCCCTTGCTCCCAATTTGATCCTTGCTAGATGTTTTACCTGTGAAAACGACTCAGCCGAAGCGAACAAGTCATCAAAGTCATCTTTCTCATGTTCAAATTTGGAGTTTCAGCTAAGAGGTAAAGTTGTAAGCCACTTTGTTTGGGTCATACTGTCCCTTAGGGATGACTACTAACTTCAGAATTTTTATCTTTTGTGCTTCTTTCTTGGCATGTTTGAAATCATGCAGTGAGTAAGTACCACAGTGGAGGGGAAATGTAGGCCACATTTGTTTCTTGGACTCTTTGACGTTCCTGGACATTCCTGTCTCTGTTATCTAGTGAGCTAGTTCTCTAGCCAATAGCTTATCAGGAATGTACAATGGGAGAACATGTGGATCTATAGTGCTGCCAAAAAGTCTGCCATAGGTGAACTTTTCTTCATCGAACCAACTACCGATTGATGTTAGGTCAATGCTGGCCTCATTGGATAACCGAGGAGCAGGTTTGTTGAATATGGCCTGATGGACGGGTAAAACAAAACCATGGCAAATTCTATATATATGAGCTTTATAATGGGCTTTCCACAAATACTTATGATAAATGTGAATAGGAGTTTGGTCTTAAGGCATCCATTTCCAACCTAGAATGGGGAAGTCAGAATTGAAATAGATGGTATCCATAATGTAGGCACTCATATAGAATGGGGGTATTATCCGCGTAGTTACATACTTATTTATTCTATAATCAAGGATTTGGTTGGCCATTTTATCTGATAAAATGGTTGCCCAATCCATGATAAAAGAGTTAATTTCTACTTCCATTAAAGACACCATTTCTATGGAGAATCTAATTGAATCAGAGACTCCAAAGAGTCTACATATCATAGCACTAGCATAGCAATAGGGAGATGCTAAAGAGTCCACGGAGTACATACCAGAGGATTCATGCTTATGCTTGTTTGGGAAATGTCTCCATTGCTTGATAGGGTCTGACTCTACATCGTTCTCCTTGGCGAAAGCTTCTAAAAATGCCTTGTTGTAATGTTTCTGGGGGTCTAGAAAATGATACATCTTCTTGACATCTTCTACCCTGAATGTCCCAAACATCCTTCCATCGGCTGTAAAGAATTCTCTGTCAGTAATGTTGATACTCTCAATTACCCATCTCACCAGGTCATTGTATGGTAACACTTTCGCACTAGCTGGTATTTTTTCTCGGAGGAGCTGGCTAAATCCTTAAGAGTATTTTATCATTTATCACTTGAATCAGCCATTCCTCCTTCTTCTTCAATTTCGGTTGGATCCTCAGCTTCAAGTAGATTATATATGCCCTCCCATGAAGTCTTGCTAAGGCTTGAACAAATAGTATCAGCTATCAGTACCAACTTTGCTGGTTCAACATTCGCTATGATGGGGACCTTTACTTTCCGAGATTTCTTAGACATTTTTGCTAGACTGATGATTTCAAATTCGCTCTGCAAAATGAAATAGAAGGACGTAATAGTGGAAAAACTTGTTAAAGGCTAATACACAACACACAAGACTAACAACAATTAAGTGTAATAGGTGCTACGGATCTATGATATATTAGGCCACCACGGATGAAATCCTTGAAGGATTCAACCATAACTGCTTCGTAACGATTTCCCCATAACTTCCAACATGAAACTTTAATGCCGTGATGGTATGTTGCATCACAAATTTATAACGGTCCTTTTTAGAATGGGTATCGTGACTTCCCGATCGGCAATTAGCGATAATCGTATATCGCTGATCGTGAGTTACAAGTGCCATGCTTAAATGGTTCCTCTGCATGGTTGAGATTGCGATCAGTGGTGAGCTGGCATGGGGAGGCGACATGCTTTAAAATTGATAAATCGTTTAAATTTTCTTTATAATTGACTTATAAATTTAAACCGCGCATGTTCGTAATACTTCATATTTTACCTTTATCAAAAGCACAATATACGATAATGAAATCACATCAGAAGATTTCAAAGGAGCTTTTGGGATGTGTCTTATGATTTTAGCGATGCGCAATTGTGATCAGCTTATCGCATCGGAGGTTTTCCATGGAACACTTGGGACGTTTTCTTAACGAGTAGCGATATGCGATTTCTGATAGAGTTATTACATCGGCAGATCTCAATGGAACACTTTAAGTCCACCGTTGAGATAAAGGATGTGCACGATGCGACAATTTGCTTTTATAATTATTTCCTTTGATAAAGATTTTTACAATAAGGTTTTATTATGACTCAAATTGGATCAGATTTTCTTAAAAGGACTTCCATGGGTTTAAAAGTTTTGTAAATTGTGATTGCAATCTAACCTACCCTAAAAGAAAAATTTTATATGACCTATTATAAAAATTTATTTTCAAATGTGTTATTGATTTTATTTATATTCTAAAGGGGACCCATTTCTTATTAAAGTTTTATAAGAAAAATTTTGAAATGGGGAGGGTTGTTGTATAGCACAACAATTGGTGATTGACTAGGAGAAACAATTATCTTTGAAAAATAATGCAATATCCAAAACTTTCTTTGTTTGGAAACAATTAAGGATAAAGAAAACCATCTAAGAATAGCTAAATAAAAATTAACTCTGAATAAAATAACAATTTTTTGCCATTTCCTTTTCAATCCCTTAAAAATAAAAACATTTTTGGTTTCTTCAAGCTTTGATTGGTTGATAAAGATAAATTAGGGGGCTCCTCCAACTTATCTTTTAAATTTACTCTTTTGTCATAGGTAGTGCCTCTGCTACCAGCAAACATCTATAATCTTGACAGGGTTACCTTTTGACCATCATTCATTCATTGTCCCGTCCATCTAAGAGTATAACTTTTGAAAGATAAATCCATAAAGATATGTTTACATATATATTTTTTGATTTTATATTCTTTTAACTTTTTAAGATAAAAATCCATTGCCCTGGCTTGGGAGCCAGATTACAATAATGCCATTCACTGGTTGTAATTGAATTGAACAAGCTGGCTAGTAATGAGACCCCTTGTCTTATGATTATAAGCCATTACCCCGTTTTGATATGTAGTATTGGTAATGTCAGTTAATTAGTTCCCTATGATCATGGTAAGTAGGCTCATGATGACCTCTTATCTTTTATATCAGACATATTTCAGAATTACTATGAGAAATCATAAACTTAGTGGATGGGGTGAATGACTTTCTCCTTAAGAGTTCATGGATGATATTTTTGGAGTTATGGATGCTAAGCTTGGAAAAGTCTTTACTTTTTATGAATAACCTTTCTTGACTTTATAAAACTTAGAATGATTTACAGTATTTTCAAGGTTTTGGAAGATTTTACAAACTTTTGAGGTTCTCATAGTTTCATGTTTTATTCAGCTTTCCAAAACTGTAGTCATTTCCTTAAAAGTTTCCACCTATTGAAAGCATGTGTTCACAATATTTTCTCAAAGAGCTTTTCAATAGTACAAAGGCCAACAAAAGACTATTTACAACATTATTTTCTAAAATAAACAAACTTGCATAAAGAAAATTTACAGGTAAGAGGGGTTACCTCAAGAAAATAATTTCTTTAAGATATTCAGAGGAAGAGAATCTCTCTTTCCTGATAAATCTTACGGTATGAACATTGATGAGCCTATCTTTTCAATGATTTGAAATGGTCCAAGCCACATCTTTTGAAATTTGGTATGTTTACCTTTGTACTCATGTGCTTTGTCCCATTTCAACACGAGATTACCAATTTGTAATGTTTTTGAGCCAGTATAACTTGCATCAAAAGAAGATTTAGTGACTTGTTGATGTTTAGCATGAGTGATTTTGGCCTTTTCTCTTTCTTCATCTAATTTCAGGATGTGATCAAATCTTAATTGAATAGAGGAAGAAGGATTTTCTTCAATAAATTGTACTATGGTTAGAGATGGGAGTGCTAAGTTTGAAGGTACTACAACTTCTTTCCCATATACTAAGTTAAAAGGAGAAGTACCTACTAAGGCCTTCTGAGTTATGTGATCTGCCCATAATGCAAATATTAAAGATTTATGCCATTTCTTTTGATTTTGATCAACAATTAATTTAGTAATCTTAATGAGATTTTTATTAGTTGCCTCTGCCAAACCATTACCTTGAGGATAGTAATTTGCAGAATAATTTAATTTAAAACCTCTCTTAAGAGAAAATTCAACTATACGACGCCCAAAAAAATAAGATGCATTATCAAAAATAAGGGGATTAGGTACACCAAACCTGGTAATGATGAATTGATCAATGAATTCAATGACTGCATCAAAATTGGCTACCTCTAATGCAATTTCTTCTACCCACTTTGTGAAGTAGTCTGTGGCTGTAAGGATGTATTTGTGTTGCTTGGAAGAATGTGGAACAATCTCTCCTATGATATCAAGCCCCCACTATTCAAATGATTGCTCGATGCTTACTGGTTGTAAAGGAAAGGCTGGTTTCCTTTGTCTCCCACTAGTAGTTTGGCATATCTTGCATTTCCTGACATAATCATGTGCATCTTTAAACAAGGTGGGCCAATAATATCCAGCATGTATTATCTTGTGAGCTATAGTATCTCCTCCAAAATTTCCACCTGCTGGACCATCATGTAATTCCTGCAAAACCTTTTGTGCTTTAGCTTTTTCAAGGCATCTTAATAAAATTGAATCATAATTTCTTCTAAATAACACATCATCAATGATTTCGAGGTGTTTTGCTTTTAATCTTAAGGCACGTTTTTTTTTGTAACTGATATCAGGGGGATCATATCCATTTTCAAGTAGAAGATCATATTAGCATACTAAGATTCAAAATTTATGATAGTTATCTCGTTCACTTGAAGAGTATTATCTGAATCTTCATGTTTTGGAATATTAGAAGCTCTTTCTAATAACCTACAAAAACCTTGTCCTCTAACAATTTTCGTTGGTTTAATATCAATATCATACTCCTGTAAGGTTGTTACCCAGTTAGCTCTTTTCTCTCCTACTTCCCTTTGAACTAGCAATTGCCTCACTGCAGAGAATGGGACTATTACTTTTGTGTTTTTTAGGAGAAATGGTCTAAAATGTTTGATAGATTTAAACACAGCAAAAGCTTGTTTTTCTACTTCCGAGTAGTTGAGTTCAGCACCCTGCAAATTGGAACTAAATAAGGATATAGGTGCTTCTACTTGTTAATCATTGATTTGTGTTAAAACATCAGCATAACATGCTTTAGTGGCCAAAGTATACAAAATAAAATAATTACAAAAATTGGGATTATTCAATGCAGGAGCATTAATGATTTCCTGTTTGATTGAGTCAAAGGATTCTTTTTCGATACGTCCCCATTTGGAAACTGAAATTTTCTTAATCATAGTTTGTAAAGATAAGACTATATGAGAAAAATCAGGAACAAATCTTTTTAAAAAATTTATCTGTCCCAAAAATGATTGCATTGATTTCTTGTTATGTGGCAAAGGAATATCAGAAATCTCTTTTATCCTGTCAGGATCAATATATATGCCATCTTTGGATACAATAAACCCGAAGAGTTTACCTTCATTAAGAACAAATAATGATATCTTGGGATTTAAAGAAATCCCATACCTTTTACATCGTTCAAAGATCTATTTTAAATCATGTAGATGATTGGCCCTTTTCTTGGAAAAGACAGTTATGTCATCTAAGTAAACAACAACTGACCTATTGATCAAACCTTGGAAGGCTATATCCATGGCTCGTTGGAAAGTAGCTCCAGCATTTATCAAACCAAAAGGAATTTTCTAATAAGCATATGTTCCCTATTTAGTTATGAATATAGTTTTTAGTCTATCATCTAGATGCACTAGTATCTGATTGTATCCTGAAAAACCATCAAGAAAGCAAATTAACTATGAACTAGCTACTGATTGAAGTATCTATTCCATTGTTGGTAATGGGAAATTATCTTTTTGACATGCCTTACTGAGATTTCTAAAATCTATGCAAATCCTAATATCACCATTCTTTTTTCTTACAAGTACCAAGTTTAAAACCCATTTAGAATGTCTGGCAGGGAAAATTATTTTAGCTTTTAGAAGTTTATTCAAATCTGCTTTGATTTGACTTTCCAGATTTGGGTGAAATGTCCTTATTTTTTGTTGTACAGGTTTCTCATTAGAAATCATTAGAATCGTGTGTTGAATGATAGAAGTATCATAAGTTCTCAGGTCTTCGTAATTCCAAGAAAAAACATTTTTGTATTTGTTTAATAATCTGATGAAAGAAAATCTTTCTTCTGATGTGAGTTCAAGTCCTAGATTGACATTTTGTGGTTTGGGCTCAATGCCAAGATTTACTAATTCAATCCTTACATTATAACTTTGAAATTTTGCATTAGTGACCTTTTTGAATCTATCTTTGATATCATAGAGATCTTCTAGTTTGACCACAAATTTAGGCATAGAATTCTCATTTAGTCTTTGTCTTAGTTGAAGATCATGATCGCTTTCATTGATAATCTGATCATCATAAGATTTTTCAGAAGTAAAGAAATTTAATATGTCTTCATCATGCTTAAATACCCACCAATTGGTGACATTGTCTGGGATAGATGGCCGAAAAATTAATTCAATTGAAAACCTATTTGGGCTATAATCCTCAGATCGAAGGAGCTTAGAAGCAACGTTGTCCAATAAATTAGCCACTGCATTTTGAGATCTAGGAATAGGAGAAATGTTGAATGCCAGAAAATGAGTTATGAGATCTTGAACAAGGGATTGATAATGTTTGAGATGTCCTGAGAGACAATGGATAGTGTTCCTTACTTGTTTGATGACAATTTTGGAATCATAGAATACTTTCAGATATTGAATATTCAGGCCTATTTCTTTATAGAGCTCTTGAATCAATGCCTCATATTCCATAATGTTATTGGTACACTCAAATTCTAGTCTACATGATAGCATAGTTTTTTCCCCTTTTGGACTAACTAAAATACACCCTGCCCTGCACCGTTATTGGATTTTGATCCATCAAAATATAAAGACCAAAATAAAGGATTATCTACAGATTTATTTACAAGTTCACCAGCAATACTAACACATCCTGAGGTATCAGTATGAGAGAAATTTTCAATTTGTGATGTGATACTATTAACAGGAAAAGGAGATTATTGAGCATTAAAATTTCCAAAGAATGACTCAGCTGAGTAATTTTCCGAGATTGTTGTTATTGAAAGCTACGGGTTGGTTTTCTTGTTCAAACTCCATTACTATATGGGTCATGTGTTTTTCCTGATCTATTTTGATTTGATTTGGTTTCCCTTTATTGGGAAGCCACATGTGAGACCAATCAGTGGAAATGTAACCATGGAGTTTCTCATACCAATCCTTGCTTAGAATTAAACCATAAAACTCAGGGATGTCAGCAATCAATATATCAATTCTTTGAACTACTCTGGGATCAACTGATAACCTAATAGTAACTGAATTAATCTCTCCTAAAACTTTCACTTTAGTCGATATAATTGGACAATATGAACTGCAGATTTATGGGGCTCAATGTTTAATTTGGAGCAAACTGAGGCTGGAATTATGTTTGATGAAGCCCCTAAATCTATCAGGCAATTATGCATATTTCTATTATAGATCTCATAAGTCAAGAGAAAAGGAGGAGTATGAGAATTACACCTATCTCCGATCAAAGCAACATCAACAACATCTACTTTATCTAATGGTGGCTTACCTGATCCTTTAGCTGCATTAGATAATACATTGGCTGGAAGAGGAGAAGAAGGTACCACATTCAATTATTTTAGTAACAACTTCTGTTGATGTTTGAGCTTGCTAAGTTCATGTAAAGAAATATGTTCTCGAGTCTTCTTCATGTCTTCTATGATGTTATAATCCATAGAATCATAAACTAGTAACATTTTAGATGATGATGGAGGATTAGAGGATGATGGTTGATTTTGGGTACCAACAACTGGAATTTTCTTCATGGGAGCTTTGTCTTTAGTAACAGGGCTTGAATTTTTCTTCTTTGGATTTGTTTGAATAGGCTCTGCTGCATTTTTAATTATGGTATTTACCGGGAGAGCTTCTTGTTCACTTTCATTATCAGAGTTGGGCAAGATAAAGTCCCACATTCCATGACATTCAACTGTTTCATCTTCTTTAGTTTCCTCGGATGATAAAACTATGTCTTCATCTTCATCATCATCTAGATCTGATTCTACATTAGATATAGCATTAGATGGTTTAGGGTCAATTAACTATTTTCTTCTAAAGTTTCTAAATGGTTATTTAGTAGAAGTTTTAGCTACCTGCTTTTTTATTTCCACCATTTCATTGGACATAGTTTTCAGAACCTTTTGTAAACCTTCCATGTAATATGGGTCTTTAAATAATTTCTTTTTTGAATCATCTTTGAAAGTAACCTTTTTAGATTTTCCTTCTTCAAGAGCATTTTTCTTTTCCAAAGCAATGATACATTTTTCAACAGCGATCGCTTCCTTAATATTTTTTTGCTAATGTGGGCTTGGCAGCCCTATCAACGAAGATGGCTATGTTTGAAGGCAAGGCAGAAATATACCATTCGCTTCAGACTTCTTCACTAGGCTTGGATGCTGTTGGAATTTTAATCAACAATTTATTAATCGGGAGTTGAAGTCTTTGATAGGTTCCTTTGATTCATATTTCGAATTGAAGAGATCATTAATCAAAGTAGATGTGGACCTATTGTCTCCAAACTTAGTTAAAAATTTCTCCTGAAGAGCATCCCAACTATTGATGGATCCTGGTGGTAATGAAAAATACCATGATCCAGCTGCTCATTGTAGAGTGTATGGAAATATCCTAACAACAACATCTTATTTTGTTACCCCATTCAAGTTTATTAATAACATAAACTATTTATATGTTCTTATGCTAATATGCCAATGTCAGGATTAATTTTTGGTAACCATTTTTTAGGATGGGCTAGTAATTGACTCAAAGGTGTAGGCATTACGATAGCTCCTGGATTGGTCCATGGCCTTGGTTGAGGTTGTGCCATTGTTGCACTAACAATAGAAGAAAGTAAGGAGGCAATTGAAAGTGAATGGGTAGAGGATGTTGGAGTACCTGTACCCTTTTGGACTATGATTTGGAGTTGTGAAACAGATGAAAGACTTTCAATGGCTTAGATGGAATGGAAGATGATGAGGAAAAAATCTCACTATTAGACTCTAAAGGTGTCTTCCTAGCTCTTTTTCGACTTGCCAGAGGAAATTCAGTTGGTGAAATACTAAGCTTTTCACTCTGTGCTCTAGTAAGAGGCCGGGATGGAATATATTGCGAAGTCACACTGCCTTGGGATAACTCACACTGTTCTTGGGATATCGAAAACCCTTGGAGTTTATGAATCAAGGACTCTACTTTAGGGGGTTCAAGAGAAGAATTGTTAGGTGTGTTTAAGTTTTCAATAGCGGGTGTTGTATTTTCCTTTTAAACTTCTCGCTTAAAAATAGGAGATTTAGAATGCGAAGGAGAAGTTGGAGGAGATGGCGAGGGAGTTTTACTCTTAGAATGGCCTATGGATTTGGATTGGCTCGCCATTCACAGTTCATGCCCTCCTTTTAGCGCCAAAAATGTTGATGCCTCTAAAATCCTAGCACCAACATTGGGGATAACCACCTGATCCGAACCTTAGTACAACTCCTTTTCCGTTTGGTATGGTGGCTCCGACTGGATATTATGGGACCAGTTTCCCAATAATGTATGATTTGATGGATGATTGTTTTATAATGTATAATAAATATGATAACTGCTTTGAACTATAACTCAAAAATATACAAATATACTTATCTAACTCGGGTAATGTGTTAATAATGTGATTTCTGATTATTCCTAACAAACAAATAATCATATAGATGGCTTACTTATCAATAGAAAGATGCATTCATATATAATGATTACCTTGTTTAAGAAATTAAACAAAGTAAGTATAAAAAACATATCGCATTCATAACAATGTATATCGCTGACATATATCCTTAAAGTATAACAATTCTAAATCTTCATAAATGAAACGATAAATAATTGTTTGAAGAGCATACATATATCAACAATAGAAAATTTTAAAAAGGATTGCTTCATCACATAAGGAAACAAGACAAAAGAATAGTGATAGAAATTTTGCATGCATTTGAGTCTTTCCAATGTAAATGACACTCTGATTCCACTTTCTTATTTGAGAAAACTTCCAGGAAATACAAAAGTGCAGGTCTTGAAAAAGTTTCTTCACAAAAATGTAGAACCTTGATCCACTACTGATAAAAATATATTCAGAAGTACAAAAGTGTAACTTCTCAAGTAAAGTTTTATACAAATTGAGGACCCTTTCTTAAAATACATGAAAGGGTTTAAATAATAAAATAAAAACTAACTGTCAATAAAAATCGCCTTGAGTTGTTGAAACTGCAAACATGAAAATCTGAGATTTGATTTATGAAAATAACAATCTGATAGCCTTTGAACTAATTCATTGTATCTACTTCTTCTCTTGCACTTGCAACTGACAAATTGAGAGCATTTCCTGAATTTTTGGAAGATGACTCAGCCTGGAATGTAGTTGACCTATGTATGTGGCATCTGAAAGCTCAGGAACCATGTGATTGACAGCGTCGGCAAGGCATTTGGTGTCCATTTGCTGGCTGTGCGGCTTAACTAGGAAGAACCAAAATGCATCCCAAGTCAAGTTTTTCACTTTGCCGATTTGTTCTTTTCTGCTGGCCAGATCTTGTCTCCATTGATTTTCTAGCAGTTTTTCTTTCGCGAGCTTTCATGGGGAGAAATCAAAGATCAAGTGAGCTCCATATAAGTTGTCATTTATCAATTCAATCACGTTGTTCATTGTAGCCCTGGCTCTGGAAGTAGCTCTTTTGGCCTTTATTAACTGTGATTCCCACTCTGGAAACACGACTTCTTTATGCGATTCTTGGATTTTTGGTAGATTAGTAGCGATGCCTTCTTCTGTACTTTGCCAAGAGGGAAATCTTATGACCTTATCATCTGTGTTTTCAAATTCTAACATGGTGTCAACTACCTATTCGATGAGTGATGCAGTGATGATGCACAATGGGTCAACCAATGATATTTTATGGCAAAGGATATTCAGTTGCTTAGATAAGGCTTCAGTCACTTCCAAGGCTTCTTTCTTGATTTCATCAATCTTCGGATAACCTTTGAATTCCTGTACCTATAATTGCAGCTCCGCGATTTGTTCTTCTTTGGCCTTCTTTTCGTGTTGAAGTGCCGCTTGAATTTTTTTGAGTTCTTGAGACAACGTTTGTCGTTTCTGGAGAGCCTGGTGATCGATCTTTTGTTTCTCCAGATTTAATTGTTCTTTCAGTTGCTCATTCTACTATTTTTGCTCCGCTAGCTATTGCTCAAGCTGAATGATCTTCTGTTTTTCCACTACCATTTTCTCTTCAAGTTGAGTGATCCTTAGATCCTTTTCTTTGATTAGTTGGTTAACTTCGGAGGCCTTGTCCATTGTAGCGGCTGCATAGGCACCTACATATTGAGATAACTTAGTTAAATGCTCAAAGGGATTAACTTCTGATTATTCCATACCACATTCATCAGTTCAGCTTGAGGAGTTAAGAATGGTCCCTGGTTTATTTTCCTCTTTTTCCACTGTCTTTTGACCATAGCCCTATGCTTTGGACTATAAAATACATCCAGGGGTGGTATTTCCTCAACCTTCAATACAATTTCTTCAGAAGGATTCTCTAGAATTATTTCAATATCATGCTGAGTGTTAACTGTGCTGACTACCTCTTCAATTGTAATACTAGTAACAATAGGCTCCTGTGTTGTGGGCGATTTTGGTATAATGATATTTTGGGAGTCATTCTAGTTCTTGATCTGCTGATCAAATTGCTCCCATTCCTTGATTAAGTTGGCATCAATATGCACATTGGTATCTAGGAGCTCGCTGGTCTTTTCATTTGTCTGTTCCTTTTCGGGAATCTTCTCAGTAGTGTGTTCTTCACTATGGCCTTCTTGTTGCACCATAGGGGTAGTGTTCAATAAATCCAGAGGTATGGTTTGTAACGTCTGTGTCCTAAACTGCATAAACTTATCTATCTCCCTTGCTCCCAATTTGATCCTTTCTAGATGTTTTACCTGTGAAAACGACTCAGCCACAACGAACAAGCCATCATAGTCATCTTTTTCATGTTAAAATTTGGCAAGTTTCACCTCAAAGGTAAAGTTGTAAGCCACTTAGTTTGGGTCATACTATCTCTTAGGGATGACTACTAACTTCAGAATTTTTATCTTTTGTGCTTCTTTCTTGGCATATTTGAAATCATGCAGTGAGTAAGTACCACAACCGAGGGGAAATGTAGGCCACATTTTTTTCTTGGACTCTTTGAGATTCCTGGACATTCCTGACTCCATTATCTAGTGAGCTAGTTCTCTAGCCAATAGCTTATCAGGAATGTATAATGGGAGAACATGTGGATCTGTAGTGCTGCCAAAAATTCTGACATAGGTGAACTTTTCATCAGCGAAGCACCTGTTGATTGATGTTAGGTAAATGCTGGCCTCATCGGATAACCAAGGAGCACATTTGTTGGATTTGGCCTGATGGACAGGTAAAACAAAACCATGGCAAATTCGATAAATATGATCTTTATAATGGGCTTTCCATAAATACTTATGATAAATGTGAATAGGAGTTTGGGCTTGAGGAGTCCATTTCCAACCTAGAATGGGGAAGTCAAAATTGAAACAGATGGTATCCATAATGTAGGCGCTCATATAGAATGGGGATATTATCCGGGTAGTTACATACCTATTTCTTCTATAATCAAGGATTTGGTTGGCCATTTTATCCGATAAAATGGTTTCCCAATCCATGATAAAAGAGTTAATTGTTGCTTCCATTAAAGGCACCATTTCTATGGAGATTCTAGCTGAATCATAGGCTCCAAAGAGTCTACATATCATAGCACCAACATAGCAATAGGGAGATGCTAAAGAGTCCACAAAGTATATACCAGAGGATTCATGCTTATGCTTGTTTGGGAAATGTCTCCATTGCTTGATAGGGTCCGACTCTACATCGTTCTCCTTGGCGAAAGATTCTAGAAATGCTTTCTTGTAATTTTTTTGGGGGTCCAGCAAATGATACATCTTCTTGACATATTCTGCCCTGAATTTCCCGAATATCCTTCCATCGGCTGTAAATAATGCTCTATTAGTTATGTTTATACTCTCTATTACCCATCTCACCAGGTCATTGTATGGTAACACTTTCGCAAGAGTTGCTATTTTGTGGAGGAAGGAGCTGGCTAAATCCTTAAGAGTATTTTATAATTTATCACTTGAATGAGTCATTCCTCCTTCTTCTTCAATTTCTATTGGATCCTCGACTTCAAGTAGATTATATATGCCCTCCCATGCAGTCTTTTCAAGGCCTGAACAAGTAGTATCAGTTATCAGTACCAACTTTACTAGTTCATCTTTCGCTATGACGGGGGCCTTTACTTTTAGAGATTTCTTAGACATTTTTGCTCGACTGATGATTTCAGATTCGCTCTGCAAAATGAAACATAAGGACATAATAGTGGAAAAACTTGTTAAAGGCTAATACACATCGCACAAGACTAACAACAATTAAGTGTAATAGATGCTATGGATATATGATATATTAGGCCACCATGGATGAAATCCTTGAAGGATTCAACCATAACTACTTCTTAATGATTTCCCCATAACTTCCAACGTGAAACTTTAATGCCGTGATGGTATTTCACATCGCAAATTTATAACGGTCCTTTTTAGAATGGGTATCATGACTTCCCGATCAGCGATTAGCAATAATCGCATATCGCAGATTGAGAGTTACAAGTGCCATGCTTAAATGGTTCCTCTACATGGTTGTGATTGCGATCAGTGCTAAGCTGGCATGGGGAGGTAACATCCTTTAAAATTGATAAATCATTTAAATTTTCTTTATAATTGACATATAAATTTTAATCGCACATGTTCGTAATACTTCATATTGTACCTTTATCGAAAGTGCGATATACGATAATGAAATTGCATCGAAATATTTCAAAGGAGCTTTTGGGATGTGTCTTATGATTTTAGTGATGCGCAATTGCGATCAGCTTATCGCATCGGAGGTTTTCCATGGAACACTTGGGACATTTTCTTAACGAGTAGCGATATGCAATTTCTGATAGAGTTATCGCATCGGCAGATCTCAATGGAACACTTTAAGTCCACCGTTGAGATAAAGGATGTGTGCAATGCAACAATTTGCTTTTATAATTATTTCCTTTGATAAATCTTTTTACAATAAGTTTTTATTATGACTCAAATCAGATAGGATTTTCTTAGAAGGACTTCCATGGGTTTAAAAGTTTTGCAAATTGCGATTGCGATCTAACTTACCCTAAAAGCAAATTTTTATGTGACCTATTATAAAAAATTATTTTCAAACATCTTATTGATTTTATTTATATTATAAAGGGGACCCATTTCTTAGTAAAGTTTTATATGAAAATTTTTGAAATGGGGAGGGTTGTTGTATAACACAATAGGAGGTTACCCTCAGACACTGCAAGGACGTTCTTCTTTGGATTCAAGGATATCCTGTACTTTCGACATCGCTCAAATGTTTTCTTGAGATGGCACAGGTGGTCTGACCGATGTCTAGAGAAGACTGTCATATCATTAAGGTAGACCACTATGCTCTATCTGATGAGCCCATGGAAATTGATTTCCATTGTGCGCTTAAATGTAGTGCATGCATTTACAAACCGAAACGATATTCTTCGGTAAGTGAACGTACCCTGCTTGGTACGAAAAGTTGTTTTCAGTCTTTCAAGCTCTGCTACCAGAACCTAATTTATCCTGAGAAACCGTCTAGAAAAGAGAATATCTCTGCTCCAAATACTATCTATAGTATGTGCTCCATATGCTGCACTGGGTAGTTATCTTTGTTCAAGGTACAGTTAAGATTTCAGAAATCAACACACAGCCAGATCTCCCCGAACTTCATTCTAATAGGGACTAATTTTGAAACCCACATGGAATAACGAACTTCATAAATTATCTGAGCATCCAACAACTTAGTCAATTCTTTAGAGACTCACGTGATGGATGTACCTTCCTTAGCTTCTGCTGAAAAGGCTTGGCCCCTTCTTTGATTGGAACGACATGCTATATTATTTGCATGTCATATGTTTTCAAGTCATCATACATCAATGCGAACACATCAAGGTACTATCTGAATAGGCGAACAAAAGCTTGTCACTCTTCTAGTGTGCAACATGTACCGAGATTTACAAACTTTAGATATTTGTTCATTCCCAGGTTGGTCTATTCATACAACATTGTGGAACTATGGGTTTTGGCATTCAACTGTCCTTGAAAGTGGTTTTGCAAGTCATACAGTTTCTCGAGTGACACCACACCCTTAGGGATGAGGTTTCCTTTATTGTCATCAGCTGCGATCTGCAGATACTTCTCATGCGCATCTTCATCTATCATTGCGTCTTTGAAGACGTTAGCGTTGGCCATGAAATTTGGTATTTTTTGATCATCATCAAAAACATGTAAGTTAGTGATGTTATCAGGGATAGATGGCTTATACAAAATTGGAACAGAAAATCTATCCATTTGTTAAAGCATATGCAGCTGCATTTTCTAAAGCATCTACAACTACATTATGAATTCTTGGTACAAAAATGATATTGAAAGCTTGGAAGTTAGACATAAGTTGCCATACCTCTTGTTGGTAACTCTTAAGATGGGGTGAAACACATTGTATAGTGTTACGTACCTAACGTACCACGATATCTGAATCACCTACCACTTTAAGCACAACAATGTTGAGGCTCATGGAATTTTGTAAGCCCAAAAAGAGTGCTTCATACTCGGTGGTGTTGTTTGTGCACTTGAAATCCAAGCAGATTGACACTAAATGTTTCCTTTGCAATGGGTTCGTTAAAACACAACTGGCTCCAAATCTCTCCTGCGTCTTCGATCCGTCAAAACATAGGGTTCACATATTATGTATGCAAGGACAGCTTGCCACGCTAGTACTATTGTAACTACTATTGTTATTGTTACAATCTATGGTACAATTTTCCTTTTCACCAGTTGGGCATGGAAGGAGACCCAACCGTGTGTCTGGTGGGCTTGGGGCTGGCTGTGTGAGATAATACCCCAACTGCATTTCCAGAAAGAAATTTCTGAATATAAGTTCACAAAAGCCAACATTCTTTTTTACCATCCAAGGGAGCAATGTTATGCTTCATGTATCTTTCCGACAGAAACTGGATCTAGTTGTTTTTTCCCTTGTGCGGAATCCATAAGTGTGAACAGTCCATAGAAAAGTATCCTTGCATCTTGCTAGACCAATCTATGCTGAGAGATAAGCCATATCCTTCTAGGATATCTACAATCACAATGTTAATGCACTGGTGAACTTGTCTGTCAGATGATAACCAGATAATCACATCCCAGAGTTCACCAATGGTTGGCACACATGTTTTATCAAGTTGGATGATCTACGCAGTTGTGCTACTCCATTGAGAATTGATCGCCTTAGTAATAGGTAGTGGCATGACATTGACTAATGTGTTAGAATCAACCAAGAAATTGTGGATGTTGAAGTTAAATATTTTGAATGAAAACAAAAACGGTGGGCAGAGTGAGTTCACTTCCTTCATGCAAAGCACGTTGAGCACAGATGTGAGTTTGTCGAGATACTTTCTTGGTCCATTACTGGAAGAGGAAACACTGTTTGTGGACGTTTTCCCTAGTGCACACAAAAGAATATCCCAATGACCTGTGATCTTCGTTAACTCATAAATAGATATTTTCACATGAGTCTTTTTCATGTATTCAACAATATTTTAATCCTAAGCGCGAAGAGTCACTAAGATGTCTAGGGGTAGACTTTGGTTTGTGTTGTCCGGTGGACTGCTTTTATCTTTGCTACTCACAGGCGTACTTTTAGCTGTAGTTGTCTTCCCAGACTTGCTTTGTGTTTTCTATGTTGAGGTGACTAACAGATCAACTGTTCTAATCAGATGTTGTCTTACTTTTTCTCTCAAAATCTAAAAAATAGTAGGGGGTCCTTGAGTTCTCAAGCTATATAGTTTTTTTTCTTTGGGGTTGGATGGTCTCTTGGAGGCTCCTTCTTGGTGGTTGTCTTATGGGCAGTGTTACCACATTGATACATGTTTATTACATTCCCAACACTTGGAGCTTCATAAAATGTGGAATCTTCCTCTTCGTCTTCACCCTTCATCTCAACATGCTCACTGGCCATAAATTGGTCAGTCAACTATGTAGCTAGGGTGCTCATTCCTACGTTCCATCCTTGGAAATTCCTCTTTGAATGTCATTACAACAAAGTTACAACTTTGCGTACATTTGGATAGGTGACTACTGTTGCTGCCCGAAGTTGAGTTATTCTTCTGCACAAATTTGGGAGGCCTACCGTTGATGGTTGTCTCGCTCATCCACTTATGAGTTCAGAATATTCGTTTGTCAAGGACTTGACGACACAAGTAAGGATTTCAATTTGACTTACTTCCTTTTCCTTTGCGTTACTTACAGTAGTTTGAGACCTCATGCCAGTGTCTTTGGAGTCCTTAGCTAATTCATCATCTACAATGAATCCAATAGTGCGTAGGTATTTCTCCACATCAATTGAATCTTATCAATTTTCCAAAAGTGTTGGTTTTGCAGCTCGCTTGACAAACTATGCAATGTTGGTCGATAGTGCAGATGTGTAGTAGTCAACTATGATGGAGTCATGAGGTTTGGTGTTTGTAGTGAACTTGTTCAAGATACAGTTAAACCTCTGGTTAAAATCTTTCACTTTTTCTTTCTGCTCCATCTTGAGACTACCCAACTCTCTTAGCAACATGGTAGGGGTTTTTTCTTCAGCAAACTTCCCAAGGAAAATTCTCTTGAACACCCCCCAATTCTAAATGGAGTTGACAGGAATTTTGTGGTGCCATACAACTGCTCTGCCATCTAAGGTACATGGGAACATACTACATGCAACATCGTCATAACATACCTCGAGTGTTTGCAAATGTAGGTAGAACTTGTCTAGATGATCTTTCACCTTCACTACTCTATTAGGGTCATACTTTGTTAATAGCTTCTCTGGCATCTTGTACAAGACACCCTGGAGTGCCAACGAGTCCTTTGTCATCCATTCCAGATTTTGGTCAGCCATGTCCTCTTCTTCATCCTCCTCCTATTCTTCTAAATTCGATGGTTTAACCTCTGAATCTATTGCTTCGTCTCCACCTCTGCCTCCTCTGCTACCTTCGTTGGAACTTGAGCCTAAGAGTAAGAGTTTATCTTCTTCTCCTCCTAGGAAAACTGGAGGTTCCTCTTCATTTTCAACAGCTCCTGCCATCTCTTCAAGAGTGGCAAGGATTGCTTCTTAAACAGATGAGACTACCACTCTTGTGGGAGTAGTCGTTTGCTTCCTCTGTGAATAGGGAAGAGTGTGCACTCCTGGAATTAGTTCAAAAGCTTTATCAAATTGACGAGTGATAGGACGTACATCGCAGATGTGTTGGTATGAAATTTCTTATTTGAGTTTGGGAGGTGAGGAGTAACCAACTTCAGAGTTGCGCGTGGAGAGAGCGATTTCGTGATACCACCTTGACCGGATGATAGATAAGTGGGGTTGATAGGACATTCAACCATAAACTGATGGTGTCCCTCCTTCTAGCACCATAAATGTTCATGGTGCTAGAACTACCAACATTCAGGGGATATCCCTAGTATGAAGTCCCAACTAGACCTCACACCATTTGGTGTAGGAGTCCCATCCAGTACGACAGCCCAATTTCCATTATCTTAGAGATTTGTTTTAGCTCTTGTTGTTCATCACATGAGACTGTTATGCTTGTATCTTACAAAAGCGAGGTGAGTATGCCTGGTGAGGGTGTAATGTCACTTTGTGTCCAAGTTCTCTTACTGTATGTGAGCCTCTAGATGAGAGGTAGTAGTACCACCTAGGGAGAGACACACGTGAAAACAATAAGGGTTTTTCCAGCATCCAGCAGAGTAGTCCACAGCGGGTGTGGTAGTCGTTAAAACCAAAGTGCAAGGGAAAACACGTACACCATCCAACAGAGTAGTCCATAAGAGGGTGACTATCGTTATAACCAAGAAAACAAGAATGGTTTGTCTAATGTCTTGCGAAGTAGTCCACACAGACAAGACAACAGTGATAAACAATACAACACATCTTGAAAAATGTAAGTACTAAAATAACCAAAGTAGTTCAACTATCTTAGTACAAGTTAAGAGAACATGCATTACAAATTTTTAAAGAGTATTCTTACAAACATCTACAAAACATGCATGAAAACTTACTAGCCTGAAATAGGCTTGTGAATTAAGCAAAAGTCCCAAGGCACATCTGTACACCACACATCACTAGTCCCAGTAGTGGGACATTAGAGCCACTCCTCGCTCCTCAAAGAACAGACTATAGACTATCAAGGCTATGTGGGAGGATCCAAGGTGAAAAGTCATTTCTCATACAATAGGAGGGGTATATGTAGCCAAGTGTGATGCTTGACCCTTGTGACTCTTGGACTACCCTCATGACTGTTCAACTTCCCATGACTTTTCAACTGACATGACTCTTCAACTTTTTTGCGCGTCCATTGGACTTCACTTTACATTACATTCAGCTACAATGAATATGTTCCATAATGGTGATGTGACCGAGACAACTCATGACACTACTGACATGTAATAGCTAACTGTGGTTTCCTTATCAAGTTGTTGTGTTGTTGAGTGATGGATGTACTCTTGGTGTGCTTTATCTTCTCCTCTGCATGTCATAGTGTTGCGGGTATTTGATGTCTTGGTCTTGCTTGATGGTTCAATTCATGTGTTCCTTTTTCTTGTTTCTTGATATGCTTGGTATGTCAGTAGAATTGCAAGCAAGTATTCTAGCATGTGCTCTAGTTCTTCATCTTATTCATCATCTCGCCATGATCTACCATCGTGCCAATTCTTGCAATTCGTTCATGATGGGACGACATCAAATCCAAAACCTCATAGTCTAGCATGATGCATTGTTCTCATGTTCTAGGTGATAAGGAGGGAGGAAAACTCACTGAGACGGTGCAGAGTGCAGCTCAGGCTGGAATGAGGCATTCCAGCAGGACAACCTGCACTGTTGGGAAAAACTACACAGTGAGAGTCACTAGTGTCAGTTGTAAGGTGGGACCCTGAGGGGGACATATTCTATGCAGTTTTCCTAGGGAAGAAATAGGAGGCCACAAAGGGATTGCTAGTCAGTTCTATGCAATTTCTAGAGGGAATATAAAGCAGGGTTGTAGAGGGACTGCTGGTCATGATTGTGAAATTTCCATAGGTAATACAGAGAAGTGTTTCAAAGGGATTGTTGGTCACGACTGTGCAATTTCTGGGAAAAATGTAGGAAAGTTAGCGGCGGAACTGCTAGACTTGTTTGCAAGTTTTTAGAGGCAAGGCAGAGTAAGGCAGTAAGGGTCATTTGGGAAGTTATGTGCAATTATGGGGAATAGAGCAGAGAAAGGCAGCAGATGACTAGCTGGACATGTCCATGCAATTTTGTGGAATAATGCAAACCCGAGTCTTAGAGTAGTGCAGGATCCTAGTGATCAAGGAGGAGGGTTGATGAATGTACTTGAGAAATGTGCATTTTAGCTGGATAGGGAGAAATTTTCTGCACAATTTTGGGAGGTAGACAGGCTGCTCACCTTCGAGATTGCACAATGCATCTGACCTGGGGGACAACCTCAAGCACTATGCAGTTTTGAGCAGCAGAGTAAGTCATTGAGGGCTAAGACTACACAATGCAACTCAATCGGGGTCTGGTGCAAGAGGGTTGTCCGGTCATGTAGATTTTCAATAAAATGGCTAAGTGTCGAAAGCAAGAAAACTTGTGCAGACTGACATTGTGAATATACACTTAGCACATTTGACGATGAGACAACATAGACCACCATGAAAAAAAGAAAAAACATGCCCTGAGTGGGACTGTCTTGGAGTTGAGAGCGACAAGTGCGACACTCGTGATAGACCTTTGGATGACCGTGATGACACTTGTGCAACATTGTTTACAACTTTTTATGTGAGTACGACGGATGTTTACATAGCGAAGAAAACCAAAACACACAAAGACAAAACTTCAAACTCACTAGAATTAGATCACAAATGTGGAAAAGCAATCAACATGCCGAAAGACAACCACTGATCAAACAAGAAAAAAGGTGAAAAGACTTCACAAGAGCTCATGGGGTGAGCTCGAGTGTTTGCAACCATCAAATGAAAAACTAAGGAAGGCTTTGAAATTTGTATTAAAGCCAAAATTTTGGAGGGTGTTTTAGCCACTACAACAAAAGGTAACCTTGTCAAGGATATGGACACCTACTAGCAGTAGTGGCTCTACCTGTGACAATGAGAGTTCATATTTATTGCTAAACAAAATCCTAAACTTTTTTCATTTTGTTTATGTTGTCATTAACTAATGGTTGTTGTAAACATGGTCTTGCTCTTATGATCATTACAAAATATGTTCAAAATTATCAAAACTTTGTTTTGACTTTTTCAGGGATTTCATAGAGTCTAAATCTTAGCATTTTGATTTTATTCAATCTTGCTCATTTTCCTTTCTGGGATTTCATTAACAATAAACTAGAGATAACTGGTTCTTCCCAGTGTGTCACCATTATTGTGGTAAAAACACAACACCCCAATTATTCACTTAATTCTCATTATGGGGACCTTTTAATTGGATGGTTGGTCATATTCCTATTCGATTTTGAGAGTTTGAATTGCCTAAATGAGTTTGTTTTGTTCTTATCTTCCTATCATAACTTGTTTGATCTTATTTTGAAATTCGGTTTGAAAATGTTGCCTAGCTGATGATTGAACATTTTCACTACCCTCGCCTAATAAATTGTATAAACGTTCATTATTTCTAGCACTCGAGACCAAGATTTTCATTATAAAGTGGTTGTATCGAAGAAACGTTTTTATAATAGAGTTATATTGGAGTTTTCAGAGTTATGACATTGGAGGAACTCTTTTGGAATTCTCTGATACCAAAATTCCAACACATATGATATTGGCTCTTTATAATAATATAAAATATATCGAAAGTTAACAAATAAACACAATTCATATATCAGAGGAATACTACATTGGTTTTTTTGTTTTGTGACACCATTCAAAATCTCTGACTTATGATTATTCAATGCCTTCGACCTACGACATGCGTATCTGCTTGCCACCTGTTAGCATCTCTTCTTGCATTGAATATCCAGATCCTAAATGGTTTTCAACTATTTTAAATTTTAGTCCTATTTCCACACTTGTATCATACGATTTGGCCCATACCCATTACTCCAACCTCTGATATTCCACTCACTCCTGATATCTGGACTCGATATGGTATTAATTCCGATCTAATCGGAATTTTGCATTTGCTCCCGTATCGCAACTTTTTAAATGGTACTTCGATAAGATTGGACCTTCGATTATCGATATTGGTTGCGTATGTGATATAATTATTAAAAAGAGTTGATTACAATATCGCATTCGTTTCATACCAGAGCTACCCAATATCACAAGTATTTTGTGTTGTCTCATTTTAAAAGTTGTGATGAGCCTTTCTCTGATACCAGTCGCCTCTTGCCACTTGTCACCTCTAGGGGGCCACTTTCTTATTAATAAAAAATTCATGATATAAACTAGTTTCAAGCTTACCGAGAGTTAATACAATTTCACATCTGCATATGTTGAGACTTTTAAATGGTAAAAACTTTAAAATTGTCAATATCAAATATTTGATACCACTCAGCTTTTGCCACGTATCATCCTTTGGCCACTGTTATATCCACCTAGATCAATCCTCCCCGCTTAGGAAGCAGTGGTCCCCATTGTTTTGAGTGCCTCCATGAGATGGATAAATTTCTATGGAACTTTGTCCATGGTGAACCACTTGCCTTTGGTGCAAGAGTTGGCTAGCTTTGATAACTTGATACAATTGGATCTTGTGTTGGTGAGTGTTCTTGATTTGCATGTCCATGATTCTATCAGTTGTGGCCTATTCCATGTAGTTTGGGATTAGCACTATTGGTGTGAGTTGTTTTGCAATGTCTGATGTGTCCAGTAATGGTGGAAATTATGGTTGAAGGAGGTCAACATTGAACACTAGGTGTCGGCCAAGGAATGTAGGAATTTTGAACTCAAAGCATTGTCTCCCACAACCTTATTCATGGTGTAAGGCCCATATCGGAGCAGGTCAAGCTTGCAGTGGGCCCCAATGAGATGCTCATTGTGCAAATTGATGAGCCTCCTCATTCGGTAATTATATGGGCCTTAATTCACCTTGTAGCCTAGTCAAACCAACTATTCTCACAACTTATTGCATACTTTTGATTATATTTTGTTTATGAGATGAATTAGAGTTGGATATTTGGCTTTGTGGTCTAATGTGAATTTAATGCAGGATTAAAGGATAAAAGTAAGGAATTTTCGCAAATACCTTGGTCAAAATGGGAATGGCACAAGGGAGAGGAATTATAGGAGGTAAATCCTCCTCATTTACTACCCTTCCATTCGAATATTCTCCATCAGCTCAGATTCCAAACAACTAAATCATGAGGACTAGAAGGTAGCCAAGCAAGTGAAAGACAAAGCACCATTTTATCTCAAGTTTGGGAGCCGAGCCTCCCTAATTTTAAGGAATTCATTGGAGACTTCAGATGTATATGGAGAGAGGCATAGGACCTTAGTAGGTTTCGGATTTTTGATTGTAAAACTCTACTCTATTTTCGAGCTGCAAGACTTGTGACAGTTTTTGATGTAATCCATTGTTTTGATAATAAGAATGAGTTTTGTTTTGAGCCATTACTGAGTTAGCTTAGAGGGTTGAAGCTCTTGGGTTAGGGCCCAATCCTAGCAACCAAGGCTCCTCTTTAATGTACATGTATGTTATCATAGATTCATAGTTTGATTATTCATTTGCTTAAGTAGTTGCATTTCCATTACATCACTATAGATTAGATTGGTTGTATGTTAGTTTGATTCCATTTGTGCTTCTTTCAGTTAGTAGATTATCAAGGAGAAAAAGGATCACCATAAAGTTGTCAGCAGGTTCCTTGGCCTCACTTCCTCCCTCTAGGACCGTGACTTGAGGAAGAGACCCTTCAGCAGCCTCAAAAACATAGATTTCCAGTTATTGCATGAGCTTTGGAGTTTGTTGTCTTGATTAAAAATTTGGTTCATTTCATTGTCATATTTTTCCATTACTCTATTTTTGCAATCATATCTCACTCATGTTCTCATTTCCTTCAGCACTTTCTTCATGCATAATATGGGCAATTGGTTCATTCTTTTCTAGTTTATGAAGATGTATCTTGTTGCCTAGTTCAAACATTCTAACACCCTATCCCACTCATCACACCTCTTTTCCCAGCTTCCCAACACCTTCAACACATCACAATTAGCTCTCGCCTATATCCTATAGGTTTCCTGTAATTCCTACAACATCATTATGTAGGTTTCTAGTACATCCTATAGGTTTTCCTGAAACAGTCTATTTTGAGCCCGAATTGATGGGGAACCTCTAGGAAGTCACAAAACGCCTCGTACAACCCTTCCACTCCATCCAATCACTCCATAAGCCTTTTAGCCATCTTTAACCACCTTCCACCCACCTGTCACATCCACAAGAACAATTAAATTGCATGCTTGATTTTACCAAAAAACCCAAAAAAGTGAAAACAGAGCTAGTTTAGTTTTCTTACTCACACATTAGTATGGTTTGATGCTCTTCACTTCTGTAACTTAGATAGCAACATTAGGAGTGTTGATTTAGCAATTATTCTTAGAATATCTGTTTAAATGGTTAATTAGGATATGGTGTGATTTAACATTACATGTTGTTTTCGTCATTACTACAGTAGAGTAGCTTTCCTAGAATAGATTTTCTCTTCTTCCATAAAAGAATCGAGCTTCTTCTGACTCTATAGAAGTCTGGCTTGGAACCCCTGGGGTCTCTCACCGGATGAACAGTGAAAATAGGTAGGACCTTCACTTTTACTTGTGAATATAGAACTGTCACCTCCAAGTTTGTGTGAACCTCGGGTTGATAAGTAAAGCTGGTAGCCCAGGAGTTGCAACATCCTTGCTACAATACTGGTGCTCATCACTTTTTGGCGTCGTTTCTGGGGAGGTGTCTGAGTAGAATGTGATTATTGCTTTCTTTTCTTCTACTTCTTGTCTTCAATTTTCTACCATTAGCTTATTTCTACGAAAGTAATCTAGTAGCTTCCTTTCTTTCATCTTTCATTATCTGCTTTCCTTTCCATTCTACAAGTAGAATTTCAATTCAGCAAGAGCTTTTTCATTATGTCAGTGACTTTTCATTCAATCAACAATTTCATTTATGCAAAGTACTTTCCATCTTAAAAAAATCTTACAAAAACAAACCCAAAAACATTTCCTTTCATGCCTCGTAGGAATAGGGACAATTTAGGGAAATTCTTACCAAATACCCCCACTGCATCCAATAACCAACCTTCTCTCTTCTTCGATGGCTGTGAACTGGAGGAACCTTTAGGTGAGAAACCCCACATATTTGAAGAACCTATAGGGTGAGAAGAAGAAGAAGAACCCATTCCTACTGAACCAATGGCTGAAAAATGAATTGACAGAAGGAATAGAGAGAGAGTTGAGGGTGTCTTCCCCATCAAGGAAACCAACGGGGACACTAAGATGAAGAATATAAGCCCCTCTACCCTCAAGGATGTAGCATTGCACTGGTTCATGGGTTTACCTAGAGATAGCATCACAACTTGGGCTCAGATATAGCAGGCTTTTAACAAAAAATATCAGAACTACTGTAGCTGAAAGGATACTAAAGAAGAAATTTTCAAGATGACCATGGGCTAGGATGAATCCTTAGAAGACTACGAAGAAAGATTCCACCTCAATTACAATAGGGTCAGGTGCACACTTGACCCCAAGTCACTAAAGTTGGTCCTGCTCAGAGGAGTAAGGGAAGATCTTCTAGATACCTTACATTTGTTAGTCGGAGGAGATATCTACTAATTACCCTATGAGGATGTCAAGACTTTCTTGAGAAACCATTTTAGGGCAGCCTAGAAAAATGGTAGGGGTAGTCAACCAATGGCCAGTACATCATCTTCCAACTCATCCATCAAGGGTGACATTGGAAATATGCTGGAAGATTTCAAAAGTGAGATGCTGCAAACCCTTGTCTTGCAATTTGACACCATGAACATCAAAAGGAAGCAAGAGGAAGCAAAGAGAGCCTTAGCCATTTTTTGTCCTAGATGCACCAAGAGGCATCCTAGGAATGAATGTCCATTGAACTGTATTGAAATTTTCTCGGTCTGTGAAGAAAACCACTCCACAGACAAGTGCCCTTCTTTACCAGGACACAAAGCTGTATATCAAGGAGCTGAAGGGGTCATTGAGTAGCTTTGCTACATCAACCAAAGGAGACCTCCTGGGCCTAGACCATACCAACAGGGTATGCAAGGGTAATCCGATGCATATTATAACCCCAACCAAACCACAATTATACCTTCATGGGGACCCCCTCCTCATCCTTCCTGGTCTACACCCCCTCTTTGGTCCTATGCATCTTAGTATCATTCCTAGCCAGTCAACCAATGATTTCAACCTTACGCTCTGCCACAACCTTAGTGGAATACACCACTCTAGGGGTGGAGGCCCCAATACAACAATGCTCCAACCCTATTTCCTCCACCACCTACCCAACCACAACTACTACACTCTGCTCCACCCAAGCAACTCTAGATGCTTGCCCAGCCAAATCCGAACCCGAACAATAGGTAGGATCAACAAGTATACAGTGGAGAGACATCATATCCAACTTATGTTGTAGAAATCCAAGAGATCAACCTAATATCTAGGAGAATTCTCTCAAATAACCAACCTCCCCCTCCACATAGGGAGGTTGAGGAAGAAATAAAGGAAAACAACCTTAAAGTAAATCCACCCTTTCCTGAGAGATTAGCCCAACCACTCCAGCCTACCCTAGAAGAAACTGAACTTCTGGTAGAATTGAAAAATCTATGTGTAAAGATCCCCCTTCTCCAGGAAATAAAATATGTTCCCATATACTATAATTTTATTAAGGATAAATGCTTCAAGCATCCAGGAAGAAGAAAAAGGGATGCCCCTACCATTAATGTCATTTGGCAGCTATCCGAATTAATGCGAGGGCAGGTAATATGTCTGAAATATTTGGACACTAGAAGCCCTATAGTAGATGTGCACATCAATGACACCATTGTCCCACACACTCTAATAGATCTTGGGGCTGGCATTAATGTGATGACCAAGGACACCATGCTCAAGCTCAACCTCCAAGGGTCATTGAGGAAGACCACAACAGTTCTACAACTTGCAGACCGTTCCATAGTCACCCCTAAGGGAATTGTGGAGGATGTGATGTCTCCATTGACTCCTGGGAGTACCCTGAAGATTTTCTAGTTCTCCAGCCTAAGGCTAAACTTACTGGTTATCCTCTCATCCTTGGGAGGCCATGTTTGGGCATAACTAATGCTTACATTAGCTGCAGAGCTGGGAATATGACCATCAAGAACAGACATATGTCCAAACAGTTAGTCCTATACCCTCCCGCTCAACCTTCTCTAGAGAATGATTTACCTTTATGGTTGGAGGAGGAGGAAGAAATTGAGGTTTATTCCACCCAACTTTATGCTTTGGAAGCAACCATAGGAGGAGGATAGCAAGATGAGGATGACTTAATCGAACACCTACTCCAAAGTCCAACTCCCGGCTTGTTACCATTAGAAGAAGAAGTAAGGGAAACCCAAAAGAATCATCCAATTGACTTATGCTTGGCCGATTCCAACCCACTCCGTGTCAAAACCATAGAATTCGGCCTAGAGAAAACCTTGAAAATTAATCCATCTCTTTTTTCTCTTGAAGAGGAAAAGCTATGCAATATGTTGAGAGAAAACCTAGAAGCCTTCACTTGGAGTTACAAGGAAATGAAGGGAGTACACCCCTCAGTGTGTACTCACCACATATACATAAAATAAGGTTGCAGGCTAGTCTGGCAATCACAAAGGAGGATGAATCCTCCTCTTAAAGATATAGTCAAAGAAGAACTCCAAAAACTACAAGATGCAGGATTCATTTACCCTATCTCTGACAGTGAGTGGGTCTCTCCTTTAGTGTTAGTTCTCAAGAAAAATGGTAAGTGGAGGATTTTTGTCGATTACAGGGAGTTGAATGAAGCCACAAAGAAGGATCATTTTCCCCTACCCTTCATCAACCAAGTGCTAGACGGCCTGGTAGGGAAAAAGTTTTTTTCTTTCCTAGATGGATTCAGTGGGTAAAACCAAATCCAAATCTTCCCAGAAGACCAGGATAAGACCACATTCACCTGTCCTTGGGGTAATTTTTCCTACAGGGTCCTTCCTTTTGGCCTATGCAATGCTCCTGCCACTTTCTAGAGAGAAGCCTTGAGTATTTTCGCTAAATTATTACATGATACGATGGAAATTTATATGGATGATTTTACACCTTATGGATGTGATTTTCAAGAATCCCTAACTAGCCTATGCAAAATATTGCACAAATGCATTGAAATGAACCTGTCTCTTAGTTCGGAAAAATGTGAATTCTTAATGACTGAAGGGACCGTGCTAGTTCATTCAATATCTCAGCAAGGACTATAGGTAGACCCAAACAAAATAGCAATCATCTAAAGGGCCCCACCTCCGCAAAAGTAAAGAGATGTCAGGATTTCTTGGGGTTAGCTGGATACTGCCGAAGGTTCATAAAGGACTTTAGCAAGTTGGCCTCTCCTTTATTTGGGTTGTTGGCTGAATATTCTGAGTTTATATGGTCAAAAAGTTTTCAAGAGGCCTTATACATTCTAAAGGCTAAGTTAACCACTGCACCAATTCTCTGAAGCTAAAATTGGGCCCTCCCTTTTCATATTCATGTTGATGCCTCACACAAAGCCATAGGAGTAGCCTTAGGTTAGGTAGAGGAGAAACTGCCCTATGCCATCTATTTTATCAGTGAGAACTTGTCAAAGGATGAGGTAAATTATATAGTGACCAAAAAGGAACTCCTAGCTATTGTGCATTAATTAAACAAATTTAGGAATTACATTACAGGCTATCAAACATTTGTGCATACTGACCATGCTGCAATCAAATATTTAATGAAAAAACCATATGTGAATTCTTTAATTATAAGTTGGTTGCTTTTATTATAGTAGTTTGATCTAACCATAGTTGATAAGCCTGGTAAATAAAATGTTGTTGCAGAATTTTTATCTAGGGTGAATCTGCTTTCAAGTGAAGAAGGAATGGTGGATGACTAATTACCAGACGAGCACTTGTTTGCTATTTCAGTTATCTCTCCATGGTTTGCTGATATATCGAACCAATTGGTATCAGCACAGTTCCCACCAGACTTTCGCTCTAAAGAAAAGAGCAAGATAATCAGGAAAAGTGCCCCCTTCACCTAGATTGGGGGAAATATTTTCAAACTTGGCCTAGATAAAATATTGAGAAGGTGTGTAGGGGAAGAGAAAGCTTTTGACATCCTTCTGACCTATCATGATAGGCCTTGTGGAGGTCACTTCGCAGCAAAGAGGACAACATTCAAAGTGTTACAAGCAGGTGTTGAGCCTAAAAAAATTACTCTTTCCCTAGCAACTCTTCTCATTCCTTTTCTTTGTTTTTCCATAAGAAATATGCATTCTCATCACCATTGACCAGTATATACTGTCTTGAGGAGGAATTTAGTGATTTACATGTTACGCTTTTACGTTTTTCTATTTGAATAACTTTTTGTATATTAGCTACGGAACACAACCTATTCTGCAGCTAATCGGCTGTTCCGCAACTACCTTCATGCTCTAACAGGTTCCAGGTGTCAGAAGGAGAAACTAGCCACATGGGCTGCTTGGAAATCATGATGACATGGATCCTGTCCTATTCATTCAGCCCAGGTCAACAAAGAAGATGGCATAGGACTACAGTCAATGGATAAGTCAAACACAAAGAGACTAAAGGTAACAGGACTTCGTTTCATGGTTAATTAATGCATTTCACGGTGACGGGAAGCATTATCCGAAGCAACTACCTGTACCTACAGACTCCAACAACCACCTGTACAAACGAATCCAACAACCACCATGTCTTGGATTTATGTCTCCAACAGCCAAGGAAGAAATTCTGCATATCTGTCTTCTACGTGTTTGGCTGTAGCATGCTTTTCTCCATAAAAAGTTATATGATTTTTCTTATAAATACCTGTGTAAAGGACCGAAGAAGTTAGTAGTAATAGTAATAGTTTTATTGTGAAATCGAAGTTCTAGACTCTGTAATTTCTGGGCATTTTGTGTCCCTGTTTTAATATGAGAATACCGCATGTTCTTATGAAAATATGAAGGATTTTTCTTGGAGTTTATTGAGAAAGCGTAGCCTAATCAGTTGCAGAGGGCCCCTACACTGAAGAAGGTTCCATTTCATTTTATTTTATTTCTTCTTGTTAACTGTAAATTCATCATTTTCTTTCACAGTGTTCATAATCATTTTCTTACTAATAATGTTTATAATGAAATTTCCATCATTTTCTTATTAACAATGTTTATAATTTAGAGCAGTTTCCATTAGCTTAATCTCTTTTTAGTTTTTACCAGTAGTTTAGAAGATAGAAAATGGTATTATCTTGTTTCTTCAATTAAACACTAACCTTGTTTCAAGATGATAGTAGGACTGAAGAATGATAAGGATACATTGTTGGATAGTTTACTTCGTTCACTGTTTTGCTAGTTTAAATTCTCAATTAAACAGATTAGTGTCATTTACTGTCTTTTCCATTTTATTTTCAGTTTACTGACTCATGGTGTTAATGAATGTTTATGGAAAACCATTCAAGTTGATAATTCATCCTTAACTAAGTGCTTGAACATTTCATCTATGCAATGAGTTATTTTTGCATCTCTGTATTTGCTTTCTCTTAGATTAATGAAATACAGAATTACTCAAATTTCATACTAAGGAGACTTTCTCCCAAAATTGAGAGGAAAAGTAACCAAGTATTTCATATAGTTTTATTTCTGTAATGAGTTAGACATCAATTTCAAATTTCACTTTCAGTTTTAATTCATGATTTGGAAATAATGGTAAAATAAGAATAGAAACTTTGTTTTCATTTCTTTCTTAGCTTTGCTTCCAAATATTTCTTAGCTCTATTTTCATTTTTAGATTTTGAGCAGTCTCTATGAAAGTTAGATTTAGTTCTGATAATTTATGTTGTAAATCATTAGGAATTAAGAGACCAAAAACCCCCCAAAACAACATAAAACATAAAAACAACGAAGTAGGAAGGGTTAGCTCGCATAAACAGTGCACTACACTTCATCAGTTTATGATACTCTGATTGATAATTTATGTAGAGCAATTTAGGACACTAAATTGACCAAACATTTTGGCGCCGTTGCCGGGGAAGTGTAACTAGATAGCCTTATCTCTTACATTCAAAAAAAACATGATATGCATAGAGAAAGAGGCTCTAGGGTTAGATTTATAGCTAGGGGCAGTAGTTCAATTCCTATAACACCACCTACTCCACCAAGAACAAGGAAATATAAACCTCCATCCCAAACTCATACTCCTAGCCATAGAACACCTGAAATTCCAGAGGTAGAAAATTTATCAAGAGAATCTCCTACTTCATCTACCAAGCCAGCCCTAGAGGAGAAAAATTTTGAATCTCCAACAACAGGAATAGCCTTTTTCACCTCCACAGGACAACCCATTTTAGTTGAATAATTAGGAATACTTGGTGAGGAAGAAGAAGTACAACCTCTCTCCCATATCCCATTAACAGAAGAACTAGAGGAGGAGAAGGTAACCTTGCAGGTTGAACCTTATACTGACTCTGAGGAAACTATAATGGTAGAAGAAGGAGAAGATGGGGAATTCAGTCTGTTTGGAGGGGGTAGACGAAGAGGTAGAGGAAAAAATGGAGGAGGTAGAGGAAATAGGGAAATAGATAATTCTTTTAGATTCCCTATAGTGGATGAGGAAACAAATGCCACAATGAAAAACATATCACCTTCTGTCCTACCAAACTCCCATGGGTTAAAAAGTGAGGATCCTAAAACATTCTTATTTGAGTTTGAAGTCTTGTGCAAAACCTATGACTATCTAGAAGACTCTCAAAAAATAAAATTGTTTCCTTCAACACTAAAGGGAGATACTTTGAAATGGTTCATGGGATTAGTCACTGAGTCCATTAGAACATGGAATGACATAAAAAAAAAACGTTTTTGGATAGGTACTTGGGTTATTGCATGCCTACCAATCACAAAGATGAAGTGTTCAAAATGATGCAAAGAGAGGATGAAAACTTAGAGGATTTGATTGAGAGATTCAACTATAATTTGAAAAGAGCAAAAATGGACAATTTAGATGAAGATACCTTGAAAGCTCTTTTATTAAAATCCATTAGAGATGAGTGGATAGATATCCTTAACATGATGGGGAAGGGAGATATCTCTCAACTCTCATTAAATGATATAAGAGAATTATGTGTTCATCTCTCAAGAGGGAAATCCAAAACTGGGAAAGGTCCAAGAGATCCTTCTCTTGTTAGAGTAAACAAATCTGCAACTAGATCTGTAAGTAGGGAAAAAATTGGTAATATTCTTGATGAATTTAAAACTGACATTCTAGGGAGTCTTAGTGAGCAAATAGACACCCTTAAATTACAAAAAAAGCAGAAAACCGACGCTGATGCTTTAGACATTTTTTGTCCAAAATGCAGAAAAAACATGCTCTAAGAGAATTCCCTTTAGATGCAAAAGTTGTAGAAACTTGTATTATTTTCTCAGAAAGCCATGAGACCAAGGGTTTTCCTTCAATTCCAGGTCTTACAGCTGTCTTTCAAGAGGAAACAGTCCCAAATTCTGTCGAACCTTTTTGTTTTGTTGCTAGAAGACCTTGGCAGGGGCCACAAAATCAGGGATTTAACAATCAAATGTATCTTCAGCCCCCACCAAATTGGAATTCTTGGCAGCAACGTTGGCCTCAACCTTAATCTCAATCTCAACCTTGGCCTCAACCACAACCTCAATCTCAATCTCAATTGTGGGCATAAGGAGTACAAAATTCTTATGGGAGATTTTCTCAATATTATCAATATCCTCCATCGTATCAGAATTATCCTCCCCCACACATTCCACAACAAAATCAGCAGCCACAACTTCAAAATCAAAACCCTCAACTTTCATTACCATTTCCACAACAATCTCCACAACAAAACCAAAATCCTCATCTCTTATTGCCATTTCAGCAGAAACCAAATTAGCTACCTTCACAACCATTACCAAACCCCAACAATAAACCCTCAGAATGCTTACATGGTAGAAGGACAACAATTTCCAACTTATATGATTACTCCTCTAGATCTTAATGATGTTCAACTGAGCTATGGTAGGATATTAGAAAAGGAAAGACCTTCTATAGTTATTTAGGAACAAGACAGTTCTGAGGAAGATTCTCTAAAAGTCAATAAAAGTTTTGAGGGAACATCTCTTCAAAACCAAAACATTGAAAAAGAAAAACAAAAAGAATCAGTGAACACAACTCCTATTAATGAGCAACCATAATCTACTTCTACACCTCCTTTTCCTGAAAGATTACAAATTGATAGAGGAATAGAAAAGCAGATTATGTTGCCCAATTATGACTTTCTAGATGAATTAAAGAATGTATGTATCAAAATCCCTTTGCTACAAGCCATTAAAGAAATTCCAATTCTAGCCAAAACAAAAAAGGAGTTGAGCATAAAGAAACCAGAAAGAAAAAAAAGAAGGAAATAAAAAAATTCACCTGGCAGGAAAAATAACAGACATAACGATGGGAAAAATTGCCATACAAAAATATGTGGATCCAGGAAGTCCAATTGTGAAAACACATATCAATGGAGTTGAAATTCCAAATACATTGATTGACTTAGGGGCATCAATAAACATCATGAGCAAACAAAATATGGAACAACTCAAGCTTCCTAATCTTCTATACACACCTACCTTACTAAAACTAGCAGATAGATTAGTAATCAAACCAGATGGAGTGTTAGAAGATATTTCAGTATCCTTAGATTCTTGGGAATACCCTGTTGATTTCATGATCTTAACTCCCAAGAACAATCTAGGAGGACATCCACTCATATTAGGAAGACCTTGGCTGGCCACAACTGATGCTTTTATTCGCTGTAGATCTGGTGACATGTATATTTCTGATGGTAATTCAAAAAAAAAAATTTACTTTATATCCTCCAGCAAAAGCAATCACAGAAATAGATGACAAAGGATGGATTGATGATGAAGATGATATTCAGCCTCTCTTAACAATTTTAGATATTAGTGAAGATAGTCAAATTTTAAATACATTAGAAAAGTCTGAATCATCTTCAGAATATCACCATGAGCAATTTGAAGAAAAATCTAAAGTTATTTGTCATCTAGGAAGATATCTCTCTATTCTATGGAAGAGTTTGGTAGCTCTACAATTGAAATTTTTCCAGGTAGGACATTGAACATAAACAAAAACTTGGAGAAACTACAACAAGAAGAGCTAATCAAAACATTACAAAAACATTCTGCTGCATTTGCATGGGAATACACTAAAATGAAAGGCATTAATCCTAAGACTTGTATCCATCACATCTACATTGAGGAAAATTGTAGACCTATGAGACAACCTCAGAGAAGGATGAATCCAAATCTTAGGCAGATTGTGAAAGAAGAGCTCCAAAAATTACTAAATGTAAACTTCATTTACCTAATTTTAGATAGCCAATGGGTTTCTCCTTTGGTAATTGTGCCTAAAAAGAATGATAAATGGAGGGTGTGCATTGATTATCAAGAACTGAATAAAGCAACGCTTAAAGATCATTTCCCTTTGCCTTTTATACATCAAGTGTTAGATACATTAGCAGGTAAGAAGTATTTCTCATTATTGGATGGTTTTAGTGGTTATAATCAAATTCAAGTAGCACCTGAAGATCAGGATAAAACCACATTTACTTGTCCATGGAGAACTTATGCCTACAGAGTACTTCCTTTTGGGTTATGTAATGCACCTGCAACATTCCAAAGAGCAATACTAGGGATTTTTTTTGATCTAATACATGATTGTGTAGAGGTATATATGGATGATTTTATAGTCTATGGGAATACATTTGAAGAAGCTTTGGAAAATTTGGAAAAAAATCTTAAAATATGTAAAGAAACAAACCTTTCACTAAACCATGAAAAATGTTTTATGATGTTTATAGAAGGTATTGTTTTAGGACATCACATTTCAGGAGATGGGATTAAAGATGAAAAATCTAAAGTTGAAGTCATCTCTAAATTATCAATTCCAAATTGCCAAAAGGATGTTAGAAGTTTTCTAGGATTTACAGGATACTATAGAAGGTTTATACAAAATTTCACTAAAAAAGAATCCCCACTCTTCGAATTGATTACCAAAGATTGTGAATTCAATTGGAATTTTGATTGCCAATTGGCATTTGAAACCTTCAAAACAAAAATTTCTGAAGCACCCATTTTAAGAGGTCCAAATTGGAAACTACCTTTCCATATTTCAACAGATGCTTCAGATATAGCTCTAGGAGCTATATTTGGACAAAAAGATTTGATTCCTTAAGCCATTTACTATACAAGTAAGTATTTGATTCCCACTGAGTTAAATTATACTGTGACTGAAAAGGAATTTTGAGTTGTTGTTCATGCAATTAACAAGTTCAGACACTATATAACAGGCTACAAAACCTTTGTTCATACTATTCACTCTGCAATTAGATATTTAATGAATAAACCTATTACTAATAGCAGAGTTATATGATGGCTTTTACTTTTGCAAGAATTCAACATTACTATGCAAGATAGACCTATAAAAAAAAACACAGTTGCTGATTTCTTATCCAGGATTCAGAATATCAAATAAGATTCTCTAGTTGAAAATAAGTTTCCCGATGAATATCTTTTTGCAGTAACTACTCAAACTCCTTGGTTTTCAGATATTGCTAACTATTTGGTCACATGAAAGTTACCTTCACATTTGTTTCCTGGAGAGGAAAGAAAAATTATTCAGGAAAGTGCAAGATATTCATGGATCACTAACGAATTGTATAAAACAGGGCCAGATCTTATGATCAGAAGATGTGTCAGGGAAGATGAAATGCCCGAGATTCTTAAGGCATGTCATGATGAGCCATGTGGTGGACACTTTGCTGACAAGAGGACAGCCTATAAAATCCTTTCTTTAGGATATTATTGGCCATCCATCTTCAAAGATGCTAAAGAATATGTCAGGAGATGTGACAGTTGCCAAAGGGTAGGGAAACCTACTCCCTCAAATGAAATTCCATTACAAATTCAAGTACTCATCGAACCTTTTGAAAAGTGGGCTTTAGATTTTATTGGGCCAATTAATCCTCCATCTAAGCAGAAGAAGTATATATTAGTATGCACTGATTATGTCACTAAATGGGTAGAAGCCAAAGCATTACCTTTTGCTAATGAAAAATCTGTAGTTAATTTTCTTTTTGAGGACATCTTCACTTGTTTTGGTGTTCCAAGAGAAATTGTGATAGATAGGGGATCCCAATTTACATCTAACATGGTGGAAGGGCTTGTGGAAGAATACAAGATCAAACATAGGAAATCTACTCCCTATCATCCACAAGCAAATGGTCAAGTGGAATCTACAAATAAAGTGATTGAAAGAATTCTCACCAAGACTGTGCATCTACATAGAAGAGATTGGGCAGAAAGGCTTCCTGAAGCCTTATGGGCCTATAGAACTACATGGAGGAACACAACGGGACATACACCCTATGAACTTGTTTATGGGAAACAAGTCTTGTTCCCTATAGAGTTCCAAATCAGAACTTTCAAGATGGCAGTCCAACTGGGACTAGATTTATCAGAGGCACAAAAGCATAGGCTGGAGCAATTAAATGAACTTGATGAAATTAGGAAAGAGTTAGTTCAAAGGACTAGTATAGTCCAACAAAATAGGGCTAAATGGCATAACAAATATATCAAGGACAAGAGGTTTCAAGTGGGAGATTAGGCGCTATTGTTTGATTCAAAGTTTAAAGATTTTCAAGGGAAGTTTCAAACTCATTGGCTTGGGCCATATGAGATTGAAAAATTCTTTAGTAATGGAGCAGTGAGGATAAGAACAATAGATGAAAGTAAAACTCCTCTTCTTGTGAATGGTCATAGATTAAAGATATATCAGAAACCAATTTCAAAAGAGGAGTTCATTAATATTTTACAAGACAATTCGGAAATGAAGTTCATGAAGAAGAATTCTTCTTCTCCACTAACTTAGTCTTTATTTTTCTTAAAAAAAAAAAGGAGAAAAGAAAACAAATAAAAATAAATAAATTGTATAAGGTTGAAAACCAATCATTGATTGGCATACTTATACAGAAAATACAGGGTGAAAATCAAAGGTTTCTAACACCCTATATTTTCCATTTTCTTTCTGTAATAAGTAGTGACAAAAAGCTACAGTCACTCTGCAGT
Organism: Pinus tabuliformis; assembly: GCA_031772625.1. NCBI lineage: Eukaryota > Viridiplantae > Streptophyta > Pinopsida > Pinales > Pinaceae > Pinus > Pinus tabuliformis. The sequence goes on along the minus strand of CM062814.1, from coordinate 446,528,268 downwards.
TTAGATTCTGCAAAATTCATCATTTCAACTCATCTCACTCCATTTTATTTTTGCAATTTCACTTCATCCCATTGTCATATTTCATCAATAAATTTTTCAATTTTTCCTTTCATAGTTTTCACTCCATTTTCATTTCATTTATCATCTTGTCTTACATCTCATTTCATTTCACTTACATAGCCACTTCCATTTCATTCATGATCCATAAGTAATATTTCACTTTTTGTTTCACATTCTGCAGCTGATTCTGTTCTGCAGCTAATTTGATTCTGCAGCTACAATTTGTTTATCAGTTCAAGCACAAGTGTACAGCTCATAATAAAATCATATATGCAGGGAATTGAAGAAAAATCAATTTTTGGAGACAAACCATGCTCAAGGTACCTATGGATCAACATCAAAAAAATTAGCAAGCGAAAGGTAAAGGTTCCAAAGGTAAATGCAAAGATTTATTTCAAAAAGAAATTTGAAAACATAAGTTTGTATAGTATGTATAATCACATGTCTCCTTAATCAACCATCATTTGATTTGACCGCCACTATGTCTCTGCCATATCTTCCATCTTTAATAACAAATGGTCTCAATGATTCTTTCATAACAAATCTCCGCTTCAAACTCCATAACCTGTACTCAAATGGTCCTCCACAACTCCACCTGTTAACGGTCAATATGACGATGTGACCTACCTATCTATGACTCTCTAAACCCTTACTGTCTATTTATTACATGTAAACTCTTAAGTTTATCTCTCATATTCACATAGTCATTTCATATACACAGTCTTTCCATTTTCATATATATGCAGTCATTCCATTTCCATACACACAGTCATTCCATTTCTTAAATAGCACTCGTTTTATAGACAGTGAGAGTAATTTTGAAGGTTAACCAAAAACAGGGGATATGAGGCTTATTGTCAGGATAAAGCCCGTAGGGATAAAGTATATGGAGGGGAATCCACAGCTTAAAGGAATGCTATAGAAGGCTACATGGTTAAATTTTATTGAGAAATTTGACGGCTACAATAAGGAAATTACCAAGTCTTTTGCAAGGTCATTTGATGGCATAGAAGTGGAGATAGGAGATATAAAATTTGCAGTTACAGAATCCTTCGTAGCAAAAGCAACAGAGCTGCCGAGATAAGGAGAAAGATTGTTTAAAAACAAGGAAGTTCATGGCGAATCTTGGAAAGTGATTCTTGGAAACCCAGGTATGGATGTTACAGTATTTAGGAAGGGAATTCCTATTTCAACACTCAAGAACAAATGGAGTAATATGTTGTTAATATTGCAAGAATTCATTACATGTGAAGGAAGATTTGGGTTCATGTATGTTTACCATATACACTTATTAATGAATTTCTTAGAAAATGGAACCATCAACCTTCCCTTCTTCCTTCTAAACAGTTTGAGAAGAATGGCTACAAATGTCCAAAAGAAAATTGAATCCATAGAAACAACTATGTATCATAATGGATTAGTGAAAATACTAGTTGAATTCCATTTGAAAAGTGTAGGGGATATGTGGGAAGATTTCTTGGTAAGAAATTTTTTCCAGGATGCTCCAAAGTCACCTGAGGAGAGTCATGTTAAGAAAAGTAGGAGGAGAAAGATCAGCATTAATATTCAAACCTCCTCACAAAAGAATGATGCAGAGACAACTTCTAAACCAGAGGTTAGGAAGTAGACTAAACAGAAAGGAAAAAAGAAAGAGAGAGCTAAAGAAATCAATGAAGACATTCTTGAACCTTCATCACCACAAGAAGATGAATAGTTACTCTCCGAAAGACTGACCAAGATTAAGGAGCAAATCAAGAAAAATAAAGAGATAGGAAAGAGGAAGAAGGACACAAGAGAAGAAACCATAAGCTTCCAAAACCTAAGAAGGAGCTCTAGACTCCGAGGTAAGTTGAGGAAGGTAACATCAAAAGAAGCCCAATTCATAAACTTAGAGGAACAAACCCCAGTTCAATCTCCTTATAGTATTCCACCTGAACACAGTCCACAAAACTCTCCTCCACATAATTTTGAAGGCAGCCCAAGCAGAGGTTCTCTTCGCATAGATCCACTACAACAACAAATATATGACTACATAGAGTCATTAAAGAGAAATAATACCTCAATGGATCTAGGATCCTCAACCAATCTAGAGCAGCCTATCAATCCACAAGAACCTCTAACTAGCTCTCTCGAACAAGAACTCTTTGAGTTAGAGATTTTGAACAGGCACATTCAAAAAGAAAATGAAACCTTGAGGGAATAGAACAAGCTGGATAGAGCCATTCATGACAACACAATGCTGCACCTAGGATTATGGTACAAGAAAAATAGGAAGCTGAAGAGGAAAAATAGGAAGTTGAGCAGAACACTTATCAACCTCAAATACAGACTTCTTATGAAGAAGCCCAAGATGGGAGCTAGTGCAAGGAGAAGTAAGAAAACGAAGTTGTATGTTCTGGCAGAAGTGTCAAAACAGATGCAATAGGAGAAATAAGTTCACATTTTTTAAAATTGCATGGGGACATGCAATAATTTTGCAATGGTGGTATGTTGAGCCTAAAAAAATTACTCTTTGCCTAGCAACTCTTCTCATTCCTTTTCTTTTCTTTTCCATAAGAAATATTCATTCTCATCACCAATGACTAGTATATACTGCCTTGAGGAGGACATTTAGTGATTTACATGTTATGATTTTATGTTTTGCTGTTTGAATAAATTTTTGTATATTAGCTACAGAACACAGCCTATTCTGTAGCTAATCGGATGTTCCGCAACTACCTTTATGCTCTAACAGGTTCAAAGTGTCAGAAGGAGAAACTAGCCACATGGACAACTTGGAAATCATCATGACATGGACCCTGTCCTATTCATTCAGCCCAGGTCGACAAAGAAGATGGCATAAGACTACAGTCAATGGATAAGTCAAAAACAAAGAGACTGAAGGTAACAGGACTCTGTTTCATGGTTAATTAATGCATTTCACAGTGATGGGAATCGTTATCCGAAGCAATTACCTGTGCCTACGGACTCCAACGGCCACTTGTACAAATGAATCCAACAGCCACCATGTATTGGATTTATGTCTCCAGTAGCCGCCGAGGAAGAAATTCCGCATATTTTTCTTCTACGTGTTTGGTTGTAGCATGCTTTTCTCCACAAACAGTTATATGATTTTTCTTATAAGTACCTGTGTAAAGGACCAAAGAAGTTAGTAGTAATAGTAATAGTTTTATTGTGAAATCGAAGTTCTAGACTCTGTAATTTATGGGCATTTTGTGTCCCTGTTTTAATAAGAGAAGACCGCATGTTCTTATGAAAATATGAAGGAGTTTTCTTGGAGTTGATTGAGCAAGTGTAGCCTAATTAGTTGTAGAGGGCCCCTACTGTTAATGGGAAAAGTGTCTATTCAGAATGACCCTATCCCACTAAGGTGTGACAGTGACCTTAGAAACAAACAGAGAAAACTACTTTCGTATTCTTCTTTATGAACTATAAACGAAGAGGAATAGGATGAACCAACCTGTGTCTTGCGCTAGTCCTTTGATCCAATCTCTCTCCTCTTTGACAGCTTCCAGCTACCTGCTCCCTTACTTGCCCAGCTTCACCAAGTTCCTGTAAGATCGCAGAAGAAGAAAACTACACAAAGACATGGATTTATATTCATAAATAGCTTAGGATCAGATTTAAGCTAAACATACAAATGTAACAAACATCAATGACACACAAGCATGTAGGAGAAACTCAAATAGTTTTATCGATATAACAAGAAGATCCAGGAGGAGTTACAACCGATGATTCCTGATCCAGCATCAACCTCCCAGCAAAGAATCCCCTCTTCACCTCCAACAAAGCATAAATCACCCAATACTCTGATATCTATCTCAAAACCAACAGCAATTCTCTGCAATGTACAAAATTCCAGCCTCTGGATCTCTGGGATGAGGGATCCATATATAGATGTATGCAAGGAAGATGAGTCAGCTTATGATTTGACTAGTGTCTTCTCTCTATCAGTTCTTGCTTCCACTTGGAGACTGAGAGCCTCTTACTCATCCTTGGTCGAACTCAGTGAGGCAAGTGTCATTGGGGAAGATTCTGGAAGCTTCCATTGTCTGTCCACCTCGCGGAATGACACTGCCATTTGTCATTTCCCGCTCAACGCACCCTGGTAGTGCATTTAGGTGCGTTGCAACGCACCTAGATAGTGTATTTGGGTGCTATGCAACGCAGCTAGCTAGTGGAGCAGCTGAAATGATCCTGATTTGACTAATTCTGAGCAGTTTCTGGTGGAGAACTTCTGGGAGAAGCTGTAATTTGTTGACCTTGTTCCTTTAGGGGTCGGAACAACACTTTTAGGGACTTAGGATCCCTTGGTTTATGGACATTTCATGCTTATAGCTGTAAGGCACAAAAATGTCTATAATAGTTGCCCCCTAAAGTATGAGGCCGTTTATCGGGTGAAATGCTTTATTAGGAGGATCCGAAGTTCTTTCAACGCTGGGAGGAGACCTGTAATAAGATACAATACAATACATTATTTTCATACTATTTTTCATGATCTAGCTGAGGCGGGCATTCCCATGCTCAGCTTTATAAATTCATTTTCATGTACATAGGACAGACAATCGTCTGATGGTAGGCTGATGATTCTGATAGAGCCATCATCCTTTTGGTAGGATGATTATCTGTGCTGCAATGCTGTACATTTCAATGTCTTTATTTTTCCTGAATATATATCGCAGCCCGGATGGATGAAACTAGATCCGGGGTCTTCAATCTCGTCCGATCTTCACTCGAGGTACAAGTCGATCCATGTGAGAAATGTTTTGAAGTCGAACATGGAAAGACATCGCTTGATTAGCAGTCAATGATGTAAACTGTTAACAAGCGCGAGAGGAATCACTGATAATGATGATGACCCTCAAGGTACTGCAGTACAATTCACATGGTGTGAATAAAGGATTTGGCGTCGAACACCACGCAAAATCTTTCGGTCGAAGGTCATTGATGTATACCTGTCGCCGGAAGTGAGAAACTTGCCATTGAGGCATGCAAGCTTCAAAGTACTGAATTAGGTGTTCCTAGATCAACTTCTTGGATAATGAGCTGATGTCGACAAGAAGCGATCCGTCAAAGGAGGGCCTTAATGAATCCCACATCAATGACACGGAACGGAGCAAATGATTTTGATGGAGGTGAAAACAATCTGATGATATACGGTTCAGGATGGCAGTCATGAAAGAATGAAGTATAATGTATGGTAGTGGATGGGACATAGGTGACTTCTTTGGATGACTTCTCTTGAACATGTCGGTGACACTTATGTGATGGATTGGTAGCATTTACCCCAAATGTGGATGGTATGGCGTGACCATGGTGATGTGACTGGTGAATGAAACAATCCAACCCGACTCAGGCACGGAGTGAAAGTGTCATGTTCAAGAGCGACTTGCTACCAATAAAGATTCTTTGAGTTTTCTTCCCAATTTTTCCCCAGTCATTGCTGACCAGTACCTCTTTATTTTTGTCAAGCTTGAGGAGGATAACATATGCTTGTTCTATAATTTTCCCTTCGGGCAAACCCATCGCTATGTTTTAACGAGCCTAGCGATAGTGAAACTCGTTCTCGTCTAAAGACAAGTTTGTCGCTATTAATCTTTTTAACGAGTTTAACGACAAAGATAACTCGGTCCTTTTCATTTTTAGAGAGTCTGAAAAGGTACGTAAAGGTAACTCCAAAATTCCTTTTTCGTCATCTAATCCCTTAAGTCCGAAAAATTATAAAACAATACAGAAGGGATGAATTTTCGATAGTTTTAACGAGCCGAACAAAACAAGCGCTCGATCTTTTTGTGCAATAATCCCTCAGGTCCAAAAAGATTAAAATCTAGAGGAGGGATAGCACTTCCCGTCGCTTTAACGAGCTGGAAGGCCAAAACTCAGCAATCTTTTCATATTTTATGAGTCAGTTGAAAAGAGCTTAAAGAAGACTCGTCTTTTGAGGAACGAGTGATAAAATGGGTAGCAGCTAATTCCAGGTAAGGTTTGGAATTTTCCAATCACGGCAGTGTCACAAGGATGGCTAGTGAAATCACTCTTCGCAGCTATTCCTCAAAATGGGTAAACAATCAAATGGAGGTGAATGATCGGCCAATGGAAAAGTGGAGGTGACGGTGCAAACACGACCAAGGCTTTAATGGCTGAAATGTTACATTCACGGTGGTTATTTACTGGGGAATAGTTCATTTTTTAACGAGCTTAAACGCGGGTGGAAAAATTTTCACATGTATTATGTTTATTTTTTAACAAGCTTGAACTATGTGCTAAAACTGCTCGATTAGATGGTCTTGTTTTTATTTTTTACCATAAATAGCTTTGTCCTTCCAAAGATAGTACTGTATTTTTAACTGCTTCATCAAACTAGTCAGAAATGAACAATATTTGCTTGAAAATGAGATTAAAATGCTAATATTTTACTTTGAACTATGTAAAAGTAATTAAAAAGTGTTTTTACCTCTCATTTTACCATTTCATTTGAACTTGGTTTGTTGGAGCTTTGGAGGTGCTTTTCCCCCTCGATTTTCATCAGTTGATTTCGGGAGATCCTGTGGACGATTCTCGGTGCCGTCTGGACCAGGTAGGAGCTAAACCTGAGCTCTTTCATTTCATGGTTTCCATTTTGCTTTTTGAACCTGATTCCCTACTTTTCTGTGCCCCTGGGGTTTAAGAGGTTCGTTCTGCCATCAACGCATCCCCAGTGTATCGAAACCTGCGTTGAATGCTGGCTTGTATGAAGGCAGTTTGACATTCAACGCACCTAGAACACTGCTGCAGGTGCAGAAAGGGAATTTTTTGCACAATTTTTGATGGAATTTTTGCCTGTTTCTCACCAAAATCAGGATCTAACTCCTCTCTTGTTTTTTTTTTCAGAGATTTGGGAGCAAGATGACCCTTACATGGCGAGAACGTGAGCATGAAGAGGAGGACATGATTGCCCTACATGATCCAGTTACAGTGAACGCGCTGCGGAATTGTGGCTTGCTGAAGTTCTTTCACATTTCTAGCATGAGATAGCAGATCAACCTACTGCAGTATTTGCTCGATGCTTGGGATCCTATTAATCAAGTTTTCCAGATTAGGGGCAAATCTATCCCCTTGACTGTAGTAGACATCTATTTCTTGACTGGCTTGTCGAGGCGGGGTGCCCCCATCTCTTTGTCAGGTTCGGCCCAAGGAGGCGATTCTGTGAGAGATTATGTCCGCCGATATTGCAGGGAAGGATCTCAGATGAGTAAAGACGGCAAGATAATTATCCATGATGTCACTGACAGGTCGCTTAGGACTATCCTGTTTACTTTTGGTAGGATGGCCGGTAGTGTGTCTCTTCATGTAGCCAACAGATCCTATATGCAGCATGCCTTGGAATGCCTCCAACCGAAGGTGTTCAACTGGTGCAACGCAGTACTTCTTGTGATGAAAGAACAGTTGACCATGATAAAGAACGGGAGGTTGAAGAACTTTGGGTTCGGTTCTATTTTGACCACCTTTGCCTTGGAGAAGATACCACTGATGCAGCCGCAGTACATTGCACTCGATTTACCTTCTCCTACTGAACCACGTATGCAGAGATGGGTTGACCGTATGTCTAGGCATGCTGGCCAGTCTCAGATTGCATTTTCTGATACCTTCTTCAGGTGGTTTGATCGTCAGGAGATGGTTTATGCCGAGTATCCATATGCAGGCATGGACTTCCAGGGTGATCCAGATTTAGTACTGCCGGATGGCGAGCAGTGGGGTGCTATTGGTAAAATCTCTGACCATATTGTTGTTTACTATTTTTGTTTATAATGTCCTTGTGCTTTATTCTATCAAGAATTTAATCAAACTCATGTGTACATGCAGATGTTGGTCCTGTTCGTCCAGTAGTTTGCCTGAGAGTACCAGCTGTTGCCCTAGCAGGAGAGGCCACCGGAAGAGCTATTCTTCACGACCTCGATGTGGCTAAGACTCTCTCAACTCTATAGGAGCAGATTGAGGGCCTCACTCTCGGTATACCAGATGTGAGGACTGACGAGCTACCTTTGCAGTTACAGCGATATACTACTGGTGTGCCTAGACGATGGACTCGTCTCTTACGCATGATCGCACAGGCTGTGACTTGCTATCACGAGCATCATTAGACTAGGGTGCCCCCTAGCATTTTGAGTTTTTGGGTCATGTGACCGATCTTGTCTTGGTTACATAACATTATATGTAAACCATAAACAGCTATATATGTTTTTTATTTTCGGGGTTTTATTTTGGTTGAGCTATATGATCCACATGTAAAACATTGATGATGTGTTTCTTTTTATAAATGTTGCAAATGTCTATCTAACACATAGTTTTCTAATGAGTCGGTTAATGTGTTTAAGTTTATGGAAATATGTTGGTATTGAATAAGATCAAATTGTCTTTCCAAAATCTTAACCCTTAGGAACATGCGATAAATAGCTGGGTTTCGGACGGAATATATACCATTGAGTTGTAGTATTACGAGTTGTGAGTCTAGCCTGACAATTAGTCGGCGTATACCATGGGTGATGGCATCAACGCGCTATACTCAGCGATGTGATTCGTTGATTGACCAACACATACACCTATGAAACTTACTAACTCGCCGCTTGGATCAAAAATGGCCCAGGCTGCGGAGGATAGGTTCCGCGAACTACGACTTGCTCCGTCAGCATATCCAACACATGGCTCCAATAGGTTTAACATCTACAATAAGTGTAAAAAGTGGATTATTCGACCAAAACAAACCCTTTAGCGAAAACAAAAATATAACAAAAGCATATTGGTTACTATTTATGCATAGTAACGCTTGAGGTACAACCCATTACGAGGTTGCGCCAATGGAATTCCATCATAATCCATTAACTCGTAGGCTCCTTTCACTAACACTCATTTAATAATATAGGGGCCCATCCATAAAGACTTAAATTTACCTGCTCCCAATTTATCGGATTCTTGGTCGTAAAGCAGGACCAAGTCACCTTCTGAGAAGACACGGGGTTTGACATTTTTGTCGAACTGCACCTTGACTCGTTTCTTATGGGCTTCGTTAGCCAAAGCGGCGTCACGACGGGTTTCATCCAATTGGATTAATTCCAAGAAACGAGACTCTTCTTCTGAAGTTCCGGGGAGGAGATCAATTGCGAGTTTCAGAGACGAGATTTCACACTGGACTGGTAAGACTACTTCCAGGCCATATACTAGTTGGAAGGGTGTGAACTCGGTTGCATTCCTTACCGATGTTCGGTAAGCCCACAAGCCTGAGTACAGGATTAGGTGCCACCTTCTTTTGTGAACCCCGATCATCCTTTGCAACATGCGCTTCAGGACCTTGTTGATCGCTTCAACTTGTCCATTGGCTTGCGGATAATATGGAGTAGAGCTGTCGTGAGACAACCCTAGTTTGGCAGCTAATTCGACCATCATGTGATTGCGAAAATGCGATCCATGATCTGTGACTATGGCCTGTGGTATGCTGAATCTGGCGACTACATGATTGAAAAATAAAAGGGCAGCTGTTTCACCAGTATTGTCTAATGTAGGCATCGCCTCGGCCCATTTGGTAAAATAGTCAACTGCGACTATGATATACCCATGCCCCCTGGTCAAGGTGGGGTTACATGTCATGAAATTGATGCCCCATTTGGCGAATGACCCAACAGCAACTATTGGCTGTAGAGGTGCGGGTGGTCTTCTGGTTTTGCTATCAAAAATTTGACAAGCATGGCAACTTCTGACTGCGGTTATGCAATCTTTGAACATTGTTGGCCAGAAGTATCCTGCTCGTAAGATTTTTTGTGCTGTAGCATATCCATATTGATGCCCCCCACATGCACCTGAATGACACTCATTCAGGGCTTTTTCGGCCTCCTCATGGGTGAGGCACCTTCTTAGAACTGTATCGATACCACGACGGTAAAGTGTATCACCGACGATCATGTAGTCTTTTGCTTGGTATCGAATACGTTTTTGTTCAGAGTGGGAGGTGTTTGGCCTAAATTTTTGGGTTTGGAGATAAATGATTATATCTCCATACCACTCATTTCTTGTAGATATTAGAAACAAATTCTCATCCACGATTGATTCTTCGGATGTTTCATTGTTGGACGAGGATGGGAGATCGCATAATAATTCTACGAAAACTAGAGCTTTCTTTGATTTGGATTTTACAAATTCCAGATCAAACTCTTGAAGGATTGCTATCCATTTTGAATATTTTCGCCCCAGCAACTGTCATGACAATATATAAGTCATGGGGTTGCAATATGACAGAATGGTAGTTTTCCGAAAGAGGACATAGTGTCGAAATCTCTGTATTTCTTGAACAGCTGCAAGTGCTAGCTTTTCAACGTAAGAATATTTGCTTTCTGTATCATTTAAGTTCTTACTTAAATAATATATAGGATGTTCAATTCCATCGAATTCTTGAACTAAAACCATTGTGATGGTCGTATCTGCTGTAGCCAGATACAAGTTAAAATCTCTTTGATAATCGAGGGCATACATTAATGATGCTTTCATTAGGGAATCTTTTAAAGCATCAAAGGAAGCTTGCGCAACCTGATCCTAGACAAAGGGTACCTGGTTTTTCAAAAGACGTGTATAACCTTTAGCAAGTTCGGAGTAATTTGGAATGAACCTCCTCAGAAAGTTTGCTTTCCCCAGGAGTTTCTGAATCTGAAGCAAATTTGAAGGTGGAGGCAAATTTATGATTGTCTGGACCTTACACGGGTCGAGACGAATCCCATCCTTGGAGACTACAAAGCCAAGTAAATGACCAGAACTGACGCAAAATACACATTTGTGCGGATTGAGTCGTATCTTGTAATGTCGGCAACATAGAAATATCGCTCTTAAATGCTGTGGATGATCAGTCCGCTTTTGCGAATGAGCCGAAAGGTCGTCGAGGTATGGTTGAATGATTTTTTTGAGGTCATTGCCCTCTGAAACGTCACCCCTGCGTTCTTTAAGCCAAAGGGTAATTTTCAATACGCGAATGTGCCCCACGGACAAATGAATGCAGTCGTTGACTGGTCCTGTGGGCGGATATTTATTTGATTATACTCGGAGAATCCATCCATGAATGAAAAGATTTCGCATCCGGTGCATTCATCAATTATCTGGTCGATGAAGGGTGTAGGGTAGTTGTCTTTTGGACAAGCTTGATTTACATCCCTATAATCGGCACACACTCTAATTGTCCCTTGTTTCTTCATAACAGGGACAATATTCGATACCCAATCGATTAGAGGAACCGGGTAAATGAAACCAGCATGGAGAAGCTTTTCAACTTCTGCCTTAATGGCATCAGCTTTCTCGGGGTGCACCTGCCTTAGCCGTTGTCGTACTGGTTTGACATCTGGATACATCTTAATTTCGTGTTCAATGATACTCGAGTCGATGCCTGGCATTTCACTGTATGACCAAGCCAAGACATCTCTGAATTCACGAAAAAGAGCGTTATATATTTCCAGTTCTGAAGGAGAACAACATTTGCCAACATAAATATTCTCTACAACATCTGTTTTGGTCGAGATATTTATGGCTATAGTCTCTTCAATGTTGGATAAGTTTCGCTCGGAATCCACCGTATTTACAGTATTTGACAGAAAATCAACTACTGAAGGATGGTAAAGGTCATTTTGAGTATCTTATTCACAATCCGGAAGAAGGGAACGATGGTGGGAATCATTCCATGGTGCTCTTTCAATTACCATAGATTGGACAATTCCTTCGTCGGTGACATGCACTCGCGACCAAGGATCTAAAGGAGTACCATATTCTCTAGACCTGTCTATCTAAACGCTTGATGAGCGTTGATTTGGGTTTGCCGCCCATGCTAGAAACATTGATTGCTATAATATTTCTATTGGGCTTGGGGGCAAAACCACTGCATGATCCATGTCGATATTGTTTTCTGATATCTTTGTAGAAGATATCATGTTGCAGGTTCCTACCGAGGCTACCTCTGCCAGGTTGATTGGAGGTGGAAGAGCGAAAGTTCCCATTAGTATAGGATCTTTTAGTAGGCCTACTCCGATATTCTGAAGCGAATGGGGGCTTCCATGGATCATTGGAATGCTTCCTATAACTTGAGAACCATTGGAGAGGAAGTTTTGTTGATCGACGATTGTAATTCCTCCTTGAAAGGGGAATGCAATCTTTCTAAAATAGGTCGACACAACAGCTGCCATGGCATATATCCATGGTCTTCCTAGTAGGATGTTGTAATCAAGATTCCCATCGATGACTTCAACATCTATTTCTACTGTTTTTTCCCCTAGTTCAACTTTCAAGTTATTTAGGATACCATATGGGGTATATGTCCTTTCGTCGAATGCTTTTAATGTCGTCGCTGACCGCGACAAGGTTGGAGATCCTAAAGTTTTCCAGCAACTCATCGACATAATACATGTAGATGCCCCCTCATCAATAATTGTTCGATGAACAGTTTTGTTGAGGGCTTTCACTTGAACAAGGAAAGCTAGTTGAGCCAGTAACTGAGGATCATATCCTTTGTGGTCGAAGGATACAAGATTGGAATCCTTTGGATCAATCCCACCAATGGCCGATAATAAAGCCTGCCTTTGGGATGGGAAATTTTGTAGTACTTCAAGAGTCGACATAGCGGATGGCGATTGGGCCAAATCTTCCACTATGTTATAATGCTGCGCCGCTCTAGCGCGGGGATTAAATGTTGACTTCTGTACTACTCCCTTTGGCCGTTTTATTGTCAATTCAGGAATGGTGGGTGGTACAACTTCTGTTGAAGTTGTTGTCGAACTACTTGTTTGATCTTTATCCTTGTTGTTCGACAGCTGTGGATTCCCGTAATCTTTGTTCCTTGTCGAAATCAAAGCATCATTCTGCTGTTTTGAAATCGACAACATCAGCACTTGAGACGGGGAAGCATTTCCACTTTCAACCAGATTCGTTCCTGGATTCGGAAATGGATCAGTTAGCACTGCTGAGGTTTTCGAACTCTTAAAGAATTTTTTAAGCTCAGCTTTTTATGGACACTCTTTCGTCCAATGATCCTCATCACATATATGACACCCTGCAGGGGGTTTCCTTTGCCCAGAAGGGTTTGAAGAAGATTTTTCAGGTGATGATTCATCCTGTTTCTTCTTCTTCCCTTTGCCTTTCTTCTTGCTTCCTGGTTGTTTGGTTTCTTTGCCCTTATCTGTTGATACGGCATTTACTTCCGAAGCAAGAAGTTCGTTTTTTGCATTTTGACCTGAAATCTTACGGGCCTTCTTGGATGTAGCCTTTGTCGATTTTGTGTCTGTTGTGCCAATCACGCCATCGCCGGCGTGAGAGTCATTGTTTGATTTAGGAGGAGGAGGAATTGAGAATTCTAGTCTAGGGGCATCAGGTATTTTGTCGTAGAGCGTGCCAGACTGAGTATAGATCAAGTCCAGATATTTTGCACGAGCGATAACTTGCTCTTCCGTTAAGACTCCCCCCTTTGCCACATCTTCCGTGATGGAAGGTAGTAATGACTTGATAAACCATTCAGCTAATAGCTGATCGGCGACGTACATTTTTACCATCCTACGACGATGTCGCCACTCATGTATATGATCAGATATGTGAGTGGCCGTTGTCTGTTTGAAGTTGGTAAGGAGTTCTGTTCCCGTTTCGTACCTTATCGGTAACTGAAAATGGGTTAAAAAGGTTGTGGCTAAGGTACTGAAGTTGTCGAACGAAGCTCTAGGCAATTCAATGTACCATTTTGCTGCTAGACCCGTGAACGTCCTCTAAAAGAGGCGAAGTCTTATCGAATCATCATTTAGGGTGTTTGATGAACACCATAGATGAAATGTCATCACGTGATTCGATGGATCTTCACCCGGATTTCCATTAAATTTAGGAATATCTGATGGAAGTTTATGCAGAATCGCTGGCCACCAAGGGGCGTAAGCAATTGGATCGTTTGTTAACCAGTTTAAATCAGGTAACTCTAAAGTTTCCACGAATGGTAACTGCTGATTCAGATTAGGTGAAGCATACCAAAGGTAAGATGGGATTGCCTGAGCAGTTGGTCTTCGCATGCCAACATAATGCATTTGATGCTGGTATGACTGATAAGGTTGGTGGACATGACCATTGTAAAATGGTTAATTTTGACCGTTTTGAATGTACGGTTGTCCACTGTTTGCAAAGATTTGCTGCTCAGAACCTTGGTATACTTGTTGGAATTGTGGTTGTTGGTATTGCACCAGCCATGGTTGAGAAGCCATGTGATGTTGCGCTATACTAACCGTTGGACCAAGGTGAGGGGTGATTGTACCCATCTGGACCTGTGTCGCCCCACTAGTTGGCGATTGTGGTTGAGTCGCAGGGTCAAAGGGCTGTTGCATTACAACCTGATAAATCTGAGGTTGACATACAACAGGCAGCGTTTGAACTTGTGACACCGTCACAATAGCTGGTGTAGTCGGGATATTTGACATGGGTACACATTGTTGCATCGAATACACAACTCTTGGTTGTTGAGGTAGTATAGGTACCCAACCACTTGAGGTAATTCCAGTATAACCTGAATATTGTTGTGAACTCCCGTATGGATATCCTCCCGGAGGGGATAATGAAAGGGCATACTGCCCCCCATACGGTGGTAATCCAGAACTCAAGGGAATTTTTTGCCCTTGGGGACCGGATTGCCCAAATTGACCTCCAAACGGATCAATTGGTTGAGACTCAACATAAGAGTTTCCAGATATTATTCCGGATGAACAAACAGGAACGGACCAGACTGTCGAAATAGTCACTGAGTGGGCTCCTTTTAGCGGTTGAGAGCTAGTCGGGACAGATGGTATGCCCACGAACATTGTCAGAGTGACGGTAGGGAGTTCTGCTGTCGCTGTGTCAGATGACACAGTCCTAGATGTTGACAGTTGTTCAGACATTTGTAGTCTATCCAAAATATTACCTAGCGATTCTACAGGAGCTTCCGCTGGTGGTAGACTAACTTCTGATGGAGAAGGATATAGCGTGATTCCAACTCCAAAGTGCATTGGAGTACTTGTTTGAGGATCTTCTACAATTTCTTCAATTGCAATCAGACCAGGTGGAAGGGGAAGACCGTCAGGTCTGTAAAATATTTCTGGTGCCGAAGAAGGTGTGGAATCGACAGCGACAGATGTTTGAAGAGCAAGACTCTCCGAACCGGTTGTAGATGGAATTGGTTCGGTAACACAAGTGTTTACTCTCAGACTAGGATCAGTATCACTGTCCTTCTGTGGTTGTTGAACTTCTTCTATAGAGGTAGGGATTCCAGAAATGTTTGGAGTAACCAGAGTCTCTGATGTCGTTGGAACACTTGTTCTAACTTTAATAGGAGATTTGGAACCGGTTAAACGAGTTCTCTTTGTCCGTACTGGTTTCGATTCCGGAGACAAAGACGGTTGACTCGTAAGCCTTCGCGAACGACGGGGTTTCAATTGACTTTCTTCCACGATTGCAGATTACTCGATCAACTAAAATAAAAAGGGGAAGTATGTTTCCGAATTAAATGAATTTTAGATGCTTTTGACACAACTTGTTTTTTCAGTTTTTAAGAGTCGAGAAAAAACAAAAGATGACTCTAGTCTCCTTCGATTTTTAATGAGCTTGAAGTGACAAGTGCTCAGATGGACCTTTTCCATTAAGGAGTCTGAAAAGGAATGAAAGGGATTGCTCTGAAGATCTAGGTAGAGGGATTACCAAACCAATCGCAAAACTGCAGAATACTTTTTACGGTACGGCAGTCAATCTTCCCGAATGCTGTGTTCGGTGCATTGCGATCAGTAGGGCGGCCGACACGGCTTCCTATGGATAAAAGGTTTTAAGCCTATAGGGGTCTCCCAATATATACTCGACGGTACGTGGGAGCACAAGTCCGTACTGGCACTTATCGTCTCAAAGTGGAGGAATCACCCAACCATCAGTGAGGACAACAGTTACCAGGCTTTACGACGCCGGAATACGTCTCTAGCCTAGACCTCTAAATATTGTGCGTTAAGTTCCAATGCGTTGTTAGATTCATTCAATTTATTTTAAGTTGATCTTTCTTATGAAGTTTTCCTTTTGGGTTCACCACGAGATGTAGATGTAATTCCTAAAATGCAATCTAAAGATGATAAGCAAACTTTTATCTCTTTTCAGCAATGAAAATCCTAGCTACAAGGGGAAAAGAAAGACACAATCTTTTCACAAAGAGAAAAGAGCACACTGTAAATGCACTTTCCTAAATCAAGCCAAACAGACTGTCAATATGAAAATGCACATGTGCATGTATTTGTTTTTCACTTTCTTAATATTGATGCCTAAAAAGAAAGTTGATGTACAAATTTGAATTTGCTTTCAAGTGACAAACACAAACAAGCTTCTTTTCGAAATCAAAAGGTAGAGACGATTACGACACTTTACGATTTTGAAGTAAATACTCGTTTCGACACTAGAAAGTCACAAATTCAAACCAAAGGCAAAAGTAAAAGTATAATCGACTGTCAACAACAAATAAACTTTCTCCTAAGATCAAAATCGACAGTTACGACAGATCTAAATCAAAGGACGACAGTATGACTATTCTACTTTGGCAATGGAAAACTGTAAATGATGTAACAAACACACAAAAACATCTACAGTCTTTTTGTACAAAGGAGGCAGAATTAAGGCAAAGAAAAGGGATTTTTAAACAGACACATATACTGATCACAGGCTGCAAAAATCAGAGACAAAACTGAAAAAATGAAGCAAAGAATCTCAGCTGCACAAGGCTAGGCTGATCAGCACACCTGTTACACAGAGAAACTGCATTTCAGCACAGGTAGCCCTCTCCGGAAGTGCGTTGAAATGTAGAACCTCTTCACAGAGCCTGTGCTGGGGCAGAAACGAGAATTCTATCTGGGTTCTGGGTCACGGTTTGCAGTTTAATCTATGGTTTTTGGCCGAGTAAAAGCAATCAGTAATGCACAATCAGAGGGTAGATTTAAAGGAGGTCTAAGAGCTATCACAAAGGGCAATCATATCATTTGTGAATCAGTTGTTCAAATCATAAACAGATCCAGTGAATGGATTGAAGTAGCAGGTGTCTACTTTGCATTTGTTAATGGCAAATGCAGTTCGATTACTACTTCTAGGTTTATGAAACAAACAACAAGAGAAACACAAACAAACTAATTAGACACGATCCCCAGCGGAGTCGCCATTTTGTTAATGGGAAAAGTGTCTATTCAGAACGACCCTATCCCACTAAGGTGTGACAGTGACCTTAGAAACAAACAGAGAAAACTACTTTCATATTCTTCTTTATGAACTATAAACGAAGAGGAATAGGATGAACCAACCTGTGTCTTGCGCTAGTCCTTTGATCCAATCTCTCTCCTCTTTGACAGCTTCCAGCCACGTGCTCCCTTACTTGCCCAACTTCACCAAGTTCCTGTAAGATCACAGAAGAAGAATACTACACAAAGACATGGATTTATATTCATAAATAGCTTAGGATCAGATTTAAGCTAAACATACAAATGTAACAAACATCAATGATACACAAGCATGTAGGAGAAACTCAAATAGTTTTATTGATATAACAAGAAGATCCAAGAGGAGTTACAACCGATGATTCCTGATCCAGCATCGACCTCCCAGCAAAGAATCCCCTCTTCACCTCCAACAAAGCATAAATCACCCAATACCAAAACCAATAGCAATTCTCTGCAATGTACAAAATTCCAGCCTCTGGATCTCTGGGATGAGGGATCCATATATAGATGTATGCAAGGAAGATGAGTTAGCTTATGATTTGACTAGTGTCTTCTCTCTGTCAGTTCTTGCTTCCACTTGGAGACTGAGAGCCTCTTACTCATCCTTGGTCGAACTCAGTGAGGCAAGTGTCATTGGGGAAGATTCTGGAAGCTTCCATTGTCTTTCCACCTCGCGGAATGACACTGCCATTTGTCATTTCCCACTCAATGCACCCTGGTAGTGCATTTAGGTGCGTTGCAACACACCTAGCTAGTGTATTTGGGTGCTATGCAACGCAGCTAGCTAGTGGAGCAGCTGAAATGATCTTGATTTGACTGATTCTGAGCAGTTTCTGGTGGAGAACTTCTGGGAGAAGCTGTAATTTGTTGACCTTGTTCCTTTAGGGGTCGGATCAACACTTTTAGGGACTTAGGATCCCTTGGTTTATGGACATTTCATGCTTATAGCTGTAAGGCACAAAAATGTCTATAACACCTACACCGAAGAAGCTTTCATTTCATTTGATTTTTCTTATTCTTGTTAACTATAAATTCGTCATTTTCTTTCACAGTGTTCATAATCATTTTCTTACTAACAATGTTTATAATGCAATTTCCATCATTTTCTTATTAACAGTGTTTATAATTTAGAGTAGTTTCCATTAGCTTAATATCTTTTTAGTTTTTATTAGTATTTTAGAAGATGGAACATGGTGTAATCTTGGTTCTTCAATTAAAAACTAACCTTGTTTCAGGATGAGAGTAGGACTGAAGAATGATAAGGATACACTATTGGATAGTTTACTTCATTCACTGTTTTGCTAGTTTAAATTTTCAATTAAACTGATCAGTGTCATTTATTGTCTTTGCCATTTTATTTTTAGTTTACTGACTCATGGTGTTAATGAATGTTTATGGAAAACCCTTCAAGTTGATAATTCGTCCTTAAATAAGTGCTTGAACATTTCATCTATGCAATGAGTTATTTATGCATCTCTGTATTTGCTTTCTCTTAGATTAATGAAGTACAAAATTACTCAAATGTCATCCCAAGGAAAATTTATCCTAAAATTGAGATGCAAAGTAACCAAGTATTTCATTTAGTTTTATTTATGTAATTAGTTAGACATCAATTGCAAATATCGCTTTCAGTTTTAATTCATGATTTGGAAATAATGGTAAAATAAGAATAGAAACTTTGTTTTCATTTATTTCTTACCTTTGCTTCCAAATCTTTCTTAGCTCTATTTTCATTTATTTCTTAGCTCTGTTTTCATTTTTAGATTTTGATCAGTCTTTACAAAAGTTAGATGTAGTTCTGATAATTTACATTGTAAACCATTAGGAGTTAAGAGACCAAACCCCCCCCCCCAAAACAACATAAAACATAAAAACAACGAAGTAAGAAGGGTTAGCTAGCACAAACAGTGCACTACACTTCATTAGTTTACAATACCCAGATTGATAATTTATGTAGAGAAATTTAGGACACTAAATTGACCAAACAGCAGGCTATTATTGGTCCACTCTTCATCAGGATGTGAAAAAGTACACTAGTCAGTGTGATCGACGCCAGAGGATGGGAAAACTTACTCCAAGAGATGAAACTCCCCTACAGCCTCAAGTAACTTTCAAGCCATTTGACAAGTGGGGCATGGACTTCATTGGGCCTATCAACCCTCCTTCAAAGAAAAAATAGTACATTATTTTGTGCAGTGATTATTTGACTAAGTGGGCTAAAACTAAGGCAATTAAGGCACCAACATAAGAGAAGGTTGCTGAGTTTCTAAGGGAGCATGTATTCTACAAATTTTGGTACCCTAGAGAGCTAGTCACAGACCAAGGTAGCCAGTTTACCTCCAACATGATTGAAGAACTGCTCAGCCATCAGAAAATCAAGCATAGGACTTACACTCCCTATCATCAACAAGTTAACGGGCAATTGGAGGTGACCAACAGGGCATTGGAGGGCATCTTAACCAAGGTAGTGAGCAGCAGGAAGGATTGGGTAGAGAGACTAGTTGAGGCCACTTGGGCCTATAATACCACATGGAATACCACCATTGGATTTACAGCCTATGAGCTGGTCTATGGGAAAAAGGCTTTGTTGTCCATTGAATTTGAATATAACACATTGAGGATGGCAACCCAACTAGATTTGGATCTCAGTCAGGCACAGAAAGAAATATTGTTCCAATTGAATGGCTTGGATGAATTCAGAATGCAAGCCCTCCTACATACAAAGATAGTATAGTTTCAGAGGAAGATCTAGCATGATAAACATATTAAGGAGAAGAAATTTCAAGAGGGCGATTGGACATTGTTATATGATTCTAGGTATAAAGACTTCAAGGGCAAGCTAAGGACAAGATGGCTCAGACCTTATGTGGTGGAGAGATGCCATGATAATGGTTCAATGCAAATCAAAACTATAGATGAAGAAGCCATTCCATTGCTTGTCAATGGACACCGATTGAAAATGTACAAGAGGCCTTTATCAAAGCAAGAGTTCATTGACAATATCAATAAAATAGTGATGATGGTAGAGCAAGTTCCAGCTCCTCCCTCATCAGGTCACTGAAAAAGAAAAAAAGAATAAGGACTCAGGTGAAAACCTCCATGAGGCGCCTGAGTCCCATCTTTGGGTTGAAAACCTCGTGAGGCAGCCCAATGATGAAAAAAGAAAAAAAGAAAAAATAAGAATAAGAAGATCCCTGGGTGAAAAACTTCTTTGAGGTAGCTAGGGAAAACATCTAGGGTGAAAACCTCTCTGAGGTTGCCTGGGTGTTTTTCAAAAAAAAAAAGAGAGAGAGAAATATATAATTGTTATTTGCAGATGGGAAAGAAAGGTAGTCAAGGAGCAAAATGAGGATCCAAAGGGAACCATGCCTCACACATATCCATCTCCTCCACTCCTTACCATGCATCACTCCATCATTTCTATCGTTTTTCCACTCCATTGCTTCAATTTATGTGAAGACTGTGTCTTCTACAAGATCCCCTGTATTCCTACAGGATCCCCTGAAAACCAACAGGATGATCCTGTAGGAATTACAGTGGCCCGAAATACCTACAGGAAGCAATCTGAGGGCACATGGTAGGATTTCCAGGTCCCTAAAATTCATCCTAGACATGATCTAATACCTCACCTCGTCCATTATCATCATCCTTGCACTCACCATTCAAAACAAAAAGAGATCAGTTTCTGCCAGTTATGAAAAAAGAAAAAAAAAAAGGAAAAACAGAGGAGAGTAAGAGAATTACCTGAATGTCCCTTGATCCACACACACTCCTACGCCTTCTGTCCATTCATTGCACCATCCTCACAGCCACACCAAACGACATGACTAAGGAATTTTGAGGGAGAAGCAGCTACATGACATCCTATAGGAAATCCTGTAGTAGCCTATCCCATAGAATGTCAATCATCAGCTACAAGTCTTCACTAGGATGATCCAGGAGCTCCAAAGTAGTAGAAACATTAGATATTCAGTCACAGATACCTACAAAAGCCAAGAAACCATCAGCAGATAGCAAGAGGAGGAAGAAGAATCGCCATGTAGCAAATAAACAACACAGCACCTCTGATCTTCAACAATTACAGCATGGCATCAAAACCACAGGTAAGAGTCCCTCTCACTCACTCATATGCAACATTTAATCAAAAGTTGTAAGGGTTACGAGACAGTTGGTTTATAAGTGAAAAGGTGGGCAGTTAACTTGGCCACCTTCATTCAGTCATCACATGCAATACCAGTTGTCCTCTCGCACATGACTGCAATCAACTCAAAGACAGAGGAGGAGTAGGACAAGAAGTGGTTAACTACGGATCTATGAGGTGGGAGCTGATTATGAGGAGTGGGAAATGATGAGGTGGTAGTTGGGACAAACAGTCAAAACATGGCAACGTACCTCTACTGCCAGCGCACCACCTCACCCTGAAACACCATAAAGGGAAATAAAACATCATTTGCATGCATTCATGCATTTCACCTCCTTGAAACTCCCTCACTCAATTCTCTCTCATAACTCTAGCCACCCATCGGAAGCAAGGATCTATCGTTCTGCAAGAGAATTTCTACAGGAGCATGCATAGGAATTCCTACAGGAAGAGTCTACAGGATACTGTCTACAGGATTAGTCTACAAGATACACAAAGGCAGTCTACAGGATAGGCATAGAAGAGTTCAAGAGGGGATATCACGTGAATTGTCCACTACCACCATTCTAAAGAGGCAAGCTATAAATTCCATTCCCATTTACAAGAAAATGAACTAGAAATGCTCTAAAATCTAGTGATTTTAGCAACTGTGGGAGGTGAATTACATACATATTAAACTCAGTTTTCCTCTTGAATTTAAAAATTTTGTGTCAACCCTCTCATTTTCTCCTTAAGCCTCACAAGAAAAATGACAGGAGGATTTAATAGGAGAGAACCGACAAACACTGTGAGGATACAACAACACCCCCAAGTGCTTGAAATCTTTACAAGACACAATTGGATAGGGTTTTTCAAAAAATTCACAAGGTATGATGATGAGGTGGCTCAAGAATTTGCTCATTCCCTCACTCCACACAACAGAATCCATGCCATTGTTTTAGTTAGATGCCTCACTATAGGTCTCACCCTAGAGCTCATTAGTAGGGACACCACACTTCCCCTAGGAATTCCATGGAGAAAAGAAGACAAAGGAGACAGTCAGGTGAAAAAAAGGAAATTATTTTTAGAAGGTGAAGAACCCACAGAGGACAAAAATGGAGTAAGGAGGGACAGTCTGCCATACCCATGGAGTGAGGTAGGCTACCAACTCATCAAATATATCTCATGTAAGGGTAGATATAGTGTTGTTTATGGCTACCATTTTAGGATCCTTGAAGAATTAAGATTTGCGGTAGAAACACCAGTTCACCAAAGACTCAACATATCCAATTTCTTGATGCAATCACTCATAGACTCCAGCAACAAAGTAAAGGAAGGGAATTCCCAAAAATTGGCTCACCATGGGTTGATCGGGATCCTCATTGAGGATACCCTCCAAAACCTCATAATTCCTATAACATGGTCAGTCTTCAGAGACTTGCCAGTAGAGGATGACATCAAAACCCTCACTTATGATGTTATTCCCTCTGTCAGTGAGGAGGAGGCAAAACAAGAAGAAGAAGATACAGAGCTAGATAGCGATGAGATGGATGAAGAAGAAGAAACTGATGCAGAGGAACATGATGAAGCAAAATAAGAAGAGGGAGAAGAGAAGGAGGATGATGATGGAATAGAGGAGGAAACTAAGGAAGAAATTCATAGAGATGAGGAAGAACAACAAGAGGAAGGAGATAAGAAAAACAGAGAGGAAGAAGGCATTGAAACAGAAAGGGAAGAACACAAAGAGGAGTCACCTAGGGTGTCCCCAGAGGCTACTGAGAGGGAGGCAACAGCTGCCCTCACTGCTCTCAGCACCCCAGTCAAGCAAAAAGGGAAAAGAAGGAGGAAAGCCCCACTATATTTTAGAATAAGAAAGAGCACAAGAATCAAACAAGGGAAGCCACAAGTATGAACAAAAACTCTAATTGAGATTGAAGATTCCCCTACACCAAGAGACAAAATGCCTTCCCCTAAGTCACCAATCACCTATGTAAGGAGGCATAGTACCATATCAACTTCCTTAAAGGTAAGGCCATCCTATAGGATCCACGGCAAAACCTACAGGAAGCAAAAACAGTCCTACGAGATACTCTGCAAAAATTACTGGAAGCACAGAAATTGGTAGGCAAGGTAGGGGAGCAGCAAGAAATGAAAGAAGAATACCCTGAAACAAAGGAACCAAGCCCCCAACCTAATCTAGACTCCTACTACCAGTTTATTGAAGGAGGCAGGGTGATACCTCAAAAATTTTCCATCCCATTGTTTTTCGAACTTGAGAAGGAGAGGGTCAGAACCCACCAATGGATGCAAATCGCCAAGTAAAAAGGGGTGGAAGACATTGGGCACATGGAAGAGAAGCTCAAAGAAATGGGCAAAGAGCTAAGTGGCTTAAGGGACAGAGAAGCAATCATGAGAGACCAACTTGAGAGAGAAAATGAATGGCTGAGGGGACAACTGTAGGAAAGGGAGAACCAACTAGCATGTATGGCCAGTCTCTCCTTGGAGTCCATCCAGTGTAGGATGCCAGCTAAATCCTATGCTCTTTACCTCAAAGCGCAGTGGTTGCAGTTTCAGATTAAAACACTAGCACAAAGGGGCACCATGCCATTTCAGGACTACAAGAAGTTTATTGATCTTTTTTATCAAAGTACACTAGAGGATAGGGCCAACATGGTTGAGTTCTATTTGCACAATATGGAACTCACAGACATGAATGTTTGGGATCCTAATGCCAAGCTAGGAGATCTACAATTAATGGCTTTGGCATCATGGATGAACCATGAAGAGTCAAGGGCTGCACAGATGAAAAGAATATTGGCCAGAGAGAAAAATGAACCTCTTTTCATCAGATCTAAACAATCAAATCCCATGGCCATAATCAGCATCGATAATTTGATTACAAATGACCCTCAGCTGGCACCTAGATATCTTGTTGCCCAAGAGAAAGCAATTTCACATTTTGAGGATATGTTAGTATGCTAGGAGATGATAGTATACATGCCTTCCTAAGGAGATGGAATACATTGCCACATAGCTTGAAGATCAGGGAATATCACTCCCCTCAAAGGTTGAGAGAGGCACTCAATAGGACACCTATGTATAATCTATCAATGAAAAGGCTGAAGGTCAATTAGATAGGCCTAAAACTTAGTCCACCACTACTCCTAGGGATGCTAGAAGGGAGAAAAGAATAAGAGAAAAATAGGTAGTGGGAAGAAGTAGAAAAGAAAGTAGGCTTCTATGAACAAGAAGAAGAGACCACAACGGAGGCATGGGATGTCAGAGAGGCTACCAGAGCCATGAAGGACATGGACATTTACTAAGTTTCTCAAAGGATGAGCAACACTTTCAGTAGGGGGGTGATGATGAGCCTCATCATTGGGTAATTATATGGGCCTTAATTCACTTCCTAGCCTAGCCAAACCAACTATTGTCACAACATATTGCATACTTTTGACTATATTTTTTTTATGAGATGAGATAGAGTTGGATATTTTTCTTTGTGGTCTAATGTGCATTTAATGCATGGTTAAAGGATAAAAGCAAGGAATTTTCGCAAGGACCTTGGTCAAAACTTGAATGGGACAATGGAGAGGAATTATAGGAGGTAAATCCTCCTCATTTACTACCCATCCATTCGAATATTCCTCCATCAGCTCAGAGTACAAACAACCAAATCATGAGGACTAGAAGGCAACCAAGCAAGTGAAAGATGAAGCACCAGTTTATCTCGAGTTTGGGAGTAGAGCCTCCCTAATTTTAAGGAAGTCGTTGGAGACTTCAGATGTATAAGTAGAGAGGCCCAGGACCTCAGTAGGATTCGGATTTTTGATTGTAAAACTCTACTCTATTGTCGAGTTGCAAGACTTGTGACAATTTTTTATGTAATCCAATGTTTTGATAATAAGAATGAGTTTTTTTTTAAGCCAACACCGAGTTAGCTCAGAGAGCTAAATCTCTTGGGTTAGGGCCCAACCCTAGCAACCAAGGCTCCTCTTTATTGTACATGTATGTTAGCATAGATTCATAGTTTGGTTGTTCATTTGCTTAAGTAGTTGCATTTCCATTACAACAAGGTAGATTAGATTGGTTGTATGTTAGTTTTCTTCCATGTATTCCTTCTTTCAGTTAGCAGGTTAGCAAGGAGAAAAAGGATCATCACAAGGTTGTCATTAGGTGCCTCAGCCTCACTTCCTCCCTCTGGAACCATGACTTGAGGAAGAGACACTTCAACAGCCCCAAAAACATAGATTTCTAGTTCTTGCATGAGCTTTGGAGTTTGTTGTCTTGATTTAGCATTTGGTTCATTTCATTGTCATCTATTTCCATTACTCTATTTTTGCAATAAGATCTCACTCATGTTCTCATTTCCTTCAGCACTTTCTTCATGCATAATATAGCCAATTGATTCATGTTTTTCTAGTTTATGAAGATGTATCTTGTTGCCTAGTTCTTGAAAGACACACATGTTTTAAGCACTGAAAGTACTTCAGGAGGAGGTCTAGACTTCATCACTAGTTTCCATTTTCCACCTCATCAACCTTAACCATCTCTTGTTCCACCATCACCCTCACTAGTTTTTTTGTCCTTTTTCATTGAAATTCCCCTAGACACATTGAGTGAATCTAGCCATCTCTTCTCCTGGATATTGACTCTTGAGTGTTCCTAGACCTTATAACACCCTATCCCACTCATCACACCTCTTTTCCCAGCTTCCCAACACCTCCAACACCTCACAATTAGCTCTCGCATGTATCTTGTAGGTTTCCTAAAAGTCCTATAGGATCATCCTGCAGGTTTCTAGTACATCCTATAGGTTTTCCTAAAACAACCTATTTTGAGGACAAATTGATGGGGAACCTCTAGGAAGTCACAAAAAGCCTCCTAGGACCCTTCCACCGCATCCAATCACTCCAAATCCTTTTAGCCATCCTCAACCACCTTCCATCTACCTGTCACATCCACAAGAAAAATTAAATTGCTTGATTAATTTTACCAAAAAACCCAAAAAAAGTGAAAACAAATTTAGTTTAGTTTTCTTGCTCACACATTAGTATGGTTTGATGCTCTTTACTTCTATAACTTAGGTAGTAGCTTTAGGTTAGTGTTTATTTAGCAATTTTGCTTAGCATAGCTGTTTATATGGTTAATTAGGATATGGTGTGATTTAGCATCACATGTTGTTTTCCTCATTACTGCAGTAGAGTAGCTCTCTTAGAATAGATTTTCTCTTCTTCCATCAAAGAATCAAGCTTCTTCTGACTCTATAGAAGTCTGGCTTGGAATCCCTAGGGTCTCTCACCAGATGAATAGTGAAAATAGGCAGGACCTTCACTTTTACTTATGCATATATCACTATCACCTCCAAGTTTGTACGAACCCCTGGTTGATAAGTAATGCTGGTAGCCCAGGAGTTGCAGCATCCTTGTTGCAATACTGGCGCTCATCACAAATGTAGCCAAATTTTGTCGCCCACCTAGAACTTGTGTGGCACCTGATGCAGATCATGTAGTTTCTTGTACTTAGCATTGGCTCTATCTAATATGTCATGGACCTGTTGGCAAATGTATTGAATGCTCTCAATGAATTTTTTATCCCTGTCAGCTTTGGCGTAGACATTAGCTGAATCTACCTGTGTAGCTGTAAATGGTGTGGTCACATCAATAACACATAGTGGCTAGAATACAAATCCCACCTAAAAGGGGTTATGCCCAGTTGAGATATGGAGAGATTTCTAGTAGTTGTGCTAGACATAGGGGAGACTTTCATCCCATGTGCATGGATGCTTCGAGTTGTACATGCGCCTAATGTGCACAATCATTCTATTGACGACCTTTGTTTAGCCATCATTTTGGGGGTGAAAGGTTTTGGACTTAATGAGCTTGGTGTCCAACATCGACCATAGGCTTGACCAAAATGTAATCAGGAACCTATTGTCTCGATATGAGATAATGGACTGTGGAATCCCAAAGTGTACCCACACTTGTTCAAAGAAGAGCTTGGCAATGGATTCTACTGTGATAATTTTCTTGCAGGCTGCCAGAATGGTCGTCTTATAGAATATGTTGGTGACCATGAAAATGCAACCATTTTCATGCTTATTAGAAGGATGACCCGACATGTATTCCATGGAGATTGATTCCCAAGGTCGATCGGGAGTTGGAAGAGGAGTATATAGGCCTTACTTCTTGATGTTCAGTTTGGAGATGGCATATGTGGTGCAATATGTTATGTACTTCTCAACATCGTGTCAAATGTCAACCAATAAAATACTTCTACAACACTGCCACTATTTTATCTGCTCTAAAATATCCAACAACTCTACTGTAATGTGCCTCCCAAATCATCTTGGCATGCTCGCTTGAAGGAACACAAAGGTGTCCTAGGTGGCATATTCATGCACCATGGAGGTGAAAATCAGGAACTTTCTTGCCTTCCAGGAGCATCTGGTATGTGTTGCCAAATTCTGTTGTAAAGATGCATCCACCTTGAGGTCTCGTGTCCATAGGATTCGAGCCCAGTGGAAAATGCCATGAACAATGGTTAGCTGAGGAAGTGTGTAACATTATTGGTTCTACCATTCTTGTACTTAATGTTAAAATGGAAATGGCTGGCTATGTGGACCATTTCTAATGGCAATCATTCTGCAACTTTCCTTGTGTCTGTATGAACTGCATGTTGAAAATGCAATAAGAAAATCTTGATTTAATTTTCCCTTGAATTAAATTAGGAGACAAATTGTAATTCTACATCACAAGATAACTTGTATGAGTTAAATAAGTTAATTTGACTTAGTTTATTCAATTAATTTGAGTTGAGGGGATAACTTGAGTCATGTAGAGTGGCTCCTACTTTATAGGAGCCCTAGTTGAGTTTATTTTGTGTTGTAACTAGTTAATTCAATTTAACTGAGTTAAAGTCAGTCAAACTAGTTCCAACTGTTGGAGGAAATTAGTGTTCAACCAATTAAATGATAAGTCAGCCATAGATAACTCACGCACATGTGATCTACGAGTTATCAAGTTGAGATTGGAGTTCAAGGGCAGTGTACTATCAGTTGTATATTCATCTAAATTGTACAGGTGGTGCATGCAAACAAATGAAGTCCTATTATGGATTGCGCAATTCCAATTGAGGAAATTCCCTAATTAATAGGGGCTAATTACCAAGGAAACAATGCAAAGAAATAGGGACTTGGGAAAGCAGAAAATTGGTTAAGTATTGTCTAAGGCTTGTCTAGGAAGTAGTGAGACAAATTGAGATAGTGCAAAGGTTGCTCCGGCTTGATCAAAGCATTGTAATATTCTCATATTTTTTTACTAATGCAATATACAGATAACAGGGGCTTCTAGATGTGGATTTCCCCATGAAATCATTGTATAATGTGTTGATTGACTTCTTTCTCTTTTATGCTTCGTAATTTCTCAATCTTTAATTATTTCCGCAATTGGTAGAGAAGATTCAAGTCTACTGTTTTAGTAAAATAAAATTATCAGTTTGAATCTATAAGGAATTTATACATGTTATTCGAGTTGAAATCATGCTATAAGACAAGAATACGCATTTGTCATTACAAGTGAAATCGAATTTGTAGCATCATTCTTCAGAGCTAGCAGGATGTCTTTCTATGGATTGAGACTCAAGTATGCCCTTGAGGGTAGCTCGAATTATATTTCTGGGAAG
Source organism: Pinus tabuliformis (assembly GCA_031772625.1). Classification (NCBI taxonomy): domain Eukaryota; kingdom Viridiplantae; phylum Streptophyta; class Pinopsida; order Pinales; family Pinaceae; genus Pinus; species Pinus tabuliformis. Next base: position 446,499,162 of record CM062814.1, on the reverse strand, counting down.
GACAGGATCGAGGCAATGTTGGAAGACAACAGGATGAAGGAATTCATAGACAATGATATTCCTAAGCCTCTAACAATGGATGTTCAATATCTGGCAGAGTGGAAGAAATGTGTGGAAAAAGAAATGATCATTCTAGAAGGAGTTTGAGATCATATTGTCTTGAATTTACACGGGAAGGATACTCCATATGCAATGTGGAAAGAATTGATAGAGTTGCTTCAGAATAACCGTGAACAAGTGAAGTTGGCACTGAAGGATAAGATTTGGAATATCAAGATGAATAAGGGCGACACAATACCACAGTACCTGAGAAAGTTCACCCAATCTTGGGATGAAATTGGGAGCATTGGTACTATATTTGTTGAAGATGATCTAGTGATTCTAGCACTTCTATGCCTTCCTAAGAGCTGGCACAACTACCAGTATTCAGTAAATGGGAGGGAGAAGCTACGAAACTGGGAGCGATTGTGGTTCGACTTGGTGCAATAAAAGATAAGGTGGAACACTAGAGATGGAACCTCATCCAAGCATGATGATGAGGAGAATTGTGCCTTGGATGGAAAGGAAAATTAAGGGAAAGGGAAGAAATCCCAATCCAAAGGAGATTATAGTCAGGGAGGCAAGGAGGAGGACTTATTGAAGATTAAATGTTTTCACTGTCATGAGCTAGTACACTATGCCACATAATGTTCGCAGAAGAAGGATGGAGAGAAGCCCTAAGTAGGAGTAGTAGGTAGTGTGTGGTATCATTGCATGCATGGTGACATCGGTGATGGGTAGCGTGTGGTATCTGGATAGTGGAGCCTCATTCCATATGATGAGAAACAAAGAATTTTTCAGTAACTTGGAGATGAAGGACCTCTAGATGCACATCAAGATGGGAGATGATGGAAGGTATACCACAACCAGTATCGATATTGTTACTTTTTAGAAGGAGTTTAGTTCTCCTCTCACATTAAAAGTTGTCATGTATGTTCCGAGTCTGAAGAATAATTTAATTTAAGTTGCTATGTTGGAAGACTGTGGCTATGATTTCATATTTAGCAAAGGAAAGGCTTTCCTTTGTCACATAGCCATAGGACAAGTGAAGCGGATCGGGTTTCGGGTGAAGAATCTCTAAAAATTAGATGTAGAAGATTGTGCAACATTAAGCACAAAGCAAAGAAGGTGAAGAGCCAAGACATCGGTGAATTATGGCATAGGCAACTTGGCCATTTGCACCATGGAGCCTTGAAGATCATGCAACAAATTTTTACAAGACTTCCCAAGGGTGCATTAGAGCAGGATACATGCAAAGGGTGTACACTGGGGAGGTACACCAAAGATACCTTTCATGATAAGGACAATTGAGTGCAAGTGATCCCTGAAAGAGTTCACTCAGATGTGTGTGTAGCGTTCTCAACATCCTCCATAGCCAAGAACATGTGTTATGTAATATTCATAGATGATTTTTCGCATAAGTGATGGATATTCTTCATGCAGAAGATGTTGTTTGTGGAGCATGATTGTTCAGAGGTCTTTGTTTCAGCCGGATGTATACCCCAGGAAGTTTTGTACACCCCTCCACGCGGGAGGGTGCGGGGGGGACTTGTCCCCCCCGCAGGGGTTCGTGGCGGCCCATCCCCCCCGGCTGGGGGGTCCGGGGGCCAGCGGTCCCTCGGCGGGGGCTCGGGGGCAGTGCCCCCGAAGCCAAAAATAAATGTAAAAGTGACTTGTAAAAGTATAGTAATTTCTAGTCAATCTGGTCCGTTCATTAGGCGAATTATCTGACGGTAGAACTTATGTTTAGTTTAGGGTTTTTTGCCCTAGAAGGCAACCCCTCTATTTGTATGAGGGTATTGTATTTGAGGCTGTAATATATAGATGTGTATTCTGTGAGCGAGAAACAGTGAGCTGAGACTGTGAGAGGAAACAGAGGATATTATAGCAGATTTGTTGTAGGTTGTATCTCTTCATTTTGTTGGATAATAGAAAGGAAGGATTGGCTGTTCGGGGTGGACGTAGCCCAAACTGGGTGAACCACGTATATCTGTGTCTCTCTTGTTTTGTGCATTTTCTGTGTTTACATTTCTGCAATATTTTATGTGTTCCATTGCTCCGTAATATATAATTTTCTAACAGAAGAAAGACCAGACATTCTCAAAATTTTGTGAATTTAAAACACTTGTTGAGAAATACATAGACAAAAAAGTGAAGGCTCCTAGGAGTGATAAAAGTGGATAATATGTGTTGAATGATTTTAATAACTTTTGTGCATTAGAAGGAATTCGACAGGAGTTAATAGAACCCCATAACCCACAACAAAATGGGGTTGATCAGAGGAAGAACATAAGTATTGTGGTAGTTTCATGAGTTGTTACATGATTAGGGCCTACCATTGCACTTATGAGTTGAAGCATGCAACATAGTTGTATATGTACAGAATAGGAGTCCTCATCGGATTCTCGGGATGAGTATATCAGAAGAAGCTTTTTCAAGGAAGAAACTAGATGTGTCACACTTCGGGATATTTGTTTCATCAGTTTACTGTCATGTTACCAAGGATGAAAGGAAACATCTAGAGATGACAACTGAGTTGGGCATATTTGTGGGGTACGCTGATACACCTCATAACTATCAGGTGTACCTGCCATCTAACAGAAGGACAATTGTTCGTAGAGATGTGAATTTCAATGAAGAGAAGGCCATGATATGTTCCCTTGAGAGGTAACCTCAATTACATGTTGATGAGTAGCTTTTTTCTCCAAAATAAGAACCTCAAGATGATGTGGAGTAGCCACATGCAAAATAGAAGAGATTGGAACCACCCACACATGCAGAGACATACAATGATGGAAGGAAGTGCACTAAATAAGCAGGAAAATTGATGCATGATGCTAGAGAGAATGTGGGAGAACCCACATCATAACATAGGTAGAGGAGGTCACTAGATCGGTACACTAGCTACATGGCTCTAATGAGCGAGAGTGTACAGACAAAGCCATCCTGATTCGAGGAAGCAGTTCAACAACTAGTATAGTTTGATGCCATGGTAGAGGAGATTCCATTATTAGTGACAATGTTGGGAAGTTATTCCAAGGATAGAGGACAAGTCAGTGGTAGGTTCTAGGTGGATCTACAAGGTGAAGCAAGAAACAAAAGAGAGTGTCGAGAAATACCAGGACAATTTTTGTGGTCAATGGGTTCTCTCAGGTGGAGGGAATTGATTACGAGGATACCTTTGCTCCAGTAGCAAGGTACTCTCCAATCAAATTATTCTAGCACTTTCAACGTAGATGGGATGGAAGATACATCAGATGGATGTGAAGACAACCTTCCTTAATAGAGTGATTGAGGAAGAGGTGTACATTGAGCATCCAGAAGGATTTGAGACCTTCAACAAAGAGTTGCATGTGTACAAACTCAAGTGGGCATTGTATGGATTGAAACAAGCACCCCATGCTTGGTACACCAAGATCGACATATACGTCACCGGGTTGGGCTTCATCAAAATTGAAGTAGATGAAAACATTTACCATATTGTGGTTGAAGGTAAATTATTGATTATATTATATTTATGTCGATGATTTAATTCTACTAGGTTATGAGAAGTTGGTCAAATATTTCAAAGGGGATATTGCAAGAGAATTCAAGATGAAGGAACTAGGGCTCATGCATTATTTCCTTGGTATGGAGGTATGGCAAAGAGACGACGAACTGTTTGTCTCTCAGGGAAAGTATGCCAACGACAGACTGAAGAAGTTTCACATGGATAGTAGCAAACCCATGGAGACTCCTCCAGCAGGGAATTTGAGGAAGGAAGATGCTATTTCGGGTGAAGTAGTGGAGGATGTTATTTGTAGCCAGGTTGTGGGTTCACTTATGTAATTGGTGAACACACAATCAAACATGTGTTTTGTAGTTAACCAACTTAGTCAAGCAATGATTAAGCCAACCAAACTATATTGGAAGGAATCCAAACATGTGTTGAGATACCTCTATGGCACCACTCAGTTTTGGCTTTGGTATAGACAAAGAGAGGGAGTGATGCTTCAAGGTTTCAAAGATGCAGGTTAGGTAGGGAGTCCATCATACAAGAAGAGCACATTAGGGGGAATCTTCAGCATCGGGTCAGCAACAGTTTCATAGTACAACATGAAGTAAAGATCGGTTGCACTCAGCTCAACAGAAGTAGAGTACATGGATGCTAGTCAAGCAAGCATATCGACATCTGGTATAACCATCTTAGAGATTATGTGCAGAGGTGGATCATGTTGCTAGAGTACATTCCTATAGAGGAACATGATGCAGATATCTTGACTAAGGCACTGTCAAGAAGAAAATTCAAGTTCCATAGAGATAGGATTGGGGTATATGATAATCCCTTTATTGTTGAGAGGGAGTGTTGAAAATGCAACAATAAAATTCTAATTTAATTTTGTAGTAGGAGTCTAGGTTAGGTTGGGGTCTTGGTTCCTTTGTATCAGGCTATTCTTCTTTTGTTTCTTGCTACTCCCCTACCTTGCCTTCCAATTTCTGTGCTTCCTATAGTTTTTGCAGAGTATCCTGTAGGACTATTTTTGCTTCCTGTAGGTTTTGTTGTGGATCCTGTAGGATGGCCTTACCCTTTAAGGAAGTTGATCTGGTACTAGGCCTCCTTACATAGGTGATTGGTGACTTAAGGGAAGGCATTTTGTCTCTTGGTGTAGGGGAATCTTCAATCTCAATTGGAGTTTTTGTTCATACTTGTGGCTTCCCTTGTTTGATTCTTGTGCTCTTTCTTATTCTGAAATATAGTGGGGCTTGCCTCCTTCTTTTCCCTTTTTGCTTGACTGGGGTGCTGAGAGAAGTGAGGACAGTTGCTGCCTTCCTCTCAGTAACCTCTAGGGACACCCTAGGTGACTCCTCTTTGTGTTCTTCCCTTTCTGTTTCAATGCCTTATTCCTTTCTGTTTTTCTTATCTCCTTCCTCTTGTTGTTCTTCCTCATCTCCATCAATTTCTTCCTTAGTTTCCTCGTCTATTCCATCATCATCCTCCTTCTCTTCTCCCTCTTTTGATTTTGCTTCATCATGTTCCTCTGTATTAGTTTCTTCTTCTTCATCCATCTCATCCCTATCTAGCTCTGTATCTTCTTATTCTTGTTCTGCCTCCTCCTCACTGATAGAGGGACTAACATCATAAGTGAGGGTTTTGATGTCATCCTCTACTGGCAAGTCTTTGAAGACTGACCATGTTATAGGGATTATGAGTTTTTGGAGGAAATCCTCAATGAGGATCCTGATCAGCACATGGTGAGTCAATTGTTGGGAATTCCCTTCCTTTACTTTGTTGTTGGAGTTTATGAGTGATTACATCAAGAAATTGGGTATGCTGAGTCTTTGGTGAACTGGTGTTTCTACCCCAAATCTTAATTCTTCAAGGATCCTAAAATGGTAGCCATAAACGACACTTTATCTACCCTTACATGAGATATATTTGATGAGTTGGTAGCCTACCTCACTCCATGGGTATGGCAGGCTATCCCTCCTTACTCTATTTTTGTCCTCTATGGGTTCTTCACCTTCTAAAAGGAATTTCCTTTTTGCCACCTGACTGTCTCCTTTGTCTTCTTTTCTCCATGGAATTCCTAGGGGAAGTGTGGTGACCCTGCTAATGAGCTCTAGGTTGAGACCTATAGTGAGGCCTCTAACTAAAACAATGGCATGGATTTTGTTGTGTGGAGTGAGGGAATGAGCAAATTCTTGAGCCACCTCATCATCATACCCTGTGAATTTTTTGAAAAACCCCATCCAGTTGTGTCTTGTAAATATTTCAAGCACTTGGGGGTGTTGTTGTATCCTCATAGTGTTTGTGGGTTCTCTCCTATTAAACCCTCCTATCATTTTGCTTGTGAGGCTTGAGGAGAAAATGAGAGGGTTGACACAAAATTTTTAAATTCAAGATGAAAATCATGTTTATTGTGTATGTAATTCACCTCCCACAGTTGCTAAATTCACTAGATTTTAGAGCATTTCTAGTTCATTTGCTTGTAAATGGGGATGGATTTTTATAGCCTACCTCTTTAGAATGGTAGCAGTGGACAATTCACGTGATATCCCCTCTTGAACTCTTCTATGCCTATCTTGTAGATTTCCTTTGTGTATCCTGTAGACTGATCCTGTAGAGTGTATCCTGTAAACTCTCCCTGTAGAAATTCCTATGCATGCTCCTGTAGAAATTCTCTTGTAGAATGCTGGATCCTTGCTTCCAGTGGGTGGCCAGAGTTATGAGAGTGACTTGAGTGAGGGAGTTTAAGGGAGGTGAAATGCATGAATGCATGCAAATGATGTTTTATTTCCCTTTATGGTGTTTCGGGGTGAGGTGGTGTGCTCGCAGCAGAGGTACATTGCCATGTTTTGACTCTTGGTCACAACTACCACCTCATCATTTCCTAGTCCTCGTAATCAGCTCCCACCTTATAGATCCGTAGTTAACCACTTCTTGTCCTACTCCTCTGTCTTTGAGTTGACTGTAGCCACATGTGAGAGGACAGTCAGTTTTTCATGTGATGACTGAATGAAGGTGGCCATGTTAATTGGCCACCTTTTCATTTATAAACCAACTATCTCGTAACCCTTACAACTTTTGATTAAATGTTGCATATGAGTGAGTGAGAGGGATGCTTACCTGTGGTTTTGATGCCATGCTGCAGTTGTCGAAGATCAGAGGTGCTGTGTTGTTTATTTGCTGCATGGTCATTTTTCTTCCTCCTCTTGCTGTCTGCTGATGGTTTCTTGGCTTTTGCAGGTATATATGACTGAAGATCTGATGTTGCTGCTACTATGGAGCTCCTGGATCATCCTAGTGAAGACCTGTAGCTGATGATTGACATTCTATGGGATAGGCTGCTACAGGATGTCCTGTAGCTGCTTCTCCCTTAGAATTCCTTAATCATGTCATTGGTTGTGGCTGTGAGGATGGTGCAATGAATGGACAGAAGGAGTAGGAGTGTGTGTGGAGCAAGGGACATTCAGGTAATTCTCTTACTCTCCTCCGTTTTTCCTTTTTTTTTTTTCATAACTGGTATAAACTAATCTCTTTTTGTTTTGAATGGTGAGTGCAGGGATGATGATAATGGACAAGGTGAGGTATTAGATCATGTCTAGGATGAATTTTAGGGACCTAGAAATCCTACCATGTGCCCTCAGATTGCTTCCTGTAGGTTTTCTGGGCCACTATAATTCCTACAGGATCATTCTATCGGTTTTCAAGGGATCTTGTAGAAAGCATAGTCTTCGCATATATTGAAGCATTGGAGTGGAAAAACGATAGAAAGTATGGAGTGATGCATGGTAAGGAGTGGAGGAGATGGATATGTGTGAGGCGTGGTTCCCTTTGGATCCTCTTTTTGCTCCTTGACTGCCTTTCTCACCCACCTGCAAATAACAATTATATCTTTTTCTCTCTCTCTTTTTTATTTTTTGAAAACACCTAGGCTACCTTAGAGAGGTTTTCAACCTAGAAGTTTTCCCTGGCCGCCTCAAGGAAGGTTTTCACCTAGGGATCTTCTTATTCTTCTTTTTCCATTTTTTCTTTTTCCATCATTAGGCTGCCTCACGAGGTTTTCAACCCAAAGATGGGACTCAGGCACCTCATGGAGGTTTTCACCTAAGTCCTTATTCTTTTTTTCTTTTTCAGTGATCTGATGAGGGAGGAGCTAGAACTTGCTCTATCATCATCACTATTTTGTTGATATTTTCAATTAACTCTTGCTTTGATAAAGCCCTGTTGTAAATTTTCAATTAGTGCCCATTGACAAGCAATGGAATAGTTTCTTCATCTATAGTTATGATTTACATTGAACCATTATCCTGGCATATCTCCACCACATAAGGTCTGAGCCATCTTCTCCTTAGCTTGCCCTTGAAGTCTTTATACCTAGAATCATATAACAATGCCCAATCGCCCTCTTGAAATTTCTTCTCCTTAATATGTTTATCATGCCATATCTTCCTCTGAAGCTGAACTATCTCTGTATGTAGGAGGGCCTGCATTCTGAATTCATCCAAGCCATTCAATTGGAACAATCTTTCTTTCTGTGCATGACTGAGATCCAAATCTATTTGGGTTGCCATCCTCAATGTGTTATATTCAAACTCAATGGACAACAAAGCCTTTTTCCCATATATCAGCTCATAGGGTGTAAATCCAGTGGTGGTATTCCATGCGGAATTGTAGGCCCAGGTGGCCTCAACTAGTCTCTCTGCCCAATCCTTCCTGCTACTCACTACGTTGGTTAAGATGCCCTCAAGTGCTCTGTTGGTCAACTCCACTTGCCCATTAGCTTGTTGATGATAGGGTGTGTAGGTCCTATGCTTGATTTTCTGATGGCTGAGTAGTTCTTCAATCATGTTGGAGGTAAACTGGCTGCCTTGGTCTATGACTAGCTCTCTAGGGTACCAAAATTTGTAGAATACATGCTCCCTTAGGAACTCAACCACCTTCTCTTATGTTGGTGCCTTAATTTCCTTGGTTTCAGCCCACTGAGTCAAATAATCACTACACACAATAATGTACTATTTTTTCTTTGAAGGAGGGTTGATAGACCCAATGAAGTCCATGCCCTACTTGTCAAATGGCTCGAAATTTACTTGAGGCTGTAGGGGAATTTCATCTCTTAGAGTAAGTTTTCCCATCCTCTGGCACCAGTCACATTGACTAGTGTACTTTTTCACATCCTGATCAAGAGTGGGCCAATAATAGCCTACTGTTTGGTCAATTTAGTGTCCCAAATTGCTCTACATAAATTATCAATCCAGGTATCGTAAATTGATGAAGTGTAGTGCACTGTTTATGCTAGCTAACTGTTCTTACTTTGTTGTTTTTATGTTTTAAGTTTTTTTGGTGGGTTTTGGGTCTCTTAATTCCTAATGATTTACAATGTAAATTATCAGAAGTAAATCTAACTTTCGTAAAGATTGCTCAAAATATAAAAATGAAAACAGAGCTAAGAAAGAAATGAAAACAAAGTTTCTATTCTTATTTTACCATTATTTCCAAATCATGAATTAAAAGTGAAAGTGAAATTTGCAATTGATGTCTAACTAATTACAGAAATAAAACTAAATGAAATACTTGGTTACTCTGCCTCTCAAATTTGGGAAAAAGTCTCCTTGGGATGACATTTGAGTAATTCTATACTTCATTAATCTAAGAGAAAGCAAATACAAAGATGCATAAATAACTCATTGCATAGATGAAATGTTCAAGCACTTAGTTAAGGATGAATTATCAACTTGAAGGGTTTTCCATAAACATTCATTAACACCACGAGTCAGTAAACTAAAAATAAAATGGCAAAGATAGTAAATGACACTGATCAATTTAATTGAGAATTTAAACTAGCAAAATAGTGAATGAAGTAAACTATCCAACAGTGTATCCTTACCATTCTTCAGTCCTGCTCTCATCCTGAAACAAGGTTATCTTTTAATTGAAGAAACAAGATTACACCATGTTATATCTTCTAAACTACTAATAAACTACTCTAAATTATAAACGATGTTAATAAGAAAATGATGGAAATTGCATTATAAACATTGTTAGTAAGAAAATGATTATGAACACTGTGAAAGAAAATGATGAATTTATAGTTAACAAGAAGAAGAAAAATAAAATGAAATGAAACCTTCTTCAGTGTAGGGGCCCTCTGCAACCGATTAGGCTACTCTTGCTCAATCAACTCCAAGAAAACTCCTTCATATTTTCATAAGAACATGCGGTCTTCTCATATTAAAATAGGGACACAAAATGCCCAGAAATTACAGAGTCTAGAACTTTGTTTTCACAATAAAACTATTACTATTACTACTAACTTCTTTAGTCAGTTACACAGGTATTTATAAGAAAAATCATATAACTATTTGTGGAGAAAAGCATGCTACAGCCAAACACGTAAAAGACAGATATGCTTAATTTCTTCCTCGGCTGCTGGAGACATAAATCCAAGACATGGTGGTTGTTGGATTCGTTTGTACATGTGCTCATGGGGTCTATAAGTACAGGTAGTTGCTCTGGATAACGCTTCCCATCACGTGAAATGCATTAATTAACCACGAAACAGAGTCCTCTTACTTTCAGTCTCTTTGTGTTTGACTTATCCATTGACCGTAGTCTTATGCCATCTTCTTTGTCGACTTGGGTTGAATGAATAGAACAGGGTCCATGTCATGATGATTTCCAAGATGTCCATGTGGCTAGTTTCTCCATCTGACACCTGGAACCTGTTAGAGCATGAAGGTAGTCGTGGAATAGCGAATTAGCTGCAGAATTGGCTGTGTTCCGTAGCTAATATACAAAAATTAATTCAAACATCAAAACATGTAAATCACTAAATGTCCTCCTCAAGACAGTATATACCAGTCATTGGTGATGAGAATGCGGCTTTCTTATGGAAAAATAAAGAAAAGGAATGAGAAGAGTTGCTAGGGAAAGAGTAATTTTTTAGGCTCAACATACCACCACTGCCAAATTATTGCATGTCCCCATGCAATTTTCAAAAATGTGAAATTCTTTCTCCTATTGTATTTGTTCTGACACTTCTCCCAGCACATCAAACTTCCTTTTCTTACTTCTCCTTGCACTAACTGCCATCTTGGGTTTCTTCATAAGAAGTTTATATTTGAGGTTGATAAGTGTTCTGCTTAACTTCCTATTTTTCCTCTTCAGCTTCCTATTTTTCTTGTACCATAATCCTACGTGAAGCATTGTGTTATCATGAATGGCTCTATCCATCTTGTTCTGTTCCCTCAAGGTTTCATTTTCTTTTTGAATGTGCCGTTCAAAATCTCTAACTCAAATATTTCTTGTTTGAGAGAGCTTGTTAGAGGTTCTTGTGGATTGACACACTGCTCTAGATTGGTTGAGGATCCTAGATCCATTGAGGTATTCTTTCTCTCTAATGACTCTATGTAGTCATAGATTTGCTGTTGTACTGGATCTATGTTAAGAGAAGCTCTGCTTGGGTTGCCTTCAAAATTATGTGGAGGAGAGTTTTGTGGATTGTGTTCAGGTGGAATACTGTCAGGAGATTGAACTGGGGTTTCTTCCTCTAAGTTTATGAACTGGGCTTCTTTTGATGTTACCTTCCTTACCTTACCTCAGAGTCTAGATCTCCTTCTCAGGTTTTGGAAGCTTATGGTTTCTTCTCTTGTGTCCTTCCTCCTCTTTCCTATCTCCTTATTTTTCTTGATTTTCTCCCTAATCTTGGTCAATCTTTCGAAGAGTAACTATTCATCTTCTTGTGGTGATGAAGGTTCAAGAATGTCTTCATTGATTTCTTTAGCTCTCTCTTTCATTTTTCATTTCTGTTTAGTCTGCTTCCTAATCTCTGGTTGAGAAGTTGTCTCTGCATAATTATTTTGTGAGGAGGTTTGAATATTAATGCTGATCTTTCTCCTCCTACTTTTCTTAACATGACTCTCCTCAGGTGACTCTGGAGCATCCTGGAAAAAATTTCTTACCAAGAAATCTTCCCACGTATCCCATACACTTTTCAAATGGAATTCAACTAGTATTTTCACTAATCCATTATGATACATAGTCGTTTCTATGGATTCAATTTTCTTTTGGAAATTTGTAGCCATCCTTCTCAAACTGTTTAGAAGGAAGAAGGGAAGGTTGATGGTTCCATTTTCTAAAAAGTTCATTAATAAGTGTATATGGTAAACATACATAAATCCAAATCTTCCTTCAAATGTAATGAATTTTTGCATTATTAACAACATATTACTCCATTTGTTCTTGAGTGTTGAAATAGGAATTCCCTTACTAAATACTGTAACATTCATACCTGGGTTTCTTGTAGGAATTTACAAGGTAAGTTCCTCAGACAGAACACCAAAGGACACCGCTCACAACCAGATCGCAGATCAATACACCAGTATTTTTGACGTGGTTAAAACCCTCAAAGAGGGAAACAGTCCACGGCCTGAGCCAACGCGGCCACTTCAGGCAATTTATTAATAAAAGAATGAAAATTTACATATGTTTCTCTCATGCACGGATCACCCTACAAATGACCCGCCATGCGCTTTAAATAGAAATCATGGACCAATTGGGTGTCAAGCCATTGATCAAGTGACGGTAATACCGATGAGAGAATGAACCGTCGAATCACTACATATCGTGACTGTCGGATTGTAAGTTACAAAATGTACAACGGTAAAGAAACACACTTTACCCAACTCTATACTAGACCAAGTTGTACTTAACTATTTCCTATGTGTCGGAATATCCTAACATCCCCCCTTAAGAACAACTTGGGATAGGATTGAAGGATTTACAAATATGACACAATAGGAGAAGGAAGGAGGCACTAGAGCCTATCCCCCCTTAGTGACAACTTCCTGAACTCCAACCATAAATCGAAGTTTAGTGAACTTCGCCTCTGTGAAGATGTCTGCAACTTGATCATCTGTTGAACAATATTGCACTTCAAGAACATGGTCATGAATGAGCTTTCTGATGAAGTGCATGTGTAGTTCAATGTGTTTGCTGCACTGATGTTGGACTGGATCTTTGCATAGCTGAATGGCACTTTGATTATCACACCAAAGTGTAGTCGGATGCTGCTGCTCAAAGCCAAACTCTGACAGGATCTGACGAACCCACAAGGCTTCCTTACTAGCTTCTACGGCACCACGATACTCTGCTTCTGCTGATGAAAGAGAAATGGCACCTTGTTTCTTGCAAGCCCATGTAATAGGTCCTGAACCAAGAGTGAAAACATAACCGACAATAGACTTCCGATCATCAGGGTCACCAGCCCAATCGGAATCAGTGAAACCAACCAATAGAGGAGATGCTTCGGCACTGTAATGAATCCCAAACTGAACTGTACCTTGAACATAACGAAGTATTCTTTTAGCTACTTTCCAATGACTTTCACAGGGGTTTTGCATGAACCGAGCAACAAGGCCAACAACCAAGGAAAGGTCAGGACGAGTATGGGTTAGATACAAAAGTTTTCCTACAAGTTGACAGTATAAGGTAGCATCAACTTCAGGAGAAGTACAAGTGACTAAAAGTTTGACTCCAGACTGAAAGGGAGTAGGGGCTGGCTTACAGTGTTCCATGTGAAAGTGGCGTAGAATATCACAGGCATACCTGGACTGAGAAAGGGAAATACCTTCCTTGGATTGCAAGACTTGAAGACCGAGAAAATAGTGTAAGTGTCCTAAGTCTGTCATTTCAAATTTCCTTTTAAGGCTAGACTTCACATGGTTTATAAGGTTTGGATCACTACCAGTAAGGATAAGATCATCAACATAAAGAACAAGGATGATAAGAGAGTTGCCCACTTTCTTGGTGTAGATAGTATTGTCAGAATGACACCTAGAAAAGCCAGATTCTAAAAGAAAGCTATCCATTTTGGCATACCAAGCCTGAGGAGCTTGCTTGAGACTATAAAGGGATTTCTTAAGTCGACATACAAGGCTGGAGTTTGTTTGTATGAAGCCAATGGGTTGTTCCATATAGATTTCTTCATGCAAGTCCCCATGCAAGAAGGCAGATTTAACATCCATCTGATGGACTTCCCATTTGAAAGAGGCAGCAAGGGAAAGAACAAGGCAGATAGAGTTCATTTTGGCAACAAGGGAGAAGGTTTCAGTGTAGTCAATGCCTTCAACCTGTGAAAAACCTTTAGCAACAAGACGAGCTTTATGTTTATCAACTTTCCCATCTGGTCCATACTTGTTTCTGTAAACCCATTTGCATCTAACAAGTTTTCGTCCCTTTGGTAGAGGAACAAGATCCCATGTATCATTTGCCAATAATGAATGATATTCTTCATTCATAGCTACTTCCCAATCTGGATGGCCTGAAGCTTCTGCAAAGGTGTCAGGATCATAATTTACTGGAGCTTGAGCCAGTAAAGAAGAGGCTCTCTCGAACTGAGAACGTGTGCGTCGCTAATCTGTAGGATCACCGAGAAGATCACCTGCTACATCTCGAGTAGCACGAACCCATTTTGGAAGCTCAGGAGCTGAAGGAGGATCCTGAGATGGTGGGGGAGGATTGTCATCCTCACTTTCATCATCTGAAGAAGAAATTTTTTCAAAGGTAGAAGAGATAGGGAGAGGTGGCACATCCGCCGGACTAGGCTCGTAGGCCAATATATTTTCATCAAATTTTACATCTCTTCTAATGATAAAATTTTTGGAATTAAATGGAATAAGTCTATAGCCTTTTACATCTTCAGAATATCCAAAAAAAGTACATTTTTCACTCAGGTTCTAAAGCTTTATGCTTTTCATCTGGAATATGGGCCCACGCTTCACTTCCAAAAACACGAAAGTGACTTACATCTGGTTTGATTGAGCTCCATGCTTCTTCTGGAGTGATATTCTTTAAAGCCTTAGTAGGAGTGCGATTTATTATGTAATTTGCACAGTTAATTTCTTCTGCCCAAAAACTAAGACCAAGTCCTCTAGATTATAGCATACAATTAGCCATTTCCTTTAAGGTGCGATTCTTCCTTTCAGCTACACCATTTTGTTGTGGAGTATATGGAATAGTATGTTGCATTTGAATTCCATTCTCAGTGCAATAGTTGATGAATGTGTTTTTAACATATTCTCCACCATTATCAGATCTTAACTTAAGAATTTGATGTCCAGATTGTTTTTCAACAAAGGACTTGAAGGCCAAAAAAGTGTTAAATACTTCACTCTTGAGTTTTAAGAAGTATACCCAAGTGAATTTGGAGAAATCATCAATGAAAGTTAAGAAATACTTGCAGCCAGAGAATGACACAACTGGAAGTGGACCACATAAATCACTATGCACAAGCTGTAAAGGGGCTGAGGCGTGCCAAGAGGCATGTTTTTCAAAACTTTCCCAATGATGTTTTCCGAGTACACATCCGGAACAAACACCATCTCTGCAAGATACCATAGGAAGACCTGTCACCATATTTTCTTTACATAGATGCTAAAGGGAGCGATAGTTTAAGTGACCAAATTACTCATGCCAAAGTTTGCTCACGTCATCGTTATGAGCAACAAATACTGAGGGAAGATTTGATGACCCAAAGTTGTGAAACTTATACAACCTTGTAGAATCATCAGCAATGCCAGTAGCCAAAATCTATTTAGGATCTCTTAAGTCCTTGATTACAACATCATGAGGTGAAAATTCAACGATTTTACCTTCACCTGAATGAGTTATCTGATATACAGATAGAAGGTTGCAGGATAAGGTTGGAACACATAATACATCATTAAACTGACCATTGTCTAGATGAACAGTTCCAGTCCCTACAACATTAAGAGATCTATCATCACCAACATATATATTTTTGGTGTTACAATCATTTAAAGAAGAAAACATTGCTTTGATTTTGGCCATGTGATAAGAAGCTCCAGAATCAATGAGCCACTCATGAGAATGAGAAGAAGAAGATACATTTAATGCATAGCCAGACCGAGATGCTTGACAACCACATGCAGAAAGTGCCATTCCTGAAGATGAAGTTGAAGTTGAAGATTGCCCCAAATGGATGTTATGCTTCTTCATTGCTGCTTCCAATGCTTCCATCTTCTTAAAGCATTTTGATTCTAAGTGGCCATCTCGATTACAAAAATTGCAATGTCTATCAGTCTTCTTCCCTTTGTTTTTATTTGTCTTATCATTTTGTTGAAATGATTTTTCATTTTGGGGCTGAAATTTCTTAGGACCCTTGTTTGGTTTAGGACCATTCTTCTTAGGATATGACTTCTTAGGATTCTTTGAATTTGGTTGCTGCTGGGCAGATAACGCTTTCTTGGAAGAGTTTCCAAGATTAAGAAGACCAAGGTGTAAGAGTTTTTCTTGTTCTCTTATTAAAGAATCACAAAAAGAGTCAAAGGAAGGGGACTTGTAGTCTGTTCCTTGAGAAATGAAGGCTTCTCTTGTAGAATGGAAGGTGGAAACAAACACAGAGTAGGCTGGTCCCAACTTTGTAAGAATGGAATAGATAAGGTTACTATCTTCTTTCTTAACTTTAACACCTTCCAAGAGATATCTAAGGGTCTTGAACTTGGACAAGAAATCTTCAATGCAAGAAAAATTATAAGGGTCCAATGTAAGCAACTCATTTTCAAGTTGATGGGCTCTAAGTTCATTTTTAATCCCAAAAACTTTATTGATTTGTTTCATTGCTTCATCAGGAGTATCAAGTTCTGCAATATGGAATCTAAGATCTGGAGAAATAGACATCCCTATTAATCCACGTGCTTGATCTTGCCTATTTTCCCATTTAGCAGCCTTATCTTCATCCTTCGGTTTCTTTTCTTGGCCTGAGGCTATTCTGTAGAGACCTTTACTTCTAAGTAAATCTTCAATGTAGGCCAACCATTGGAAGTAGTTGGTGCTGTCAAGGGTAACTTGGTATTGAATTTCCATTTCAATGGAAACTGAAGCTAAAGATGCTGAAACTAAGTGTTCCAATGGATAGATCTCGAAAAATTAGGCTGGTTTAAAAAAAAACGGCTCTGAAAACGGCTTCCGGATGAAGAAGTTATGGCTTTTTGAAAAAAAGTTGTTGAAGTTGCCGACGAGGTGTGGGAATGTGCGGAAATGAAAAAGTCCGCCCCCACAAAATGGAGACTTGAACCCAAGACCTCTACTCTCTTAGAATAGCTTTGAACCAATTGAGCTATACAAAAAATTTGAGAGAGAGAGAGAGAGAGAGAGAAAGAGAGAGAGGGGGGTTGATGCTTTGGGTTGCGTGCTTGCTTTGAGAAGGTTCTTTTTCCCTACAAAACAAAAAACACAAAACCCAACGCGGACATGCAAAGAAAACGAACCTTACGGCTCGAAGTTAGCTTTAGCCGAAAAACTAAATATTTTCAAAAATGAACCTTGCGGCTCAAAGTTAGCTTTGGCCAGAAACTAAATATTTTCCTTAATGTTTCTGATTTTCCGAGATCACCCTAAGGCACAGGGAAAAGAGCATACGCATGAGAAAAATCCTTCCTTTATGTTTCTGATTTGCCCAGATCGCACAGAGTCGCAGGGCAAAGAGCATACGCAGAAATGAAAGGTATAGATCCGGTAATAGAAAAGCTAAATAAACCGAAACCGAAATAAACAGAGAGAAAATAACAGTAAACTGCAAATAAACACTGTATACCTCCAGATCTTAAAAATGACGCAGCTAGGGCTACCGGAAACCTTTTCGTGTGAAACGAAAGGGGTTCCTCACTGGAACAGATGCTCCCAACACAACAGAGTAGTCCTCTCGGCCTGAAAGCAGTCAGAAACAGCAGATCTAGGAAGCAGCAGTTGGATGCAGTTCTACCAGCTTTAGATTTGGATCACCAACGGACGTGGCCCTCAAATAGCTCTGATACCATGTAGGAATTTACAGGGTAAGTTCCTCAGACAGAACACCAAAGGACACCGCTCACAACCAGATCGCAGATCAATACACCAGTATTTTTGACGTCGTTAAAACCCTCAAAGAGGGAAACAGTCCACGGCCTGATCCAACGCGGCCACTTCAGGCAATTTATTAATAAAAGAATGAAAATTTACATATGTTTCTCTCATGCACGGATTACCCTACAAATGACCCTCCATGCACTTTAAATAGAAATCATGGACCAATCGGGTGTTAAGCCACGGATCAAGTGTCGGTAATACCGAGGAGAGAATGAATCGTCAGATCACTACATATCGTGACCGTCAGATTGTAAGTTAAAAACTGTACAACGGTAAAGAAACACACTTTACCTAACTCTATACCTAACTCTATACTAGACCAAGTTGTACTTAACTATTTCCTATGTGTCGGAATATCCTAACATTTCTAAGGATCACTTTCCAAGATTTGCCATGAAATTCCTTGTTTTTAAACCATCTTTCTCCTTGCCTCGGTAGCTCTGTTGCTTCTGCTATGAAGGATTCTATGACTGCGAATTTTATATCTCCTATCTCCACTTTTGTGCCATCAAATGACCTTGCAAAAGACTTCATAATTTCCTTATGGTAGCTGTCAAATTTCTCAATAAAATTTAACCATATGGCCTTCTGTAGCATTCCTTTAAGCTGTGGATACCCCTCCATATACTTTACCCCTACGGGCTTTGTCATGACAATAAGCCTCATATCCCCTGTTTTTGGTTAACCTTCAAAATTACTCTCACTGTCTATAAAACGAGTGCTATTTAAGAAATGGATTGACTGTGTCTATGGAAATGGAATCATTGCGCATATATGAAAATGGAAATATTGTGTATATGAAATGACTGCATGAATATGAGATATAAACTTAAGAGTTTGCATGTAATAAATAGACAATAAGGGTTTAGAGAGTCGTAGATGGGTAGGTCACATCATCATCTTGACCGTTAACAGGTGGAGTTGTGGAGGACCGTTTGAGTACAGGTTATGGAATTTGAAGCGAAGATTTGTTATGAAAGAATCATTGAGACCGTTTGTTATTAAAGATGGAATATGGCAGAGACATAGTGGCAGTCAAATCAAATGATGGTTGATTAAGGAGACATGTGATTATACATACTATACAAACGTATGTTTTCAAATTTCTTTTTGAAATAAAATTTTGCATTTACCTTTGGAACCTTTACCTTTCGCTTACTATTTTTTTTTTTATGTTGATCCACAGGTACCTTGAGCATGGTTGGTCTCCAAAAATTGATTTTTCTTCAATTCCCTGCATATATGATTTTATTATGAGCTGTACACTTATGCCTGAACTGATAAACAAATTGTCGCTGCAGAATCAAATTAGCTGCAGAACATAATTAACTACAGAATGTGAAACAGAAAGTGAAATATGGCTTATGGATCATGAATGAAATGGAAGTGGCTATGTAAGTGAAATGAAATGAGATGTAAGAAAAGATGATAAATGAAATGAAGATGGAGTGAAAACTGTAAAAGGAAAAACTGAAAACTTTATTGATGAAATATGAAAATGGGATGAAGTGAAATTGCAAAAATAAAACAGAGTGATATGAGATGAGATGGTGAATTTTGCAGAATCTAAACTACAGAGTGACTGTAGCTTTTTGTCACTACTTATTACAAAAAGAAAATGGAAAATATAGGGTGTAAGAAACATATGATTTTCACCCTGTATTTTCTGTATAAGTATTCCAATCAATGATTGGTTTTCAACCTTATACAATTTATTTATTAGTTTTTTTTCTCCTTTTTTTTTTAGGAAAAATAAAGACTAAGTTAGTGGAGAAGAAGAATTTTTCTTCACTAACTTCATTTCAGAATTGTCTTGGAAAATCTTAATGAATTCCTCTTTTGAAATTGGCTTCTGATATATCTTTAATCTATGACCATTCACAAGAAGAGGAGTTTTACATTCATCTAGTGTTCTTATCCTCACTACTCCATTACTAAAGAATTTTTCAATCTCATATGGCCCAAGCCAATGAGTTTGGAACTTCCCTTGAAAATCTTTAAACTTTGAATCAAACAATAGCACCCAATCGCCCACTTGAAACCTCTTTTCCTTGATATATTTGTTATGCCATTTAGCCCTCTGTTGTTGGACTATACTAGTCCTTTGAACGGCCTCTTGCTTGATTTCATAAAGTTCATTTAATTGCTCCAGCCTATGCTTTTGTGCCTCTGATAAATCTAGTCCCATTTGGACTGCCATCTTGAAAGTTCTGATTTGGAACTCTATAGGGAATAGGACTTATTTCCCATAAACAAGTTCATAGGGTGTATGTCCCGTTGTGTTCCTCCATGTAGTTTTGTAGGCCCATAAGGCTTCAAGAAGCCTTTCTACCCAATCTCTTCTATGTAGATGCACAGTCTTAGTGAGAATTCTTTCAATCACTTTATTTGTAGATTCCACTTGACCATTTGCTTGTGGTTGATAGGGAGTAGATTTCCTATGTTTGATCTTGTATTCTTCCACAAGCCCTTCCACCATGTTAGATGTAAATTGAGATCCTCGATCTCTCACAATTTCTCTTGGAACACCAAAATGAGTGAAGATGTCCTCAAAAATAAAATTAACTACAGATTTTTCATTAACAAAAGGTAATGTTTTGGCTTCTACCCATTTAGTGACATAATCAGTGCATACTAATATATACTTCTTCTACTTAGATGGAGGATTAATTGGCCCAATAAAATCTAAAGCCCACTTTTCAAAAGGTTTGATGAGTACCTAAATTTGTAATGACATTTCATTTGAGGGACCAGGTTTCCCTACCCTTTGGCAACTATCACATCTTCTGACATATTCTTTAGCATCTTCGAAGATGGATGACCAATAATATCCTCAAGAAAGGATTTTATAGGCTGTCCTCTTGTCAGCGAAGTGTCCACCAAATGGCTCATCATGACATGACTTAAGAATCTTGGGCATTTCATCTTCCCTGACACACCTTTTGATCATAAGATTTGGCCCTGTTTTTTACAATTCGTTAGTGATCCATGAATATCTTGCACTTTCCTAAATAATTTTTCTTTTCTCTCTAGGAAACAAATGTGAAGGTAACTTTCCTGTGACCAAATAGTTAGCAATATCTACAAACCAAGGAGTTTGAGTAGTTACTGCAAAAATATATTCATCAAGAAACTTATCTTCAACCGGAGAATCTTCTTTGATATTCTGAATCCTGGATAAGAAATCAACAACTGTGTTTTATTTTCCAAGTCTATCTAGCACAGTAATGTTGAACTCTTTCAAAGGTAAAATCCATCTTGTAACTATGCCATTAGTAATAGGTTTATTCATTAAATATCTAATTGCGGAGTGATCTGTATGAACAAAGGTTTCATAGCCTGTTATATAGTGTCTGAACTTGTTAATCGCATGAACAACAACTAAAAATTCATTTTCAGTCACGGTATAATTTAACTCAGTGGGAGTCAAATTCTTACTTGTATAGTAAATGTCATAAGGAATCAAATATTTTTGTCCCAATACAGCTCCCAGCGCTGTATCTGAAGCATCTGTTGAAATATGGAAAGGGAGTTTCCGTTTTGGACCTCTTAAAATGGGTGCTTCAAAATTTTTTGTTTTTAAGGTTTCAAATGCCAGTTGGAAATCAGAATTCCAATTGAATTCACAATCTTTGGTAATCAATTTGAAGAGTGGGGATGCTATTTTAGTGAAATTTTCTATAAACCTTCTATAGTATCCTATAAATCCTAGAAAAATTCTAACATCCTTTTGGCAATTTTGAATTGATAATTTAGAGATGATTTCAACTTTAGATTTGTCAACTTTAATCCCATCCCCTGAAATGTGATGTCTTAAAACAATACCTTCTGTAAACATCATAAAAAAAAATTCATGGCTTAGTGAAAGGTTTGTTTCTTTACATATTTTAAGAAATTTTTCCAAATTTTCCAAAGATTCTTCAAATGTATTCCGATAGGCTATAAAATAATCCATATATACCTCTACACAATCATGTATTAGATCAGAAAAAATCCCTAGTACTGTTCTTTGGAATGTTGCAGGTGCATTACATAACCCAAAAGAAAGTTCTCGGTAGGCATAAGTTCCCCATGGACAAGTAAACGTGGTTTTATCCTGATCTTTAGGTGCTACCTGAATTTGATTATAACCACTAAAACCATCCAAGAATGAGAAATACTTCTTACCTGCTAATGTATCTAACACTTGATCTATAAAAGGCAAAGGGAAATGATCTTTAAGGGTCGCTTTATTCAGTTCTCGATAATAAATGCACACCCTCCATTTATCATTCCTTTTAGGCACAATTACCAGAGGAGAAACCCATTGGTTATCTAAAATTGTTTAAATGAAGTTTACATTTAGTAATTTTTGGAGCTCTTCTTTCACAATCTGCCTAAGATTTGGATTCATCCTTCTCTGAGGTTGTCTGATAGGTCTACAATTTTCCTCAATGTAGATGTGATGGATACAAGTCTTAGGATTAATGCCTTTCATGTCGGTGTATTCCCATGCAAATGTAGCAAAATGTTTTTGTAATGTTTTAATTAGCTCTTCTTGTTGTAGTTTCTCCAAGTTTTTGTTTATGTTCAATGTCCTACCTGGAAAAATTTCAATTGTAGAGCTACCAAACTCTTCCATAGAATAGAGAGACATCTGCCTAGATGACAAATATTCAACATTAGATTTTTCTTGAAATTGCTCATGGTCATATTCTGAAGATGATTCAAAATTTTCTAATGTATTTAAAATTTGACTATCTTCACTAATATCTGAAATAGTAAAGAGAGGCTGAATATCATCTTCATCATCAATCCATTCTTTGTCATCTATTTCTATGATTGCTTTTGCTGGAGGATATAAAGTAATTTTTTTTGTTGAATTACCATCAGAAATATACATGTCACCAGATCTACAGCTAATATAAGCATCCGCTGTGACCAGCCAAGGTCTTCCTAATATGAGTGGATGTCCTCCTAGATTTTTCTTGGGAGTTAAGATCATGAAATCAATAGGGTATTCCCAAGAATCTAAGGATACTGAAATATCTTTTAACACTCCATCTGGTTTGATTACTGATCTATCTGCTAGTTGCAGTAAGGTAGGTGTGTATAGAAGATTAGGAAACTTGAGTTGTTCCATAGTTTGTTTGCTCATGATGTTTATTGCTACCCCTAAGTCAATCAATGTATTTGGAATTTCAACTCCATTGATATGTGTTTTCACAATTGGACTTCCTGGATCCACATATTTTTGTATGGAAATTTTTCCCATCATTATGTCTGCTACTTTTCCTACCAGGTGAATTCTTTTTGTTTCCTTTGTTTTTCTTCCTGGTTTCTTTATGCTCAACTCCTTTATTGTTTTGGCTAGAATTGGAATTTCTTTAATGGATTGTAGCAAAGGGATTTTGATATAGACATTCTTCAATTCATCTAGAAAATCATAATTGGGCAACATAATCTGCTTTTCTATTCCTCTATCAATTTGTAATATTTCAAGAAAAGGAGGTGTAGAAGTAGATATTGGTTGCTCATTAATAGGAGTTGTGTTCACTGATTCTTTATGTTTTTTCTTTTCAATGTTTTGGTTTTGGAGAGGTGTTCCCTCAAAACTTTTATTGACTTTTAGAGAATATTCCTCAGAACTATCTTGTTCCTAAATAACTACAAAAGGTCTTTCCTTTTCTAATATCCTACCAGATCTCTGTTGAACATCATTAAGATCTAGAGGAGTAATCATATAAGTTGGAAATTGTTGTCCTTCTACCATGTAACCATTTTGAGTTTTTTTATTGTTGGGGTTTGGTAATGGTTGGGTAGGTAGTTGATTTGGTTTCTGCTGAAATGGCAATAAGAGTTGAGGATTTTGGTTTTGTTTTGGAAATGGTAATGAAAGTTGAGGGTTTTGATTTTGAAGTTGTGGCTGCTAATTTTGTTGTGGAATGTGTGGGGGAGGATAATTCTGATATGATGGAGGATATTGATAATATTGAGAAAATCTCCTATAAGAATTTTGTACTCCTTGTGCCCACAATTGAGATTGAGATTGAGGCTGTGGTTGAGGCCAAGGTTGAGATTGAGATTGAGGTTGAGGCCAAGGTTGCTGCCAAGAATTCCAATTTGGTGGGGGCTGAAGATACATTTGATTGTTAAATCCCTGATTTTTTGGTCCCTGCCAAGGTCTTCTAGCAGCAAATTAAAGAGGTTCTGCAGAATTTGGGACTGTTTCCTCTTGAAAGACAGCTTTAAGACCTGGAATTGAAGGAAAACCCTTGGTCTCATGGCTTTTTTAGAAAATCATACATGTTTCTACAACTTTTGCATCTAAAGGGAATTCTCTTAGAGCATGCTTTTTTATGCATTTTTGACAAAAAATGGCTAAAGCATCAACCCTGGTTTTCTGCTTGTTTTATAATTTAATGGTGTCTATTTGCTCACTAAGACTCTCTAGAATGTCAGTTTTAAATTCATCAAGCATATTACCAATTTTTGCCCTACTTATAGATCCAGTTGCAGATTTGTTTACTCTAACAAGAGAAGGATCTCTTGGACCTTTCCCAGTTTTGGATTTCCCTCTTGAGAGATGAACACATAATTATCCTATATCATTTAATGGGAGTTGAGAGATATCTCCCTTCCCCATCATGCTAAGGATATCCATCCACTCATCTCTAATGGATTTTAATAAAAGAGCTTTCAAGGTATCTTCATCTAAATTGTCCATTTTTGGTCTTTTCAAATTATAGTTGAATCTCTCAATCAAATACTCTAAGTTTTCATCCTCTCTTTGCATCATTCTGAACACTTCATCTTTGTGATTGGTAGGCATTTAATAATCCAAGTACCTATCCAAAAACGTTTTTTTTTATGTCATTCCATGTTCTAATGGACTGAGTGACTAACCCCATGAACCATTTCAAAGCAGCTCCTTTTAGTGTTGAAGGAAACAATTTGAGTTTTTTAGAGTCTTCTAGATAGTCATAGGTTCTACACAAGACTTCAAACTCAAATAAGAATGTTTCAGGATCCTCACTTTTTAACCCATGGAAGTTTGGTAGGACAAAAGGTGATATGTTTTTCATTGTGGCATTTTTTTCCTCATCCACTATAGGGAATCCAAAAGAATTATCCATTTCCCTATTTCCTCTACCTCCTCCATTATTTCCTCTACCTCCTCTATTGTTTCCTCTACCCCCTCCAAACAGACTGAGTTCCCCATCTTCTCCTTCTTCTTCCATTATAGTTTCCTCAGAGTCAGTATAAGGTTAAACCTACAAGGTTACTTTATCCTCCTCTGTTTTTTCTATTAATGGGATATGGGAGAGAGTGTTATAGACATTTTTGTGCCTTACAGCTTTGAGCATGAAATGTCCATAATCCAAGGGATCCAAAGTCCCTAAAGATATTGTTACAGCTCCTAAAGGAACAAGGTCAACCAATGACAGCTTCTCCCAGAAGTTCTCCACCAAAAACTACTCAGAACTAGTCAAATCAGGATCAATTCAGAAGCTCCACTAGCTGCCTGCGTTGCAAAGCACCCCAGTACACTAGCTAGGTGCGTTGCAATGCAATTGAATGCACTACCCAGGTGCGTTGAGCGGGAAATGACAAGTGGCAGAGTCATTCAACGAGGTGGAAAGACCATGGAAGCTTCCAGAATCTTCTCCAATGACACTTGCCTCACTGAATTCGACCAAGTGATGAGTAAGAGGCTCTCAGTCTCCAAGTGGAAGCAAGAACTCACAGAGAGAAGCCACAAGTCAAAACATAAGCTGAATCATCCTCTCTGCTTACATCTATATATGGATCCCTCCAGAGATCCAGAGGCTGGAATTTTGTACTTTGCAGAGAATTGCTGTTGGTTTGAGATTGAGATTAGTACATTGGGTGATTTATGCTTTGTTGGAGGAGAGGAAGGGATTCCTTTGCTGGGAGGTAGATGATGGATCGGGACTCACTTGGTTGTATCTCCTCTTGGACTTTCTTATCATATCAATAAAATTATTTGAGTTTCTCCTACATGCTGTGTATCAATGATGTTTTGCTATATTTGCATGTTTAGCTTAATCTGATCCTGAGCTTTTTATGAATGTATATCTATATCTTCATGTAGTTTCTCTCTCTTGTGATCTTGCAGGAATTCGGTGAAGCTGGGCCAGTAAAGGAGCAGGGAGCTGGGAGCTATTGGAGAGAGGAGCGATTGGATCAACAAACTAGCGAAAGACACAGGTTAGTTACATCCTTTCTCCTCATTTACATTTCATAAAGAAGAATACTCAAGTAGTTTTCCTTGTTTGTTGCTAAGGCACTATCACACCTTAGAGTGGGATAGGGGCGTTCTGAATAGATACTTTTCCCAACAACAAATTGGCGACTCCACTGGGGAAGTATCTAGTTAGTTTATTTGTGTTTCTATTGTTGTTCTTCTCATAAACTTAGGAGTGGCGAATCGAACTGCATTTGCCATTTACAAATGCAAAGTAGAGATTTGCTACTCTAGTCCATTCACTGGGCCTATTTATGATCTGAACAAGCTGATCCACAAATGCTCTAACTGCCCTTTGTGATAGCTCTTAGTCCTCCTTTAAATCATCCTTCTAATTGTACCTTATTGATAGCTTTTATCCGGCCAAAAACCTTAAGATCAAACTGCAAACCGTGACCCAGAACCCAGAGACAATTCTCGTTTCTGCTTCAGCGCAGGCTCTGTGAAGAGACTCTGCATTTCAACGCAGGTCCCGAGAGGGCTACCTACGCTGCAATTCAGTTTCTCTGTGCAACAGGTGCGCTGATCAGCCTTTGCCATGTGCAGCTGTGGTTCTTTGCATCCTTGTGTTCAGTTTTATCTCTGTTTTTTGCAGCCTGTTATCAGTGTGTGTACCTATCTGAAACCCCTTTTCTTTGCCTTAATTCCGCCTCAGTTTTATAAAAGAAACTGTATTTGTTTTTGTGTATTTGTTACGTCATTTGCAGTTTCCCATTACAAAAGTAAACTAGTCATACTGTCGCCCTTAGATCTAGACCTGTCGTAAGTGTCGTTTTGATCTTAGGAGAAAGTTTGTTTGCTGTTGACAGTTGATTACGCTTTTACTTTTGTCTTTTGATTTGAATTTATGAATTTCTAGTGTCGAAACAAGTGTTTACTTCAAAATCATAAAGTGTCGTAATCGTCTTTTTGATTTCAAAAAGAAACTTGTTTGTGTTTTCACTTGAAATCGAATTCAAATTTGTACAACAACTTTCTTTTTAGGCATCAATATTAAGAAAGTGAAAACAAATACATGAATTTGTGAATTTGCATATTGATAGTTTGTATGGTCTGATTTAGGAAAAGTGCATTTACAGTGTGCTCGTTGCTCTTTGAGAAAAGATTGTGTCTTTCTTTTCCCCTTGTAGCTAGGATTTTCATTGTTGAAAAGAGATAAAAGCTTGCTTATCATCTTTAGACTGCATTTAGGAATTGTATCTACATCTCGTGGTGATCCAAAAAGGAAAACTTCTAAGAAAGATCAACCTAAAATAAATTGAATGAACTTAACAACACTTTGTAACTTAACGCACAACATAGAGGTCTAGGCTAGAGACGTGTTCCGGCGTCGTAAAACCTGGTTACTGTCGGCCTCACTGATGGTTGGGTGATTCCTCCTGAGAGACGATAAGTGCCAGTACGGATTGTGCTCCCACGTACCGTCGAGTATATTTTGGGAGACCCCTATAGGCATAAAACCTTTATCCATAGGAAGCCGTGTCGGCCGCCCTACTGATCGCAATGCACTGAACATAGCATTCGGGAAGATTGACCGCCCGTACCTTAAAAAGTATTCTGCGGTTTTGCGATTGGTTTGGCACACCCTCTACCTAGAACTCCAGAGCAGTCCCTTTCGTTCCTTTTCAGAATCCTTAACGGAAAAGGTCCATCTGAGCACTTGTCACTTCAAGCTCATTAAAAATCGAAGGAGACTAGAGTCATCTTTTGCTTTTTCTCGACTCTTTAAAAATGAAAAAGCAAGTTGTGTCCAAGCATCGTTAAAATTTATTTTAAGCGGAATATTCATACCCTTTTTCCTGCGTTGATCTTTAGGTTGAGAAAATGGAGCCTACCAACCAAGGAATTCCCCTTGGTGGAAATCCTAGTCCCTTCTCCTCTTAGGGAGATGTTGGTGCGCCCCATATGGCCACATTGTCGCTTCCAGGACTGACAATTGGCTTATCGGTCTGGCTCTTCTCAACCAATGTCGTTCAGAACACCACTATTCCTGAACAGTCGAATCAGCAGTTAGACCAGTCTAGAGTTACCCACCAGCCTTCTACTTCCTCTAATTCTTCCTCTCCTCCTTCCTCTTCGCTTGATGGGGCTGGCAAAGCCAAAAGTCAAGTTCCTAAGGAGAAGAAGGAAAAGAAGAAGAAAGAGAAGAAGAGGAAGGAGCCAAAAGCGACTGGGGGCAAACGAGTGTCGTCTAACGAAAATCCACACACTGCACTGACCAGGCCTAAATCGCCATGTGTCATTTGCAAGGGGGACCACTTTCACAGAGATTGTCCCTGCATCCCTCGGATACTAAGGGACTGGTCTCCCCGTTTGCACAATTCGGTGGCATCAACCTCTGATAGCCATGTTGAAAGCACACCGTCAACTAGCGAAAGTGAAGTCCCAGGACAAAAAGGGAGAGCTAGATCTCCCTATAGACTGTGCGAAGGCAACCATGCCATCCACCGTTGTCCCTTCTTAGACGAAGCTAAAAGAGTTTTGGATGATCGTCCGGTTTCACCGTTACGACTTCCTCCTGGATATAAAAAACTCTTGCCGAGTCCTTCGTTAGTTGAGAATCCAGCTAGCCCGCTCAAGTGGTCAGCTGAAGCGCCGGTCATTGAAGATGAACCAGCTGAATCCATACCCGACGAAAGTCAAAAGGTCGAGGCGGCAGTTGACCCGGTCTTGCCTTCAAAGGATTTATCTTCGAATGACACAGTCACTGAAGAGAACAAGGATGACACCATCCAAATTCTCTTCATCAACACAGACTCCGACGAACACGGGGGCAACCCACCCATTCCTTTATCGCAGGAAGGAAGTTCGTCAGAGCCGTACCCGGCCGTCTATTCGGTCCCACCTCCAAGCAACCTAGTTGTCTCCTTCGACTGGAATCAAATAGGCAGACCCCATTTACCAACAAGCATACCATTCCGAATTATCGTCCAAATATATAGAATGGTCGTGGCTGGTACCATCATAGATGAGGGGGCTTCTGTGAGTATCCTTTCCTCTATTGCTTGGAAAACGCTTGGTTCGCCATCGCTTTTGCCTGAGATGAGAAATCTGACAGGCTTTGATAAAGGAACCAGTCGACCTTTAGGGATCCTCCCCAATGTGCCCATAACATTGAAAGGGAAGACCGTTCAAATGAACGTGATGGTCGTTCAAGGACCCTTGGATTATAACCTACTCCTTGGACAAGACTATATTTATTGCATGGGAGCCATCGTCTCCTCACTCTTTAGAGTAATGTGTTTTCCGCACGAAGGAAGAGTGGTCAAGCTCGTGGACCAGCTTTCATTTCCGGGATCATGCATCGCAAATAGTCATATACCATCCCTAAATGGTCTCTTCACGCAAGAAATGTCTCAACCCACGGTCCGTCCTCCTGATGAGCGCGAGTAATTCGGAGGGATATGACTGGAACCCAGGGGGCATGCGTCCTGGTCTGCTTCGGCAGGAAAACTTTGGGTATAGGGTAGGTTTCCGCGGGAGAATATGACTAGTCTGTACCCCATCCGTGATTGGAAGAGGGGTTATTCTAGAATAAGATTCTCTTGTCAAAGTTATGTTTTTGGTGCTCGTTCTCACTCACCTTTGTCTATCTCGGTAGACATCGCCGAAGAAGTGTTTTGTTCGAAAGATTAATAGAACAATCTTTGGTAACCTGAAAGAGGTAGGCCTCTCCCGGTTAAACAAATGTTTTTCATGCAAATTGAGGGGTAACTTTGAAACTCTATTTTATACCTGGGGGCATGCAAACCTTTCGGAGTGCAAGCAAGGGGCGGCTATTTATTTTTTAAATTTTTAGGTCCTCCCTTTAAACCCGTAGGTCTAACCCTTTAAACTCGTAGGATTAGTCGTTTCCGAAATTGCATAACGAAAGGATGCGGGGCATAGCTTTGTAAGGCGCAAGCTCCATAAAAAATGGCATCTTACATGAGACATTCTTATCATATGACTGGATTAATCGAGCACTTTTAGCGCATAGTTCATGCTCGTTAAAAAATAAACATAAGACCGAGCAAGTGTTTCAACCCGCGTTTAAGCTCGTTAAAAATGAACTATCCTCCGGTAAATAAACACCGTGAATGTAACATTATCAGCCATTAAAGCCTTGGTCGTGTTTGCACCGTCACCTCCACTTTTCCATTGGCCGATCATTCACCTCCATTTGATTGTTTACCCATTTTGAGGAACAGCTGCGAAGAGTGATTTCACTAGCCATCCTTGTGACACTGCCGTGCTTGGAAAATTCCAACCCTTACCTGGAATCAGCTGCTACCCATTTTATCACTCGTTCCTCAAAAGACGAGTCTTTTTTAAGCTCTTTTCATCTGACTTGTAAAATATGAAAAGATTGCCAAGTTTTGGCCTTCCAGCTCGTTAAAGCGACCGGAAGAGCTATCCCTCCTCTAGATTTTAATCTTTTTAGACCTGAGGGATTATTGCACAAAAAGATCGAGCGCTTGTTTTGTTCGGCTCGTTAAAACTATCGAAAATTCATCCCTTCTGTATTGTTTTATACTTTTTCGGACTTAAGGGATTAGACGACGAAAAAGGACCTCCGGAGTTAACTTTACGTACCTTTTCAGACTCTCTAAAAATGAAAAGGACCAAGTTATCTTTGTCGTTAGACTCGTTAAAAAGATTAATAGCGACAAACTTGTCTTTAGATGAGAATGAGTTTCACTATCGCTAGGCTCGTTAAAACATAGCGATGGGTTTGCCCGAAGGGAAAATTATAGAACAAGCATATGTTATCCTCCTCAAGCTTGACAAAAATAAAGAGGTACTGGTCAGCAATGACTAGGGAAAAATTGGGAAGAAACTCAAAGAACCTTTATTGGTAGCAAGTCACTCTTGAACATGACACTTCCACTCCACGCCTGAGTCGGGTTGGGTTGTTTCATTCACCTGTCACATCACCATGGTCTCGCCATACCATCCACCTTTGGGTAAATGCTACCAATCCATCATATAAGTGTCGCCGATATGTTCAAGAGAAGTCATCCAGAGAAGTCAACCGTGTCCCATCCACTACCATACATTATACTTCATTCTTTCATGACCGCCACCCTGAACCATATATCATCAGATCGTTTTCACCTCCATCAAAATCATTTGCTCCGTTCCATGTCATTGATGTGGGATTCATTAAGGCCCTCCTTTGACGGATCGCTTCTTGTCGACATCAGCTCATTATCCAAGAAGTTGATCTAGGAACACCCCCTTCAGTACTTTGAAGCTTGCATGCCTCAATGGCAAGTTTCTCACTTCCGGCGACAGGTATACATCAATGACCTTCGATCGAAAGATTTTGCGTGGTGTTCGACGCCAAGTCCTTTATTCACACCACGTGAATTTTACTACAGTACCTTGAGGGTCATCATCCTTATCAGTGATTCCTCTCGCGCTTGTTAACAGTTTACATCATTGACTGGTAATCAAGCGATGTCTTTCTATGTTCGACTCCAAAACATTTCTCACATGGATCGACTTGTACTTAGAGTGAAGATCGGACGAGATTGAAGACCTCGGATCTAGTTTCATCCATCCGAGCTGCGATATATATTCAGGAAAAATAAAGACATTGACATGTACAGCATTGCAGAACAGATGATCATCCTACCAAAAGGATGATGATTTCATCAGAATCATCGGTCTACCATCAGACGATTGTCTGTCCTATGTACATAAAAATGAATTTATAAAGCTGAGCATGGGAATGCCCGCCTTAGCTAGATCATGAAAACAGTATGAAAAATAATGTATTGTATTGTATCTTATTACAGGTCTCCTCCCAGCATTGAAAGAACTTCGGATCCTCCTAATAAAGCATTTCACCCAATAAACGGCCTCATACTTTAGGGGGCAAATGTTATAGACATTTTTGTGCCTTACAGCTTTGAGCATGAAATGTCCATAATCCAAGGGATCCAAAGTCCCTAAAGATGTTGTTACATCTCCTAAAGGAACAAGGTCAACCAATGACAGCTTCTCCCAGAAGTTCTCCACCAAAAACTACTCAGAACTAGTCAAATCAGGATCAATTCAGAAGCTCCACTAGCTGCCTGCGTTGCAAAGCACCCCAGTACACTAGCTAGGTGCGTTGCAACGCACTTGAATGTACTACTCAGGTGCGTTGAGTGGGAAATGACAAGTGGTAGAGTCATTCAACGAGGTGGAAAGACCATGGAAGCTTCCAGAATCTTCTCCAATGACACTTGCCTCACTGAATTCGACCAAGTGATGAGTAAGAGGCTCTCAGTCTCCAAGTGGAAGCAAGAACTGACAGAGAGAAGCCACAAGTCAAAACATAAGCTGACTCATCCTCTCTGCTTACATCTATATATGGATCCCTCCAGAGATCCAGAGGCTGGAATTTTGTACTTTGCAGAGAATTGCTGTTGGTTTGAGATTGAGATTAGTACATTGGGTGATTTATGCTTTGTTGGAGGAGAGGAAGGGATTCCTTTGCTGGGAGGTAGATGCTGGATCAGGACTCACTTGGTTGTATCTCCTCTTGGACTTTCTTATCATATCAATAAAATTATTTGAGTTTCTCCTACATGCTGTGTATCAATGATGTTTTGCTATATTTGCATGTTTGGCTTAATCTGATCCTGAGCTTTTTATGAATGTATATCTATATTTTCGTGTAGTTTCTCTCTCTTGTGATCTTGCAGGAATTCGGTGAAGCTGGGCCGGTAAAGGAGAAGGGAGCTGGGAGCTATTAAAGAGAGGAGCAATTGGATCAACAAACTAGCGAAAGACACAGGTTAGTTACATCCTTTCTCCTCATTTACATTTCATAAAGAAGAATACTCAAGTAGTTTTCCTTGTTTGTTGCTAAGGCACTATCACACCTTAGAGTGGGATAGGGGCGTTCTGAATAGATACTTTTCCCAACAACAGAGAGGTTCTACTTCTTCTTCCTCACCAGGTATTCCTAATTCTTCAACTAAAATGGGCTCTCCTGTGGAGGTGAAAAAGGCCATTCCTGCTGTTGGAGATTCAAAATTTTTCTCCTCTAGGGCTGTCCTTGTAGATGAAGTAGGAGATTCTCTTGATTGAATTTCTACCTTTGGAATTTTAGGTGTTCTATCACTAGGAGTATGAATTTGGGATGAAGGTTTATCTTTCCTTGTTCTTGGTGGAGTAGGTGGTGATGTAGGAATTGAACTACTACCCCTAGCTATAAATCTACCCCTAGAGTCTCTTTCTCTATGCATATCATTTTTTTTTGAATGTAAGAGATAAGGCTATCTAGTTACACTTCCTCGGTAACGGCACCAAAATGTTTGGTCAATTTAGTGTCCTAAATTTCTCTACATAAATTATCAATCCGAGTATCATAAACTAATGAAGTGTAGTGCACTATTTGTGCTAGCTAACCCTTCTTACTTTGTTGTTTTTATGTTTTATGTTGTTTTGGGGGGTTTTTGGTCTCTTAATTCCTAATGATTTACAATGTAGATTATCAAAACTAAATCTAACTTTTGTAAAGATTGCTAACTTCTTCGGTCCTTTACACAGGTATTTATGAGAAAAATCATATAACTATTTGTGGAGAAAAGCATGCTACAGCCAAACGTGTAGAATACAGATATGCAGAATTTCTTCCTCGGCTACTGGAGACATAAATCCAAGACATGGTGGCTATTAGATTCGTTTGTACAGGTGGTTGTTTGAGTCTATAGGTACAGGTAGTTTCTCCGGATAACGCTTCCCATCACTGCAAAACACATTAATTAACCACGAAACGAAATCCTGTTACCTTCGGTCTCTTTGTGTTTGACTTATCCATTGACCGTAGTCTTATGCCATCTTCTTTGTCGACCTGGGCTGAATGAATAGGACAGGGTCCATGTCATGATGATTTCCAAGCTGTCGATGTGGCTAGTTTCTCCTTCTGACACCTGGAACCTATTAGACCATGAAGGTAGTTGCGGAACAGCTGATTAGCTACAAAAGAGGCTGCATTCTGTATCTAATATACAAAAATTTATTCAAACAGTAAAACATAAAAGAATAACATGGTAATCAGTAAATTTCCTCCTCAAGACAGTATATACTGGTCATTGGTGATGAGAATGCATCTTTCTTATGGAAAAACAAAGAAAAAGAATGAGAAGATTTGCTAGGGAATGAGTAATTTTTTTAGGCTCAACCCCTGCTTGTAACACTTAGAATGTTGTCCTCTTTGCTGCGAAGTGACCTCCACAGGGCCCATCATGACAGGTCAGAAGGATGTTAAAAGATTCCTCTTCCCTTACACACCTTCTCAAGATTTGATCTGGGCCAAGTTTGAAAATATTTCCCCTAATCTAGGTGAAGGGGGTGCTTTTCCTGACTATCTTGCTCTTTTATTTAGAGGGAGAGTTTGGTGGGAACTGTGTTGATACCAAATAGTTTTCTATATCAACAAACCATGGAGATTTGAAATAGCAAACAAGTGATCATCTGGTAACTAGTCATCCACCATTCCTTGTTCTCCTACAAGCAGATTCACCCTTGATAAAAATTTTGCAACAACATTTTCTTTACCAGGCTTATCAACAATGTTTAGATCGAACTACTATAATAAAAGCAACTAGCTTATAATTCGAGAATTCAGATCTAGTTTTTTCATCAAATATTTGATTGCAGCATGGTCAGTATGCACAAATGTTTGATAGCCTGTAATGTAATGCCTAAATTTGTTTAATGAATGCACAACAGCTAGGAGTTCCTTTTCGGTCAATGTATAATTTAGCTCATCCTTCGACAAGTTCTCACTGATAAAATAGATGGAATAGGGCAGTTTCTCCTCTACCTGAACTAATGCTGGCATCAGCATGAATATGAAAATGGAGGGTCCAGTTTGGGCCTCGAAGAATTGGTGCAGTGGTTAACTTACCCTTTAGAATGTCTAAGGCCTCTTGACAACTTTTTGACCATATAAACTCATAATATTCGGCCAACAACCCAAATAAAGGAGAGGCCAACTTGTTGAAGTCATTTATGAACCTTTGATAGTATCCAGCTAACCCCAAGAAACTCCTGACATCTCTCTACTTTTGCGGAGGTGGGGCCCTTTAGACGATTGCTATTTTGTTTGGGTCTACCTGCAGTCCTTATTGAGATATTGAATGACCTAGCGTGGTCCCTTTAGTCATTAAGAATTCACATTTTTCTGAACTGAGGGACAAGTTCATTTCAATGCATTTGTGCAATATTTTTCCTAGGTTAGTTAGGGCTTCTTAAATATCACATCCATAAGATGTAAAATCATCCATATAAATTTCCACTGTATCATGTACTAATTCGGAGAAAATACTCAAGGCTGCTCTTTCGAAAGTGGCAGGAGCATTGCATAGGCCAAAAGGAAGGACCCTGCAGGAAAAATTACCCCAAGGATAGGTGAATGTGGTCTTATCCTGGTCTTCTGGGCAAATTTGGATTTGGTTGTACCCACTGAATCCATCTAGGAAAGAAAAAAACTTTTTCCCTGCCAGGTCGTCTAGCACTTGGTCGATGAAGGGTAGGGGAAAATGATCCTTCTTTGTGGCTTCATTCAACTCCCTGTAATCGACAAAAATCCTCAACTTACCATTTTTCTTGGGAAATAACACTAAAGGAGAGACCCACTCACTGTCAGAGATAGGGTAAATGAATCCTGCATCTAGCAGTTTTTGGAGTTCTTCTTTGACTATATCTTCAAGAGTTGGATTCATCCTCCTTTGTGGTTGCGAGACTAGCTTGCAACCTTCTTCTATATATATGTGGTGAGTACACACTGAGGGGTGTACTCCCTTCATTTCCTTGTAACTCCAAGTGAAGGCTTCTAGGTTTTCTCTCAGCATGTTGCATAGCTTTCCCTCTTCAAGAGCGAAAAGAGATGGATTAATTTTCAAGGTTTTCTCTGGGTCAAATTCTATGGTTTTGACATGGAGTGGGTTGGAATCAGCCAAGCATATGTTAATTGGATGGTTGTTCTACGTTTCCCTTACTTCTTCTTCTAATGGAAACAAACCGGGAGTTGGAATTTGGAGCAGGTGTTCGATTAAGTCATCCTCATCTTGCTGTCCTCCTCCTATGGTTGCTTCCAAAGCATAAAGTTGGGTGGAATAAACCTCATATTCTTCCTCCTCCTCCAACCATAAAGGTAAATCACGCTCTAGAGAAGGTTGAGCAGGAGGTATAGGACTAACTGTTTGGACATATGCCCATTCTTGATGGTCATATTCCTAGCTCTGCAGCTAATGTAAGCATCAGTTGTGGCCAGCCATGGCCTCCCAAGGATGAGAGGATAATCAGTAAGTTTAGCCTTAGGTCGGAGAACTAGAAAATCTGCAGGGTACTCCCAGGAGTCAATGGAGACCATCACATCCTCCACAATTCCCTCACAGGTGACTGTGGAACAGTCTGCAAGTTGTACAACTATTGTGGTCTTCCTCAATGACCCTTGGAGGTTGAGCTTGAGCATGGTGTCCTTGGTCATCACATTAATGGTAGCCCTAAGATATATCAGAGTGTCTAGGACGATGGTTCCATTGATGTACACATCTACTATAGGGCTTCCAGTGTCCAAATATTTTAGACATATTACCTTCCCCAACATTACTTCAGACAGCTGCCCAATGACATTAATGGTAGGGGCATCCCTTTTTCTTCTTCCTAGATGCTTGAAGCATTTCTCCTTAATAAACTTATTGTAAATGGGAACATATTTTCTTTCCTGGAGATGGGGGATCTTTACACATAGATTTTTCAATTCTCCCAGAAGTTCAGTTTCTTCTAGGGTAGGCTGGAGTGGTTGGGCTAATCTCTCAGGAAAGGGTGGATTTAATTTAAGTTTGTTTTCCTTTCTTTCTTCCTTAAACTCCCTATGTGGAGGGGAAGGTTGGTTATTCGAGAGAATTCTCCCAGATCTTAGGTTGATCTCCTAGATTTCTACAACATAAGTTGGATATGATGTCTCTCCACTGTATACTTGTTGATCCTGCCTATTGTTCGGGTTCAGATTTAGCTAGGCATGCATCTAGGGTTACTTAGGTGGAGTAGAGTGTAGGATTTGTGGTTGGGTAAGTGGTGGAGGCAATAGGGCTGCAACATTGTTGTATTGGGGCCTCCACCCTGGAGTGGTGTATTCCACTGAGGTTGTGGCGGAGCGTAAGGTTGAAATCACTGGTTGACTGGCTGGGAATGATAATGAGATGCATAGGACCAAGGAGGGGGTGTAGACCAGGAAGGATGAGCAATGGGTCCCCATGAAGGTATAATTGTTGTTTGGTTGGAGTTATAATATGCATGGGATGACCCTTGCATGCCATGCTAGTATGGTCTAGGCCCAGGAGGTCTCCTTTGGTTGATATAGAAAAGCTACTCAATGACCCCTTCAGCTCATTGATATACAGCTTTGTGTCCTGGTTAAGAAGGGCACTTGTCTATGGAGTGGTTTTCTTCGTAGACCAAGCACATTTCAATACAGTTCAATGGACATTCATTCCTAGGATGCCTCCTAGTGCATCTAGGACAAAATATGGCCAAAGCTCTCTCTGCTTCCTCTTGCTTCCTTTTGATGTTCATGGTGTCCAATTGCAAGAAAAGGGTTTGCAGCATCTCACTTTTGAAATCTTCCAGCATATTTCCAATGTCAACCTTGATGGATGAGTTGGAAGATGGTGTACTGGCCATTGGTTGACTACCCCTACCATTTCTCGAGGCTGCCCTAAAATGGTTTCTAAAGATAGTATTGTTGGGTGTGGAGCCTAATTATCTTCTATATTCAAAGGTATCGCCACATTGGACCCCAGTTCGAAATGGGGTGGCAATGCCACGGGAAAAATATTTGCTACAGGGGGGGTCCCGGGGGGAGGGGGTGGTGGCTGCGACCTTTGGGGAGCCCCCTCCTGGCGGGGGGTTTTGGGGGCAACGCCCTCGAAGCTAAGAATAGATGTAAAATTGCCTTGTAAAAGTATAGTAATTTCTAGTCAATCTAGGCCGTTCATTAGGTGGAGATCTGAAGATAGAAGTTATGTTTAATTTAGGGTTTTTTTTCCCTAGAAGGCAACCCCTCACTATATATGAGAGAATTGTATTGCGTCTATGTAGATCTATATACTGAGTAAGAAAGAGAGAGGAGATTGAGAGCGAAGAGGGTGTTACAATGGATCTCCTGTAGGTTGTATCTCTTCAGTTTACTGGATAATATAAAAGGAAGGACTGGTTGTTTCTCCATGGACATAGCCCAAACTGGGTGAACCGCGTATATCTGTGTCTCTCTTGTTTTATGCATTTTCTGTGTTTACATTTCTGCAATATTTTATGTGTTCCATTGCTCCATAATATATAATTTTCTAACAAGTCTTGATATCCTCATAGGGTAATTAGTAGATATCTCCTCCTTCTAACAAATGTAAGGTATCTAGAAGGTCTTCCCTTACTCCTCTGAGCAAGACCAACTTTAGTGACTCGGGGTCAAGTGTGCACCTGGCCCTTTTGTAACTGAGCTGGAATCTTTCTTCGTAGTCTTCTAAGGATTCATCCTGGCCCATGGTCATCCTGAAAATTTCTTCTTTAGTATCCTTTGACCTACAGTAGTCCCGATATTTGTTGTTAAAATCCTGCTGCATCTGAGCCCAAGTTGTGATGCTATCTCCAGGTAAACCCATGAACTAGCGCAATGCTGCATCCTTGAGGGTAGATGGAAACAATTTTAATTTTTTCTCATCATCTGTATAGTCATAGGTTCGACATATAACATCAAACTCAAATAGGAAAGTTTCGGGGTCCTCTGTGGTCAGGCCATGGAGATGAGGTAGGGTAGAGGGGCTTATATTCTTCATCTTAGTGTCCCCATTGGTTTCCCTGATGGGGAAGGCACCCTCAACTCTCTCTCTATTCCCTCTGTCAATCAGGTTTTCAGCCATTGGTTCAGTAGGAATGGGTTCTTCTTATTCTTCTCCCCCTATAGGTTCTTCAAATATGTCGAGTTTCTCACCTAAAGTTTCCTCCAGTTCATAGCCACCGAAGAAGAGATAAGGTTGGTTGTTGGATGTAATGGGGGTATTTGGCAATAATTTCCCTAAATTGTCCCTATTCCTACGAGGCATGAAAGGAAATGTTTTTGGGTTGGTTTTTGTAAGATTTTTTTTAAGATGGACAGTACTTTGCATAAATGAAATTGCTGATTGAATGAAAAGTCACTGATAGAATGAAGAAGCTACTTGTTGAATTGAAATTCTACTTGTAGAATGGAAAGGAAAGTAGATAATGAAAGATGAAAGAAAAGAAGCTACTATATTACTTTTGCAGAAATAAATTAATGGCAGAAAATTGAAGACAATAAGTAGAAGAAAAGAAAGTAGTAATCACATTCTACTCAGACACCTCCCCGACAATGGCACCAAAAAGTGATGAGCACCAGTATTGCAGCAAGGATGCTACAACTCTTGGGCTACCAGCTTTACTTATCAGCCCTAGGTTCGTACAAACTTGGAGGTGACAATTCTATATTCACAAGTAAAAGTGAAGGTCTTTCCTATTGTCACTGTTCATCCAGTGAGAGACCCCAGGGGTTCCAAGCCGGACTTCTATAGAGTCAGATGAAGCTCGATTCTTTTATGGAAGAAGAGAAAATCTATTCTAAGAAAGCTACTCCACTGTAGTAATGAGGAAAACAACATGTAATGCTAAATCACACCGTATCCTAATTAACCATTTAAACAACTATGCTAAGCAGAATTGCTAAATAAACACTAACATAATGTTGCTATCTAAGTTACAGAAGTAAAGAGCATCAAACCATACTAATGTGTGAGCAAGAAAACTAAACTAACTCTTTCACTTTTTTGGGTTTTCTGGTAAAATCAAGCATGCAATTTAATTGTTCTTCTGGATGTGACAGGTGGATGGAAGGTGGTTGAGGATGGCTAAAAGGCTTATGGAGTGATTGGATGGGGTGGAAGGGTCCTAGGAGGCTTTTTGTGACTTCTTAGAGGTTTCCCATTAATTCGGCCTGAAAATAGGCCATTACAGGGAAACCTATAGGATGTACTAGAAACGTACACGATGATCCTGTAGGAATTACAGGAAACCTACAGGATACAGGCGAGAGCTAATTGTGAGGTGTTGGAGGTGTTGGGAAGCTGGGAAAAGAGGTCTGATGAGTGGGATAGGGTGTTAAAGGTTTGAACTAGGCAACAATATGCATCTTCATAAACTAGAAAAGAATGAACCAATTGCCCATATTATGCATGAAGAAAGTGCTGAAGGAAATGAGAACATGAGTGAGATATGATTGCAAAAATAGAGTAATGGAAAAAGATGAAAATGAAATGAACCAAATGCTTAATCAAGACAAGAAACTCCAAAGCTCATGCAATAACTAGAAATCTGTGTTTTTGGGGTTGCTGAAGGGTCTCTTCCTCAAGCCATGGTCCCAAAGGGAGGAAGTGAGGCCAAGGCATCTAATGACAACCTTGTAGTGATCCTTTTTCTCCTTGATAACCTACTAACTGAAAGAAGGCACAAATGGAATGAAACTAACATACAACCAATCTAATCTACACTGATGTAATGGAAATGCAGCTACTTAAGCAAATGAATAATCAAACTATGAATCTATGCTAACATACATGTACAATAAAGAGGAGCTTTGGCTGCTATGGTTGGGCCCTAACCCAAGAGCTTCAGCCCTCTGAGCTAACTTAGTGCTGGCTCAAAACAAAACTCATTCTTATTATCAAAACAATGGATTACATCAAAAACTGTCACAAGTCTTGCAGCTTGAAAATAGAGTAGAGTTTTACAATCAAAAATCCGAATCCTACTGAGGTCCTATGCCTCTCTGCTTATACATCTGAAGTCTCCAACGACTTCCTTAAAATTAGGGAGGCTCGGCTCCCAAACTCGAGATTAACTGGTGCTTTGTCTTTCACTTGCTCAACTACCTTCTAGTCCTCATGATTTTGTTGTTTGCATTCCAAGCTGATGGAGAAATATTTGAATGGAGGGGTAGTAAATGAGGAGGATTTACCTCCTATAATTCCTCTCCCTTGTGCCATTCCAGTTTTGACCAAGGTATTTGCCAAAAGTCCTTGCTTTTATCCTTTAATCCTGCATTAAATTCACATTAGACCACACAACCAAATATCCAACTCTAACTCATCTCATAAACAAAATATAATCAAAAGTATGCAATAAGTAGAGTGAATAGTTGGTTTGACTAGGCTAGGAGGTGAATTAAGGCCCATATAATTACTCGATGATGAGGCTCATCAATTTGCAGAATGAGCGTCTCGTTGGGGCCCACTGCAAGCTTGCCCTACTCTGATATGGGCCTTACATCATGAATAAGGTTGTGGGAGACAATGCTTTGAGTTCAGAATTCCTGCATTCCTTTGCTGACACCTAGTGTTCAATGTGGACCTCCTTCGACCATAATTTCCACCGTTACTAGACACATCAGACATTGCAGAACAACTCACACTAATAGTGCTAAACCAGACTACATGGAATAGGCCACAACTGATAGAATCATGGACATGTAGATCAAGAACACTCACCAACACAAGATCCAATTGTATCAGGTTGTCAAAGCTAGCCAACTCTTGCACCAAAGGCAAGTGGCTCACCATGGACAAAGTTCCACAGAAATTTTCCCATCTCATGGAGGCACTCAATGCAATGGGGAAAATTGCTTCCTAAGCGAGGAGGATTGATCCAGGTGGATATAATAGTGGCCGAAGGATGATACGTGGCAAAAGCTGAGTGGTATCAGATATTTGATATCAACAATTTTAAAGTTTTTACCATTTAAAAGTCTCGATATAGGAAGATGTGAAATTGTATTAAATCTCGGTAAGCTCGAAACTAATATATATATATCATGACTTTTTTATTAATAAGAAAGTGTCCCCCTAGAGGTGACAAGTGGCAAGAGGAAACTGGTATCAAAGAAAGTCTCATCACAACTTTTAAAACGAGACAACAAAAAATATTTGTGATATTGGGTAGCTCTGGTATGAAACGAATGCGATATCATAATCAACTATTTTTAATAATTATATCACATACGTAACCAATATCGATAATCAAAGGTCCAATCTTATCGAAGTACCATTTAAAAATTTGCTATATGGGAGCGAATGCAAAATTCTGATTAGATCGGAATTAATACCATATCGAGTCCGGATATCAGGGGTGAGTGGAATATCGAAGGTTGGAGTAATGGGAATGGGCCAAATCCTATGACACAAGTGTGGAACCGGGACTAACATTTAAAATAGTTGAAAACCATTTAGGATCTGGATATTGCAAGAAGAGATGCTAACAGGTGGCGAGCAGATATGCACGTCATAGGTCGAAGGCATTGAATAATCAGAAGTCAGAGATTTTGAGCGGTGTCACAAAACAAAAATGTTGATATAGTATTCCTCTGATATATTAATTGTGTTTATTTCTGAACTTTGGATATATTTTATACTATTATAAAGAGCCAATATCATATGTGTTGGAATTTTGGTATCAGAGAATTCCAAAAGTGTTCCTCCAATGTCATAACTGTGAAATCTCCAATATAACTCTATTATAAAAAGGTTTCTCTGACCAATAAACTATAAACACTTTATAATGAAAATCTTGGTCTCAGGCGCTAGAAATAATGAACATTTGTACAATTTATTAGGCCAGGGTAGTGAAAATATTCGATCATTAGCTAGGCAGCATTTTCAAACCAAATTTCCAAATAAGATCAAACAAGTTATGATAGGAAGATAAGAACAAAACAAACTCATTTAGGCAATCCAAACTCTCAAAATCGAATAGTAATATGACCAACCATCCAATTAAAAGGTCCCCATAATGAGAATTAAGTGAATAACGGGGGCATCGTGTTTTTACAACAATAATGGTGACACACTGGGAAGAACCAGTTATCTCTAGTTTATTGTTAATGAAATCCCAAAAAGGAAAAGGCACAAGATTGAATAAAATCAAAATGCTAAGATTTAGACTCTATGAAATCCCTGAAAAAGTCAAAACAAAGTTTAATCATTTTGAACATCTTTTGTAATGATCGTAAGAGCAAGACCATGTTTACAGCAACCATTAGTTAATGACAACATAAACAAAATGAAAAAGTTTAGGATGGTGTTTAGCAATAAATATGAACTCTCATTGTCACAGGTAGAGCCACTACTGCTAGTAGGCGTCCATAGCCTTAACAGGGTTACCTTTTGCTGTAGCTGCTGAAACACCCTCCAAAATTTTGGCTTTAATACAAATTTCAGAGCCTTCCTTAGTTTTCATTTGATGGTTGCAAACACTCGATCTCACCCCATGAGCTCTTGTGAAGTCTTTTCACCTTTTTGCTTGTTTGATCAGTGGTTGTCTTTCGGCATGTTGATTGCTTTTCCACATTTTTTTATCTAATTCTGGTGAGTTTGAAGGTTTGTCTTTATGTGTTTGGGTTGTCTCCTCTATGTAAACATCTGTCATACTCATACAAACAGTTGTAAACAATGTCGCACAAGTGTCGTCACGGTCGTCCAAAGGTCTGTCACAAGTGTTGCAATTGTCACTCTCAACTCCAAGACAGTCCCACTAAGGGCATGTTTTTTCTTGTTTTCGTGGTGGTCTATGTTGTCTTGTCGTCAAATGTGCTAAGTGTATGTTCACAATGTCAGTCTGCACAAGTTTTCTTTCTTTCGACACTTAGCAATTTTATTGAAAATCTGCCTGACCGGACAACCCTCTTGCACCAGACCATGACTGAGTTGCATTGTGTAGTCTCAACCCTCAATGACCCTACTCTACTGCTCAAAACTACATAGTGCTTGAGGTTTTCCCCCAAGTCAGATGCACTATGCAATCCCGGTGGTGAGCAGCCTGTCTACCTCCCAGAATTGCACAGAAAATGTCTCCCTGTCCAGCTAAAATGCACATTTCTCAAGCACAGTCATCAAACCTCCTCCTTGCTCACTAGGATCTTCCACTACTCTAAGACTCGGGTTTGCATTATTTTACAAAATTGCATCGACATGCCCAGCTGGTCATCTGCTGCCTTTCTCTACTCTGTTCCCCATAATTGCACATAACTTCCCAAATGGCCCTTACTACCTTGCTCTGCCCTGCCTCTAAAAACTATGCACACAAGTCTAGCAATTCTGCCATTGACTGTCCTGCATTTTTCCCAGAAATTGCATAGTCGTGACCAACAGTCCCTTTACAAAACTACTCTATCTTACCTTTGAAAATTTCACAATCATGACTACCAGTCCCTCTACAACCCTACTCAATATTCCCTCTAGAAATTACATAGAATTGACTAGCAGTCCCTTTGTGGCCTCCTATGTCTTCCTTGGGAAAACTGCACAAAATATGTCCCCCTCAAGGTCCCACCTTACAACTGACACTAGTGAATCTCACTGCACAGTTTTTCCCGACAGTGTAGGTTTTCCTGTTGGAATGCCTCATTCCAGCCTGAGCTGCACTCTGCACTGTCTCAGTGAGTTTTCCTCCTTCCTTATCACCTGGAACATGAGAACAATGCATCATGCTAGACTATGAGGTTTTGTATTTGA
The DNA here is from genome assembly GCA_031772625.1 of Pinus tabuliformis. Lineage (NCBI taxonomy): Eukaryota > Viridiplantae > Streptophyta > Pinopsida > Pinales > Pinaceae > Pinus > Pinus tabuliformis. The sequence goes on along the minus strand of CM062814.1, from coordinate 446,454,908 downwards.
TGTTGTCCCATCATGAGTGAATTGCAAGAATAGGTACGCTGGTAGATCATGGCGAGACGATGAATAGGATGAAGAAGGAGCGCACATGCTAGAAGACTTGCTTGTAGTTGTATTGATGTACCAAGCATATCAAGAAACAAGCAAAAGGAACACATGCATTGAACCATCAAGCAAGACCAAGACATCAAATACCCCACAACACTATGACACGCAGAGGAGAAGATAAAGCACACCAAGAGTACATCCATCACTCAACAATGCAACAGCTTGACATGGAAACCACAGTTAGCTATTAGATGTTAGTAGTTTCATGAGTTGTCTCGGTCACATCACCATTATGGAACATATTCGTTGTAACTGAATGTAATGTAAAGTGAAGTCCAATGGACACACAAGAAAGTCGAAGAGTCATGTCAGTTGAAAAGTCATGGGAAGTTGAACAGTCACGAGGGTAGTCCAAGAGTCATAAGGGTCAAGCATCACACTTGGCTACATATACCCCTCCTATTGTATGAGAAAGGACTTTTCACCTTGGATCCTCCTACATAGCCTTGATAGTCTATAGTCTGTTCTTTGAGGAGCGAGGAGTGGCTCTAATGTCCCACTACCGAGACTCGTGATGTGTGGTGTATAGATGTGCCTTGGGACTTTTGCTTAATTCAGAAACATATTTCAGGCTAGTAAGTTTTCACGCATGTTTTGTAGATGTTTGTAAGAATACTCTTTAAAAATTTGTAATGCATGTTTTCTTAACTTGTACTAAGATAGTTGAACTACTTTGGTTATTTTAGTACTTACATTGTTGAAGATTTGTTGTATTTTTTATCATTGCTATCTCTTCTTTGTGGACTACTTCGCAGGACATTAGGCAAACCATTCCTGTTTTCTTGGTTATAATGTTAGTCACCCCCGTGTGGACTACTCTATTGGATGGTGTACGTGTTTTCCCTTACACTTTGGTTTTAACGACTACCACACCCATTGTGGACTACTCCGTTGGATGCTAGACAAACCCTTATTGTTTTCATGTGTGTCTCTCCCTAGGTTGTACTACTACCTCTCATCTAGAGGCTCACTTTTACCCCCCCCCCCCCCCCATAGTAAGAGAACTCGGACACAAATTTACATTACACACTCACCAGGCATACTCACCTCACTTTTGTAAGATACAAGCACAACAGTCTCATGTGATGAACAACAAGAGCTAAGGCAAATCTCTAAGATAATGTCAATCGGGCCGTCGTACCGGATGGGACTCCTACACCAAATAGTGTGATGTCTAGTTGGGACTTCAAACTAGGGATATCCCCTGAATTTTGGCAGTTCCAGCACCATGAACATTTATGGTGCTAGAAGGAGGGACACCATCAGTTTATGGTTGAATGTCCTATCAACCCCACTTATCTATCATATAGTCAAGGTAGTATCACGAAATCGCTCTCTCCACGCGCAACTCTGAAGTTGGTTACTCCTCACCTCCCAAACCCAAATAAGAAATTTCATACCAGCACATTCGCAATGTATGTCCTATCACCCGTCAATTTGATAAAGCTTTTGAACTAATTCCAATAGTTCACACTCTTCCCTATTCATAGAGGAAGCAAAAGACTACTCCCACAAGAGTGGTAGCCTCATCTGTTTAAGAAGAAATCCTCGCCACTCTTGAATTGATGGCAGAAGCTATTGAAAATGAAGAGGAACTTCTATTTTTCCTAGGAGGAGAAGAAGATAAACTCTTACTCTTGGGCTCAGGTTACGGCGGAGGCAGTAGAGGAGGCAGAGGTGGAGACGAAGCAATAGATTTAGAGGATGAACCATCGGATTCAGAAGAATAGGAGAAGGATGAAGAAGAGGACAACATGGCTGACCAAAATATATAATGGATGAAAAAGGACCTGTTGGCACTCCAGGGTGTCTTGCACAAGATGCCAGGACACGCAAAGAAGCTGTTAACAAAGTATGACCTTAACAGAGTAGTGAAGGTGGAAGATCATCTAGACATGTTCTACCTACATCTGCAAACACTCGAGGTATGTTATGACAATGTTGCATGTAGTCTATTCCCATGTACCTTGGATGATAGAACAGTTGTGTGGTACCACAAAATTCCTGTTAACTCCATTTAGAATTGGGGGGTGTTCAAGAGAATTTTCCTTGAGAAGTTTGAGGAAGACAAAACCCCTGCCATGTTGCTAAGAGAGTTGGGTAGTCTCAAGATGGAGCAGAAAGAAAAAGTGAAAGATTTTAACCAAAGGTTTAACTATATCTTGAACAAGTTCACTACAAACACCAAACCTCACGACTCCATCATAGTTGACTACTACACATCTGCACTGTCAACCAACATTGCATAGTTTGTTAAGCGAGCTGCAAAACCAACACTTTTGGAAAATTGATAAGAGTCAATTGGTGTGGAGAAAGACCTATGCACTATTGGAGTCATTATAGATGACGAATTAGCTAAGGACTCCAAAGACATGGGCATGAGGTCTCAAACTACTGTAAGTAAGGCAAAGGAAAAGGAAGCAAGTCAAATTGAAAGCCTTACTTGTGTCGTCAAGTCCTTGACAAACGAAGTTTCCAAACTCAGAAGTGGATGAGCGAGACAACCATCAATGGTAGGCCTCCCAAATTTGGGTAGAAGAGGAACTCAACTTTGGGCAGCAATAGTAGTCACACGGCCAAATCTATGCAGAGTTGTAACTTTGTTCTAATGACATTCAAATAGGAATTTCCAAGGATGAAATGTAGGAATGAGTGCCCTAGCTACATAGTTGACTGACCAATTTATGGCCAGTGAGCACGTTGAGATGAAGGGTGAAGACGAAGAGGAAGATGTTGCATTTGATGAAGCTCCAAGTGTTGGGCATGTAATCAACATGTATCAATGTGCTAACATTGCCCATAAGACAACCACCAAGAAGGAGCCTCCGAGAGACTGTCCAACCTCAAAGAAAAAAAGTCTATATAGATTGAGGACTCAAGGACCCCCCACTATTTTTGAGATTCTAAGAGAAAAAGTAAGACAACATTTGCTTAGAACAGTTGATCTGCCAGTCACCTCAACACAGAAAACAAAAAGCAAGTCTGAGAAGACAGCTACAGCTAAAAGTATGTCTGTGAGTAGCAAAGATAAAAGCAGTCCACCGGACAACATGAACACAAGTCTACCCCTGGACATCTCAGTGAGTTTTCGCACTAAGGACTAAAATATTGTTGAAGACATGAAAAAGACTCGTGTGAAAATATCTCTTTATGAGTTAACGAAGATCACAGGTCAATGGGATATTCTTTTACGTGCACTAGGGAAAACCTCCACAAACAGTTTTGCCTCTTCTAGCAACGGACCAAGAAAGTATCTCGACAAACTCGCATCTGTGCTCAACGTGCTTTGCATGGAGGAAGTGAACTCGCTCTGTCCACTGTTTCTGTTTTCATTCAAAATATTTAACTTTAATGTCCACAATTTCTTGGTTGATTCCGACGCATCAGTCAATGTCACGCCACTCTCTATTACTAAGGGGATCAATTCTCAATGGAGTAGCACAACTGCATAGATCATCCAACTTGACAGAACATGTTTGCCAACCATTGGTGAACTCTAGGATGTTATTATCCGGTTATTATCTGATATACGAGTTCACCAGTGCATTAACATTGTGATTGTCGATATCCTAGAAGGATATGGCTTATTTCTCAGCATTCTAGCAAGATGCAAGGATACTTTTCTATGGATTGGTCACACTTATGGCTTCCGCACAAGGGAAAAAACAACCAGATCCAGGTGTTGTTGGAAAGATACATGAAGCATAATGTTACTCCCTTGGATGGTAAAAAATCATGTTGGCTTTTGCAGAACTTATATTCAGCAATTTCTTTTTGGAAACGCAGTTGGGGTATTATCTCACATAGCCAGCCCCAAGCCCACCAGACACATGGTTGGGTCTCCTTCCATGCCCAACTGGTGAAAATGAAACTTATACCATATATTGTAACAATAACAATAGTAGTGATAGTAGTACTAGTGTGGCAAGCAGTCCTTGTACAGATAATATGTGAACCCTATGTTTTGACGGATCTAAGGCACAGGAGGGATTTGTAGCCGGTTGTGTTTTAATGAACCCGTTGCAAAGGAAACATTTAGTGTCAAGCCACTTGGATTTCAAGTGAACAAACAACACCATCGAGTATGAAGCACTCTTTTTGGGCTTAACAAATTCCATGAGCCTCAACATTGTTGTGCTTAAAGTGGTAGGTGATTCAGAGACCGTGGTACGTTAGGTACGTAACACTATACAATGTGTTTCACCTCGTCTTAAGAGTTACCAACAAGAGGTATGGCAACTTATCTCTAAATTCCAAGCTTTCAATATCATTTTTGTGCCAAGAATTCATAATGTAGTTGTAGAAGCTTTAGAAAATGCAGCTGCAGATGCTTTAGCAAATGCAGCTACAGATGCTTTAACAAATGCAGCTGTAGATGCTTTAGCAAATGCGGCTGGTAGGATGACATCACTTAGGGATAGATTTTCTATTGCAATTTTCTATAATCCATCTATCCCTGATAAAATCACTAATTTACATGCTTTTGATGATGATCAACAAATACCACATTTCATGGCCAACGCTGACGTCTTCAAAGACACAACGATAGATGAAGATGTGCATGAGAAGTATTTGCAAAGCACAACTGATGAAAATAAAGGAAACCTCATCCCCAAGGGTGTGGTGTCACTCGAGAAGATGTATGACTTGCAAAACCACTTTCAAGGCCTGGTGAATGCTAAAACCCATAGTTCCACAATGTTGTATGAAAAGATCAACCTGGAAATGAACGAATATATAAAGTTTGTAAATCTCAGTACATGTTGCACACCAAAAGAGTGACAAGCTTTTGTCCGCCTATTCAGAAAGTACCTTGATGTGTTCGTGTTGATGTATGATGACTTGAAAACATATGACACACGAATAATATAGCATGTCATTCCAATCAAAGAAGGGGCCAAGCCTTATCAGAAGAAGCTAAGGAAGGTACATCCATCACGTGAGTCTCTCATACAAAAAGAATTGACTAAGTTTTTGTATGCTCGGATAATTTATGAGGCTGGTCATTCCATGTGGGTTTCAAACTTAGTCCCTATTAGAATGAAGTTCGGGGAGATCTAGCTGTGTGTTGATTTATGAAATCTTAACCGTACCTCAAACAAAGATAACTACCCAGTGTAGTATATGAAGCACATACTATAGACAGTATCTGGAGTAGAGATATTCTCTTTTCTAGATGGTTTCTCAGGATACAATTAGGTTCTGATAGCAGAGCCTGAAAGACTGAAAACAAATTTTCGTATCAAGCAGGGTACGTTCACTTATCGTAGAATGTCGATTCAGTTGGTAAATGCATGCACTACATTTAAGCACACAATTGACATCGATTTCCATGGGCTCATCAGACAAAGCATAGTGTTATACCTTGATGATATGACAGTCTTCTCTAGACATCGGTCAGACCACCTATGCCATCTCAAGAAAACATTTGAGTGATGTCGAAAGTATAGGATAACCTTGAATCCAAAGAAGAGCATCTTCGCAGTGTCTGAGGGTAACCTCCTATTGTGCTATACAACAACCCTCTCCATTTCAAAAATTTTCATATAAAACTTTAATAAGAAATGGTCCCCTTTAGAATATAAATAAAATCAATAAAACGTTTGAAAATAAATTTTTATAGTAGGTCATATAAAAATTTGCTTTTAGGGTAGGTTAGATTGCAATCGCAATTTGCAAATTTTTTAAACCCATGGAAGTCCTGTTAAGAAAATCCTATCTGATTTAAGTCATAATAAAACCTTATCGTAAAAAGCTTTATCAAAGGAAATAATTATAAAAGCAAATTGTCACATCACGCACATCCTTTATCTCAACGGTGGACTTAAAGTGTTCCATTGAGATCTGTTGATGCGATAACTCTATCGGAAATCGCATATCGCTACTCATTAAGAAAACATCCCAAGTGTTCCATGGAAAACCTTCGATGTGATAAGCCGATCACAATCGCGCATCGCTAAAATAATAAGGCACATCCCAAAATCTCCTTTGAAATATTCCGATGCAATTTCATTATCGTATATCGCACTTTCGATAAAGGTAAAATATGAAGTATTACGAACACGTGCGGTTTAAATTTATAAGTCAATTATAAATAAAATTTAAACGATTTATAAATTTTAAAGCATGCCGCCTCCCCATGCCAGCTCAGCACTGATTGCAATCACAACCATGCAAAGGAACCATTTAAGCATGGCACTTGTAACTCCCGATCTGCGATATGTAATTATCGCTAATCACCGATTGGAAGTCACGATACCCATTGTAAAAAGGACCATTATAAATTTGTGATGCGACATAGCATCATGGCATTAAAGTTTGACATTGGAAGTTATGGGGAAATCATTAAGAAGCAGTTATGGTTGAATCTTTCAAGGATTTCATCTGTGGTGGCCTAATATATCATATATCCATAGCATCTATTATGCTTAATTGTCGTTAGTCTTGTGCACTGTGTATTAGCCTTTAACAAGTTTTTCCACTATTACATCCTTCTGTTTCATTTTGAAGAGCGAATCTGAAATCATCATTCCAGCAAAAATGTCTACGAAATCTCAAAAAGTAAAAGCCCCCGTCATAGTGAAAGATCAACCAGCAAAGTTGGTACTGATAACTGATACTACTTGTTCAGGCCTTGACAAGACTTCATGGGAAGGCATATATAATCTACTCAAAGCTGAGGATCCAATCGAAATTGAAGAAGAAGGAGGAACTGATGATTCAAGTGATAAATTAGAAAATACTCTTAAGGATTTAGCCAACTCCTTCCTCCACAAAATAGCGGCCTGTGCGAAAGTGTTACCATACAATGACCTGCTGAGATGGGAAATAGAGAGTATAAACATAACTGACAAAGCATTCCTTACAACCGACGGAAGGATGTTCGAGACATTCAGGGCAGAAGATGTCAAGAAGATGTATCATTTGCCGAACCCCCAAGACCATTACAACAAGGCATTTTTAGAAGCTTTCGCCAAGGAGAACGATGTAGAGTCAAACCCTATCAAACAATGGAGACATTTGCCAAACAAGCATAAGCATAAATCATGTACTCTATGGACACTTTAGCATCTCCCTATTGCTATGCTGGTGCTATGATATGTAAACTCTTTGGAGCCTCTGATTTATCTAGATTCTCCATAGAAATGGTGCCTTTAATGGAAACAACAATTAACTCTTTTATCATGGATTGGGCAGCCATTTTATCAGATAAAATGGCCAACCAAATCCTTGATTATAGAAGAAATAGGTATGTAACTACCCGGATAATACCCCCATTCTATATGAGCGCCTACATTATGGATACCATCTGTTTCAATTCAGACTTCCCCATTCTAGGTTCGAAATGGACTCCTCACGCCCAAACTCCTATTCACATTTATCATAAGTATTTGTGGAAATCCCATTATAAAGATCATATATATCGAATTTGCCATGGTTTTGTTTTACCCGTCCATCAAGCCATATTCAACAAACTTGCTCCTCGGTTATCGAATGAGGCCAGCATTGACCTAACATCAATCAACAGTTTGTTCGATGAAGAAAAGTTCACCTATGTCAGACTTTTTGGCAGCACTACAGAACCACATGTTCTCCCATTGTACATTCCTAATAAGCTATTGGCCAGAGAACTAGCTCACCAAATAATGGAGACAAGAATGTCTAGGAACCTCAAAGAGTCCAAGAAACAAATGTAACCTACATTTCCCCTCCGCTATGGTACTTACTCACTGCATGATTTCAAATATGGCGAGAAAGAAGCACAGAAGATAAAAATTCTGAAGTTAGCAGTCATCCCTAAGAGACAGTATGACCCAAACGAAGTGGCTTACAACTTTACCTCTCTGTGAAACTTGCCAAAGTTGAACATGAGAAATATGACTATGATGGCTTGTTCGCTTCATCTGAGTCGTTTTCAAAGGTAAAACATCTAGAAAGGATCAATTTGGGAGTAGGGGAGATAGATAAGTTTATGCAGGTCAGGACACAGAGGTTACATACCATACCTATGGATTTATTGAACACTACCCCTATGGTGCAGTAAGAAGACCACAGTGAAGAACACACTACTGAGAAGATTCCTGAAAAGGAGAAGACAAATGGAAAGACTAGCGAGCTCCTAGATACCAATGTGCATATTGATACCAACTTAATCAAGGAATGGGAGCAATTCGATCAACAGATCAAGAACCAGAATGACTCCCAAAATATCATTATACCAAAATCGCACACAACACTGGAGCCTATTGTTACTAGTATTACAATTGAAGGGGTAGTCGGCATAGTTAACACTCAACATGATATTGAAATAATTCCAGAGAATCCTTCCAAAGAAATTATATTGAATGTTGAGTAAATACCACCCTTGGATGTATTTTACAGTCCAAAGCATAGGGCTATGGTCAAAAGACAAAGGAAAAAGAGGAAAATAAACCAAGGACCATTCTTAACTCCTCAAGCTGAACTAATGAATGTGGTATGGAAAGACTCAAAAGTTAATCCTTGTGAGGATTTAACTAATTTATCTCAATACGCAAGTTCCTATACAGCCGCTACAATGGACAAGGCCTCTAAAGTTAGCCAACTAATCAAATAAAAGGATCTAAGGATCACCCAACTTGAAGAGAAAATGACAGTGGAACAACAGAAGATCAATTAGCTTGAGCAACAGCTAGTAGAGCAAAAACAGTAGAATGAGAAACTGAAAGAACAGTTAAATCTGGAGAAACAAAAGACCGATCAGCAGGCTCTCCAGAAACGACAAAATTTGTCTCAAGAACTCAGCAAACTTCAAGCGGCACTTCAGCAGGAAAAGAATGCCAAAGAAGAACAAATCGCACAGCTGCAATTACAAGTAGAGGAATTCAAAGGTTATTCGAAGATTGATGAATTCAAGAAAGAAGCCCTGGAAGTGACTAAATCCTTATCTCAGCAACTGAATATCCTTTTCCATAAACTATCATTGGTTGACCCATTGTGCATCATCATTGCATCACTCATTGAATAGGCAGCTGATACCACGTTAGAATTTGAAAATGTAGATGATAAGGTCGCAATATTTCTCTCTTGGCAAAGTACAGAACAAGGCATGGCTGCTAATCTACTAAAAATCCAAGAATTGCATAAAGAGGTCTTGTTTTTGGAGTGCGAATCACAGTTAAAAAAGGCCGAAAGAGCTACTTCCAGAGCCAGGGCTACAATGAACAATGTGATTGAATTAATAAATGAAAACTTATATGGAGCTAACTTGATCTCTGATTGCTCCCCACAAAAGCTCCTAAAAGCAAAAGCGCTAGAAAATCAATGGAGACAGGATCTGGCCAGCAAAGAAGAAAAAATCGGCAAAGTGAAAAACTTGACTTGGGATGCATTTTGGTTCTTCCTAGTCAAGCTGCACATCCAACAGATGGCCACCAAATTCCTTGCCGATGTTGTCAATCACATGGTTCCCAAGCTTTTAGATGCCACATACATAGGTGAACTACATTCTAGGCTGAGTCATCCTCTGGAAATTCAAGAAATGCTCTCAATTTGTCAACTGTGAGTGCAAGAGAAGAAGTAGATACAATGAATCAGTTCAAAGGCTATCGCACTGTTATTTTCATTTTCATGTTTGCATTTTCAACAACTCGGAGCGATTTTTATTGACAGTTAGTTTTTATTTTATTATTTAAACCCTTTTATGTCTTTTAAGAAAGGGTCCTCAATTTGTATAAAACCTGACTTGTGAAGTTACACTTTTGTACTTCTAAATATATTTTTATGAGTAGTGGATCAAGGTTCTACATTTTTGTGAAGAAATTCTTTTAAGACCTGCAGTTTTGTATTTCCTGGAAGTTTTCTCAAATAAGAAAGTTGAATTGGAGTGTCATTTACATTGGAAAGACTCAAATGCATGCGGTATTTCTATCACTATTCTTTTGTCTTGTTTCCTTATGTGATGAAGCATTCCTTTTTAAAATTTTCTATTGTTGATATATGTATGCTCTTCAAACAATTCTTTATCATGTCATTTCTGAAGATGTAGAATTGTTATACTTTAAAGAAATGATGTAGAATTGTTATATTTTAAAGATATATGTCAGCGATATACATTGTTATGAATGTGATATGTTTTTTATAGTTACCTTGTTTAATTTCTTAAACAAAGTAATCATTATATGTGAATGCATCTTTCTATTGATAAGTAAGCCATCTATATGATTATTTGTCTATTAGGAATAATCAGAAATCACCTTGTTAACACATTACCCGGGTTAGATAAGTATATGTCTATATTTTTGAGTTATATGTCAAATCACTTATCATCTTTATTATACATTATAAAACAATCATCCATCAAATCATACATTACTGGAAAACTGGTCCCATAATATCCAGTCGGAGCCACCATACCAAACAGAAAAGGAGTCGTATTAAGGACCGGACCGGGTGTTTATCCCCAATGTTGGTGCTAGGATTTTAGAGGCATCAACATTTTTGGTGCTAAAAGGAGGGCATGAACTATGAATGGTAAGCCAATCCAAATCCATAGGCCATTCTAAGTGTAAAACTCCCTCACCATCTCCTCCAACTTCTCCTTCGCATTCTAAATATCCTATTTTTAAGTGAGAAGTTTAAAAGGAAAATACAACACCCACTACTGAAAACTTAAACACACCTAACGATTCTTCTCTTGAACCCCCTGAAGTACAGTCCTTGATTCATAAACTCTAAGGGTTTTTGATATCCCAATAACAGTCTGAGTTATCCCAAGGCAATGTGACTTCGCAATATATTCCATCCCAGCCTCTTACTAGAGCACAGAGTGAAAAGCTTGATATTCCACCAACTGAATTTCCTCTGCCAAGTCGAAAAAGAGCTAGGAAGACACCTTTAGAGTATGACAGTGAGATTTTTTCCTCATCATCTTCCATTCCATCTAAACCATTGAAAGTCATCCATTTATTTCACAACTCCAAATCATAGTCCAAAAGGGTACAGGTACTCCAACATCCTCTACCCAATCACTTTCAACTGCCTCCTCACTTTCTTCTACCATTAACGCAACAATGGCACAACCTCAACCAAGGCCATGGACCAATCCAGGAGCTATCATAATGCCTGCACCTTTGAGTCAATTACCAACCCATCCTGAAAAATGGTTACCAAAATTTGATCCTGACATTGGCATATTAACAAAATAACATATAAATAATTTTATGTTATCAATAAACTTGAATGGGGTAACAAAAGAAGACATTGTTGTTAGGCTATTTCCATACACTCTACAAGGAGCAGCTGGATCATGGTATTTTTCATTACCACCAGGATCCATCAATAGTTGGGATGCTTTTCAGGAACAATTTTTAACTAAGTTTGGAGACAATAGGTCCACATCGACTTTGATTAATGATCTCTCCAATCTGAAATCTGAATCAAAGGAACCCATTAGAGACTTCAACTCTCGATTTAATAAACTGTTGAATAAAATTCCAACAAAATCCAAGCCTAGTGAAGAAGTCTGAAGCAAATGGTATATCTCTGCCTTGCCTTCAAACATGGCCATCTTTGTTGATAGGGCTTCCAAACCCACCTTAGCAGAAAATATGAAGGAAGCGATCGCTATTGAAAAACGTATCATTGCTTTGGAAAAGAAAAACACTCTTGAAGAAAGAAAATCCAAAAGGTTACTTTCTAAGATGATTCAAAAAATAAAGTAGTTAAGGGGCCATATTACATGGAAGGTTTACAAAAGGTTCTGAAAACTATGTCCAATGAAATGGTGGAAATAAAAAAACAGGTAGCTAAAACTTCTACCCATTTAGAAACTTTAGAAGAAATCAGTTAACTAACCCTAAACCACCTAATGCTATATCTAATGTGGAACCATATCTAGATGATGATGATGAAGAAGACACAGTTTTATTATCGGAGGAAACGAAAGAAGATGAAACAATTGAATGTCATGGAATGTGGGACTTTATCTTGCCCAACTCTGATAATTAAAGTGAACAAGAAGCTCGCCCGATAAATACCAGAAGTAAAAATGCAGCAGAGCTTGTTCAAACAAATCCAAAGAAGAAAAATTCAAGCTCTGTTACTAAAGACAAAGCTCCCATGAAGAAAATTTCAGTTGTGCCTACCCAAAATCAACCATCATCCTCTAATCCTCCATCATCATCTAAAAAGTTAGTAGTTTCTGATTCTATGGATTATAACATCGTAGAAGACATGAAGAAGACTAGAGCAAATATTTCTTTACATGAACTTAACAAACTCAAACATAAATAGAAGTTGTTACTAAAAGAATTGAATGTGGTACCTTCTTCTCCTCTTCCAGCCAGTGTATTATCCAAGGCAGCTAAAGGATCAGGTGAGCTGCCATCAGATAAAGTAGATGCTACTGATGTTGTCTTGATTGGAGATAGGTCTAATTCTCGTACTCCGCCTTTTCTCTTGACTTATGATATCTATAATAGAAATTTACATAGCTTCCTGATACATTCAGGGGCTTCATCAAACATAATGCCAGCCTCAGTTTTCTCCAAATTAAACATTGAGCCCTAGAAATCTGCAATTCATATTGTCCAATTAGATCGGACTAAAGTGCAAGTTTTAGGAGAGATTAATTCAATTACTATTAGGTTATTAGCTGATCCCAGAGTAGTTCAAAGAATTGATATATTGATTGCTGACATCCCTGAGTTTTATGGTTTAATTATAAGCAAGGATTGGTATGAGAAACTCCATGGTTACATTTCCACTAATTGGTCTCACATGTGGCTTCACTATAAATGGAAACCAAATCAAATCAAAATAGATTGGGAAAAACACATGACCCATACAGTAACGGAGTTTGAACAAGAAAACCAACTTGTAGCTTTCAATAACAACACTCTTGGAAAATTACTCAGCTGAGTCATTCTTTGGAAATTTTAATGCTCAACAATCGCCTTTTCCTGTTAATAGTATCACATCACAAATTGAAAATTTCTGTCACACTGATACCTCAAGACGTGTTAGTATTGTTGATGAACTTGTAAATAAATCTATAGATAAGCCTTTATTTTGGTCTTTATATTTTGATGGATCAAAATCTAATGACAGTGCATGAGCAGAGTGTATTTTAGTTAGTCCAGAAGGGGAAAAACTATGCTATCATGTAGACTAGAATTTGAGTGTACCAATAACATTGTGGAATATGAGGCATTGATTCAAGGGCTCTATAAAGCAATAGGCCTGAATATTCAATATCTGAAAGTATTTGGTGATTCCGAAATTGTCATGAAACAAGTAAGGAACACTATCCGTTGTTTCTCAGGACATCTCAAACATTATCAATCCCTTGCTCAAGATCTCATAACTCATTTTTTGGCATTCAACATTTCTCCTATTCCTAGATTTCAGAATGCAACAACTGATTTATTGGATAATGTTGCTTCTAAGATCCTTCAATCTGAGGATTATAGTTCAGATAGGTTTTCAATTGAATTAATTTTTCAGCCATCTATCCCCACAATATCACCAATTGGTGGGTATTTAATCATGATGAAGACATCTTAAATTTCTTGACTTCTGAAAAATCTTATGATGATTAGATTATCAATGAAGGTGATCATGATATTCAACTAAAGCAAAGACTAAATGAGAATTCTATTGCTAAATCTGTGGTCAAACTAGAAGCTCTCTATGATATCAAAGATAGATTCAAAAAGGTCACTAATGCAAAATTTCAAAGTTCTACTTTAAGGTTTGAATTAGTAAATCTTGGCACTGAGGCCAAACCACAAAATGTCAATCTAGGACTTGAACTCACATCAGAAGAAAGATTTGCTTTCATTAGATTATTAAAGAAATACAAAAATGTTTTTGCTTGGAATTACGAAGACCTAATAACTTATGATACTTCTATCTTTCAACACACAATTCCAATGATTTATGATGAGAAACCTGTATAGGAAATTTCATCAAAATCTCAAAAGTCAAATCAAAGTAGAGTTGAATAAACTTATGAAAGCTAAAATAATTTTCCCGGCTAGACATTCTAAATGGGTTTCAAACTTGGTACGTATAAGAAAAAAGAATGGTGATATTAGGATTTGCATAGATTTTAGAAATCTCAATAAGGCATGTCAAAAAGATAATTTCCCATTACCAAAAATGAAACAGATACTTCAATTAGTAGCTAGTTCAAAGTTAATTTCCTTTCTTGATGGTTTTTCAAGACACAATCAGATACTAGTGCATCCAGATGATAGACTAAAAACTACATTCAGAACTAAATGGGGAACATATGCTTATCAGAAAATGCCTTTTGGTTTGATAAATGTTGGAGCTACTTTCCAACGAGCCATGGATATAGCCTTCAAAGGTTTGATCAATAGGTCAGTTGTTGTTTACTTAGATGACATAACTGTCTTTTCCAAGAAAAGGGCCAATCATCTACATGATTTAAAATAGATCTTTGAACGATGTAAAAGGTAATTGATGTCTCTAAATCCCAAGAAGTCATTCTTTGCTCTTAATGAAGGAAAACTCTTAGGGTTTATTGTATCCAAAGATGACATATATATTGATCATGACAGGATAAGAGAGATTTCTGATATTCCTTTGCCACATAACAAGAAATCAATGAAATCATTTTTGGGACAGATAAATTTTGTAAAAAGATTTGTTCCTGATTTTTCTCATATGGTCTTACCTTTACAAACTATGATTAAGAAAAATTCAGTTTTCAAATGGGGACGTAGCGAAAAATAATCCTTTGACTCAATCAAACAGGCAATCATTAATGCTCCTGGATTGAATACTCCCAATTTTTCTAATCATTTTATTTTGTATACTTTGGCCACTGAAACATCTTATATTTTTGTTTTAGCACAAATCAATGATTAACAAGTAGAAGCACCTCTATCCTTCTTTAGTTCCAATTTGCAGGGTGTTGAACTCAACTACTTAGAAGTAGAAAAACAAGCTTGTGCTGTGTTTAAATCTATCAAACACTTTAGACCATTTCTCCTAAAAAAACACATAGAAGTAATAGTCCCATTCTCTGCAGTGAGGCAATTGCTAGTTCAAAGGAAAGTAGGAGAGAAAAGAGCTAACTGAGTAACAGCCTTACAAGAGTATGATATTGATCTTAAACCAGCAAAAATTGTTAGAGGGCAAGGTTTTTGCAGGTTATTAGCAGGAGCTTCTAATATTCCAAAACATGAAGATTTAGATAATACTCTTCAAGTGAATGAGATAAGTATCATAAATTCTGAATCTTAGTATGCTGATATGATCTTCTATTTGAAAAATGGATATGCTCCCCCTGATTTCAGTTACAAAAACAAACGTGCCTTAAGATTAAAAGCAAAACACCTTGAAATCATTGATGATGTGTTATTTAGAAGAAATTATGATTCAATTTTATTAAGATGCCTTGAAAAAACTGAAGCAGAAAATGTTTTGCAGGAATTACATGATGGTCCAGTAGGGGGACATTTTGGAGGAGATACTATAGCTCACAAGAAAATACATGTTGGATATTATTGGCCCACTTTGTTTAAAGATGCACAGGATTATGTTAGGAAATTCAAGATATGCCAAACTACTAGTGGGAGACAAAGGAAACTAGCCTTTCCTTTACAACCAGTAAACATTGAGCAACCTGTAACAGTATAAAATAAATTAATTTCTTAATAGAAAAATATGTTGACAAATAATCTTATATCTATGTTACCTATGATCAAGGTTTGCCAGATGAAAACAAGGTTGTGGGGACGACTCTCCACCCAACCATAGGCTCAATTGTGCAAGGATTCTGCTACAACTGGCCACCCCCGAGCCTCAATCAACGTACTACTGCCAGTGCTCCTAAGTCTTAGTATACCATTCTCCCAAGAGAATGAAAGATAGAATCTCGGAATGATAGAATACCTCCCATCCTCCTCACCATCTATTAAATAGAACAAAACATTAGAAGGGGAACCACATGCACACACTCCATGTGTCTGCATGCAACTTTTTTTCTTGTTTTATTTCTTTACTTTTCTTTTGATTTTTAGATTTCTTGTTTTATTTCCTTCTTTTTGATAGTTTTCTTGTTTTATTTCTATTTATTCTTATTTAGAGCTTTAATATGGTTATTACTATTTTTATTTTTATTATTTTTATTATTTATTATTAAGTGATTTATTTATTATTATTCATTATTTTTA
Source organism: Pinus tabuliformis (assembly GCA_031772625.1). Classification (NCBI taxonomy): domain Eukaryota; kingdom Viridiplantae; phylum Streptophyta; class Pinopsida; order Pinales; family Pinaceae; genus Pinus; species Pinus tabuliformis. Next base: position 446,438,616 of record CM062814.1, on the reverse strand, counting down.
TTATTAATTATTATTTTTGTATTATTTTTATTATTTATTATTATTTATTATTTTTATTTTTATTTTTTTTATTTATTATTTATTATTAAGGGGGGGGATATTACACAACCATTTGAATAGTGGGGGCTTGATATCATAGGAGATATTGTTCCACATTCTTCCAAGCAACACAAATACATCCTTATAGCCACAGACTACTTCACAAAGTGGGTAGAAGCAATTGCATTAAAGGTATCCAATTCTGATGCAATCATTGAATTCATTGATCAATTCATCATTACCAGGTTTGGTGTACTTAATGCCCTTATTTTTTATAATGCAACTTATTTTTTTGGGAGTAGTATAGTTGAATTTTCTCTTAAGAGAGGTTTTGAATTAAAATATTATAAAAATTACTATCCTCAAGGTAATGGTTTGGCAGTGTCAACTAATAAAAACCTCATTAAGATTACTAAAAGAATTGTTGATCAAAATAAAAAAAATTGGCATGAATCTTTAATATTTTCATTATGGGCAGATCGCATAACTTAGAAGGCCTCAATAAGTACTTCTCCTTTTAACTTAGTATATGGGAAAGAAGTTGTAATACCTTCAAACTTAGCACTTCCATCTCTAGCCATAGTACAATTTATTGAAGAAAATCCTTCTTCCTCTATTCAATTAAGATTTGATCAAATCCTGAAATTAGATGAAGAAAGAGAAAAGGTCAAAATCACTCATGCTAAACATCAACAAGTCACTAAATCTTCTTTTGATGCAAGTTATACTTGCTCAAAAACATTACAAATTGGTGATCTTGTGTTGAAATGGGTCAAAGCACATGAATACAAAGGTAAACATATCAAATTTCAAAATATTTGTCTTGGACCATTTCAAATAATTGAAAAGATAGACTCATCAACGTTCATACTACAAGATTTATTGGGAAAGAAAGATTCTCTTCCTCTGAATATCTTAAAGAAATTCTTTTCTTAAGGAGGTAACCCCTTCTTACCTGTAAACATTCTTTACACAAGTTTGTTTATTTTAGAAAATAATGTTGTAAATAGTCTTCCATTAACCTTTATACTATTGAAAAGATCTTTGAGAAAATATTGTGAATACATGCTTTCATTAGGTGGAAACTTTTAAGGAAATGATTACAGTTTTGGAAAGTTGAATAAAACATGAAACTCTAAGAACCTCTTTAAAGTTTGTAAAATATTTCAAAACCTTGAAAATACTATAAATCATTCTAAGTTTTACAAAGTCAAGAAAGGTTATTCATAAAAAGTAAAGACTTTTCGAAGCTTACCATCCATAACTCTAAAAATGTCATCCATGAACTCTTAAGGAGAAAGTCGTTCACCCCATCCACTAAGTTTATGATTTTTCAGGGTAATTCTAAAATATGTCTGATATAAAAGATAAGAGGTCTCATCATGAGCCTGCTTACCATGATCATAGGGAACTAATTAAACTGACATTACCAATACTGCATATCAAAACAAGGTAATGGCTTATAATCATAAGACAAGGGGTCTCATTACGAGCCAGCTTGTTCAGTTCAATTACAACCAGTGAATGGCATTGTTATAAGCTAGCTCCCAAGCTAGGGCAATGGCTTTTTATCTTAAAAAGTTAAAATAATATAAAATCAAAAAATATATATGTAAACATATCTTTAAGGATTTATCTTTCAAAATTTATACTCTTAGATGGATGGGACAATGAATGATTGATGGTCAAAAGGTAACCCTATCGAGACTATAGATGTTTGTTGGCAATAGAGGCACTACCTGTGACAAAAGAGTAAATTTAAAAGATAAGTTGGAGGAGCCCCCTAATTTATCTTTATCAACCAATCAAAGCTTGAAGAAACCAGAAATGTTTTTATTTTTAAGAGATTGAAAAATAAATTGCAAAAAATTGTTATTTTATTCAGAGTTAATTTTTATTTAGCTATTCTTTCCAAACTAAGAAAGTTTTAGATATTGCATTATTTTTTAGAGATAACTGTTTCTCTCAATGAATCGCCAATTGTTGTGCTATACAACAGCCCTCCCCATTTCAAATTTTTTCATATAAAACTTTAATAAGAAATGGATCCCCTTTAGAATATAAATAAAATCAATAACACATTTGAAAATAAATTTTTATAATAGGTCATATAAAAAATTTCTGTTAGGGTAGGTTAGATCGTAATCGTAATTTGCAAATTTTTTTAACCCATGGAAGTCCTTTTAAGAAAATCTAATCTGATTTGAATCATAATAAAACCTTATTGTAAAAATCTTTATCAAAGGAAATAATTATAAAAGAAAATTGTCTCATCGTGCACATCCTTTATCTCAACGGTGGACTTAAAGTGTTCCATTGAGATCTGCTGATGCGATAACTCTATCGGAAATCACATATCGCTACTCGTTAAGAAAATGTCCCAAGTGTTCCATGGAAAACCTCCGATGCGATAAGCTGATCGCAGTCGCGCATCACTAAAATCATAAGACACATCCCAAAAGCTCCTTTGAAATCTTCCGATGCAATTTCATTATAGTATATCGTGCTTTCGATAAAGGTAAAATATGAAGTATTATGAACATGTGCAGTTTAAAGTTATAAGTCAATTATAAATCAAATTTAAATTATTTATCAATTTTAAAGCATGCCACCTCCCCATTCCAGCTCAACAATGATCACAACTGCAACCATGCAGAGGAACCATTTAAGCATGGCACTCGTAACTCCTGATCTACGATATGCGATTATCACTAATCATCGATCGGAAAGTCACGATACCCATTTTAAAAAGGACCGTTATAAATTTGCGATGCGACATACCATCAAGGCATTAAAGTTTCATGTTGGAAGTTATGGGGAAATCATTACGAAACAGTTATGGTTGAATCCTTCAAGGATTTCATCCGTGGTGGCCTAATATATCATAGATCCATAGCACCTATTACACTTAATTGTTGTTAGTCTTGTGCGCTATGTATTAGCCTTTAACAAGTTTTTCCACTATTACGTCCTTCTGTTTCATTTTGCAGAGCGAATTTGAAATCATCAGTCCAACAAAAATGTCTAAGAAATCTCAGAAAATAAAAGTCCCCGTCATAGCGAAAGATGAACCAGCAAAGTTGGTACTAGTAGTTGATACTACTTGTTCAGGCCTTGGCAAGACTTCATGGGAGGGAATATATAATCTACTCGAAGCCAAGGATCCAACTGAAATTGAAGAAGAAGGAGGAATGGCTGATTCAATTGATAAATTATAAAATACTCTTAAGGATTTAGCCAGCTCCTTCCTCCACAAAATACCAACCAGTGTGAAAGTGTTACCATACAATGACTTGGTGAGATGGGTAATAGAGAGTATCAACATAACCAACAGAGCATTCTTTACATCTGATGGAAGGATGTTCGGGACATTCAAGGCAGAAGATGTCAAGAACATGCATCATTTGCTGGACCCCCATAAACATTACAACAAGGAATTTTTAGAAGCTTTTGCCAAGGAGAACAATGTAGAGTCGGACCCTATCAAACAACGGAGACATTTCCCAAACAAGCATAAGCATGAATCCTCTGGTATGTACTCCATGGACTCTTTAGCATCTCCCTATTGCTATGATGGTGCTATGATATGTAGACTCTTTGGAGTCTCTGATTTAGTTACATTCTCCGTAGAAATGGTGTCTTTAATGGAAGCAGCAATTAACTCTTTTATCATGGATTGGGAAACCATTTTATCAGATAAAATGGCCAACCAAATCTTTGATTATAGAATAAATAGGTATGTAACTACCTGGATAATACCCCCATTCTATATGAGCGCCTACAATATGGATACCATCTATTTCAATTTTGACTTCCCCATTCTAAGTTGGAAACGGATGCCTCAAGACCAAACTCCTATTCACATTTATCATAAGTATTTGTGGAAAACCCATTATAAAGATCATATATATATAACTTTCCATGGTTTTGTTTTACCCATCCATCAGGCCATATTCAACAAACCTGCTCCTTGGTTATCCGATGAGGCCAGCATTGACCTAACATCAATCAGTAATTGGTTTGGTGACGAAAAGTTCGCCTATGGCAAACTTTTTGGCAGCACTATAGATCCACATGTTCTCCCATTGTACATTCCTGATAAGCTATTGGCCAGAGAACTAGCTCACTAGATAACGGAGACAGGAATGTCCAAGAACCTCAAAGAGTCCAAGAAACAAATGTGGCCTACATTTCCCCTCCACTGTGGTACTTACTCACTGCATGATTTCAAACGTGCCGAGAAAGAAGCACAGAAGATAAAAATTTTGAAGTTAGCAGTCATCCCTAAGAGACAGTACGACCCAAACGAAGTGGCTTACAACTTTACCTCTTAGGTGAAACTTGCCAAATTTGAACATGAGAAATATTACTATGATGACTTATTCACTTCGGCTTAGTCATTTTCACAGCTAAAACATCTAGCAAGGATCAAATTGGGAGCATGGGAGATAGATAATTTTATGTAGTTCAGGACACAAAGGTTACAAACCATACCTCTGGATTTTTTGAACACTACCCTTATGGTGTAGTAAGAAGGCCACAGTGAAGAACACACTACTGAGAAGATTCCTGAAAAGGAGTAGACAAATGAAAAAATCAACGAGCTCCTAGATACCAATGTGCATATTGATGACAACTTAATCAAGGAATGGGGTCAATTCGATCAGCAGATCAAGAACCAAAATGACTCCCAAAATATCATTATACCAAAATCACCCGCAAAACAGGAGCCTATTGTTACTAGTATTACAATTGAAGGGGCAGTCAGCACAGTTAACATTCAGCATGATATTGAAATAATTCCAGAGAATCCTTCCAAAGAAATTGTATTGAAGGTTGAGGAAATGCCACCCCTAGATGTATTTTATAGTCCAACGCATACGGTTGTGGTCAAAAGACAGAGGAAAAAGAGGAAAATAGACTAGGGACCATTCTCAACTCCTCAAGCTGCACTGATGAATGTGGTATGGAAAGACTCAAGAAGTTAATACTTCTATGGATTTAACTAAGTTATCTCAATATGCAGGTGCCTATACAGCCACTATAATGGGCAAGGCCTCCGAAGTTAGCCAACTAATCAAAGAAAAGGATTGAAGGATCACCCAATTTGAAGAGCAAATTGCAGTGGAACAACAAAACATCGGTCAGCTTGAGAAACAGTTAGCGGAGCAAAAACAACAGAATGAGGAACTAAAAAAAAAAAAGAAGAAGAAGTTAAATCTAGAGAAACAAAAGGTCGATCAGCGGGCTCTCTAGAAACAACAAAAGTTGTCTCAAGAACTCATCGAACTTCAAGTGGCACTTCAATAGGAAAAGAAGGCCAAAGAAGAATAAATCGCACAGCTGCAATTACAGGTAGAGAAATTGTGACCCCTAGATGTATTTTATAGTCCAAAGCATAGGGTTGTGGTCAAAAGACAGAGGAAAAAGAGGAAAATAGACTAGGGACCATTCTCAACTCCTCAAGTTGCACTGATGAATGTGGTATGGAAAGACTCAGAAGTTAATTCTTCTAAGGATTTAACTAAGTTATCTCAATATGCAGGTGCCTATACAGCATTGAGACAAGGCCTCCGAAGTTAGCCAACTAATCAAAGAAAAGGATTGAAGGATCACCTAATTTGAAGAGCAAATTGCAGTGGAACAACAAAACATCGGTCAGCTTCAGAAACAGTTAGCGGAGCAAAAACAACAGAATGAGGAACTGAAAAAAAAAAGAAGAAGAAGAAGTTAAATCTAGAGAAACAAAAGGTCGATCAGCAGGCTCTCTAGAAACAACAAAAGTTGTCTCAAGAACTCATCAAACTTCAAGTGGCACTTTAGTAGGAAAAGAAGGCCAAAGAAGAATAAATCGCACAGCTGCAATTACAGGTAGAGAAATTCAAAGGTTATCTGAAGATTGATGAATTCAAGAAAGAAGCCCTGGAAGTGACTAAAGCCTTATCTCAAAAACTGAATATCCTTTGCCATAAAATATCATTGGTTGACCCATTGTGCATCATCACTGCATCACTCATTGAAAAGGCAGTTGACACCAGGTTAGAATTTGAAAGTGTAGATGATAAAGTCACAAGATTTCTCTCTTGGCAAAGTACAGAAGAAGGCATGGTTGCTAATCTACCGAAAATCCAAGAATTGCATAAAGATGTCTTGTTTTCAGAGTGGGAATCATAGTTAATAAAGGCCAAAAGAGCTACTTCCAGAGCTAGGGCTACAATGAATAATGTGATTGAATTGATAAATGACAACTTATATGGAGCTAACTTGATCTCCGATTTCTCCCCAGGAAAGCTCCCAAAAGCAAAAGCGCTATAAAACCAATGGAGACAGGATCTGGCCAGTAGAGAAGAACAAATTGGCAAAGTGAAAAAATTGACTTGGGATGCATTTTGGTTCTTCCTAGTCAAGCCACACATCTAGCATATGGCCACCAAATTCCTTGCCGATGTTGTCAATCACATGGTTCCCGAGCTTTTAGATGCCACATACATAGGTCAACTACATTCCAGGCTGAGTCATCCTCTGCAAATTCAAGAAATTCTCTCAATTTGTCAGCTGCAAGTGCAAGAGAAGAAGTAGATACAATGAATCAGTTCAAAGGCTATCGCATAGGAGCAGTCGGATCTGGCTGAACAACTGTCCAGATCCAATTGGCATATCGCAATCTGTGAAGGCAGGCGGAGCTTAACGGAGGCAGCCATATAAATGTTGTGATAGCAATCAACGGGGTCAACAAGGATCATCGATCAAGCATGCAGATCGACAGCCCAGGTTAACCCGCCATATTGTATCGGTAGATTACAACGGAGCGGTTACAACAGCCCGGGGGCTTATGCGATATGCGATTAAGACAAGTCGTATCGCAATATCACATCAAAGAAACACAAAGGAGCGGGGCCAATGCATGCGACTGTAATAGCCAGACCCGATGGGATTATAAATGAAAACACATATATTTTGAGTTCCGGAAAATAGGGTTTTCCTTTGTATTTTGTGCTTTCATTAAATAAACGAAAAACCAAAGAAATGCGAATAAAACAATGAAATCAGACCTGAAATGGTTTATACATGCAGGTGTATATGGTTTTGAGATCTGAAACAAGCGAGATTTTAGGTGGGCCATAGGCGATAAGTGGTTTTGATAGGGCTTCGCCCGATCCCATCCACTGGCTAACATGTGGCGTGAGAAAACCGTCTTTTCGGGCAGGTAATCTCCGTACGCCTTTGAAACCAAAAATGAATCTCAACTGTTGGATCAAGATCCCTCATATCAATGGTGGAAATGCGATCATGATATAATGGCAGACCCAATAGGAATATAGTGCAGATTTATGAATATTTGAAGTCCGATGAACAGTGTTTTAGTGGATTTTTCCTATGTTTTACAGCGTTTCTCTGTATAAATAGAAAATGCTATTTTTTGGGATTTCAATGGCCCGATGGTCCCTTCCATTGCAGAATAGGTGGCCACCTTTCCTAAATACGTTATGCAATGCTTGCTAATGCTCACAAGGGGATTTGAGTGGATAGAGGCCAGGAACCAGAGATCCCAAGAAGGGGAAATGAACAGATAACACCGATTGGCTTTAAAGCCATAGACTGACAGAGACAGAAGGGAAGTAGTGCTAAGACAGAGAGCAAACAGAGACAGAGAGTCATTGAGGAGAGTCCGTGTACTCAGAAAGTCTTGGGGGATCCAAGTAAAGCCTTGTTGTTTTGTATATGTTGTGTGAGACTCAAATTGAGCTCACTTTTGTAAAACTCTGTTTTCAAAGACATAATAGAGAGGTCATCACTAAAGGCTGGACTAGGAGACGTAGCACAGGAGTGTTGGGTGAACTCATTGATTAAAATTACTGTGTTATGTGTGTTGTTTATTATGTTTCTTTAACTACTTCATTGTCTATGTTATTCGCAATCTTATCGATCCATTACACTAAGTTTTATAGATAAATCCATGCACTTGAGTCTGCAATACCTTAAAAGTAATCTAGGATCTTAATTTCAGATCAAGTGGTATCAAAGCTTTAGCTTTTCTAAGGTTAAACAAGCTTGTGCTGGATTTTTGAATGCTAACTAGGTCAAAGCTCAAACTAGGAGAAAGAGAGCTTGTTGAGACTAATCCAGAAATTGGAAAAGTCTATCCTTGGAGGAAAATGGCACAAGAGATTCCATTGGAATCAGACTCTCAGTTCATGGACAATTTCACGACCATGAGAGCCATGGTGGAAAAAATGTATCAGGAATTTAATAAGGACCGAGATGCAAGCACCACAACACTCGAACAAGGCAAAGGAGTAGAGGAACCTCTTCTATTCGCTCATTCAGAAAGAAAAGGGAAAGGGGAAAACCCTCCTCCATCAAGTCCTCCTTCTAGCCCTGAAAATAAAAAGAAGAAAACATCTTTGATTAAATTAGATGTAAAATTTGATTTTTCAATCTATGATGGAGAATTAAATGCAGAAAAGCTATATAACTAGATTAGACAAATTGATGTGTATTGCAGGGTGCAGAACATCGATTCAAAAAGGAGTAAGATTCAGCTAGCTAGCCTTCGCCTTGGAGGAACTTCCCTAGTGTAGTGGGAAGGTAGGACACAAACTGATTTGAAGAAGCATGATAAAATTATTTCTACCTGGGGTGAATTTTTTTCTACCATTAAAAACAATTCTATCCACTAGCTTATATGTAGCAAGCAATGATGAGTTGGCAAACTCGTCACCAATTAAAGAGGCAAAGTGTACAAATCTATACTTAGGAATTTAAAAAAAAAAGCTTTAATTCTAGGCATTTCTCTGGACTCACCTGAAACTTTGTTGAAGTATATAGGTGGTCTTCCTAACTATTTGAGGCACACCATTCTCATGTTTAACCCTGCTAGCATAGATGAGGTATCGGTTCAGGCTACACATCTAGAGGCTAGAGGCAAGAATGTGAACCCAAAGATTGGGGGATCATCAAAACCCACTACAAGCAAGAACAAGGAAAAGAAGAAGTAGAAATGGAAAGAGTGGAAGGAAAATGTTGTACAGAAAGACAAACCTTCATGTACTTACTACAAGAAAGATGGACATGATGATGCACATTGCTGGTCTTTGCATCCGGAGCTAAAACCCAAGAAGTTCGATGGCAAGAAGAAGAAGACTACTGCTGCTATTCAGAAATATTTGGGGTCAGAATTAGGTGATGAAACAACAGTCACAGCCACATGTATAAAAGGTAAAAATTCTGAAGCATCTGCTAGTAATTCTGCACAATCTATTGACAATGAAGATAATGAGAGGAAAAGACATGAGTTTTTTCATATTAGAGTTATTTCCAAGAATCAAAAGATTGATACTTTATTTGATATTGGTTCACAAGTAAACTTGATTTCTGAAGCAATTGTAAAGAAGTTGGGACTACTAACCACACCTCACAAGAAGCCATATCCATTTGGTTGGGTATGTGATAAAGAAAAGCTACAAGTGACTAGACAATGTAAACATAGGTTTGCTTTTGCGTCAACATTTGTAGATGAGGTTGAGTTAGATATAGTTCCCTTGGATATATGTGGTATTGTTTTAGGAAGTCCTTACTTGTATGATGGAAAAGCCATTTTCTATAGAACTAAAGATGGAATAGAATATATTGTAAGAGCTCATCAGCTCAAAAATAACTACTCTCATTAACTCAGGGCAGATGAAAAGAATTGTAAATTCATGCAAGCAAATGTTACTAATGGTTGTAAAGGAAAAGAACCCTGATAAAACCAATGTATTTGAAGGTTGTGATGATAAACAGAAAGCTGATTTAGAAAATGTTGTTTCAGAATACGATATCCTATTTCAAGAACCTAAAGGTCTGCCACCCAAAAGGGAAATAGTACATGATATTCATTTGCAGCAAGATGCTCCATTGCCTATCATCAGAATATACAGTTTATCCTCTTTAGAGAATGCAGAGATCAAGAAGTAGGTATAGGAGCTACTTGATAAAGGGTTCGTAAGACCAAGCACATCACTATGTGGATCTCTAATCATGTTGGTGAGAAAGAAAGATGGTTCGTGGAGGATGTGCATTGATTACAGAGCAATGAATAAAATAACAATCAAGAATCATTATCCTCTTCCTCACACTGATGATCTATTAGATCAGATGAAAGAAGTTGTTTACTTTTCCAAGTTAGACTTGCATAGTGGCTAGCATCAGGTCAAAGTAGCAGAACAAGATGCATGGAAGACTGCTTTCAAAACAAAGCAAAGGGTTGTATGAATGGCTGGTTATGCCTTTTGGCTTCACTAATGCTCCTGCCACTTTCATGAGAGTTATGAATGATGTACTAAAACCTTTTATTGATGATTTTTTAATTGTATATTTAGATGACATTCTTGTTTTTAGTTAAACATGGGAAGAACATTTGAAGCATGTAAAGTAGACTCTAGATGTTTTGAAAAGAGAAAATCTCTATGTTAAGTTATCAAAATGTGAATTCGGCAAAACATCTTTAGATTATTTGGGTCATATTGTAGGGGGTGATGAATTGAAGATGGATCCCTCTAAGGTTGAAGTCATTGTGAACTAGTCTAAACCTAAATCTACTACAGAAGTTAGAAGCTTCCTAGGAGCAGCACAATATTGGAAAAAGTTTATTGCTAACTTTTCCTTGATTGCAGCTCCCTTACATGCTTTGACAGGATTGAATAAGGTGTTTCAGTGGGGAGGCAAACAATAGAAAGCCTTCGACACCTTGAAAGAAAAAATTAGTAGAACACCAATACTAGCATTGCCAGATCTTCAAAGACCATTTGAGATTGAAACAAATGCCAATGACTATGCCATGCGAGTAGTGTTGATGCAACATGGTAAACCCATATGTTATCATTCTAAGACATTTAATTCTGTAGTAGTTAATTATCCCACATATGATAAAGAATTGTATGCATTAGTGCAGAGTGTGAAAAAGTGGAAACATTACCTATTGGGCAAAGAAAAAATTATACATATAGATCATCAACCACTTCAATATTTGCACTCACAAACTAAATTGCAGCAATCAAGACACTATAGGTGGATGGGGTTTCTACAACAGTTTCATCTTGTCATCAGATATAAGAAAGGCATACACAAGAAGGTTGCAGATATGTTATCCGGAACAATCATAAATGCATCTACTATACTCAAGAATAACTCAGTATTGCATGAAAGCTACATTGAACAATATGCTCAAGATGTAGATTTTAAAGATTTATATGCAACTTTAAGTCATGGCAAACAAGTAGAAGAATTGGATTATCATGTTAAGGACCAACTCTCATATCATTTGGGAAAGTTATGCATTCCTCAAACTGAAAGAGTTAATATAATCCGAGAAGCACATACTTCTCTAATACCAGGTCATTTTGGGGTAAGTAAAACAGCTGCATAGTTGCAAAGATTCTGCTATTGGCCAAGAATGCATGAAATAGTTTCTAGATATATTAAAGGGTGTACCATGTGTGCTAAAAGCAAGCCCAGCAATAGAAAACTAGGCTTATACACTCCATTTCTACTTCCTTCTCATCCTTGGGAAAGTTTTTCCATGGAATTTGTTGGGGGATTGCCAAAATCTAGAAAAGGTCATGATTATCTATATGTTATTGTGGACAGGTTCAACGAAATGTGTAATTTAATACCTTGTAACAAGTAGATTACAGCTGAACAAACAACAAAGTTGTTCTTTCAGCATGTATGGGTTCATTTTGGGTTACCCACTTCTATTGTGTCATCGAGATTCCTGATTTGTTGGGAAGTTTTGGTCAAGTCTATGGGAGTTGATGGACACCAGATTGAAGAAGAGCACATCATTTCATCCACAAACAGATGGCCAAACAAAGTTAGTGAACAGGATAGTGATCCAGTTGCTCAGGGGCTATTGCAGCAATCATCCCAAGCTTTGGGATGAACATTTATGTTATGTGCAACATGATTACAACTGTGCTAAACACTCTTCTACACAGAGATCTCCTTTTGAGACTTGTTTTGGTTTTACACCAAGGTCTCCCTTGTATTTTGTCTTTAGTAAAGACATAGAAGTTGATGGACATAGTGATGTGGACAAAGAAACCAAGTTCATCGAACATATCCAAGAAATTCACCAAGCAGTGCAGGAACAGCTAGAGAGAAGCTAGGCCAAGTACAAGGCAAGGCATGATAAGCATCGAAGTGATCATAGCTTCCAAGTTGGTGATCAAGTCTAGCTATACATCAACAAAGACAGAATGCAAGGTGAAGGTAAGAAGCTGAAGCCAATAAGCTATGTGCCTTTCAAGATACTTGAGAAAATTGGTGAGAATGCTTTTCGCCTTGATTTGCCAGCTTACATGCACATCTATTCAGTAGTTAATACAGAGAACTTGAGACTGTTTGAACCTTCATTGATTGAAGATCCCGAAGAGAAATGTCAGTTTCCTTCTATTGATGATCTGTTTCCTGAATATCTCAATGAGTTGCAGGAAGACACAGTTCTGGATAGGAAGGTGAGAACTATGCGTAGTGGGGATGTTGAGTACCTGAGAATTGGACTCAAAGGATCAAAACCAAGAAATGTAAGATGGACAAAGATTGGACAAGTGAGGAAGTTGTATTCTCACTTGATTGATGCTTAAAAATCAACTTTTGGTGGTCCAAAAGCTTTTTCAGTGGGAAGGTGTGATCCAAAATGGATCCTAAACACCCTCTAATTCTTCAAACATTCAAAACTATCGCATAAGAAAAACCTTTAGAAATGGCGAATTACACTATCGGGAGGTAAAAACATGAAGAAAATAGTGAAATCAAGCCTATCAGAGGCTTAAAACAACTTTGCACAGGAGCCATCGAATCTGGCCAATCAATGGTCCAGATCTGATCGGCATATTGCAATCGGTGAAGGTAGGCAGAGCTTATCGGAGGCGGCCATATAAATTTTTTGATAGCAATCAGTGGGGTCAATGAGGACCGCCGATAAAGCACACAAATTGAGGGCCTAGGTTAACCTGCCATATCGCATCGGCAGATTACAATGGCCCGGGGGCTTATGCGATATGCGATTGCGACAAGTCGCATCGTAATATCGCATTGGAGCAACACAAAGGAGCGGGGCCGATGCATTCGACTATGATAGCTGGACCTGATAGGATTATAAATGAAAACACATATATTTTTAGTTCCAGAAAACAGGGTTTTCCTTGTATTTCGCACTTTCGTTAAATATACGAAAAACCAAAGAAATGTGAATAAAGCAATGAAACCGAACCCGAAAGGGTTTATACATGGAGGTGTATATGTTTTGAGATCTGAAATAAGTGGGATTTCAGGCGGGCCGTAGGCGGTAAGTGGTTTTGACAAGGCTCTGTCCGATCCTATCCACTGGCCGACATGTGGCATGAGAAAACCACCTTTTCGGGCAGGAAATCTCTGTATGCCTTCGACACCCGAAATTAATATCAGTCGTTGGATCAAGATCCCTCATATTAATGGTGGATATGTAATCATAATATAAAGGCAGACCTGATAGGAATATAGTGCGGATTTATGAATATTTGAAGTCCGATGAACAGTGTTTTGGTGGATTTTTCCTGTGTTTTACAGTGTTTCTCTGTGTAAACAGAAAACACTATTTTTGGGGATTTCAAAGGTCCAATGGTCCCTTCCGTTGCAGAACAGGTGGCCACCTTTCTTGAAGACGTTATGCAATGATTGCTAATGCTAAGAAGGGGATTCGAGCGGACAGAGGCCAAGAGCCAAAGAACCCGAGAAGGGGAAACGAACAAACATTTCTTATTAGATTTAAAGCCACAGACTGACAGAGATAGAAGGGAAGCAGTGCTAAGACAGAGAGAAAACAGAGATTGAGAGTCAGTGAGGAGAGTCCGTGTACTCAGAAAGACTTGGGGGATCCAAGTAAAGCCTTGTTGTTTTTTATATGTTGTGTGAGACTCAAATTGAGCTCACTTTTGTAAAAATTTGTTTTCAAAGACATAATAGAGAGGTCACCACTGAAGGTTGGACCAGGAGACATAGCCTGGGAGTGTTGGGTGAACTCCTTGATTAAACTTATTGTGTTATGTGTGTTTTCTATTATGTTTCTCTAACTACTTCGTTGTCTACGTTATTCAAAATCTTATCAATCCATTGCACTAAGTAATATAGACAAATCCATGCACATGAGTCTATAATACCTTAAAAGTAATCTAAGATCTTAATTTCAGATCAAAATCTAGATTTTCATGTTTGCAGTTTCAACAGCTCAAAGCGATTTTTATTGACAGTTAGTTTTTATTTTATTATTTAAACCCTTTTATGTCTTTTAAGAAAGGGTCCTCAATTTGTATAAAACTTGACTTGAGAAGTTATACTTTTGTACTTTTGAATATATTTTTATCAGTAGTGGATCAAGGTTCTACATTTTTGTGAAGAAACGTTTTCAAGACTTGCACTTTTGTATTTCCTGGAAGTTTTCTCAAATAAGAAAGTGGAATCAGAGTGTCATTTACATTGGAAAGACTCAAATCCATGCGGTATTTCTATCACTATTCTTTTGACTTTCTTCCTTATGACGTGAAGCATTCCCTTTTAAAATTTTCTATTGTTGATATATGTATGCTTTTCAAACAATTCTTTATCATGCCATTTCTGAAGATTTAGAATTGTTATAATTTAAAGATATATGTCAATGATATACATTGTTATGAATGCGATATGTTTTTTATAATTACTTTGTTTAATTTCTTAAAAAAGTAATCGTTATATATGAATGCATCTTTCTATTGATAATTAAGCCATCTATATGATTATTTCTCTGTTAGGAATAGTCAGAAATCACATTGTTAACACATTACCCGAGTTAGATAAGTATATTTGTATATTTTTGAGTTATAGGTCAAAGAACTTATCATATTTATTATACATTATAAAACAATCATCCATCAAATCATACATTACTGGGAAAATGGTCCCATAATATCCAGTTGGAGCCACCATACCAAACGAAAAAGGAGTTGTACTAAGGTCCAAACGGGGTGGTTATCCCCAATGTTGGTGCCAGGATTTTAGAGGCATCAACACCTCCTTAGGCACATTGTTGCCAAGAGTGGGGTCAAGGTAGACCCAGATAGAGTATGAACCATCATACAGATTCCTCATCCCGTGAAAAAGAAAGCCATGCAGTACTTCTTGGGGAAGATCAACTTCCTAAGAAAGTTCATCTCTGATTATGCGGAGATTGTCAAACCCATACAAGAGATGACCAAGAAGGACACAATGTATAGTTGGGGAAAGAAGGAAAAGGAAGCGTTTTCCTAGATTAAGAAAGCCATAGTAGAGGTCCCTGCATTGTGCAGCCCAAACTTCAACAAAGATTTCTTTCTCTACACATTTGCTTCCACTATTTCACTCATTGTTGTGCTACCTCAGAAAGAGGAGTTCCACAATGAACGCCCCATCTCTTTCATGAGCGCGAGATCACAAGAACCTGAAATGAACTATCTTGCTATGGAAAAACAAGCATAAGTTGTATACAAGGTGGTTAAACATTTTAGACCGTACCTCTTGAAAAATCACTAGATTATCTTTGTTCCACACTCAACAGTCAGATCACTGCTTGTTCAACAAGAGCTCGGTGAGATATGGGTGAACTGGATGACTGGACTACATGAGTATGATATTGACATCAAGTCAGTTCACACCATAAATGATCATGGCCTATGCAGATTAGTAGCTAAAGTAGTACATGTGCAAGAGGAAGAAATAGAGATCATCAGCTGGGAGCAAGAAATTGAAATGTATAATGTTGAGCGAGCCCATCGCCACTTCGCATGGAAAATATTGGTATGAAAATGTGCATTAGTACCTTGAGCATGGAACCATGCCCTCTCACCTCTCTATGTGGTAGAAGAGGGCACTCCGAATGAAAGCTTTATCTTACCAGTTGGTGTATAGAATTCTTTACAAAAAATATCACAACGATGTTTTTCTCAGGTGCCTAGAGGCACAAGATTCAGAAAGGGTGTTACGTGATCTTCATGACGGAGTAGCTGGGGGTCACTTCGCAAACAATAAAATAGTGCACAATGTCATGCGGGCTGGTCTCTACTGGCTTACATTATACAAAGATGAGCATGCCTATTCCTGTAAGTGTCCAGTCTGTCAGAGATGCATCGATAGAAAATGAAGGTTAGCAACCTCGTTGAATCCTGTTGCAGTGGATGAACAATTCCAATAGTGGGGCTTGGACATCATTGGGTATATTTTCTAACATTTGCCAAAGCAACACCACTACATCTTAACTACTACATATTACTTCACGCGGTGGACAAAAGCAATTCCGCTGAAGTAAGTGAATGACCAGGAATTCATCATCTTCGTAAAATAGAACATCATCTCAAGGTTTTGCATTCTTATATCACTTGTTTTTTACAATGCAACATACTTCTCTTTGTTAAATATTTATGACTTTGCATTGAAAAATGGTATTGTATTAAAGCATTTATGTAACTACTCCCCTCAAGGAAATGGGCTTGCCAAGTCTACAAACATTAATCTTATCCGCATCATAAAAAATATCATTTACTCTGAACAATGAAACTGACATTTCACTTTGGTGAATGCTCTATGGGCTGATCTAGTCACACCCAAACCCTCTCTGAATACATCCCCCTACTTCCTGGTATATGGAAAAAAATCCATCCTCCCACCAAATATCTACTTTCTTGCTCTCCATTTATCCCAAGAATCCCATGGAAAGCCATATCTATTTTTTTAGCATAGGATGGACACATTACACAAGCTACAGGAAGAAAGGGTGAAAGAGAAAGAAAATTTCACACTTCACCAGAACCGTTTCAAGAGATGGTTCGATAAGAAGTCTGCAAGGAACACCAGCTTCGATGTGGGAGACTTGGTATTGAAGTTGGATAAACCCCACGAAGACAAAGGCAAACATACGAAGTTTCAGTCCCTATGGATTGGCCCATTTACTATTCATGAGAAGCTTGTCCAATACATGTATTGTTTACAATCACTTGACAGGAAGATTGACACTCTCCCTGTCAATTTCCAAGACTTAAAATGTTATTTTCTTTTCTTTTCTGCTTTGATTTATTGCTTTGTTCTTTACTTTGTTCATTTGTGCTTTGCTGTTCAGCTGTTTGTTTTGTAAATAAGTGTTGTCCCACACTGTGTTCTGGCTTCTGAATGTGCATGAGGTTGAAGTTAAAAGAGTCTTGTAACACAACAACACTTGGCCAATCATGTGTCCATCTTCTTTGTGCTTAGTTGTAACTTTTGGCCGATGAACTCTTGATGGAAAATATGATTCGTCTGTAAGGAAAGTTTTGGTCAAACCATGAACCCGTGTCGAGTCTAGGAAACCTCATCCCCATACTCAGTTTTTTGCTCTATGTGTTCAAGCTTATCCAAATAGTAGAAACAGAGAAGGGGAAATCTAAATGAGCAAAACTGAATCAGAGGTCTTACATTCTTCTCTAAAGGAACAACCTCTTCTACTCTCAATAAGTCAGGATCCCTCTTCTGCCCCAAAATAATAAGTGCCTATGCACAGTCTTCTTTCAAAAAAAATAAAATAAGAACAAAGGTGAAAGAGGAGAAATGCTTCCTACATAGAGAGGTGAGGCAAGCAACTCCACCGAGGTACTATCTAGGGTCGCTGACAGTGGAGCAATGTTGGTGTTCCTATGTGACTCCACCAAGGTACTATCTGGGCCTACTGGTAGCAGAGCAATAGCAGAGATGAGAACTTATACTCTAGAAATCTTAAGCTTACGAGCCAAACTACACTTCCCAATTTTAAACATAGTGTTCTCGCTACATTTTGTGTTGTGTTCAGCTGAGTTAGTACAAGGTGAACCGTGTCTATTTACAGGGTAAGTGGGGAAGCTGAAGTGATCTGCAGAATGAATCAATACTTCTCGAAAGGCTAAGGCCCTGTGCTGAAAATGAACCAAAACAGAGAAACTGCTATTCAACTAGTGTGTCACCAAGTGTTGTAGTGGCTGCAACTGCCTGGGTTTGCATTGTTCCCAAAAAATGCACAGACATGCACAATTGGTCATATGTTGCCTTGCTTTGCACTGTTCCCAGAATTTCCCAAATGACCCTGTTATAGACATTTTTGGGCACTGCAACCCCAAGCATAAAATGTCCATAAACCAAGGGCTCCTAAGTCCCTAAAAGTGTTGTTCCAACCGCTAAAGGAACAAGGTCAACTGATTACAGCTTCTCCCAGAAGTTCTCCATGAAAAACTGCTCAGAATTGGTCAAAACAAGATCATTTCAGCTGCTCCATAGGCAAAGTGCGTTGCATCTCACCTAAACACATTGTGTGGGTGTGTTGCATTTCAAAAATCCCTTCTATGGGGTGCGATGGGTGAGAAATGACATATGGAAGTGTCATTCCGCGAGGTGGAGAGGCAATGGAAGCTTCCAAAAACTTCTCTTGTGACACTTGCCCCTCTGAATTTAACCAAGGATGAGTAAGAGATCATCAATCTCCAAGTGGAAGCAAGAACTATCAGAGGGAATACACTAATCAAATCACAAGTTGACTCATCTCCCTTACAGATATCTATATATGGATCCCTCATCCCAGAGATCGAGAGGCTGGAATTTTGCATATTGTAAGGAATTGATGTTGGTTTCTTGAGACAAACATCAGATTGTTGGGTGATCTAAGCTTTGTATGAGGTGAAGAGGGGCTTCCTTGCTGAGAGGATGATGCTGGGTCAGAACAACTGGTTGTAACTCCCCTTGGCTCTTTCTTGTTTATCAATAAAAGCTATTCAAGTTTTCCTCCATACTCTTGTGTAATTTATGTTTGCTGCATTTGTATGGTCAATTTAAATCTAATCCTAGATTTTTTATGATTATAGATCCATGTTGTTGTATAGTGCTATGCTACTGTGATCTTACAGGTACTTTGTGAAGTTGGGCGTGCAAGGGAACAAGTAGCGAAAGACTATCAAGAAAGAGAGGAATCGAACCAGGAGATTAGCGCAAGACAGAGGTTGGTCTTCTTTGTTCTTCTCTATCTATACTTCATAAAGAAAAAATGAAAGTAGCTTTACTTTGTTTGTTTCTAAGGCAGCTATCACACCTTAGTGGGATAAGCAGTTCTGAGTATACACTTTTCCCTGTAACAAAATGGCGACTCCGCTGGGGACGAATTAGTTTGTTTGTTTATCTTCCTTGTTGTCTATTTCATAAAATTACAGATGGAGTCTGAAGTAATGTCAGGTAGCTTTCGAACTGCATTTGCTATGCAAATGCAAAGTAGATAAATGTCGCTTCAGTCAATCTCCAGGATCTGTTTATGATTTAAACAACTGATTCACAAACTCTCTGATTGCCCCTTGTGGTAGCTCTTAGATCCTCCTTAGATCTACCCCTGATTGTTGCATTATTGATTACCATTTGCTCGGCCAAAACCCATGAACTGAACTGCAAACTGTGACCCGAAACCCAAACAAAGTTTCGTCTCTAGCCCAGCGCAGGTACTGTTCTGAGAATCTGAAATTCAGCGCACTTCCCGAGTGTAGTAGGTGCGCTGCATTTCAAATTCCCTGTGTTACAGGTGCATTGATCAGACTAGGCATTGTGCAGTTTTGGTTTCTTTGATTCATTCTTTCCAGTTCTATTCATGAATTTTGCTGCTTGTGATCAGCATATCTCTGTTTAAAACCCCTTTTCCTTGCAGTTATTCTGCCTCCTTTGTACAAAAGAACTGTAAATGTTTTTGTGTGTTTGTTGAGTCATTTTCAGTTCTCCTTTGCAAAAAGTAACATAATCGCACTGTCATCCTTTGATTTGAAAGTGTCGCAAGTGTCATTTTCAATCATAGGAAAGAGTTTGATTGTTGTAGATAGTCGATTATCCTGTTACTATTGTTTTTGGTCTGAATTTGTAATTTTCCTAGTGTCAAAAACAAGTATTCATTTCCAAATCGTAAGGTGTTGTGATTGTCTCCATTTTCGATTTCGAAAAGAAACTTGTTGATAACTGTTGCTTGAAAAGTAATTCAGATTTGTGCATCAACTTTCTTTTTATCATTTACATACTAAGAAATTCGAAAATAAATACATGCATGTGCATTTGCATTTAGACAGTCTGATTGGTTTGATTTAGGAAAGTGCATTTAGAGTGTGCTCTTTGCTCTTTGTGAAAGGATTTTGTCTTTCTTTCCTTAGTAGCTAGGATTTTCATTGCACAAAGAAGATAAAAAGATTGTTTATCATCTTAGATTGCATTTTAGGAATTATACTACATCTCGCGGTGAACCTGAAAGGCAAACTTCATAAACAAGATCAACTATAAAATAAATTCAATGAATCTAACAACGCTTTGGAACCTAACGCACAACATTTAAAAGTCTAGGCTAGAGACGTATTCCAGCGTCGTAAAGCCTGGTAACTGTTGTTCTCACTGATGGTTGGGTGATTCCTCCACTTTGAGACGATAAGTGCCAGTACGGACTTGTGCTCCCACGTACCGTCGAGTATATTTTGGGAGACCCAAATAGGTTTAATCCTTTATCCATAGGAAGTCGTGTCTGCTGCCCTATCGATCGCAATGCACTGAACACAGCATTCGGGAAGATTGACTTTCGTACCGTAATGAGTATTCTGCAGTTTTGCGATTGGTTTGGTAATCCCTCTACCTAGATTTCCAGAGCAGTCCCTTTCATTCATTTTTAGACTCTTTAACAGAAAAGGTCCATGATCTGAGCACTTGTCACTTTAGGCTCATTAAAAATCAAAGGCAACTAGAGTCATCTTTTGTTTTTTCTCGACTCTTAAAAATTGAAAAAACAAGTTGTGTCAAAGCGTCTAAAATTTATTTTAAACGGAATAATCATCACCTTTTCCTACGTTGATCTTAGGTTGAAGAAAATGGAGTCCACCAACCAAGGAGTTCCCCTTGGAGGAAATCCTAATCCCTTCTCCTCTTGGGGAGATGTTGGCGCACCCCATATGGCCACATTGTCACTTCCAGGACTGACAATTGGCTTGCCTGTATGGCTCTTGTCAACCTCTATCGTTTAGAACACTGCAATTCCTGAACAGTCGAATCAGCAACTAGACGAATCCAGAGTTACCCACCAACTTTCTACTTCCTCCAATTCTTCCTCTCCTCCTTCTTCTTTGCTTGATGAGGTTGGTAAAGCCAAAAATCAAGTACCTGAGAAGAAGAAGGAAAAGAAGAAGAAAGAGAAGAACAAGAAGGAGCCAAAAGCGAAAGGGGGCAACCGAGCGTCGTCTAGCGAAAATCCACACACTGCACCGACCAGGCCTAAATCACCATGTGTCATTTGCAAAGGAGACCACTATCATAGAGATTCTCCTTCCATCCCTCGGATCTTAAGGGACTGGTCTCCTCGTTTGCACAACCCGGTGTCGTCAACCTCTGATGATCATGTTGAAAACACACCGTCAACTAGTGAAAGTGAAGCCCCAGGAAAAAAAGGAAAATATATATTTCCTTGTAAATTGTGCGAAGGCGACCATGCCGTCCACCGTTGTCCCTTCTTAGATGAGGCGAAAAGAGTTTTGGATGATCGTCTGGTTTCACCATTACGACTTCCTCCTGGATATAAAAAACTCTTTCCGACTCCGTCACTAGTTGAAAAACCGGTTGACCCACCCAGATGGTCAGCTGAAGCATCTATCATTGAAGACAAACCATCTGAACCCATACCAGACGAAAGTCAAAAGGTCAAGGCGGCAGTTGACCTGGTCTTGCCTTCAGAGGTTCCATCTTCAGATGATACAGTCACCGAAGAGAACAAGGATGACACCGTCCAAATTCTTTTTGTAAGCACAGACTCCGATGAACATGGGGGCAATTTACCCGTTCCTTTACCGCAGGAAGGAAGTTCATCAGAGTCATACCCGGCCGTCTATTCGGTCCCACCTCCAAGCAACCTAGTTGTCTCCTTCGATTGGAACCAACTAGGCAAACCCCGTTTACCGACTAGTGTACCATTCTGTATCATTGTTCAAATATATAGGATGGTTATGGCCGGTACCATCATAGATGAAGGGGCTTTTGTGAGTATCCTTTCCTCGACTGCTTTGAAAGCGCTTGGTTCGCCATCGCTTTTGCCTGAGATGAGAAATCTAACAGGCTTTGACAAAGGAACTAGTCGACCATTAGGGATCCTTCCCAATGTGCCCATAACATTGAGAGGGAAAACCGTTCAAATGAACGTAATGGTAGTTCAAGGAACCCTCGATTATAATCTACTCCTTGGACGAGACTATATTTATTGCATGGGAGCGATTGTCTCCTCACTCTTTAGAGTAATGTGTTTTCCGCACGAAGGAAGAGTGGTCAAGCGCGTGGACCAGCTTTCATTTCCTGGATCACACAGAGAAAATAGTCATATACCATCCCTGAATGGTCTTTTCACACAAGGAATGTCTCATCAATCTCCAGTTCGTCCACCTAATGAGCGAGAGTGATTCTAGGAACATGACTGAAACCCAGGGGGCATGCACCCTGGTCTGCTTTGGCAGGAAAACTTTGGGTATAGGGTAGGTTTCCGCGAGAGAATATGACTAGTCTGTACTCCCGTTCGTGATTGGAAGAGGGGGTTATTCTGGGATAAGATTCTCTTGTCAAAGTTATGTGAGTTGGCAGGCATTGCCACTCACCTTTGTATATTTCGATATGTTGGAAATAATACTGAGAGGGGGGGGTGAATCAGTGTTATCTAGCAATTTAATAAATCTTCCTGATTTGATCTTTGAATTATTTTTGCATGTCAGTACCAATAATGAGCATGAACAAAGACAACAGATAGTCACACCAAAGAACACAAGATGTAAGGTGGAAACCCAATGTGGGTGAAAACCACCTGCTGCAATATGTCTCTATCTTCTTTCAAATTAGAAACTCCTTTTACAATGATTTTGTACTGGTGCAGTCCTTTACCAGTACGCAGGCTGCAACCTGCAGAGAGCTACAACTCTCTCTCGTTTTCCAGTCTTCTCCTGGAAGGGAGCTACAACCCCCTACTTCTTTTCATAAAGCATCAAATGATCATCAAGTACATAACAGTTACAGTCCACTACAGTTATCAGATCAGTAATAACAGAACTAACCCAGAACACCTTATCAACAGAGAAATTCAATCAACAGAACATCTTAAGACAGAGACACAGTTTTCCATTCAGTGGCCTGCGACCAGACGCAGTTAACCTTCTGCTCCCCTGCGTCCACACGCAGAGATCCTTCTGCTGCGCTGCGTGCCCACACACTGTTCCTTCAACTGCTCTGCGTCTTGTTGCTACAGGGACGCACCCCAAAACACTATCGCGCCGCGTCTTTTTGCTGTAGGGACACACCTAGAAATGCTATCGTGCCGCGTCTTTTTGCTCAGAGACGCACCTGATCCTTATTATGCTCCGCGTCCCCACGCAGTGCGCCTGTTACTGTACTGCGTCCCGGACGCACCTGAATCTTACTCTGCCCTGCGTCCCCACGCAGGTCTCTTCTTACTGCACTGCGTCCCGGTGCACTTGCCTTTCACTGAACCTGCGTACCTTTGGGTATGAATGATTTCAAGACTTTAAGAGTAACCCAAACAGTCAGATCTACAGATCTGATCATGCGCCAAAGAGATCTCAGTCTTTCTGAAGATTCGCCTTTTAGATCTAGACCAGATCTAGCCTCATAAGATATTCAACCAAAGACATACTCAAACCAAATGATCTCCTTTGCTTTATATAGGCAAGTTCCTCCTCAAATCATGGAACAATACCACGAGCCGACACCATAATAACACAATACCGTCGGCTAGATACCAAGAGTAAAACACAAGAAACCCCCACGTGAGCTTTTCTCTGCCTTGAAATGTGTGCACTGGGTGGACGCACCTCCTGTATAGCTGGCCTGCGTCTCTGGACGCGGTCCCTGCAAGGTGTACCTGCGGGTACGCACCTTCTGAACTTATTTCCTGCGTCCTTATTTTTCAATAAATTGAGAGCCTTGTCATGGGAGTTGCCATCAAGTACAACATCTGTAACATATAGCCATACCAGAGAACATAATGCCAACACGATAAACATCGCCAAAGAAGTGTTTTGTTTACACCGTGAATAAAACAATCTTTGGTAACCTGTAAGAGGTAGACCTCTCTCGGTAAAAAAAATGTTTTAACGGAAAGAAGAAGGGGTAACCTTGAAATTATGTTTTATGCCTGGGGGCATGCAAACCTTTTGGCGTGCAAGTGAAGAGCGACTATTTATTTTTTAAATTTGTAGGTCCTCTAACCCTTTAAACTCGTAGGATTGGTCGTTTCCTAACTTGCATAAAGGAAGGATGTGGGGCAAAACTCTAGAAATTGTCGTTTTTATATATGAGACATTCTTATTATACGACTAGATTAATCGAGCAGTTTTAAGACATAGTTCAAGCTCATTAAAAAATAAACATAAGTCATGAGCAAATGTCTCCCCCCAGTGTTTAAGCTCAATAAAAAAAAATGAACCGATTTCCCGGTAAATAACCATCATGAATGTAGTATTTCAGCCTTTAAAAGCCTTGGTCGTGTTCTCATCATCACCTCCACTCTGTATTGGCTGATCATTCACCTCCATTTGATTGTTTACCTCTTTTTGAGGAACATCTGCGAAGAGTGATCTCACTGGCCATCCTTGTAAGACTGTCGTCATTGGAAAATTCCAAACCTTACCTGGAATCAACTGCTACCCATTTTATCACTCGTTCCTCAAAAGATGAGTCTCTTTTAAGCTCTTTTAAATTGAATCATAAAATATGAAAAGATTGTCGAGCCATTGGCCTCTCCAGCTCGTTAAAGGGACCGGAAGTGCTATCCCTCCTCTAAATTTTAATCTTTTTGGACCTGAGGGATTATTACACAAAAAGATCGAGCGCTTGTTTTGTTCGGCTCGTTAAAAGTATCGAAAAGTCATCCCTTCTGTATTGTTTTATACTTTTTCGGACTTAAGGGATTAGATGATGAAAAAGGAATTTTGGAGTTTCCTTTACGTTCCTTTTCAGACTCTCTAAAATTGAAAAGGACCAAGTTATCTTTGTCATTAAACTCGTTAAAATTTTAATAGCGACAAACTTGTCTATAGACGAGAACGAGTTTCACTATGGCAGGCTCGTTAAAACATAGCGATGGGTTTGCCCGAAGGACAAATTATAGAACAAGCATATGTTATCCTCCTCAAGCTTGACAAAAATAAAGAGGTACTGGTCAGCAATGATTGGGGAAAAATTGGGAAGAAAACTTGAAGAAACTTTGTTGGTAGCAAGTCGCTCTTGAACATGACACTTTCACTCCGCATCCAAGTCGGGTTGGGTTGTTTCATTCACCGGTCACATCGCCATGGTCCCATCACACCATCCACATTTGGGGTTAATGCTACCAATCCATCATGTCAGTGTCGCCAATATGTTCAAGACAAGTCATTCAGAGAATTCACCTGTGTCTCACCCGCTACAATACATTTACACTCCATTCTTTCATGACCGCCACCCTGAACCTTATGTCACCAGATCGTTTTCACCTCCATTCAAATCATTTGCTCCATTCCATGTCATTGATGTGGGATTCATTAAGGCCCTCCTATGATGGATTGCTTCTTGTCGACATCAGCTCATTATCCAAGAAGTTGATCTAGGAACACCCCATTCAGTACTTTGAAGCTGGCATGCCTCAATGGCAAGTTTCTCACTTCTGGCGACATGTTTACATCAATGAACTTCGACCGAAAGATTTTGCGTGGTGTTCGACGCCAAGTCCTTTATTCACACCATGTGAATAATCATTATCGGTGATTCCTCTCGCGCTTGTTAACAACTTACATCATTGGCTGGTAATCAAGCGATGTCTTTCCATGTTCGACTCCAGAACATCTCTCACATGGATAGACTTGTACTTCGAGTGAAGATCGAACAAGATTGAAGACCCTGGATCTAGTTTCATCCATCTAGGCTGTGATATATATTCAGGGAAATAAAGACATCAAATGTACATCATTGCTGCACAGATAATCATCCAATCAAAGGGATGATGGCTCTATCAGAATCATTAGTCTACACTTAGACGATTGTCTGTCCTATGTACATGAAAATGAATTTATAAAGCTGAGCATGGGAATGCCCGCCTCAGCTAGATCATGAAAATATTATGAAGATAATGTATTGTATTGTATCTTATTACAGGTCTCCTCCCAGCCTGAAATAACTTCGGATCCTCATAATAAAGCATTTCACCCGACATCAAAAAGATTAACGACCTCATGCTTTAGGGGGCAACTGTTATAGACATTTTTGAGCACTACAACCCCAAGCATAAAATGTCCATAAACCAAGGGCTCCTAAGTCCCTAAAAGTGTTGTTCCAACCCCTAAAGGAACAAGGTCAACTGATTACAGCTTCTCCCAGAAGTTCTCCATGAAAAACAGCTCAGAATTGGTCAAAACAGGATCATTTCAGCTGCTCCATAGGCAAAGTGCGTTGCATCTCACCTAAACACACTGTGTGGATGCGTTGCATTTCAAAAATCCCTTCTATGGGGTGCGATGGGCGAGAAATGACAAATGGCAATGTCATTCTGCGAGGTGGAGAGGCAATGGAAGCTTCCAGAAACTTCTCCTGTGACACTTGCCTCTCTGAATTCGACCAAGGATGAGTAAGAGATCATCAATCTCCAAGTGGAAGCAAGAACTATCAGAGGGAAGACACTAATCAAATCACAAGCTGACTCATCTCCCTTACAGATATCTATATATGGATCCCTCATCCCAGAGATCGAGAGGCTGGAATTTTGCATATTGTAAGGAATTGTTGTTGGTTTCTTGAGACAAACATCAGATTGTTGGGTGATCTAAGCTTTGTATGAGGTGAAGAGGGGCTTCCTTGCTGAGAGGATGAAGCTGGGTTAGAACAACTGGTTGTAACTCCCCTTGGCTCTTTCTTGTTTATCAATAAAAGCTATTCGAGTTTTCCTCCATACTCTTGTGTAATTTATGTTTGCTGCATTTGTATGGTCAATTTACATCTGATCCTAGATTTTTTATGATTATAGATCCATGTTCTCATATAGTGTTATGCTACTATGATCTTACAGGTACTTTCTGAAGCTAGGCGTGCAAGGGAACAAGTAGTGAAAGACTATCAAGAAAGAGAGGAATCGAACCAGGAGATTAGCGCAAGATAGAGGTTGGTCTTCTTTGTTCTTCTCTATCTATACTTCATAAAGGAAAAACGAAAGTAGCTTTACTTTGTTTGTTTCTAAGGCAGCTATCACACCTTAGTGGGATAAGCAGTTCTGAGTATACACTTTTCCCTGTAACAGACCCTTGCTGCCTTTCTTTTCCCTACCTCTAGAAATTGCACAAATAAGTGTGGAAGTTCCCCTACTGACTGTCCTGCACTGTTCGTAGAAATTACGCAGTCATGACCAAGAATCCCTCTTCAACACTGATCCGTATTCCCTCTAGAAATTGTGCAGTCATGACCAGCAGTCCCTCTGAAGCCCTGATCTATCTTCCCTCTGGAAATTGTGCAGAACTAACCAACAGTACCTCTACAACCCACTCTGTGTTCCCTCAGAAAACTACACAAAAATTGCCCCCCTTAGGGTCCCACCTTGCAGTTGACATTGGTGACTCTCATTGCGTATTTTTTCCCGATAGTGTAGGTTATCCTCCCAAAATGCCTCATTCTAGCCTGAGCTACACTCTGTGCTATCGCAGTGAGTTGTCTTCCCTCCCTATCACCTAGAACACGAGAATAATGCATCATGATAGACTAGGAGGTTTTGGATTTGATGTCGTCCTGTCATGAGTGAATTGCAAGAACAGGTACACTGGTAGATCATGGTGAGATGATGAACAGGATGAAGAAGGAGCGCACATGCTAGAAGAATTGTTGTAGTTGGATAGACATACCAATCATATCAAGCAACAAGCAAAAGGAACACATGCATTGAACCATTAAGCAAGGCCAAGACCACTGAAGACCCCGCATCACTATGTCATGCGGAGGAGAAGACAAAGCAAACTAATAGTATATCCATCACTTAATAGTGCAACAACTTGACATGGACACCACAATTAGCCAATACATGTTAGAAGTTTCATATTGAGTTGTGTCATCAGTTGTCTTGGCCACATCACCACTATGGGTCATATCTGTTGTAACTGAATGTAATGTAAAGTGAAGTCCAATGGATGCACACAAAAGTTGAATATTCATGTCAGTTGAAAAGTAATGGGACGTTGAACAGTCACAAGGGTAGTCCAAGAGTCACAAGGGTCAAGCATCACCCTTAGCTATATATACCCCTCCCATTGTCTGAGCAAGGAATTTTTAACTTGGCTCCTCCCACGCAGGCTTGAGAGTTTGTAATTTGTTATTTGAGGAGTGAGGAGTGGATCCAATGTCCCACTACTGGGACTGGTGATGTATGGTGTAGAGATGTGTCTTGGGACTTTTTCTTAATTCAGAAGCCTCTTTTAGGCCATCACATTTTCACGCATGTTTTGTAGATGTTTGTAAGGCTACTATTTAAACATTTGTATTGCATGTTTGCTTAAACTATACTAAGATAGTTGAACTACTTTGGTTATTTTAATACTTACATAGTTGAAGATGTGTTGAACACATATTTCATTAAAATTGGAAAAAATATATTACAATGCTATCACTAGAATTACGTTTTTTTCCTATTTTGAAATTATGGTTTCACTATTTAATTTCAAATTTAATGAAATGTGTGTTGTTGTATTGTTTATCATTGTTGTCTCGTTCATGTGCACTACTCTATAGGACATTAGGCAAAACATTCTAGTTCTCTTGGTTATAACGATCGCCACCCTCGTGTGGACTACTCCGCTATATGGTGTACGCATTTTCCTTTGCAATTTGGTTTTAACGACTGTCGCACCCATTGTGGACTAGTCCACTAGATGCTGGACATACCCTTGTTGTTTTCACATGTGTCTCTCCCTGGGTCATACTACTACCTCTCATATAGAGGCTCACTTTTACCCTTTCCCTTACAGTAAGAGAACCCAGACACAAAGTTACATTACGCACTCACCAAACATACTCTACTTTCTTTTTGAAGATACAAGCATAACACTCTCATGTGTTGAACAACAAGAGCTAAGGAAAATCTCTAAGATAATGGCAACCGGGCCATCGTCCTCGATGGAACTCCTACACCAAATAGTGTGAGGTCTAGTTGGGACTTCATACCAGGGAGATCCACTGAATTTTTGCGGGTCTAGCACCATCAACACCTTTTTAACCCAAAGGAATGTCAATATCCCATCTACTATTTAGTATTTTAGAAAAGACATATTTCATTAATAAGTCTAAAAACCATTGTTCTGGCTTGGTGACCAGATATTGACAATGCTATTCACAAGTGTTGATATTCATGAATAAATTGGCTTGTGATGAGACCTCTTGTCTTACAAAAATGTGCTGTGAGCCATTATCTGGGCTTGTTGACCATACGTGATAATGTCATAACAATCAAAGCTCGTGATCATGGGAGGCCGGATCTTTTAGGAGACCCCCTATCTTTCAGCTTTTTAACACAATTTTTAATTTATACTCTAATAATGTGTGCTAATAGATGGGGAGACAAATCCTCTCCTTACGAGATAGGATGACATGGAAGAGTTATTGAATACTAAACTTATTTGTTTCTTTTTTGTCACTTTAGTAGTTGTTTTCTAAGGTAAGTTGTCGCAAAATAGAATTATCTTATATTATACAGTGGAATTATCAAAATGACAAGGAAACACAATAAGAGTTTCAAATCTGAATCTGAAAGATATCAATTCGATGATTATTTTGATATTCTTCCTTTTACCAATGAACTTCATTGAAAAAGAGTAAAATTTCCCATGTATCAGACCAAAGATTAATGTGAAAAAGCTCTTAAACTAAAATATTTTGTAATATTACCAAGATTATTTTCAAAGGGGAACAAAATGAAATATCATGAAATCAGATCTGAAAGCAGGATAAAAGAGAAATGCAAACCAAATTAAGAAAACAAACCATTGCAAACAAAATCATGAAATAGAAACAACTCAAACAAGATAAAAGTAATATCTTGACATAAGGCATTAAGATCTTGTTATGATTTTTTCAAGCAGAAGTGTTGTCTTGCTTCATGAGTTTCTCTTTCATGAGTTTATTAAAAACTAACTAATGACAAGTTTTGATTAAAAATTGCACTTCACATCTTAATAGAGATTTATTTCCTTTCTCAAATCTTGCTCTAAAACATATCACAAAAATGATAAGAAAAATTTTAAGTTAAGAAAATCTCCCTAAGTAAGGTTTGAAAGATGCTCCATTTAGTATTTACGTTTATCACAACTGACTTATTCAGAAAAGTTGGATTAAACGAAAACCTTAAAAAGGACAACAAAATATAAGAAAGAAAAAATGAAGCAGAAAATAACAAATTGAAATAAAAACATACAAACAGATGATAATAAAATTGCAAATGCATACTTGGAAGAATTTAATAGTCAGTTTACCTCAATGGATCTTCATCTTCTTCCATGTATTTATTTAGAATTTTTAAAATCATCTTTTTATTTAATTAACAAAATGTTAACAAAAAGAAATCTAATATATTCGTAATATTAATCTACAAAAACAGATTATGACTAGGTAAAATCCACATAAAATCAAACTTCCAATGTAACCATTCAACTGCTTTAATTACTACATGTACACACCAATCAAATATCAATAAAAAAAGCACAATTGAAACAACAAAAGGAAATTTGAATTGATTATATACCTCTAAAAATAAAGTATGTACAAATAACAACTTATTTACAAATAACTTATTTGAAAACCATCTCTCTTGGAAAGTTGTTTCGAAACAAATATCGATCGGATCATAAAAGTATGGATGTATATATATAAGATATTCAAAACTAACCAAAGGAGAAGGTAGCAAGGAAGATTGTGAGGGAACATTATCAAGAGTTAAATTTTGTTGATAATGAGATAATTGAAATGAAATGAACATTAGATTAATTTGAAAAACAAAAGTTTTTTGATATTCAGGATTAAAATTTCGAATAAAATATTAATTGTATTTAGTTAATGCATCTTGAGGGTGTTAAATGCTAAGATATTGAACATGCCTACATAAAATATCAACAAAGAAAACATAATGAAAGAATTGAAAGAAAGAAACCATAACCAATTTTCAATGAACATTAAAATTACAACATAATGTTATAGGGCCACTCTTGAACCTATCACTAAATTTAGTGATCGAATTGTCACTAAAAGAGAATTCTAGCAAAATGCTA
Organism: Pinus tabuliformis; assembly: GCA_031772625.1. Lineage (NCBI taxonomy): Eukaryota > Viridiplantae > Streptophyta > Pinopsida > Pinales > Pinaceae > Pinus > Pinus tabuliformis. The sequence continues at coordinate 446,407,228 of CM062814.1, read as the reverse complement.
TTGTTGAAAATAGCAACAAGAAATGATAAAAATAGAATCCAGAATATTCTAATTTTAATTTGTCCTTGAATTAAAATTGTGAATTAAATTTGAATTTAGTCTCACCACTCTTGGAAATAATTAATTAATTCATTATGGATTAATTAGTTGGATAAATTCAAGCTAGAAGTCTTTCTAAAGTCATGCAATAGTTAACCCTTAAATTAAGGATATTATCCTTTAATTAAGGAAATAAGATTGAGTTATATTTGAGTTTTAATTAGTTAGCTCAGTTTACTAAGTTAAGTCCAGTTAAATTAGTTCTAAACCATTTCAGGAACTAATTGTGAGTTCAGTCAGTTAATGCATGCATGCATCCAACTAGTGTACTCCATATAACTGAAGATTCTCTCATCAGAAACACATGCATATCTATTCAAAGAAAGACCCAGTTGAGCTAAATGTCAAGGATAGGTTATTATCAATTCAATGAGTTTTCCTATAAAGGAAACTCATCCATGCAGAAGGAATAAGGTTCCTTGAGGATTGCGCAGTTTTACAAGTTGTGAGATCAATGTGAGTTATTAGTGTTACACTTGGTAACAGTAGGATCACCCAGGAGAAACAACGCAAGGAAATAGGAGGCTTGGAGGGTAGAGGAGAAGGTTCGTGAGAAGCCTTGTTCACCTGTGAGCATCCAGGAGGATTGTACTGAGAGCTGGTTAGCAGTGAGAGCTAAGGCTTTGTGTAGTTCTTAGATATTTCCACCTTGTATGATAATACAGATAGTGGGGTTTTTAGCTGAGGCTTTCCCCTGAGTATTCTTCTGTGTTTCATGTGCTTTGATTCTTCTCTGGTTAGATGTGTTCTGTTTGTTCTTGCTCAAATCCTTTAAGCTTCCGCTAATTGATTGTATAAGTATATTAAAGTATTTTTCTTTAGTTATATTGCATTATCGATTTAATCTACAGTCACATTTTCTACATAGATCTCAAAGGTAGATTTGTAGATAATTTGCAGGAAATTCTACATGGTATTAGCGCCTAGTTTATCGGAGCTATGAATAGTATACAGAGATGATAATTTGAAGTTTGAAGTTTAGGGTTGTAAGTGCAAATCGAATTCATCTCATACTTCAAGGTTGGTCAATGGAGTTCTATGTCTTGAGACTCGAGTATGCCTTGGATGGCAACTCAAACTACATAGCATGGAAAGATTATATGGAGGCTGTATTAGAAGACAACGTCTTGAAGGATTTCATTGATCAAGAAATCCCAAAGCCAGGTTCAACTAATGCACAAGAGTTGGTTGAATGGAAGAAGTGTGGGGTGAGGGTGAGATGGATCATCCTTAAGGGAGTTCGAGACCATATTGTCTCGAGTCTCCATGGGAAGGATACTCCATATTCAATGTGGAAGACATTGAAGGACCTCTACCAGAACAGTAGTGACCAGAGGAAATTGGCACTTAAGGACAAGCTTCGAAGAATCAAGATGGAGAACAAAGATACTATTTCCACATATCTGCACAAGCTCACCACTTGTAGAGATGAGCTTAGAAGTGTTGGAATAACTACTGTCGATGATGATATGGTGAGCCTCTCTCTCCTTGGCCTTCCAAAGAGATGGAATATCTACCAGGACTCTGTGAATGGAAGGGAGAAACTACCGGATTGGGAACGACTGTGGTCAAATCTCATGCAGGAGGAGATTAGGAGGAGCACACGAGATGGTTCTTCATCCAAGGATGATGAAGAAAATCTGGCCTTAGCAATTAAGGCAAGGAAAGGGAAGGGGAAGGTGTCCCTTTCCGAATCGAAATCTTCTCATGGAGGGAAGAAGGTTGATAAGTCTAAAGTGATATGCTTTAATTGTCATGAGAAGGGTGATTATGCGACTAATTGCCCATCGAAGAAGTCCAAGAAGGGATCTGAAGGTGAGGCATTAGCCTCTCAGTTCGAGATGGACTTCACCCTCATCACATGCATGGTGTCATCGATGATGGGTTGTGGTTGGTTTCTTGATAGTGGAGCCTCATTCCACATGACCAGCGATAAAATTTTATTCAGTACCTTAGAGGAGAAAGACCTTAAGATGCACATAGAGATGGGTGACGATGAAAGGTATAGTGTTTCAGGAGTGGGCATGGTTTCTTTTCAGAGGGAGCATGGAGCTCTTATCACCTTGACAAATGTGAAGTATGTGCCTGGACTGAAGAAGAATTTGGTATCGATTGCGATGTTGGAGGACAAAGGCTACGATGTTGTCTTTAGTAAGGGAAAGGTTTTCCTTAGACACATCACCACGAGACAGGTGAAACAGATCGGTTCATGAGTCAAGAACTTGTATGCTCTTGAGGTTCAAGATGCATACAAAGCCTTGAGGAGCCAGGAAAATGTTAGAGACTTGGCGGTTGGTAGGGAGAGTAAATTACCTCTCAACATGCAGACCTAGAAGAAGTCTCAAACAATTTTGGAGGAGCCACAATTGGAGATACTGATAGGAGACCGAGTGGAGGAATCCACTCATGAAGAGACCTCCAGTAGGGGTAATTTCGAGCCAAGTGGGTAGAGGATCACATGCAGCTATACATCTAGGTGTAAGGTGGGGCAATGTGAAGTGATAGTCTCAAGAAGGCTGAAATTGGGCAGGGTCCATTGAGAGGTTTATCTCATGGATCGTACCTTGCTACGGGATCCAAAGTACATAGTAGCGGGAGGAATCAATGGGATTGATGCAGTCAGAGATCAAAGTGACAGAGGCTAGAGTAGTCAGATACTGAAGAGTGCAGAGAATGATTGAAAATAATGTAGAAAGGTTGAGTCAGTAGAAGCGCAAAGTTTTTCAGTCGATAGAGGCAATAGTAGTTAGAGACTTTGATGACAGAGGCATCATTCTGATTGAGGTTGGATTTTTTTTGTTACTGGATATCACTAGAGCAACAACACTAAAGAGAAGTGTTGCATGCAGAGCATTCCAAAGGTTCAGGATCGGGATCAAGTTGAATTCCTTTCTTGTTGAGAGGGAGTGTTGAAAATAGCAATAAAAAAATGATAAAAATAGAATCCAGAATATTCTAATTTTAATTTGTCCTTGAATTAAAATTGTGAATTAAATTCGAATTTAGTCTCACCAGCTCTAGCTAATAATTAATTAATTCATTATGGATTAATTAGTTGGAGAAATTCAAGCTAGAAGTCTTTCTGAAGTCATGCAACATGTATCCCTTAAATTAAGGAGATTATCCCTTAATTAAGGAGATTAGATTGAGTTATATTTGATTTGTAATTAGTTAGCTCAGTATACTGACTTAAGTCCAGTTAAATTAGTTCCAAACTTTTTGAGGAACTAATTATGAATTCAGTCAGTTAATGCATGCATGCATCCAACTAGTGTACTCCAGGTAACTGAAGATTCTTTCATCAGAAACTCATGCATGTCTATTCAGAGAAAGACCCAGTTGAGCTAAATTTCAAGGATAGGTTACTATCAGTTGCATGAGTTTTCCTATAAAGGAAACTCATCCATGCGGAAGGAATAAGGTTCCTTGGGGATTGTACAAATTTACAGGGTGTGAGATCAATGTTACACTTGGTAACAGTAGGATCACCCAGGAGAAACAATGCAAGGAAATAGGAGGCTTGGAGGGCAGAGGAGAAGGTTTGTGAGAAGCCTTGTTTGCTTGTGAGCATCCACGAGGATTGTACTGAGAGTTGGTTAGATTTGGGAGCTAAGGCCTTGTTTAAATCTTAGATATTTCCACCTTGAATGATAATACAGATAGTGGGGTTTTTAGCCGAGGCTTTCCCTTGAGTATTCTTTTGTGTTTCATGTGCTTTGATTCTTCTATGGTTATATGTGTTCTGTTTGATCTTGTTCAAATCCTTTAAGCTTCCGCTAATTGATTGTAGAAGTAGATTAAAGTATTTTTCTTTAGTTATATTGCATTATTGAGTTAATCTACAGTCATATTTTCTACATAGATCTCAGAGGTAGATTTGTAGAGAATTTGCAGGAAATTCTACAACTATAGATGAAAGTTTTCAAAATAAAATCAGAATAAAAAGTGTTAGAAACCTGCAAAGCTAACTCATCAAAATGTTCAGGATAAAATTTGTGTTCAGCAATAGGAGACAAATTCATAGCATGTGACTCTTCATGACATAAATCATTTTTATAATTAGTGCACTTTATATAGGATAAAAATATTTGTCATCATCATCACTGTATTCATCATAAATTACCTCCTCTTGGAAATCAAATAACTAATTTGTACTAACAAAATCAGAAAATATGAGAGAAGAAGATTTTGAAACGTCGTTGATGATAAAGAATCATCATCTAAATGAGAAATATTTTCAGAATTAGTGATAAACTTATTTTCAACCGACAAATTAAAATGGTCATTATTTAATGAAATTTGATTTGAAAATATATTATGATAATGAAAATAATGACTACTAGAATATAATGTTGGATGGAAAGAGTCATCTTGATAATTTATTGTATTATCATAATTCTAGTTTAATGGAATTCTTTCAGTTGTAAAAATGTGTTTTGAATTTTTAGTATTCACCTTAAGAGAAGATAGATTAACACATTAATTATTTAAATCTTTTTGTTGATTAGATTCTATTGGGCCTACTTGCTGATCACCAGAATCGTTAGAAATTGTCTCAATTACATTTCAATACGACAAGAATGCAATTGAAAGATGAAGAATTCATTTCAATAATTGATGAAAATAGTAGTGCTATGCATACACTTACATAAATATTTTTTATTACATAATTGAATCAAGTTACATGAACCCCAAAATATTTCAGTAGTGAAGATCCCCTGTAGCCAACAACTCAAACTTTGTTTGTAAAGAAGACTTCAATCTCACTACAATAGTACACATGAGAGTTGATCTCCCTCTACAAATAGGTTACAAGGCTAAGCATTACTCCGCTTCTCTTCCTCCCGGATTCGAATCCCCCTATTCCTATTCTAACTATGCATATTAGTGCCTATCATGCAATTCTAATCATCAAATTCCCCCCCCCCCGGCCAAAAATTCCTTATACAATTAGTGGAGGGATTATTTATATAGAGATTGAGGTGAAATTGTGAAAATATCAGCAACTCCACATATCTATCCACAACCAAGAAATTAAATTAGGTAGTTATTTCTTCTGTTGAATCACATATAAAAATGTCGATTGCCTCTGTTGATAAAGTGCCCAATTTAGCTTGTTGTTGAGTTTAATTTGTTTTCTGTCGACCACTACTGAGTAGATAGCTAGGTAGGCTTATGCTCTTCACGATATTAGTCTTCGTTTAAGATTTCTCCTTGATTTCCTCTTTGGATCTTGACACATGGCCGAGTGGTTGTTGATTAAATGATTTAATTGAATCAGCCCTGGCATTTTTCTGTAACAGAGAAATCAGAATTAGCCATGACGAAAATTCAATACACATATGACTCAAGAACTTTTAATTTTAATGAAATTGTTAAAACAGTGGCCAGAGGATGATACGTGGAAAAAGATGAGTGGTATCAAAGATTTGATATCAGCATTTTAAAATTTGTTACCATTTAAAAGTCCCGATATAGGCAGATGCGAAATTGTATTAACTCTCATTAAACACGAAACTAATATATGTAACGACTTTCCTATTAATAAGAAAGCAGCTCCCTGGAGGTGACAATCGGAAACAGCCAGGTGGTATCAGAGAAAGGCTCATGACAACTTTTAAAATGGGACAACACAAAATACTTGTGATATTGGGTAGCTCTGATATGAAACAGATGTGTTATTGTAGTCAACTCTTTTTAATAATTATATCACATACGTAACCAATATCGACAATCGGAGTTCAGTCTTATCAAAGTATCATTTCAGAAGTTGCGATATGGGAGTGGATGCAAAATTTTGATTATACCATAATGAATACCATATTGGGTGTGGATATCAGGGGTGAGTGGAATATTGGAGTTCAGAGTAATGGGTTTGGGCCAAATACTACGATACAAGTGTGGAACCAGGAATAACATTTAAAATAGTTGAAAACCATTTCGGATCCGTATATTCAATGTAGACATAGATGCTGACAGTGGCGGGTGAATACACATATCGGAGGTTGGAGGCATTGAATAATCAGAAGTCGGGGATTTTGAGGGGTGTCACAAAATAAAAACACCGATATAGTATTCCTCCAATATATGCATTGCGTTTATTTGTGAACTTTGGATACATGTTATATTATTATAAAGAGCCAATATCATATGTGTCGAAGTTTTGGTATCGAAGAATTCCAAAAGAGTTCCTCCGATATCATAACTCTGAAAACTCCGATATAACTCTATTATAAAAAGGTTTCTCTAACCAATAAACTACAAACACTTTATAATGAAAAGTTGGTCTCGAGGGCTAGAAAAAATGAACATTTATATAATTGATTAGGCAAGGGTAGTGAAAATGTTTGATCATCGACTAAGCAACATTTTCAAATTGAATGTCCAAAAGAGATCAAACGAGTTATGATAGGAAAATAATGGGGGATTGTGTTTTTACCACAATAGGTGTATAGTTGCAATACCAAAAGCAATATGGCTAGATCGCTAAGATGGATCTTACATAACCAAAAATACCCTCTTCATATGGTTTCACACCCTTACATTCAAGCTCAAATAGCTCACGATAAATAACAAAGACAATCACCATTACATACCCAAACGTGAGCTCGATTCTCCTTTTATAAATTTTATAATTAGAATACCATGGTTCAATAGTATGAATTGTTAAAATACCATCGATCATTGAATACCATAAGTCAATATATTAGGTCATCAAAATACCATGGATCTCCATTTTTTTTCCTTTTTATTATTTAATATAAAGAGTTTATAAAATTTTATCCTTTAATTAATCAAAAATAATTTAATAATCACTTTTTAATTTAATTGAGTAATAAAAAACAAACATCATTTTCTTAATATCAACTCAAAATAATTATACTTCTTAAACCAAACCTTAATCCCACAAATAACTTAACCGGCTAAAAAATAAGAAACAAACATTATTTCCTTAATATCAACTCAAAACATATAATACAAATTTGCAAAAATACACAAATATCTCCATAAACTTTCTCTCCCCAAATTTATTTATTTTATTTTCTATATTGTATAAACACATTTACAAAGACATGTTAGTCATGGTCATCATCCTCCCAAACTCCTCCATATCAATTCTTCCATCACAATTTCTGTGATATCTTGCGATCATCGTTGTACACCCCTCCCAATCCTGTCCCTCCTTCAGCCCTAAGTTGAGCAGGACATGTTGAAGTTCCCATGCGCTGATGAACCCATCCCCATTCTTATCAAAAATATCGAACGCTTTCTCCAACTCCTCCTCCACAAACACTTTCTCCTCCCTCTCGTCATTCTCATGAGCTTCCTCCCACAGATCCAGAAAAAAACTGCAGAATTCATCAAAGCTCATATGCCCCGGGGAACCCATCAGCATTTTCATATTATGATCAGAGATGCAAGGCATCCCAAGCTTTTGCAGTAAACCTTGTACATCCTCTGCACTGACGATGCCGTCACAATCGCTGTCCAAGGTATTGAACAACTGAGGTACGTCCCATCTATGGACGATAGCCATGCTTCTTTCAATTAAACATTCACTAGATGACTCGTATTCTCCAGCTGCCATTATCTCCGAGTCTTTAGGATGGTTAAAGCCAGAAAATTTGGTTTTCATCATTTGAGAAAGCCAAACATAAACATAAAAGCTGCAGACGCTACACAATTTCTGCACCCACCTCAGTGCCATGGACACAACAGTGCTCCAGTACATAGACATGACACAAATGTTAGAAACCGCACAATTTCTGATCATATCACGCACCATCTATGGTATGTGGGATGAGTGTGAGTGAATTATATCTCAACAATAATTACTGCAATTGAGAGAAAAAAATACACACATATAGACTGGATATTACTGGGGCGTCAGGGAATGGTAGCCGCCGGCGATTGCTCTTACAAAAGCTTTTGTTTTATTGGAGAAAGTTGCCACGAAACTCAGCGGAAACAACCCTTCAATCTAATAATCTTGTTTCTTTTTGTTTTAATAAATAGTGGTAGCGATGTATGAAGGTTCCGGGAAGGTGTTCGACCCACGTTTCCTCGTCAATATGTCACGATAGTGCTCTTCAATTTCGACTAAGTTGGGAGGCGTGAAGAGACAATTTAATAACAAAAATGGAAGAGGGAGCACGCTTCTCTTCTTCCTTTTTATAATTATGATGCCCTATACCTCAATATTTTGTATTTTGTTGGATTCAGTAACTTGAAATGTTGTTGTTGTTGTTGTTGTTGTTGTTGTTGTTGTTGTTGTTGTTGTTGTAATTAAAATATATTATATTATTTAAAAAAAAAAAATATATATATATATAAATTGACTTAAATGATGTTTAAGAATTAGTTTAATATAATAATTACATAATATTTTAATAATTAATTATTTTAAATAATAGTAATAAAAATTCATAACAATATCATGACGGTGATAGAAGGAAATTTATTTTAAATTATGATAATTTTTTTTAACAATATCATGTAATGATGTAAGGATTTTTTTTTAAAATCACATAACAATAATTTTTTTTAATGATTAAAGAAAAATGATCTGATTTGTGATCAGTGATATTGACATGATATATTTATATTGTATTTTATATTTACATAATATAATAGAGAGTATATCCATATAATTAAATAGATATAATTTTAAATGGTATTATCATAATTTATTTTAGTGATTAAAGAAAAATGATCTAATTTGTGAATGGTAATATTGATATGATATTTAGATTGTATTTTATATTTATGTAATATTATAAATGGTAAATATATATTTAATTAAATAGAAATAAATAATAATCAAGAAAGATAAAAGTTGGGGTATTTGTATATTTAAATGTATAATGGTATTTGGTAAATACATATAGAATGTGAACAACAGATGTGAAAGATAATTGTGAGATACATTATTATTTACATGATGTATATTTATAATACATTTTACATGACCGTTGGATTCCATATTTCAAGGTCTTTTGGACTCCCTTTGACTACTCATATTCCATACCAATACTTAGAGGATTAGGTGTCCAACATTCCCCTCCCCCCCCCTTAATCCGAAAGGGTATGTATGAGTCCAACAAGAGAGTTGTAATACAAAATGTGTAAAAATGCATCGCAACACTAGATTGAATGTTCTCTCTAAAATGTTGGTATAAGGGGGTGGTTTAAGGATGACCACCAACATTGGAATGTTCAGTGCAGTTCCCAGAACTCTTCCAAATCTGGCAAGGCGCTAAAATATTCTATTAAAGGAAGTGTCCCTAATGATTTGGAGAGGGAGACCTTCAACCTAGGAAAGGGAGGTCTACAACTTGTGGTGGTTTAAGGATGACCACCAACTCTGGAATGCTTAATGCAATTCCTGGCAAGAAGTTGAAGTCTTCTGCTAGAGGAAGTGTCCCGAATTCTTTGAAGAGGTAGAAGCTTAACCTAAAAAGGGAGGTCTCAACCACGCATAGATGGTTTAAGGATGACCACCAACCAAAGGCATGCTCAAGGACATCTCTGTCTCTGTATACAACTCTGAGTTTGGTATGATAGGTTGTGGCTTTGAAGCTTGTACATGACCATCAGTTCCCCCCTATCACATATAAGGTGAAAAGATGGAGAAAAATCAATTGCAAGACTATTCAATACCTTATAACAAGTTTTGACATATCACTGAAATATCTTCTTTGTTATTGAAGCCCATTGCCAAGAAGCGATCCATTGAAGATGAATCTTTGTTCTTGGAGGATGCTTGTTTTTGAAGCATCTGTTTGAAGAATGAGTGGTTTTATGACAATTCTCACATGGATGAAGATCAAAACAATGATCTTTCATATGGTCAACTCGGTCACAATGTTGGCATTTAACATTTTGTTGTTGTTGTTGTGGAAGATGACCAGAACCTAGAACAACTCAAGGTGAAGTGTCATGAAGAAACCCTCCACTCTGAAATTTGAAGGGCTTGTAATAGTCTGGATTATGAAAGGAAACATCATTTTCATATCCAATACTAGTTTTATGCTTGTTGTTGACAAGCTCTTCCCAAGGTCTGATGATGGACTTGGGAAGTGCAGGCTGAATTTCTACTTTTGCATTCAAATCTGTTCTTGCACTAGGCTCAGCAATCTGAACAATTTTTGGCTGCTGATTAGAGTGAACTTTGGATTAAAAAATGGGATTACTTTGAAAAAAAAAAGTTTAAAATGTTGTCTTTTTTGCTGTATTGAAATTGATATTCAAATTGCAAAAAACAATATTCAAGCTGCAAAAAATCAATCTTTTCTTGTGCAACCAAGTTCAAATATCTGTGAGAGTAATTTTACTGACATTTACCATATCATCAAAAATTGATTGTATCAAAAGTTGATTATATCATGGTATTGAGTAACTCTAATACATTATTACTTCGAGACATTTGCAAAAATAAAGATTCAACAAATGAAAAGTATAATCTTTTATATAAAATACACCCAACACTGCTCTCAATCTGATTTTTCTATATATCAGTGTTGTGCATTGACAATGTCACGATATCTTATGCAGATAATTCTAATCTTTAAAAAAACTTGACCAACTTTATACCCTTCCTGGTAACAATAGATGCCTCGAAGTATTCAAACATTGGTAGCTCAAAAAAAATTTCATCCCAATGCATATAAACTTTCACTGCACATACAAGGTTAAATAATCAACGCACATACCACTGCTAAAACTAAGCAAATAAACTCACAATGTTAAGCTCCATTAATTTTTTAACAACTATTTCCTACAATTATGGAAGTAAACTGCAGTCTTTCCTTAATTTCTGGAAACCAACTGCAGTAATTTCCTTAAATTAAGGAAATCAATTGCAGTTAATAAATTTATTGTTGGGAGCTACTGAAGTGGTCCATTACTCCATCTCGAGTTCTCTACCTTGATCTGTGTAACACCTGACACATAGCCATCAGAAGCTTGATGGAAGCTTGGCTATAAATTTATCTGTTTGGTCCCCAAGCTTGTATCTCAATTCCCTTTAGTTTTTACACCATCTAGCTGAGAGAACATAGCTTGGAAGTGCCTTCAGATTTTCTGTGTTCTTTTCTTTTTGCTTGGATTGAAGCTAGAGCGTAAGTGGACTGTGGAAGCGTAATAGAAAGGTTTGACTGCAGCAAGAGCGTTATCAATGGCTGGAGGTAATTTATTTTTACTGGGCATTAAACCTTCATTCCAGTTTTATGATTCTTTAAGTTTTTATTCCGCATATAGAATCACTGTTAAATCCTAACAATTGGTATCAGAGCTGAACATTTATCTCTGCCTTGGTGTGTTCTGCTTACCAAAATTATGTTGTTATAACGAAAATCACAGTCCATGCCCCGAAAAATTTGTTTTCTCAAATTCGAATTCAGTCGCTTTTAAACGAAAGGAGAATGATCTTTTTTTTTTTTTTGGTTAATACCTGTCGTATTTCTCATAGATAGCACTTCGAGTTACAAAGTTACAAGCACTCTGTGATTGAATTCAATCTGTCGGTTTTAAAGCTCGCAGATTCATTCTGCATTTTCTGTTTTCGAAAACGTTCGTGGCATCTTTTCGATTTTGTGTTTGCTATTCGAAATTTGCTTTGCCAAAATGGCCACGTGCGAAGATGTGATTGTTGTTTCTGAACCAAATGTGCCTGTTGATTCTCACATTGTGGAGATCCCTGCGGATGTTCTGGATGGGAGCCCTTCTGAAATTCCCTCACCACCTTCTCCTGCGAAGCACCCACAGCATCCATTAGAAGAAATTGCAGGATAATGAGAATGAAACAAACTACACTGTCAACGCCAAATGAAAACCATGTTTTATAAACATGAAGATAAAAGCTTCTTTCGATCTCTTACCAGTATTTAAAGAAGAATAGTAAACAAACCACCGTATTGTTGCGTCCAGGCATCAAAGTCTGTCAAACCGTAACCCTACAATAAAGAAGAATAGTAAACACACAAACCACCATATTGTTGCGTCCAGGCATCAAAGTCTGCCAAACCGTAACCCTACAGTTATATCTGATTCTGAAAAGTTCTAATGACGCATACAATGACAAATACGATATTTTCTTTAAGATAAAAGTAATAAGTATGTGGAATATAATTTATGTTTTTATTTTATTGAATATAGTAGTGAATGGGTTTTGAGGATGGCAATTTATTCTCTCGCACTTCAATATTGTGATGAGTAAGTAGATTGTCTTTAATATCTCACGCAAAATTAGAGATAAAAAAAATGGATTAGATTCTTGAAAATGAAATGGGACATTATCCACTTATTTTTAGAATCGGAAAGTTAAACCACATTTATATTCATTTTCAAGCAAATTTATTAATTAATCATTGAAAATATTTTTTTTTTTTAATATTTTCATTTATATTATTTCATTTAAATAATATCACAACAAATTAATAAATATGTTTTTTTTTAATGGATGCTTATGAGAAGTTCACTGTAAAAAAAAAAAAAAAAAAAAATGGGAATGAAATGTAAAGGAACATATTATTAGGACCACATGCATGTTCTTAATCCTATAGCTTCTATGTAAACATCACACACACTTGCCAATTTGGATATGGTGAAAATGTGGCAATGGGAGGTAAAGGAATACATTATTAAGAACACATTCACATTCACATTTTTTTTAAGAGTTTGATTAGTGCGGTAATTGTTTCCGTTTTCCATATATATATATATATATATATATATTTTGTTTATGCAATTTTATAATGGGTAATGTCTAGTGATCCATATAATTTTAATTAATTAGAGAATAGCCACAACATCTTTAATTAAATAAAATTATATATTATGATTGGTTAGATCACATAAAAATTATTTAGACATTAAATTGTAATTAATTAGACTAAATATAATAAATTTTATCCCACGGGAATTTTTATTATATTTATGTAATTAATTAGGATAAATTTTCATAACCTACCCACAGGAGTTATGAATTAATAAGTTTTATCATAAAGTTCAGAATTATAAAAAATTGAATCTGTTTGAATTGAAAATTCAGCCCACAGGAAATTTTTATGTCATTAGATTCAATTTTGAGCATGATTTACATTGGTAAAACATGAAATTTTATCTAAGCCTCAATTTTAACATAAGCATGTGATTTTTAATTTTGATGCAGTTGTACAACCTGCAAATTTCTCTAAAATTCGTTGTGACATTCCCGAACTTAAGGGAGATAACTATAAGATTTGGAAGGAGAGGATTCTCCTTCATTTGGGGTGGATGGACATGGATTATGCTATTAGGAAAGATGAACCATTAGCACTCACTAATACCAGCACTGCAGCGGACATCACGCTTTATGAATGA